>CM038682.1:280232753-280825360 GCA_021605205.1 Aegilops longissima
GATGCCCATATTGGCTCCTACATATTCTACGAAGATCTTTATCGGTCGAGACCGCATAACAACATACGTTGTTCCTTTGTCATCGGTATGTTACTTGCCCGAGATTCGATCGTCGGTATCCAATACCTAGTTCAATCTCACATCGGGCAAGTCTCTTTACTCGTTCCGTAATACATCATCTCACAGCTAACTCATTAGTTGTAATGCTTGCAAGGCTTAGTGATGTGCATTACCGAGAGGGCCCAGAGATACCTCTCCGACAATCGGAGTGACAAATCCTAATCTCAAATCGCCAACCCAACATCTGCCTTTGGAGACACCTGTAGTACTCCTTTATAATCACCCGATTCGTTGTGACGCTTGGTAGTACCAAAGTGTTCCTCCGTAAACAGGAGTTGCATAATCTCATAGTTATAGGAACATGTATAAGTCATGGATAAAAGCAATAGCAACATACTAAACGATCGGGTGCTAAGCTAATGGAATGCGTCATGTCAATCAGATCATTCAACTAATGATGTGACCTTGTTAATCAAATGACAACTCCTTTGTCTATGGTTAGGAAACTTAACCATCTTTGATTAACAAGCTAGTCTAGTAGAGGCATACTAGTGACACTCTGCTTGTCTATGTATTCACACATGTATTATGTTTCCGGTTAATACAATTCTAGCATGAATAATAAACATTTATCATGAAATAAGGAAATAAATAATAACTTTATTATTGCCTCTAGGGCATATTTCCTTGATCTCCCACTTGCACTAGAGTCAATAATCTAGATTACATAGTAATGATTCTAACACCCATGGAGTCTTGGTGCTGATCATGTTTTGCTCGTGGAAGAGGCTTAGTCAACGGTCTGCTACATTCAGATCCGTATGTATCTTGCAAATCTCTATGTCTCCCACCGGACTAAGTCCGGATGGAATTGAAGCGTCTCTTGATGTGTTTGGTTCTCTTGTGAAATCTGGATTCCTTTGCTAAAGCAATTGCTCCATATTGTCACAAAAGATTTTCATTGGACCCGATGCACTAGGTATGACACCTAGATCGGATATGAACTCCTTCATCCGCACTCCTTCATTAGCTGCTTCCGCTGCTATGTATTCCGCTTCACATGTAGATCCCGCCTGACGCTTTGTTTAGAACTGCACCAACCGACAGCTCCTCCGTTTAGTGTAAATCGTATCCGGTCTGCGATTTAGAATCGTCCGGATCGGTGTCAAAGCTTGCATCAACGTAACCGTTTTATGAGCTCTTTGTCACCTCCATATACGAAAACATATCCTTAGTCCTTTTCGGTATTTCAGGATGTTCTTGACCGCTGTCCAAAGATCCACTCTGGATTACTTTGGTACCTCCTGCTAAGCTTATAGCAAGGCACACATCAGTCTGGTACACAGCATTGCATACATGATAGAGCCTATGGCTGAGGCATAGGGAACATCTTTCATTTTCTCTCTATCTTCTGCGGTGGTGGGCATTGAGTCTTACTCAACTTCACACCTTGTAACACAGGCAAGAACCCTTTCTTTGCTTGATCCATTTTGAACTTCTTCAAAATTTTGTCAAGGTATGTGCTTTGTGAAAGTCCAATTAAGCGCCTTGATCTATCTCTATAGATTTTGATGCCCAATATGTAAGCAGCTTCACCGAGGTCTTTCATCGAAAAACTCTTATTCAAGTATCCCTTTATGCTATCCAGAATTCTATATCATTTCCGATTAGTAATATGTCATCTACATATAATATCGAAATGCTACTGAGCTCCCACTCACTTTCTTGTAAATACAGCTTCTCCAAAAGTCTCAGATAAACCCAAATGCTTTGATCACACTATCAAAGCGTTTATTCCAACTCCGAGATGCTTGCACCAGTCCATAAATGGATCATTGGAGCTTGCACACTTTGTTAGCTCCTTTGGATTGATAAAACCTTCGGTTGCATCATATACAACTCTTCTTCCGTAAATCCATTCAGAATGCAGTCTTTACATCCATTTGCCAAATTTCATAATCATAAAATGCGGCAATTGCTAACATGATTCGGACAGACTTAAGCATCGCTACGGGTGAGAAGGTCTCATCGTAGTCAATCCCTTGAACTTGTCGAAACCCTTTGCGACAAGTCGAGCTTTGTAGACAGATAATATTACCGTCGTCGTCGGTCTTCTTCTTGAAGATCCACTTGTTTTCTATTGCTTGCCAACCCTTGGGCAAGTCAACCAAAGTCCACACTTTGTTTTCATACATGGATCCCATCTCAGATTTCATGGCCTCAAGCCATTTTATGGAATCTGGGCTCACCATCGCTTCTTCATAGTTCGTAGGTTCATCATGATCTAGTAGCATGACTTCCGAAACAGGATTACCGTACCACTCAGTGCGGATCTTACTCTGGTTGATCTACGAGGTTCAGAGTAACTTGATCTGAAGTTTCATGATCAACATCATCAACTTCCTCACTATTTGGTGTAGATGTCGCAGAAACGGTTTACGTGATAAACTACTTTCAAATAAGGGAGAAGGTACATTACCTCATCAAGTTCTACTTTCCTCCCACTCACTTCTTTCGAGAGAAACTCCTTCTCTAGAAAGGATCCATTCTTAGCAACAAATGTCTTGCCTTCGGATCTGTGATAGAAGGTGTACCCAACTGTCTCCTTTGGGTATCCTATGAAGACACATTTCTCCGATTTAGGTTCGAGCTTATCAGGTTGAAGCTTTTTCACATAAGCATCGCATCCCCAAACTTTAAGAAACGACAACTTTGGTTTCTTGCTAAACCATAGTTCATAAGGTGTCGTCTCAACGGATTTTGACGGTGTTCTATTCAGCGTGAATGCGCCGCCTCAAGAGCATAACCCCAAAGCGATAGCGGTAAATCTGTAAGAGACATCATAGATCGCACCATATCTAGTAAAGTGCGATTACGACGTTCGGACACACCATTGCGCTGTGGTGTTCCGGGTGGCGTGAGTTGTGAAACTATTCCGCATTGTTTCAAATGTAGACCAAACTCATAACTCAAATATTCGCCTCCACGATCAGATCGTAGAAACTTTATTTTCTTATTACGATGATTTTCAACTTCACTCTGAAATTCTTTGAACTTTTCAAATGTTTCAGACTTATGTTTCATTAAGTAGATATACCCATATCTGCTTAAATCATCTGTGAAGGTGAGAAAATAACGATATCCGCCACGAGCCTCAACATTCATCGGACCACATGTATGATTTCCAACAAATCTGTTGCTCTCTCCATAGTACCGGAGAACGGGGTTTTAGTCATCTTGCCCATGAGGCACGGTTCGCAAGTGCCAAGTGATTCATAATCAAGTGACTCCAAAAGTCCATCAGTATGGAGTTTCTTCATGCGCTTTATACCGATATGACCTAAACGGCAAGTGCCACAAATAAGTTGCACTATCATTATCAACTCTGCATTTTTGGTTTCAACATTATGAATATGTGTATCACTACTATCGAGATTCATTAAAATAGACCACTCTTCAAGGGTGCATGACCATAAAAGATATTATTCATATAAATAGAACAACCATTATTCTCTGATTTAAATGAATAACCGTCTCGCATCAAACAAGATCCAGATATAATGTTCATGCTCAACGCTGGCACCAAATAACAATTATTTAGGTCTAAAACTAATCCGAAGGTAGATGTAGAGGTAGCGTGCCGACCGCGATTACATCGACTTTGGAACCATTTCCCACGCGCATCGTCACCTCGTCCTTTGCCGTTGTTCGCAATCCGTAGTCCTGTTTGAGTTGCAAATATTAGCAATGTAACCAGTATCAAATACCAGTGCTCTGTGAGCTCTAGTAAGGTACGATCAATAACATGTATATCACATATACCTTTGTTCACCTTGCCATCCTTCTTATCCGCCAAATACTTGGGGCAGTTCCGCTTCGAAAGGACTACCTGCTTGCGAGAGAAGCACTCGATTTCAGGTTTAGGTCCAGACTTGGGTTTCTTCTCCCGAGCAGCAACTTGTTTGCTGTTCTTCTTGAAGTTCCTTCTTCTTCCCTTTGCCTTTCTTCTTGAAACTAGTGGTCTTATTGACCATCAACACTTGATGCTCCTTCTTGATTTCTACCTCCGCAGCCTTTAGCATTCTCAAGAGCTCGGGCATAGTCTTTACTAACCCTTGCATATTATAGTTCATCACGAAGCCTTTGTAGCTTGGTGGCGTGATTGAAGAATTCATCAATGACACAATCATCCGGAAGATTAACTCCCAGTTGAGTCAAGTGATTGTAATACCGGACATTACGAGTATGTGCTCACCGATGACCCATTCTCTTCCATCTTGCAGCTATAGAACTTATTGGAGACTTCATATCTCTCAATCCGGGCATTCTGTTGAAATATCAACTTCAACTCCCGGAACATCTCATATGCTCCATGACGCTCAAAACGTCGTTGAAGACCCGGTTCTAAGCCGTAAAGCATGGCACATCGAACTATAGAGTAGTCATCAGCTTTGCTCGCCAGACGTTCTTAACGTCCGTCGGTTGCATCAGCAGAAGAGTTCGGCACCTAGCGGTGCATCCAGACGTAACTCTTACGTGCAGCAATGAGGATAATCCTCGAGTTACGGACCCAGTCCGTGTAATTGCTACCATCATCTTTCAACTTTGCTTTCTCAAGGAACGCATTAAAATTCAACGGAACAACAGACGAGCCATCTATCTATAAACAAACATAGACAAGCAAGATACTATCGGATACTAAGTTCATGATAAATTTAAGTTCAATTAATCATATTACTTAAGAACTCCCACTTAGACAGACATCTCTCTAGTCATCTAAGTGATCACGTGATCCAAATCAACTAAACCATAACCGATCATCACGTGAGATGGAGTAGTTTTCAATGGTGAACATCTTATGTTGATCATATCTACTATATGATTCACGCCGACCTTTCGGTCTCCGTGTTCCGAGGCCATATCTGCATATGCTAGGCTCGTCAAGTATAACTCTGAGTATTCTGCGTGTGCAAAACTGGCTTGCACCCGTTGTAGATGGACGAGAGCTTATCACACCCGATCATCACGTGGTGTCTCGACACGATTTAACTTTGGCAACGTGCATACTCGTGGAGAACACTACTTGATAATTTTAGTAAGAGATCATCTTAAAATGCTACCGTCAATCAAAGCAAAATAAGATGCATAAAGGATAAACATCACATGCAATCAATATAAGTGATATGATATGGCCATCATCATCTTGTGCTTGTGATTCCATCTCCGAAGCACCGTCGTGATCACCATCGCCACCGGCGACACCTTGATCTCCATCGTAGCATCATTGTCGTTTCGCCATCTATTGCTTCTACGACTATCGCTACCGCTTAGTGATAAAGTAAAGCAATTACAGTATGCGTTGCATTTCATACAATAAGCGACAACCATATGGCTCCAGCCAGCTTGCGATAACTTCGTTACAAAACATGATCATCTCATACAATAAAATATAGCATCACGTCTTGACCATATCACATCACAACATGCCCTGCAAAAACAAGTTAGACGTCCTCTACTTTGTTGTTGCAAATTTTACGTGGCTGCTACGGGCTTAAGCAAGAACCAATCTCACCTATGCATCAAGACCAGAACGATACTTCGTCAAATAGACTCCGTTTTAACCTTCTCAAGGACCGGGCGTAGCCACACTCGGTTCAACTAAAGTGAGAGAGACAGACACCCGCCAGCCACCTTTAAGCACGAGTGCTCGTAACGGTGAAACCAGTCTCGCGTAAGCGTACGCGTAATGTCGGTCCGGGCCGCTTCATCTCACAATACCGCTGAACCAAAGTATGACATGCTGGTAGGCAGTATGACTTGTATCGCCCACAACTCACTTGTGTTCTACTCGTGCAAAACATCAAACCATAAAAACCTAGGCTCGGATGCCACTGTTGGGGAACGTAGTAATTTCAAAAATTTCCTACGCACACGCAAGATCATGGTGATGCATAGCAACGAGATGGGAGAGTGTTGTCTACGTACCCTCGTAGACCGAAAGCGGAAGCGTTATAACAACGCGGTTGATGTAGTCGACGCCTTCACGATCCGACCGATCCAAGCACCGACCGTCGGCACCTCCGAGTTCGCACACGCTCAGCTCGATGACGATCCCGGACTCGATCCAGCAAAGTGTCGGGATGAGTTCCACAACCGCGACGGCGTGGTGACGATGATGATGTTCTACCGGCGCGGGCTCGCCTAAACTCTGCTGACGATATGACCGAGGTGGAATATGGTGGAAGGGGCACCGACACGGCTAAGAGATCCAAGGATCAATTGTTGTGTCTTTGGTGCTAGCCCTGCCTCTATTTATATGTTGAGCCCCGGGTCGAAACTTGGAGCAAAAACCTCCTCAAAGTCGGTTTTTCCCGAAAGGCAAGAGTCCCACTCGGACTCCAGGACCAAACGCCACAATCCTTGGCGTCTGGCCCAGACGCCATGGGCCTCGGCGTCTGGCCCAGGGCCAGACGCCAGGTCTCTCCGGCGTTTGGCCCCAACCTCCGCAAAACTCCTTTTGCACCGACCTAAAGCCTCATGGGCTTGACCCTTAGCCTAAACACATCATCCAATATATGAATCTTTACGTCTCGACCATTTCGAGACTCCTCGTCATGTCCCCGATCTCATCCGGGACTCCGAACTCCTTCGGTACATCAAAACATGCAAACTCATAATATAACTATCATCGAAACCTTAAGCGTGCGGACCCTACGGGTTCGAGAACTATGTAGACATGACCTAGAACTATTCTCGGTCAATAACCAATAGCGGAACCTGGATGCCCATATTGGCTCCTACATATTCTACTGAAGATCTTTATCGGTCGACCGCATAACAACATACGTTGTTCCCTTTGTCATCGGTATGTTACTTGCCCGAGATTCGATCGTCGGTATCCAATACCTAGTTCAATCTCGTTATTGGCAAGTCTCTTTACTCGCTCCGTAATACATCATCTCACAGCTAACTCATTAGTTGTAATGCTTGCAAGGCTTAGTGATGTGCATTACCGAGAGGGCCCAGAGATACCTCTCCGACAATCGGAGGACAAATCCTAATCTCAAATCGCCAACCCAACATCTGCCTTTGGAGACACCTGTAGTACTCCTTTATAATCACCCGATTACGCCAGACGTTTGGTAGTACCAAAGTGTTCCTCCGTAAACGGAGTTGCATAATCTCATAGTTATAGGAACATGTATAAGTCATGGATAAAAGCAATAGCAACATACTAAACGATCGGGTGCTAAGCTAATGGAATGGGTCATGTCAATCAGATCATTCAACTAATGATGTGACCTTGTTAATCAAATGACAACTCCTTTGTCTATGGTTAGGAAACTTAACCATCTTTGATTAACAAGCTAGTCTAGTAGAGGCATACTAGTGACACTCTGTTTGTCTATGTATTCACACATGTATTATGTTTCCGGTTAATACAATTCTAGCATGAATAATAAACATTTATCATGAAATAAGGAAATAAATAATAACTTTATTATTGCCTCTAGGGCATATTTCCTTCACCAGCTTCACCAACTTAGTCTTGTGTAGGAGTACTAGAAAGATCCGTGCATTGCACGGAACATCAAGATGCATTTTTTTATAAAACACTTGTTGTGATTGACCCTTGCGGGAGTAATCCCATGTGTAAAAACTAATGATATCTCGAGAAATATGAGATAAGGTGAAGAGGAGTGGGGTGTGGTGGTGGTTGGTGGTCGTACTGAGCGGAGGCATGGGGATTGACGACGCCGGCAGCGGCCACCAGGCCTGTTTGTTCCAGAGGCTTCCTTTCTTAATTGCTCAACAATGAGGTTTTTTGGAGATAGGGATGAACGAGGGAAGGCCTTGTCTGCAAATGTCGATAGGGGTGCGGGTATCTTTTAGTTTAATTTCCATCCGTCAGATATAGATCGGACGGTCTATATTGCAAGATGGCACACGTACCATCATCACCACCTCGGTTTTTTATAAGAGAAGAAATATAAGTATGGAGATACAAACGTATTATCGATACTTGCTTCTGTAAACTAGCATCTACATTCTATTCAACGCCTCGGCATGTGGGGCCTTAGCACAATGACTTCTCGACTGTGTAAAACAAAGATTTTCCCGTCGCCGACAAGGAGGGGTGACGGCGGCGTGCTTTTTGTCTTGCTCTAGTCCTTGTAGTCATACTAGGTGGTCTAAGCACGTGTAGATTTATTCTTTTTCATGTCTCGTGTTCGCCATACTGCCACGACTGTTGATGAATAGACGGTAAGTTATTCACGGGGAAACCCTTGATGAGTGTGATTGCGAGAGAGAGAGAGAGAGAGAGAGAGACAGTGTGCGTGTGTGATATGTTAGAAACTGAGGCAATGATAACATATTCTTTGTGTATGTGTGCGGAGGATAGAGAGAGACATGTACATGGGGCTTTGTGTTGTGTAACATGGAGACACATATACATAGTTAGAGAGTGAGTGTGTGAGATACACATGCGGACATGGGGAGAGATGAGGATCCAGTTAAATGGGTGTTTGTGCGTGTTTGTGCACGCGTTTGTGTGTGAGAGGGAGAGAGTGTACGTGGAATAGAGAGACCACTGATGATGTAAACCTAGTATAAGGGAAGGGGGGAATGGTGTGACATGTGTAGTAGCGGGATAGCACGGGTGCGGGCTGGGGAGCAGACTATTTGGAAGAGACATCGAGCGTGTGTGTGGGAGAGGGGTGAGAGCGAGAGAAAGAGAGAGCTAGCGAGAGAGAGAGAGAGAGAGAGAGAGAGAGAGAGAGAGAGAGAGAAGAGAGGGGCGAGAGGGTCGTTTGTGTCCATAAATGGCGATAGATAGGGAGACAATGTTTATGTTGTCCAAATTGGCCTATGAATGGAGACGCAAGGAAGCGAGTCATCGTGTGTGTGATAGGGACTTCATGAGAGATCTAGAATAGATGGTGTAGAGAACAATGTGCGAAATCGAGAACGATTATACATTAGGGAGCTATGCAAAGAGTCACGACATATATGTATGCAGGGAAGGAGCTGGGGCGGGTCTGCATGTGGGAGAGATAGAAAGAGGAGAGTGGTGCACAAGGAGACAAAGTGTGCTTGTTTGCAGTGGGGGTGGTGTGTGAGGTGAGTGCGCGAGAACCACATAACTAAGGAGATAGACGTTTGGGGGCGACGTTTTGTGTGTATGGGAAAGATACACTCTACATAGTGCGTGTGCTTGGGAAAGAGAGATGCCGGGAGACCTAGATAGAGAGTGGGGGAAGAGATGTGTGCATGCCTGAGAGACAAAGTGTTAGAGACCTATGTTGGGGTCCGGAATTTACAAGAGAGAGGGGTGTTAATGTGCTCGTGTGTTGGTGTTTGGGGGAGAGAACGACTTCTCTATGTGTGTGTGTGTGTGTGTGTGTGTGGTGGGGGGGGGGTTGACTTCAGATAAAGAGTGAGGTGTCTATATTTGAGGGACTTTAGCGTAATTGAGATATTGTGCACTCATGGTTGATCCATTTGTTTCACAGTTTGTACTATGAGATAACGATACTTTTGAACATTCGTGATATACCTTGATGTACCCGAATTACAAACCTAAGATTGGAATTTTGGAATTTGAATCCATCATTAGCTTTTGTAATTCATTTAGACGGAGGTACATTTTTTAAGCCGGGATTTCGTGATTTCAAATTCATATATCAAACCTAGAGATATACACATACGGGCATGTTCAAACTTTATAATCATCCACTTTATTCATACACATACACATTTTTGCTTTTGTCATCATATTTAGGATAAACACATTTGGAATTTCATTTGAATTGGACCGTATGATGGTATTTGCTTGTAGTAGCTCAATGATCCATATTTGAATTGAATAGACAATCTAAGTTTCGAGTTGGAGACATTGATTTTCAAAACTTGCACATTTTTTTTGTGCAAAACAAACAAATTGTCAGCCATGATATCATAGTCGGCCGTGCGAGAGCATAATACTTATAATTTTAGGCGCCAAAGCTTTCAAACTTCCGCTCACATCGAAATATCACGCTACCAAAGTTTAGCCTGCGATATTCCTGTTTTACCCTGCCACATGAACGGAAAAGGCTGCTTTGTAACTCCATTGTTTTCCCTCTTTGCCCCAACATTCTTCCCCGTGAGCCCTCCCCTTCCCTCCCCGACCCCCCAACCACGGCAAGCCGCGAATCTAGTCCTCCGCCGTGGCGGTGGACCTCACACCCCGGGATCTACCTTCCGCACCTTGGAACCCCCAACTGCAAACTCACCACTTCACCGGAGCCGCTTCAGCGACTGGCTAGTCCACTGCTCCAGATCTCCTTGACCGCCATCATGGTCCACTGCACCGGATCTTCTTAACCGGTGCCCTCCACCACATCGTTGGCCCTTCACTGACTCCCTCGTCCGCCCCTTCGCTGGCCCTTCATACAAGCCCTCGTCCGACGCAACAGATCCGCCTCACCGAAAGCACTATACAACGCGCCCGCCGAAGCCTTCGTCCACTGCACCGGACCCGCTCCACGGACGCCATATTCAACTCCACCGGCCCTGCTTTACCGATGCCGCAGCCTCATCACGTTATTTCGATTTGTACTCCTTCGGTTTTTCTCTTTATCATGCAACTGTTCACTTACCACAGATGAGCTTTCTTGTATGTCGACAGGCGCCGCAACCGTAGCACCGGAGCAGCTTCAGCGACGGCGACAGCCGGCCCAAACTCAACCGCAACACGAGCACCATCGACGATCCTTAGCTATGAAGTATAACAACAATACCCATACGCCGCCGAGATTCGGGTACTACTATCCAACGGCCGATGCCTACGTTCACTTTCCTAGCATAAGCACCGCACCTTTGAATTTCTTCAGGGCATCATTCAGTTTTTCATGAGACGCATTATTCTGCTTGCACCTGTAGGGCCATACTTCCGCAAAGAACATGTTACATGTGTTAAATTACATACCAAAGGCACATATAGTTAATATGCTTTAGTTTTGTTCGATGACACCTGTTGGTTCCATCGATCGCTTAATGTCCTCTATGCTTAATTACACATCAGCAAACTAGCATGTGGTTCCGCTGCTTTTTGTTCGCTTTTACCCTACATTTTCGATGCTAGCTATTACATCACTGCTCCGAGCCTCTGTTCATTACTTGTTTGTGTGTTCTTGATCTTCCCAAGTTGCATGACTAATTTGATGCTTCTATTAATTATGGAGCTGCCAACCCCATCAAGCAAAATATTTGTTCTTTTGGTGCGGCACCTCGAACAAGCATACAAATAGAGGGAAGCAGATATATTGTCATGTATGCACACACCTTCTTTCATTAGTTTAGATGAACCATTGATGATCAATTCGGACCAGTGCATGCGATTAAAATTAATTTTACCTAAATAGATGGTGCAGAATAAACTACAACAACTAGATTTGCAACCACGGGATCTTGATTTATATCTTCAAAGAACATTGCAACAGCAGCTAGGCTTCACAAACAACATATGGTAAGTCGGTGTGTTTTAGTACATGTTAAATGTAATGCGAGTGGGCTGCTTTCTTGGATTGTGCCCTCAACGTGTAATCCTACCGAATTACAAATAGTTCAGTTATGCGCTTTGTTGTATTGCTTGATTCAATGCTTGTTTGTTGTTACGTTATACCCGAGTTGGCCAATATGTCAAGCAAGGCTCTTTGTACTATCGTAAAGAAATGCATGCCTATTTCATTTGAGTCCTTAACTTTTCCTCTCAACTTTATCACAAGACTGTCTTTGTAGTTTATATGAGGCCACACTGTTAAGTGCTTTCTCAGATTATTTCAACTGCTTAGATGCCTTGGCAACTTAAATATAGCGGTTGTACACTCCCTTTCAACTTTCATCTTACCATTTTTATTTCTTTTCGGCTCATGCTGCTCATTTAAATATAGTTTGCCATGCTCGGCAATAATTCGTCCGTCGTTTACCATGTAAGCTTACTGCCTGGATCATACGATAACTATCTCTTACTTATGTCCAGCGAAACCTTTCAGGATGCCGTTCACACTAGGACACAATGTACAACCCTGAATCTATTTGTGGAAGCGATGCGCCATCCATGTTACCAGATGGTAGCAGTTCAGAGGCAACACCGCGGAGAGCAGTCTGAGCACAGATATTATAGTGCTTGAGGCTCTACTAGAGGCAGAAAGAGATGGTGTGGCTGCTAGGAATGAGGTAATCTTTATCTTGAGGCTGGAAATTACGGAATTAGCGGCACACATGATGCAAGCAACCCAAGAATTGGAGGAAGTAAGAATGTTGCATTTGAAGACGGAGGAGGTCCTGCTGTTTCGCTATCCAAGCCCAAGGTAATCCCGGTTCTTCTTTAGATACCAGTTGAAATTGTCATTAGATTATTGTACTTGCATGTTGTGTCATGTCTCTGAATGGATTATGTTGCAAGACCCCTATGTTGTCCGAATTCCATGTTGTCCATGTGTTGTAATGATCCAAATTTTTAGGCGAGGTAATCCTCGGACTTGTATGATTGACATAAGGTGAACTATTTTTCATGTGAGCATATTGTATTGGATGAAATAACTGTTTGAATCAGAGTGTATCCAACCTACTGAATTCGAAGATCACGGCATTTCTAAATCATAATCATATATAAAGGTGGAATAAATCTTTGTTGTGGTTTTGAAGAAATAAATAACAAAATGTATAATTATCTGTGGATATTCGTAATCGAATACAAACTGGATTTGAATTTAGTTTGCCAGGTCCCAGGGCAAACATGAATGCTAATTCTCCCAAGTTTTGAACGAAGCGGCTAAACCCCACTATAATTTGTGGGCTGCCCGAAGCAAGTGATTGCAAGATGGAAATTACTGTCTACCCCTGACACTTGACATCCTTATCGACCGGATTTACACTGTTGTCGATAGGGGTAGACTAGTAACTTCAATCAGACGTGACACGACGGCCTCTGAGCCCATTCAGACACGGTGGGCGCCAAACGTGGGCGGAAAAACACATTTGATTCAAGCTCGTCCGAAAGACATGTGTCTCTTCCTCCATTTCCCCATTCATACACGGTGGGTGGCAAAACAAACTCTCCTCGTCCGAAATCGATGTAGGCTAATATTTTAAATAGGGGCAGATGTGTAACTTCCATCAGACGTGACACAACCGCCCTACCTGTCAGCCCCGTTCATACATCGTGGGCGCCAACCGTGGGCGGCAAAACATCCTCTCCTCGCCCGAAATAGTTACCGGCAAATATTTGGGAGATGCAAGATTACCGTCCTATCCCCAACCAACGCGATGTCTGATATTTTAAACAGGGGATAAGTTTGTAACTTTCCCCCATTTCAGAGAAGCGCGTCCCAAAGTTTGAGATCGCCCCCCCTCCCCTCCATTTCCCCATTCATACACCGTCGGCGGCAAGACAACCTCCGCACTGCGGCCAGCCTCCTCCGTCCGCCACCCCATCCTCCACCATGCCGGAGCCGCTACCCCTACCCCGTCGTCCACTGCAAGAGATGGACGTCTCTCATCCACGGCGCTGGACCAGGATCCTTTCATCTCCTACTCTCACTTCATCGGCGCTGTCGTCCACCTTGCCGTTGCCGCTCCTACGACCGCCTCGTCCATGGCAACATGATATATCCCCCGACCCGGCCGTCTGCCGTCTAAAGTCTTCTTCCCCGTCACCGACAGCCATCGCACCCGCGGCACCCTCAACATATCAGCATAGGCCTACACGGCGTCGCAAGAGAGGTGGTACTCTTCCATATGTGCTGAAGTTATTGATCTCACCCAGAAAATAGATCGTAATTTGTCTACTATACTTTTCTTGTCCGTACCAAATCGTAGTGGCTAGTTGAAAGCAAACATTGGTTGCTAAGTAGCTTTGTCCAGTTTGCACCTTCAATTCCGCCCTGGCACGGGCACTATACTCGTAAAGCTTATGGTTTCCCCCCTTTATATTCACTACCATCATCGTAGGTGCTTCGTGTCGTGCTAGCACTGCTCCTCAAGACCTCAACCCAAAGCTTACATGTTCAATTACGAATCTGATATGATGCTCATATAACTAAAACAGAGAACGTTTAATTGGTCACCTAATGTTCCTATATTCGTTTCGAAAAGCATGTGCGCCACCCACTGGTCTAGCTAGTTCCACTTTCCTGATTTTTCTCTTGATGCTTAGGGTTTTCCCCTTTTATCTACTCTACTATGATTTCCGTAGGTGCTTTCTGTCGTACTAGCATTACTCCACCCTTCAAGCTAAACAACACAACAGTTAGAATTCGAAAGCTTAGTTGTTCAAATATGATTGTGATATGATACTGATATTAGTTAACCGACACATTTAATTGGTTAGCTAAAGGTCCCACTTGAGTTTCCAAATGCCTTTCGCGACATATAGATAGAAAGCATAATTACATTTCTTTGTCACTTGTTGACCGTACTTTCTTGTCCATACCAAATCTTAGTTGTTATTTCAAAGCCAACATCGGTTGCTAACTACCCTTTGCGCGGTTTGCGACTTCAGATCTGCCATCCCACCGCCACGGTCAACACTGTATCGATCATGCTTATGTTTTCCCCATTTATGATGACCACAATCAGCCTAGTGGTTCGTGGTCGTAATAGCACTGCTCCACCCATCGAGCTAAACAAGCTTAGTTGTACAAATTCATATATGATATTATTGCTGATATTAGTAAAACTGAGAGATGTTTAATTGGTTAGCTAAATGTTCCTACTTTAGTTTCGAAATGCATGTGAGCCACATATGGAGAGACCGGAAAGAATAGTATTTCTCTGTGCGCTCTGGTTCATCATGGGTGGCCAACCGACATTGTATTGAAACACTTGTAATATCTTCAATCTGCTTGCTCTTCTGCTCTTCTTTAAGATGATACTCTTCTCTTGCGGTCGACTGGTCAGGTCGAGTTGTTCTCCCTTAGTATATTTTGAATCTGTCAGGTCAGGTCAACTTGTTCTTCTTTACTATATATTGAAGCTATCATCTGCGAAGTGTCATCATTTCTGGAGCTCTCATATTTTGAGTAGTAGGCCACACTATATTAATGCACACAACAAATTACAGCATGCATGGCATCTTTTAAAAGAATTGCAGAGATAGCACAAAGGGGTTTACAGGGAGGTAGTATTGGATTAGAATCACTTCTGCATTACAAAGAAAATCTCACTTGTTTTTATGTTTTCATGCATGTTAGATATTGAACATTATCAAAATGAATATGAGAATGGGCGCACGAGAGGAATATTGTGGAACGATCCACTGGCTAACAAACTTGGCATGGTGGAGGATGGCCTATCTTATTCACCCATCAAGGTGCTTGCTCTAACTTTGCAAAGTTGTATTGGTCGCACATATTTTGCATCTGACCTCTTGCATTTCTTCTACTTTGTTACACCATCTGCTTAGTTTAAGCATCATATATGAGTATATGCCATAACTATCCATTTTCATACCTATTCCATGTGTCGTCACACTATGTTTTTCCATCAAATGTTCTTCTTTCATGATAGATGTCCAAAAGGAAGAGGGTGAGTGCAGATCCTCAAGGAGTACAAACTAGGTATTTGGAAAAGGTAGTGGTACCTGTTAAATCAGATAGATCAGCAGCCCAACTGTACCACACTTTACCCCTACTCCAGTGGCCAAACCCCTATTAGAACTCCTGGGAGCCCAGCGTCAGTCTTGTCTATGATATCAATTCAAAATTTGAACTCCTAAATTTCTGCTTGTGCCTTACCTTCTCTCTTGTATGAAAACTAATTTCAGATGAATCTCCTTGCTCAAAGGATCATACGATCTCAAAACAATAATGGGCTCTGCATTGCTCTTGTAAGTACCTCTCTCCCTTTTGCCTTGTAACGCTATACTTAATTAATTGCTATTTGATTATGTATCATCAGTCTGCACCTGAGCTTCATTATCCTCTGTTTCTTCCAATATTATTTGATCTATATTTACTCTTTGCAAAATGTAGAATAATGGCAACGCTTATAAAGAATTTTCTTTGGGGAATTTATTGAATTATCCTTCCATCAACATGGAGAAGGGCTTTGTCCAGCCCGTGTTAACATGTAATGTAAGTTCATCCTTCTCAAGCCTTCAAACTTTGTTCTAGTATAGATTTGGATAGGCATCATTGCCTCCACTGCTGTTTGCTTTGCTGTTTACATCTGATTGGATGTTTGCAACAATTACCAGTTTCAAATTGTAGTTGTAAAAACATGTTCCTTATGCAGAACATATCCATTTATTTGCTTATATAATTGTGAAACCTGTTACGTGTCTCCTTGTTTCTCTTTCAGAGTCGTATCTCTTACGCCAGCAGAACTTTAGGGAAGATAGTGAGCCAAACCATCTTGAGGACAGCGAGATGACCCCAAGGTCCTGCCTTGATGAAGACAAGGAGTTGAAGCTACTCACCAGCAGGTGTGAGACAACCTCTGTGCGATCGCTGCCTCAATCGATTCGACTTCTTGAGTCTCAACTTAAAGCGGAAAGGCTTGCTTCAGCTCAGCTCCGACTTGAAGTCAAAGATGCAATGAAGATGTCGGAGGACTGCTGTCGCACCATCATGCCTTAAATCTAGTGTTGATGCATCTATCGTTACACAACCGAGGTCTACTCAGCTTCTTCACTGTTTGGGGGCTGACTGCCGTGGCCTAGTGCCTTCTGAAGTGCTCTCAGTTTTGTATATTCTTTTGTCGGCGCGTTTATTTGCACTGGTGGAGAACTTTGATGCCCAGTGGCTAATATTTATTTCCTTGTTGTCTTGTTTATTTGTTTTCTTGTAGTCATTGCAGTTCTTTTTCCGCGGTTTGCTAATGGCTGCAATAACCTATTTTTTAAAACTAGGCCACAATAACCATGGGCTAATATTTACTGTAGTGACATTGGGCCTCGTACAGGCCGTAGAAACAGTGGCCCTTCTACGGGCCATAGAAACAGTGGGCCTTCTATGGGCCATTGAAACAATGGGCCTTCTACGGGCCGTAGAAACAATGGGCCTTCTACGGGCTGTATCATCAATGGGCCTTATACGGGCAGTATGATCGATTGGCAAACATGGGCCAATAACGAGCGCATTATGGCCGTAAGCGGGCTAGAGTTGGAATCGTCCGTTCATGGGCCGACCATAACGGGCCATCGTTAATAGGCCGTATTCATAGCGCTATGAAAACGCCCAGCGTGTTAACGGACCACAAACGGGCCGATCAGAACCACGGGCTGAATTTGGCCCATAAGCAGAAAATGACAGCAACGGGCCGTAAGTAAACGAATGCTGGAAATGAGCCCAAGAAGAAATGGGCTCTGAGAAGGCCGAAAGATAACATGGGCTAGAAACATTAACGGAATAACAGCCCTTAATGGGTATAAAGTGATACACTTTGTTCATTACGGGCGAGTTTCACCACGGGCCATTAATTGGTGTAAAGTAATACACTGTTCATTATGGGCCAGTTTCACCACGGGCCATTAATAGGCCAAGAGTGACATAGGGCCTCATATGGGCTGAAAGACGTCATGGGCCATACATGGGCCAGAAGTGAAAACGGGCTGGAATCATATTTGGTGGCCCAGATGACGGTACTGGGCCTAATTCAGATAGGGCGTAACGGGCCTTGGGTTAGCGGGCTGTAAATGGGCTATATGCGAACAGGCCATTAACAGGCTTTACATGGGCCGACCCGCCACCTTTTGACCAAGTCAAACGGGCTGGCCTTTTCACAGGAATGGGCCTCTGTTGGGTCGTGCCATGTGTCGACGTATCATAGGCGCCTTCTGTCCAATGAGTGGATGACATCTGTCCCAACGGTTAGCCGACATGTGTTTCCTCCAGCCAATGATGATTTTACACGTGGAAAATCCCCATTGGTCGGGGCTGTTAACGGGTTATCGGATCCAAAACCCGACCCGATAGCTTAACGACGTTCCGTTATGGTGGATGCCACGTGTCGGTCAACCTTGACGAAAGCACTTCTGTGACGCGCGATTTATCATCATGGAAGTGGAGACTTCCCTGATGATAATTTTGATTATGTCATGGAACACTTCTACGATAGCACAGGTATGACTATCTTGATTCTGTCATAAATTTGTCATGGATGTACATGCATGACAAAAAACGCGACCTACTGTGACAAACATGTATCATCACGGAAGTGTATTTTTTTGTAGTGAAACACCCATCGTATGCGGAACTCGCTCTTGGACGAGGGAAGCTCGAAGTCAATCCCCTCGCCTGCTATCGCAGCCACGGCTTGGAAGCCCATGCAACCCGAGCTCTGCCAGGGACCGGTCAGAAGCAATGAGAAGAAGTGGCGGAGTAGGGCCACGGAAGGAGCGATGCCTACCATGGCCTCACATAGGATGGCAAAGACGGCAAGAAGGGTCACAGATTGAGGGTCGAGGTGGAGCATGTGGATCTGATAATGCTCGAGCACTGCATTGAAGAAGGCGTAGAAGGGAGGAATCAGGCCAGCCCAGAGGGCCTCTATGAAGATCGGAACCTCTGTGGTTGCCCAAGCCATGCGAGTGCGAGACGTGGGCCAAGCCACTATCTCTCCCCACTCGTTGAAACCGGAGGCGAGCATGGGGCGCACCCTGTCCATGGCCTCGTCGTTGAGCACTCGAGGCCGGCCGAGCGCTGGCTCAAGGGGCGGAGGCACAGGTGGCAGAGATAGAGGTTTATTCCCCTTTTCGGCTTGTTTCGGCGCCATGGCGATGAAGCGGGCGGAGCGCAAGTCAGATTGGAAGGGCAGAGCAGGGCCTCTAAGGAGCAGGGAGATTGGGAGAGCCAAGCGAGGGCAAAGTTAGAATAACTGTGCGGGAGGCGGGGGCCGCATAGCCAGGTGGATTCAAGGGCAGCATGGGAAAGCGGAGACGCCCACGTCCAATCGACCGCCACGCATCAACCGAGGCCGCAGGCTTTTGGGGCCCGTGGCGCTCCGAACTTGACCCTTGGCTTCGCCGCGAAGCCAAGCCCGAGTGCACCTTGGGCCCGGGGGCTACTGCGGCGTTCTGGGAACGGGGGTCCCCAGACTTGCCTGTCTGCGGGCTGCGGCCCACAGCGTGGCTAAGACAGCAGGCTGTACGGCGCATCTTCATCGACAAGACATCCAAGACCCTCGCGATGGGCCAAGCCTCGCGAGGCGGACGACGCAAGACCTCCTCAGGAGCGGCCTAGTCAGGCAGGCTCATGAGGAGGGGAGATACCAAGGCAGGGCAAACCTCACGAGGCTCTCATGATGTGAGCCATGACGATCGGCACCAGGTGGGTGCCAGGCGTGCACCAGCGCATGCAGCGTCCTTGTTTCCTCTTTGGTGCTAAGGAGGCCAGCGCAGGCAAAGAGTACTGAGGCATCAGCCAAAGGTTGCTATATTGGTGCAACAAGACCAAGACCAGGAGGACGGCAAGACAGAGGTCATCGTGGAGCCCAAGACGGCGTCACCACCAGAGCTTTTCGCAGGCGAAGACCACTTTTGTCAGGATAGCTTGTACTAGTTGTCCCCCTTCAAATTTTCCCGCTGATGTTGGCTCCCTTCCCGCTCAATATTTGGGAAGAGGACTAGGGCCTATATAAGTAGAGCTAGCCACCACAGTAGGGGCATCGAGCAGTTCATCCAGCTCTCACCCGCTAAGTCACCAAGCACAAGAACACCTCAACCTTAGGAGGCTGTTCTTCCCTCTGTACTGTTCTTCATCAGCCCAAGAGGCAATCCACCACTACACACTGGAGTAGGGTATTACACCACAACGGTGGCCCAAACCAGTATAAATCTCATGTCTCTCTATGTTGCGAGTTCGTCGAGTTCGTCCATGAGATCTTAGTGAGCTAGGGCGTAGATCGGCAGGAGGAAAGACTTGCGCAAGACCCCAATGTTCGAACCTTAAGGGTTTGCCGGAACCCCACATCCGACAGCCATGACGATCGGCACCAGGCGGGCGCCAGGCGGGCACCAGCGCGCGCAGCGTCCTTGTTTCCTCTTTGGTGCTAAGGAGGCCAGCGCAGGCGAAGAGTACCGAGGCATCAGCCAAAGGTTGCTATACTGGAGCAACGAGACGAAGACCAAGATGACGAAAAGATGGAGGTCATCTGGAGCCCAAGACGGCGTCACCACCAGAGCCTTTCGCAGGCGAAGACCACTTTTGTCCGGATAGCTTGTACTAGCTGTCCCCCTTTAAATTTTCCCACCGTTGTTGGCTCCCTTCCCGCTCAAAATTTGGGAAGAGGACCAGGGCCTATATAAGTAGAGCTAGCCACCACAGTAGGGGCATCGAGCAGTTCATCCAGCTCTCACCCGCTAAGTCACCAAGCACAAGAACACCTTAACCTCAGGAGGCTGTTCTTCCATCTGTACTGTTCTTCATCAGCCCAAGAGGCAATCCACCACCACACACTGGAGTTGGGTATTACACCACAACGGTGGCCCAAACTAGTATAAATCTCGTGTCTCTCTGTGTTGCGAGTTCGTCGAGTTTGTCCGCGATATCTTAGCGAGCTAGGGCGAAGATCGGTAGGAGGGAAAGACTTCGTGCACACCCTAGTGTTCGAACCTTAAGGGTTAGCCGGAACCCCACATCCGACATTTGGTGCGCTAGGTAGGGGTGCGCCGGAGCTCCTCTCCACCAAACTGCACCCCGTGCCGCCGCACTTCGCCTCCATGGCAGGTGCCTAGCCACCAGCCTCTGCGGCCGACATTGACAGTGGGGCGTCGGGGTACAGATCCCTGGCCCCCGCCCTACGGCGAGTGCGGTGGTCAACCAAGTTCAAGCCAGAGATGCCGCCGCGTTATGACGGCGCGGCAGACCCATCACCGCTCCTGCTGGCGTACGAGGAGGCCGTCCTCGAGGCTGGAGGCAACGACAGGATCATGGCCAACTGGTTCCACATGGCCCTCGCTGGCGAGCCGCGCGCTTGGCTGCTCAACCTCCCGGGATCCACGGTGGCTTCTTGGGGGAACTCTGCGACCTCTTCGCCGCTCGCTACGTGGTGTCGGTGCACCACGCAGTCGCGGCCCTGTTGGGCGGCTCTCAAGCACCGCCTTCGGACCGTCACGTCAAGTCGTTCGTCCGTTAGATCGGGGCCACCTCCAAGCGCCCAGGGCTCCGCCGGGTTGGGCCGTGCCGGAGGCCGACCTCACCTTCGGCTCAGGAGACCACCCCGACCCCACCAACATCTCCGGTTCTCCCAATGCTCTGCACGCCCACCATCTGCAACGTGGCCATTACCAAGACCCTCATCGACGGAGGTGCCGGCCTCAACTTGCTCTCCATAGAAGCCTTCAGCCTTCTTCACGTGCGGCTCGAGTGGCTCAGCCTCAGCAAGCCCTTCTTGGGAGTAGGTGGTGGAGCTGCCCACTCCCTGGGGCAGATCCGCCTCCCTGTCACCTTCGGCACGCGCGACAACTACCGCACTGAACTGGTGGACTTCGACATCGCCTGCAACGGTCTCCCGTACAACACCATCCTCGAATACCCAACTCTCGCTCAGTTCATGGCGGTGACTCACCCAGCCTACAACCTCATGAAGATGCCAGGGAGCAAGGGTGTCCTCACCATCAAGGGGGACATTAAGGAGGCCGTGACGGTGCTCAGGCTTGCTTTCAAGACCGCGGCGGCAGTACAGCCTGCCGGCGCTAGTACCCCCGAGGCCGAGGGGGCCGCACCTACCAAGAAGAAACAATTGTTCACCCAAGACAATGCAGAGACCAAGCAAGTGCCGGTCAACGAGGACGAGCCTTCAGGAGCCACCTTTACCATAGGCGCCGGCCTTGGCCCAGGTCAAGAAGAGGCCTTGGTGAGGTTCTTGCACGCGAACAAGGAGATATTCGCGTCGGAGCCCAATCAGCTGGTAGGGATCCCGAGAGAGGTGATCCAGCATCATCTAATGGTATGCCCCAACATATGCCCCGTGAAGCAGCGATCGAGACGGCAGTCCACTGAGAAGCGGGCCTTCATCGTCCAAGAGACACGCAATCTAGAGGCGGCAGGTGCCATTCACGAAGTTCGATATCGCCAATGGCTGGCGAACCCTGTCGTAGTGCCAAAGAAAGGCGGGAAGGAACGGATGTGCGTCGACTTCACCAACCTTAACAAAGCCTGCCCCCAAGATCCGTTCCCACTCCCGCGCATCGACCAGATTGTCGACTCCACCGCCGAGTGTGACTTGCCGTGCTTCCTGGATGCGTTCTCAGGGTATCATCAGATCAAGATGGCGGTGGAAGATGTCGAGAAGACAACCTTCCTGACACCATGTGGGGCGTACTACTACACCTGCATGCCCTTCAGGCTACACAACGCGGGTGCAACCTTTTAGCGGTTGATGCACATCGCCTTGGGGCGGCAGCTCGGGAGAAACATAGAGGCTTACGTCAATGACATAGTGGTCAAGTCTCGCGAGGCGAGTACATTTATTCAAGACTTGGAGGATACCTTCGAGAGCCTGCACCAAGTGAAGTTGAGGCTTATCTCGGAGAAGTGTGTGTTCGGCGTCCCCTCCGGCAAGCTGCTGGGATTGCTCGTATCCCACGGAGGATCAAGGCAAACCTAGAGAAGATCAAGGCCATCGAGGTCATGAGCCCACCACAGACCCTCAAAGAGATGCAGAAGCTAGCAGGGCGGGTGACCGCGTTAGGGCGTTTCATCTCCAAACTAGGAGAGCACACCTTACCCTTCTTCAAGCTCATGAAGAAAAAGGGCCCGTTCGAGTGGACCCCGGAGGCCGACCAGGCCTTCCAAGACCATAAGAAATACCTTACCAGCCCCCCGGTGATGGTGGCACCACGGCCTCTCGAGCCTCTGGTACTCTACCTTTCCGCCACCCAGTACTCCGCCAGCGCGGCACTGTTGGCGGTTCGGGGGGAGCGCCAAGCCAAGGGCGCACTGCGCCAAGCCGGAGCTGAAACGGTGCAGAGTCAGGAAGGCGCAGCAAAGACATCAGCGGTGGAGACCAAGCTCGGCAGGACAACGTTGCAGAAGCTCCCGAGGACAATCAAGTCTCAGGAACCCTTCCACCTCAGGAAATGCCCCAATCTCCGCAGGACCTAATGGGGATATTACTACTGGGCGTAAACCGGCCAGGAGAGGCCGGGTTAACTTCATCAGTAGTTATCATACCTGAAGCCCATGAAGACAGACAAAACGCTTCAAGAAGGCCTAGGGCCCAAAGCTAGTTTAAGGCTTGTAGACATAAACTGGTATTGACAATGTAATTTGTACTATAAGGTAGAAAGAGCAGATACCATGTCGGACACGTTTATGAGCCGGCCTCGGGACTCTATAAACCGACGGGCGTCAACCCATGTATATAAGGGGACGACCCGGCGGCGGTTCAGAACAACAGACAACAACTCGAGACTCAGGCAAAGCGTATTCGCTCCCTGGTCATCGAAACCTCATCAATTCCATCACAACTAGACGTAGGCTTTTACCTTCATCGTAAGGGGCAGAACTAGTATAAAACACTCTTGCGTCCCTTGTCCGCTTTAACCCCTTTAAGCTAACCCGTAGCGATGGCTCCACGACTAAGTCCTTTTCATGAGGACATATGCCGTGACAAAACCACGACAGTTGGCACCCATCGTGGGGCTATTGCGTGATGGTTTCAAGTTCTTGGAGGGAAACTTCGAAGGACCCAAGGGTTACACTGTGGGCCGGATGACCAAGAGTCGTTGCGGAAAGCTCTACATCGACGATGCAGGCTGGGGCCCCGAGGCTGGCTCAATCGAGTACGGGTACCGGATCCCCTTTGGTGGCATACACGTTTTCATCGGCAAGATCGGCGAACCGGGCCCTGAGCCGGACATCTGCACCGACCTCGTCGAAATAGCTCAGCGTGCGAGATCTGCCCGGGTCAAGCCTGTCATGAAGCGTGCCTTCGTGGGATTCATCCATGGAGGGGAATACGAGGACAAATCGGAGTCTGGTGGTGAGACTGTCGTTTATTCCAGTGATGAGTCATCGATAGGAGAGACCGAGTCGTTATATCAGCTACAAGATGGCCGGATTGGGGGCTGTTCCGATGGCGACAGTATTCCGGACCCCTCTGATCTTCCCAACCGGGTTGGAATCTTCATGGCCGGTACACAATCGGTGCTTCACTCTTCGACCGCAGCAGCTATGATTTTCGGATCAGCAACGGCGACGGCAGGGGGGCAGGAGGCCCTATGCGACCACTGGCTCAAGTTTTATCTGATTTATTTTATGTTTTGGCAACGCTGATGGCGGAGGTCAACCCGGCAGATCAGGATGCACCCAATGCGGAAATTGCGAAAGTGAAGGATCAAATTACTCAGGCCAAAGCCGATCTAGCAGCTGAAGATACCAGGATGGCCGCAGAGCAGGCCGCTTTGGATGCACAGGCTTACCGGCTTATGCTGGATCAGAATGCGTCACACGAAGTCCTAAAAAGGAGACACCGATGTCGCCTGCCTCCGGTTTATGACGCCAGGAACCTCTTTAATACCCCAGGTGCGGGGACCAGTAATCCGCCGGTAGTAAACCGGGCAGAGGCGCCAGGAGTAGGGGGGCCGGTTCTGCCCCGTTTGACGGATCCGCCTCGTCAGAACAACATTGTGATGCAGCCTGTCCCAACACCGCCAGGCCATTACTCTACTCCGATGGACAATCTTGTCGCTGCCGCTTCACGGCTGGAGGCTATCCCGATTGAAGGTGATTCTCCGGCGGCAGTTGAGATGCGTCGGGTTAAAGAGCTTCTTCGGACAGTCTTGGTTCAACAGGAGGCTTATTCATATAGTCGTGATCGAATTCATTCCACTCCCATCCAAGCCGGAGTTACAGCAGGTGGATGGATGAACCGGCCGTGTCAAGCAATGCGCGGAACCGTGAACCGCCCCGTGGCAACAACCCGGTAGGGGGCGCTGGAGATGCTCAGGAGGTGGTGGACCGGGCTCGAGCACGCAGGGAGGCCGAGTTAGCGGCGCAGCATGAAGCCCGTCAGCTTACTCCAGTTCGTCCAACCACATCTATAGAGCTAGGAGTTACCTCTAGTTCTTTGGGGGTGCCGTGTCTTGTCCTAGCGTTGCACAACATGCGCCTGCCCAAGGATTTCAAAGGCCCGCGTAAGGTGTCGAATTACACTGTCGATTTATCCCCTGAGACCCGGGTTGAAAGCTATGAGATGGCCATGGAGGTGCTGGATGTGGATGATGCGGCATGTGCAAAGTATTTTACCATGATGTTGGAAGGGACGGCCCGTACTTGGATAAAGAGTTTACCGCCGAATTCTATCAGGTCGTGGGCCGAGTTAAGAACCCGTTTTATTCAGAATTTCAAAGATAGATGCAAGCATCCCATGTCAATTGTGGACTTAGCTGCCTGTGTCCAGGAGGAAGGAGATTCAACAACCCTGTGGGTGCGCCGGGTCTCAGAAATTTTGCATCCGTCGGACCGCATCAACGCGGATACTGCAGTTCTAACATTGGAAGGCAATTGCCGGTTTGAACCCCTGAAGTTGAAGTTGGGACGACTCAAACGTCATTGTAATGACATGGGAACTCTCATGGCTGCTCTGGTGAAGTATGCCGATTCTGATAGTACCAAGGATCCCGAGTCTGACGATGATAAGACGGGGAAGGGAAAAAGAAGCGGCAATGCCAAGGGGCAGCACCACAACTCGGCGGGTCATGGAAACGCGGCAAGCGAAAAGAAGATCACAGCTTGGACTTTGTGGCTAATACCAGCGCGCTGGACAAGGGCCAGTGACGTAAGGGTAAACCGCCCCAGCACAGTGGAGCGCCGAGCCCTAACCCGGACCGTCTGTCTTATTTGTTGAACCAGCCCTGCCCGAAACATGGGATGAAGGAGATGCTGTCCACACACCTCTGGAAGGACTACTACATCATGCAAGAGTTCAAGAATTCTAATTCTTTCCGGTATGATAATGGGCCGGGAGGCGGTTCGGGCCACGGATGTCATGGGCCGGGTTATAGTGGAGGAAATTCCGGTTCAGGCTTCCATAGTAATCAGGGCAGAAATAACAGTCAAGGTAATCAGGGCAACCAAGGTGGATACAATCATCAGGGCAATCAGCAGCAGCAGCAGCAGTCGGGTTACCAGAGCAACCCAAAGCAGTTAAATAGTGGGTAGTATCATGTCTTCACCACTAGCTTAGACAAACGTGACCAAAAGCTTCATAAGAGGGCAGTGAACTCCGTTGAACCGACAGTGCCCCGTTACCTGCGCTGGTCTGAGCAGCCGATTGTGTGGAATAGAGAAGATCATCCACCCCGGGTTGACAATCCGGGTCATCTGGCATTGATGGTGGCACCTCAGGTGGGAGGATATAAGTTCAACAAGGTACTCATGGATGGAGGAAGCAGTATCAATATCCTTTATTATGAAACTTCCCGTCGCATGGGGTTAACAGATAAAAATCTTAAATCGTCCAATACGGTGTTCCATGGTGTGGTACCTGGTAAATCGGCGTATCCTGTTGGTAAGATAGCTCTGGAGGTAGCTTTTGGGGATGAGCATGACTCGAGATCAGAAACTTTGACCTTTGAAGTGGTGAAAATTAGAAGTCAGTATCACGCCCTATTTGGAGGCCGGCTTATGCTAAATTTATGGCACGACCTTGCTATGTCTATCTGCAGCTCAAGATGCCAAGTCACAAGGGAACTATAACGGTCCATGGGAGCCGCAAAATTGCTCTGGAGTGTGAAGAAGGTGATGCGGCTTATGCTGAGTCGGTTTGTGCCACAGAAGAGTTAAAGTTTTACAAAGATAATGTTGATCCGGCAGATATGACTTCATTGAAGAAGCCAACTACAGAGCATGATCCGGCCCTGAAGTTTAAATCGGCTGATGAGACTAAGCTTGTTGATTTCGTACCTGGCGATTCATCCAAGCAGTTCAGTATCAGCGCTAACTTGGATCTGAAATAGGAAAGCACGCTCATCGAGTTCATCCATGAGAATCGGGACATCTTTGCGTGGAAGCCTTCTGACATGCGAGGTGTACCGAGAGAACTTGCCGAGCACACTCTTAATGTCAATCCTAAGTATAAACTGGTCAAGCAGTTTCTCCGCCGGTTCAATGAAGAAAGACGCAAGGCTATTGGAGAGGAAGTGGCCAGGCTCTTGGCGGCTTGATTCATCATTGAAGTTTTTCATCCTGAGTGGTTGGCTAATCCGGTGCTGGCCCTTAAGAAGAACGGCACTTGGCGTATGTGTGTGGACTACACAGATCTCAACAAAGCTTGTCCAGTAGATCCTTTTGCCCTCCCCCGTATTGATCAAATTATTGATGCTATGGCGGGTAGCGAGCGTTTGAGCTTTTTGGATGCATATTCTGGTTATCATCAGATCAAGATGGCAGTTAAGGACCAAGACAAGACAGCCTTCATAACCCCCTTTGGAGACTTCTGCTATGTGTCCATGCCCTTTGGGCTCAAGAGTGCCCAGGCGACTTATCAATGGTGTGTGCAGAATTGCCTCCATAAACAAATCGGCCGTAATGTTCATGCCTATGTGGATGATATTGTGGTGAAATCAAGGAAGAAGGAAACATTGATTGATGAATTGAAGGAAACCTTTGATAACCTGCGGGTTTACAAGATGATGCTCAATCCGGCCAAGTGCATTTTTGGTGTACCGGCAGGCAAGCTCTTGGGCTTTTTGGTTTCTAACAGGGGTATTGAAGCTAATCCGGAAAAGATCAAGGCCATCACCTCCTTGGCTAAACCGAAGTGTATCAATGACGTTCAACGCTTGGCAGGCCGGATTGCCGCGTTGAGCCGGTTTATTAGCCGCCTTGGCGGGAAGGCCATTCCTTCATGTCAGATGCTGAAGAAAACAGATAACTTTGTCTGGAGCTCTTCCGCAGATGAAGCGTTTGAGGACTTAAAGCGGCAGCTGGCTAACCCGCCGATTCTTGCTGCTCTGGTTGACAAAGAGCCATTATTGCTATATGTGGCAGCTAATGCTCGAGCAGTCAATGTGGCTATTATGGTGGAGCGCAAGGAGGCAGGAAAGGAATATTCGGTTCAGCGTCCGGTTTATTATATCAGCGAGGTACTTATTGAGTCCAAGCAGAGGTACCCACATTGGCAGAAGTTGGTATATGGGGTTTTCATGGCAAGCCGGAAGCTCAAGCAATATTTCCAAGGTCATCCCATCACGGTGGTCAGCTCTGCTCCTTTGGCAGATATAATCCAGAACAGGGAAGCAACTGGCCGGATTGCCAAGAGGGCTATCGAGCTTGGGCCTCACGGGTTAAAATATATACCTCGAATGGCGATCAAATCTCAAGCACTTGTGGATTTCATCAACGATTGGACAGAACTACAAGCGCCTGAAGAGAAGCCGGATCACACTTATTGGACTATTCATTTTGACGGGTCCAGGCAATTAGAGGGCTCGGGGGCTGGAGTCGTATTACCTTCCCCACGAGGTGATAAGTTTTGTGATGTTCTCCGTTTAATGTTCCCTTGCACTAACAATGCAGCCAAGTATGAGGCTTTACTCCATGGTCTTCGGATGGCTAAGGAGATGAACCTAAGCCGAGTTAAGTGCTTCGGTGACTCAAACCTAGTGGCTCAACAGGTGTCTGGCACTTGGGGTTCCAAGGACCCACTCATGGCAGCATATCGTCGTGAGATGGATATTGTTGCAGGTCACTTTAAAGGTTATAAGGTGGATCATGTGGACCGCAGGAAGAACGAAGCGGCGGACGCTTTAAGCCGCCTGGGTTCTCAACGTAAACCAGTTCCACCTAATGTCTTCTTGGATGTTCTGCATAACCCGTCCGTCAAGATCCCTGGTGAAGAGGATTTGGCTATTCCTGATCCAGAAGCCCAGTTGGTCACAGCTCTTCATGTTATCCCGGATTGGATGATTCCTTATCTGGCGTATATGAACCTGGGCGAGTTACCAGACGATGAGACTTTGGCCAGGCAGGTAATCCGGCGGTCCAAGTCCATGACCATTATCAATGGAGAGTTGCATCATTGCAGTGCGACAGGGGCGTTTCAACGTTGTGTGTCTCCTGAAGAAGGTTGTGAAATTCTACGTGAGATCCACGAAGGAGACTGTGGTCACCACGCCGGATCAAAATCTTTGGTGGCCAAGGCGTTTCGTCACGGTTTCTATTGGTTGACAGCTCATGCTGATGCTGAGGACTTGGTCATACGATGTGATGGCTGTCAGAAATTCTCAAGGCGCGCTCATGTACCGGCTCAAGAATTAAGGATGATTCCAATCACTTGGCCGTTTGCAACTTGGGGGCTGGATATGGTTGGGCCTTTCAAGAGCCTGTTAGCAAGTGTGATGCAGCCATGGCGGTTCAATTCATCAAAAAGGTGATCTTCCGGTTTGGTTTTCCACACAACATTATAACAAACAATGGTACCAATCTGTCAAAGGGTGCCATGAAGGAGTTCTGTCGGCGTGAACACATCCGAACAGCGTATCATCGATGGCTCACCCACAGTCCAATGGTCAAGCGGAGAGGGCCAATCAAGAGATTTTGAGAGGCATTAAACCCCGGCTTATGGTTCCTTTGCAACGGATGCCGGGTTGTTGGGTTGAGGAGCTACCTTCTGTGTTAAGGAGCATCAACACCACACCCAACAGATCAAAAGGATACACGACATTCTTCATGGTTTATGGAGCGGAGGCGGTTCTTCCTAGTGACATACGTCATGACTCACCTCGTGTAGCGGCATATGTTGAAGCTGACAACGAGAAGGCACGGCAAGAGGCTCTTGACCTGTTAGATGAGGAGCGTGACATAGCGGCAGCCCATTCAACGATTTATCAGCAAGATCTGCGTCGCTATCATAACCGCCGGGTTAGAACCAGAACCTTTCAAGAAGGAGATTTGGTGCTTTGACTCATCCAGGATCAGACGGATATGCACAAGTTGTCCCCCCCTTGGGAAGGACCTTTTGTGGTCAGCAAGAATCTGTACAACGGGTCGTACTACCTAATCGATGTTCGAGAGCGCAATGACTCACGTAAATCGGAGGAGGAGACTAACCGGCCGTGGAATATTGCTCATCTTTGGCCCTACTATACTTGAGCTATAGGCTCTGCTTATGTACATATTATGACAATGTATATATTATGATCAATATAATAAACCGGAACCTCAGCTAAAGCAGGGTATCTGTTGTTTTCTTTCATCATGCGTGGTTACATGGAGCTTCTGTTTTTAAAGCGGCGTCCGGTTTACCCCTTGATTTAGCTTTTCAAAGCTTTATATTATATCACTTGGGTGCTTGGTCGTGTCCGAACCATAGCTACACCTTTTGATAGGCGCAAGGCCATAGCATCACTTGGGGGCTTGGTCGTATTCGGACCATAGTCACACCTCTTGATCGGCTCAAAGCCAACCTGGGGCCAAAGAGATTGTTGTAAAACAACAACTCAAACATAGGCACCCACTGAGCACTGCTCAAAACGTTACTTGGGGATTCTTTGCTATCGCAATGAACTTAGAATCAATGCTTGTAATTGGGCTATCAAGCCATGGCTTGGAAGCCTAGTGTATACACCTAAAACCCCGGGTTAACCTGCCTCTTTAAGTAAGTCACGCCGCCCAGGTAAACCTGGTATGACCCTTCGAACTTTGACAAGTTACTCTAAAATACATACCCTGAACTTGTCAAGTTAAAACGATGATCGGTTAAGGATCGCGGACCATCTTAAAAGGCTTTGAAAAAATGGTTTAACTCAGTGGCCTGGCAGCCCATGAAAAGCCTCGAATTTGGGGCCTGGCAGCCCGTGAAAAGCCTCGACTACAACGGTTTTATTTGCCTTTGATTGAGTTTTTGCTCTCTTTTTGATAAATATTTATGATGTTTTTTGCGGTGTTATCAACCCGGTTATACTGCCAATTACAAATTGACAGTACACAATCAAATCATAATCCGGAGACTATCTGCCCGGTCTGGTTTTGAATCAAAATCCCAGTATGGAGTAAACCGGTGTTTATCATAACCCGGAACGGTTTTACTATAAACCGGCCTTATATAACCAGGAGTTATTTCTTCTCGAAGAGTTGGGTTGGTCAGCCAACATCATGCCTAAAGGTTGCAGGTATTATATATTTCCATATTTGGTTATATTTCACAACCTAGGTTATAATCTTTGGTCATATATATATGGGTATCATGACCCGCCCGGCGGTAAACCACCAGGGAGCTTTAAGTTTCTTGTCTGCAGGAACAGCTTGAACAAAGGAATATGGATATCATATCTTACGTAGGTCGAATCAAGCAAGCATCAATTGCAAATAAATATGCGCGAAGGCATATCAGAACAAGTATCTTAACTAAGCCTATTACAAGGCTTTCCAGTGCCCAAAAGGATAATTGTTTTCTCAAATACATGTTGCTGCATGTGGAAGATTAAACCGGCCTCCGGTTCATGGTTGGTCACCAGCTTGGCCTGACGGTTGCGGATCATCTCGCGCCGGTTCAACTTCTTCTGCTCTACCCAGCGGCTGAAAATCAACAGTTGCCCAATCGATCCCAGTTAAGGCTTGGAAAACAGCTTCATCACTTATCAGCGTGGACGGTTCAATGTCAGGGGCATAAGTATGCTTACGGATTGGCGGGATAAGATTCTGAGCTTCTGGAATTGGTGCAGCAACCCGTTTGTTCTTCTCATCATAGCTTGCTTGATAGTATGACAGGTCCGCATCTTCAACCAGTTGACAAGCCAATGGGCGTACCTCCCGGTTTATGATCCGGAGATCATCTTCGCCAAATTCTGTTCCGTCTTCCTTCAAACTGGGATAACCTTGGGCCGCTTCAATTGGATCAAAGTCAGGTACCCATGCTTTTGCCCGGGTCAGTGCAGCCAAAGCGCCCGTTCTAGCAGCAGATTTTTTCAGTTCGTCAACCCGGGCAGGAAGTATAGATAACCTTTCTATGGTATCCTTAATCAAGGTGGGAGGAGGATTGTTGTGAGAACAATATATATGATCCGCTGCGCGCTGGTATACAACTGCTTTATCAGAGTATATGCTGCTTTCAGTTTCTTCTGGACATCTGATCCTAAGTGGCAAATACGAGTTCCTGTATCATTACAATGATTAGTAAACCGGCAAATACATGCAAGGATATGTTGAAATCAGGAGTCAAGTATGCTTACCAAACACAGCTGCAGTCATGGCATGAACCTGCTGCTTCACGCTGGTCAATTCATCAACCACCGGTTTAAGAGCGGCTTCTGCTTTCTCAACCCTTTTGATCAAATAGGATTTTTCACTTTCCTAATCCGTCCGCTCCTTGTTGAAGCTTTCTTTCAGTTTCTCCACAGTGCCTAGAGCGCTGGTCAATTCTTCCTTTGCCTTGGAGGTTTCAGCTTGTTGCAATTTAAGGTTCTCTTGAAGATCAACGGTTTGGCTCTTTTTCTTGTTCAGCTCGGCCTGCAAAGAGACAGTTATATGATGAGGTGACAGTACACACTTGAAGTACCAAGCACATAACAAGTTATGCCCTTGGTACTTGGGGGCTAATACATATTTGCTCTTCATCATACATTTTCTACAAGTCCCAAGCATAATACAAGTATTCAACTTGGCACTTGGGGGCTAATGGATATTTGCTCAACTAATGCTGATACGAGAGTTTCTTATATAAAGTCCCGGTTCATCTTTATATAGTTAAACCGGCACTTGGGGGCTACTTCAGTGACGTTCAGATGCAAAGCATAAAAGTCTTACTAAGTCCCAGTTTAGATTGATATCTTAAACCGTCACTTGGGGGCTACTGGAGTTGATAAGCTGCAATTAAAGAATAAGGGGGCAACATTTATGAAATTACCTCATATCGTTCCTTCATCATATTTACCAAGCCGACTTCATAATCACTACTGGTATATAGACGGTTCAGGTAGCCGGAATGAAGTTCTTGAGCGTTCAGATGGGCGTAAGTGGACAGATCGGCATTCCATTTACCTTTGCCAATAGCAGAGAATTCCTCTTTGGCGGTATGCCTTGACAAAGCGATAGGATTTCCTGGGTCTGTATGGCCAATGCCAGTAATCAGAATGTCGTCATCCTTCTCCTCAGCAGCCCGTAGTGGAGTTGCCGATTTGTCAGTATTTTTTGCTTGACTGACCGGATTGTCAGACCGGATAGGGCTTGTTGGCTGGTCGGCATGGCCGGTGGCATCAACGTCTGCCTGCTCAACAACGAAGTCATGATCTTGAGGCGGCGGGTCATTCAACATATCATCAATATTGGCCTCTTCAGGATCTGTAGTTTTCTCCGGTTCAGCAGCTGTGTCTTCCTCTGTCGGTTTATTCAGATGAGCCTTCTTCTGGAGTGCAGGCTTGTACCTGAGAAAATAAAAATAAGGATCAGTACAGTATATATTAAATAACATATCAAGGATATAAGTAAGAGTATGGCTTACCCAAGCACTGTTTTAAGCGGTGGAAGTTTTGTGGCAGACGACTCACCAGAGGATGAATGGGAACTGCCCTAATAATTTCAGTCAGACGGATTAAGAGGTTGACGAAAACAACCCGCTTTGGGGCGTGAAGTATCAAGGAAATAAGAGACCTCTGATCGGCATTTCCGAACCGGACCGTTCGGTAAACCGGCGGAGGTAACTACCTGGCCGCAATGCCGGGTCGAGCGGCGAGCCTCGTGCTGTTGTGTCTTCACAAGAAAGTTCGGATCCAAATAAGCAAGAGGATGAGAAAATTTAACTTTCCGGTTTGCTCGACGGGTTTTTTAATGATGGCAAAGGGTTTGAATCGGAGGAAAGAACGATTACCTCTACAGCATCGGCATGACTGATTTCAGCGTCGTCCTGACAATAATCATTATCAATAAGGCGTATTAAAAATGAACCAAGTGAGTCAAGTTCTACCTCTAAATCCGGATTACCCACATCATCATCGGCTGGTGGATCGGAAGATGCAGTGGTCCTCTTCCTATTGGCAGGTTTCTTCACAACTTTAGTTTTTTGACGGGTTGGCTTCACCAGTTTGTCTTGCAGGGGTTTCTTGTTCCAGACTGGATCATTGCCCTGTCAAGAAAATAATCACACTTTTAGAGAATATTGGGACAGAAGCAATTTCAGATAAACAAGTTATATGATTCTTACAACTGGCGGTGCATTGGTGGTGCGAAAAGGACTAGTCGGTTTGAGCCGCAGACATCCTCCGGTTCATTCAACATCTTTTTTACAGCTTCAGTGACTTCGTCATTTGTAAGATGAATGTCAATGTGCCGCTGAGCATCCTTCAAGTTCCCAGTATATTCACACATCAAACCGGGGCGCCGACTTAAGGGTAAAACTCTCCAGCTTATCCAGCAGCGCGCAAGATCAACTCCTGTCAAACTGTTTGCCATAAAGGCCCTGAGCTTTGATAGTTGAGGAGCATATTTGGCCCTTTCTTTGGCGGTCAGCCTTTGAGGAAGAGGATGCGTGTTGCTCAGACGTTCAGGACGGTAACCCGGCAAGGGGTTTTAAATCGGTGGAGCGTGTCCTTGCAATAAAACCAGGTCTGGTTCCACTCTTTGGGGTGACTGTGGAGACTGGGATGAGGAAAGGTGACTTCTTTTCTTTTCTGAACCGCCATTCCACCCAATTCTGTGTTGGGTCCATCTTTGAATTTCGTGCGACGGTTTAGATGAAAGAAATCCCTGAATAATTCTACTGTGGGTTCCTCTTGAAGGTAAACCTCACCAAAAACTTGGAAGTGGCAGATGTTGGTCACCGAGTTAGGACCGATGTCTTGTGGGCGCAGTTGAAAGCTGGCCAGTACGTACCAGAAATTTTTTGAACCGGGAGGGTTGAAACCCCGGCCTAAGTTATCAGCAAATACAACATCCTCTCTGTCCTTGGGTGTAGGATGACATTCCGAGCCAGGGACCCTCCAATGAATGATACCTTTCTGGGTTAAAGCGTCCGTTTTGACAAGGTTGTCTAACTGTTCTTCAGTTACTCGAGAAGGGACCCAGTTGCATTCATACACTTGCTTGGCCATGGCAATGAATGATCTACAACATGATAATTACTGGTTTAAGAATTACAGTGGACAACTATGCGGCAGTACAAGGATATAAGCATGTTGTTAAAACGGAGTTGGTAATCCTAAACCGGAATTTACTAAATGAAGGCTATAAGTTGAAGTACATTGGCGGTTCAACAAGGGGACTAATGGTATATACCGGGTCATCATTCTTTCAAAGTTAAACCGCCTACTCTGACATTGAAGATGCAAGTCTACAGATGTGTAAGTGAAGGACAAACAGGTTTCACAAATTGGCATTATAATTTTGGATCTGCCGTCTATCAGAAAAGGGAAATATATTCAGACCTAAGAAGTAGTACTGAAACTGTGGATGAAGGTTCAGATGGGATCTTCTATTTTAACGAGGTGCATTAGATGGAAAAGAAGAGCTACGGCTATCATTGAACAGGATGAACATCAAGGTTTGGATCAAAAGGCTACTATGCAAGCAATGAACACCGACGAACACCGAAGAACACCGAAACCCTAGAACAGATCTATGGCAGAAGAGTAGAGAGCTTACTAGTGCTGATGAACGAGCGGAGAAGCACCACAATTCTCTGATGCGTTCAGGGTGATGCAGCGGCCAGAGTTGAAGCAGAGGCGACGGTCGATGGTGGCGGCGGAGCTCCAGAGGTTGAGCGGTGCGGGGAAGATGATGATGCGAAGAGGCACGAGAGGAAACGGTGAAAATGACCCCTCGGCCCTATTTATAAAGGCAATGGATGAGTGTTAGGCGCAAAAAACGAGGAGCCAGAAATTTGGAAATAAGGCGGAGTTGTCGCCTCGATTGTTGGAGGCTCATTAATAAAGATGGGTTATACAAATTTTTTTAGTAACAGATGGTGTCACAGCGGTTTACCATGATCTGGGAAGATGACGTCACGGCGGTTTACAAAATTATGAGAAGATGTTGAAGACCAAGTTTTATTAAGTACTGAGGATTGACATGAACCTATTCAAATCAATCTGGGGCCTAATGTTGGGGATATTACTACTGGGCGTAAACCGGCCAAGAGAGGCCGGGTTAACTTCATCTGTAGTTATCATACCTGAAGCCCATGAAGACAGACAAGACGCTTCAAGAAGGCCTAGGGCCCAAAGCCGGTTTAAGTCTTGTAGACATAAACCGGTATTGACAATGTAACTTGTACTATAAGGTAGAAAGAGCAGATACCGGGTCGGACACGTTTATGAGCCGGCCTCGGGACTCTATAAACCAACGGGCGTCAACCCATGTATATAAAGGGGCGACCAGCGCGGTTGAGAACAACGAGACAACAACTCGAGACTCGAGGCAAAGCGTATTCGCTCCTGGTCATGAAACCCCATCAATTCCATCACAACTAGACTTAGGCTTTTACCTTCGCCGTAAGGGGCGAACTAGTATAAAACTCTCTTACGTCCCTTGTCGCTTTAACCCCTTTAAGCTAACCGGTAGCGATGGCTCCACGACTAAGTCCTTTCATGAGGACATCTGCCGTGACAAAAACCCCGAAAGGACCCGAACCCCGAGAGTGCGCCATCCCTCGTCGAACACCCAATGTACTTCGTCGGCACCGTCTTGAGAGGCGAGGCCGCTACCCATGCCTCGAAGCTCCTGCTCGCACTCTTGGTGGCCTCCATAGCTGCGACACTACTTCGAGGGCACCCGATCAAGGTCGTCTCAGCCTACCCATTGGAGAGGTGCTCGGGAGCCCTAATTCAGGTTTGGAAGAATTCGCTGAGTGGAATATCGAGCTGCAAGCATTCCGGTTGGAGTTCAGCACTACCAGGGTCATCAAGGGGGCCGCGCTCGCTGAGTTTGTGGCAGAATGGACGGATGCCCCGACACTTGAGGAAGGCGAAGACCGGTCTACCTCCCCAGGGAACGAGGCTCCAGACGGCTGGGTCATGTATTTTGATGTTGCCTTCACGCACCAGGGCGCGGGGGCTGGAGCAGTGCTCATATCGCCCACCCAGGACAAGCTCTACTACGCCGTGCAAGTCCGCTTCCAGCACGTCGAGAAGGTCTCCAACAATATCGCAGAATACGATGGCCTTATAGCTGGCCTGAAGGCTGCGGCGACCCTAGGGGTGAAGCACCTTACCGTCAGAGGCGACTCGCAACTCTTCGTCAACTTCTCCAACTAGGTGTACGAGACGAAGAACGAGCATATGGAGGCCTACCTCGCGGAGGTGCGCAAGATGGAAAAACAGTTCTCGGGCCTGGAGCTGCAGCACGTGCCCCGGGGCACCAACAAGGAAGCCGACGACATTGCTAGGAGGGCATCCAAGCGGCAACCGCATGAGCCCGTTGTCTTCGAGGAGCGGCTCATCAAGCCATCGGCCACCCCACCCCTTTCAAGCACGGCTCAGCCTCGGGAGGAGCTCCCACAGCCTCCTGCCACAGTAGCCCCGGCCTACGGCCCGACCTCAGGAGCTCGGCTGCTCTTGGCGCTCGAGCCCCAAGAGGAATGCTGGACCAAGGAATTCAAGGAGTACCCGACGCACGGGACGCTGCCGGAGAAGGAAGAGGACACGGAGCGCGTGGCCCGGCAAGCCACGACGTACTGTATCCAAGACGGCGAGTTGTACAGAAAACGGCCGAACGTTGTCACGCTGCGATGCATCACCAATGATCAAGGAAGGGAGTTGCTGATTGACATACACGGCGGGGACTGCGGACACCACTCGTCGTCACAAACCCTTGTCGGCAAGGTGTTTCATAGTGGATTCTACTGGCCAACAGCACTCAACGACGCAGCCGAACTCGTGAAATCCTGCGAAGCATGCCAATTCCACGCCAAGAAAATCCATCAGCCAGCTCAAGGCCTTCAAACCATCCCGCTCACGTGGCCGTTCATGGTCTGGGGGCTGGACATCTTAGGCTCGTTCCCTCGGGCGCCAGGGGGATACCGCTATCTCTACGTCGCCATCGACAAGTTCACCATGTGGGCGGAAATGGAAGCCATCTGTACCATCCCGGCCGGCACTGCCGTCAAGTTTATCAAGGGCCTCGTGAGCCGCTTCAGGGTCCCCAACCGCATCATCACAGATAACGGCTCGCAGTTTACTAGTAACCTCTTCAAAACCTACTGTGCTAACCTTGGGACGCAGATCTGCTACGCTTGGTGGCCCACCCGGGAGCAATGGTGGGGCTGGCGCGCATAGCGAGAGGTCTGAGGGCCTCAAGACCAGGACCTTCAAGAAGAAGCTGGAGGCCTGCGGCAGGGGCTGGCACGACGATCTCCAGTCCGTGCTGTGGTCCATCCGCACCACCGCGATCAAGCCAACGGGCGAGACTCCATTCTTCCTCGTCTACAGAGCCGAAGCATTCCTTCCTCATGAGGTCAAGCATTGCCTCGCACAGGTCCTAGCGTTCGACAAAACGCAGCAGGATGCCACGCGAGGGATGGATCTCGTGCTGGGGGAGGAACGTCGTCGTGAAGCTGCATTAAGGGCGGCAAGGTACCAGCAAGCGCTGCGGCGATACCACTGCCGCAACATTCGCTCCAGGATGCTCGAGACGGGTGAGATGGTCATGAGGCGGGTCCTCTCCAGGGAAGGGTTGCATAAGTTTTCACCCATGTGGGAGGGCCCGTTCAGGGTCGTCCACATCTCCAGGCTTGGCGCCGTGCGTCTGGAGACACAAGAAGGGACACCTATCCAAAATGCCTGGAACATCCAGCACCTCCGGAAGTTCTACCCATGAAGCAAGGCCCAGAGCCTGTGAAGAAAGGCCCAGAGCCTGTGAAGAAGGCCCGGTGCCTGTGAAGAATCGGCGCCCGTGACACTCTCACGTAATAATGAGTTGGAGTTGTACACGCCCCGGAGTCTCAGGAGCACCGGCGTCAGGCCCTAGGGCTCCCGCCCACGCCTAGTGGCAGCACTTAGCTCCGCGCTGGTCAGAAGACTTGAAGACTAGATTAGGTGCCGGACGCGGCTTTTCATTTGCTTTTCGTAGTTGGCTCGCTTTTTCTTAATCGAAGTTTGCCTTTGGCGTTCCTTGCTAATTTGATTCCCTCGCCTTTCACCGCATTTTCCGGCTCTGGTTTACTTGTGTTCTCTCTCTCGCATACCCCGCGAGGGGGCTAGGCAGGCGCCCTCACGAGCATTTTTCTCCTCTCTGCCTTCTCGCGAGCCACCCTCGTTCCGGCCCCAAAAGCTGGTGCACCTCTGCTAGTCCGTGCCCCACGGGTACCGTGACGTAAAGCGCAAGGTCGAGGCCAGGGCGAACATCACACCTTTTAATGCACTTCTTGACAAGTTTTTGCAGTTCCTAAATGAATGCATGACACCAAGGCAAGATGGACACGAGGAAATAAACGCCTCGTGAGTAAGAGGGCGTCCAGGATATACCAGGTTAAGTTATCTTTTCGCAAAATAAACGACACGGCACGGGAACGACACGCATAGTGCAATAACCGAGGAACCATAGTTCGGTACACGCCCCCTGGGCCCATATTGGTTTCATTCTTGATGCAGGAAAAAGAGTAAAATAAAAGTAAGCATTGCAGCGGTCTGCGGAGGCAGGCCCCTAGTAGCACCCCGAGCCTAGTCGGGTCCTTCCTCGCGCTTCATGGAGGCGCGGCGACGAGGTGACCCACTGCCACCTTTAAAATGGGCGCGGCGTCGCGGAGGCTGGTCGTAGCCGCCACTGCTGGAGCTGTCGCCGGAGGAAGAGCCACCGTAGCTGGACGAGACACGGTCGCCACCGAGGGCAGGCTCGCCCTCGTCTTTGTCGCGACCGTCGCCAAGGCCGAGCACCTCCTCACCATCGTTCGCCTCAGGGCAGCACCCGACGCAGCGAACATCTTCCCCAAACACCCTCACATAGAGAGTCGATCCGCCATTGTACTTGAACCGGAAGGCGCACGCCTGCCACAGTCGCGTCTTGTGAACAAGCGTCTGCCGACCCGCGGGCGAGCTATGTTGCCTGGCGAAGTCTTGACCGCAACCCAAGAGGCCTTCTGCGGCAACCATCCGCTGTAACGAGTCCGCTGGGCGAGGCGGGCAGCTCGTCGGCGATGAAGCGCGAAGTTGGAGCGATTACTGCGGGTTCTCCACGAACGACAAACTCGGCGACACCTCCGCCGGCGGAAGCTGCAGACGGGGGGCACCATAGCGCGCCTCCCCTCTTCAACTGGACCGCCATGGCTGGGACGACCCCCTCCGCCTCCGCGAGCCGCGGCGCCACCTCGATGGTGGGCCACGGCGGGGGTCGCGGCATGCTTGCGCGGACGGCCGCATCCACGCTTGGGCGCCGGGTCCCTCGCGAGGAGCCTTCCCTTTCTCAGCGGCAGAGAACTTCCTTTGGGGTACCATTGGTGGCACTGCAAGTAATGGAGCGAGGGAGAAGAAGCAAGCAAGCGGGGAAGAGATGGGCGACGGGGGCTCCGCCCCCTCCCCATTTATAGGAAGAGAAGGCCAACCGGCGCCTCCCACGATCGTAGGTAATGATGGTTTTCGTTGCATGTCGCAGGGACTAGTCAAGTCGTGCAGTTGCCGAGGCAGCGTGGGGAAGCGGAGACGCCCACGTCCAATCAACCGCCACGCGTCAACCGGGGCCGCAGGCTTTTGCAATACAAAACAAAGACACATCCGTGACATTTTGGGCCGAACGAATTTTTTTCTGTCATACATATGAAAAACCTGGTATCATCACAGATGTGGTGGGCTCCTACTTCTATGACAAAAAATCATGACAGAAAATGGGCTTTTCGTCCTAGGCGGGCCGGAGACGCAGCTGCATGACATTCTTTGGGCCGTCCATGACGAGAAAAAAACCGTGGTAGAAGCGAGGCGAGGAAAATTTTGGCGAGTTCCGGTTCTTGTGGGGGTCGGGGCCAAGCGATCGCGTTTCTCGTGCGTGCGTGTGTGTGTGTGCGGCGTTAGCTCTAACCCGAACCCGAGTGGCGTTGGGCTCTAACTGAACCCGGCGATTGCCTTTGCAGGCTCGCGTTCTGAACCCGGCGATCGATCGGTGGCTGTTAATTGAACCCGATCGGCGATTCCTCCGCTCTGCTGCTAGCGAAGGCGATCGATCTGCCTCTGGGATGAGCAGGTGAGCATTGCGGGGGGTTTGGATGAGCGGTGGCGGTGGCATTGCCTCTGGATGAACAGGACCCGTGGTGTGGTGGAGGCTGGATGAGCAGTGAGCGGTGGAGGGTGCCGTGGAGGGTGGATGAACAGGATCCCGTGGTGTGGAGGGTTGTATGAGCAGTGAGCGGTGGAGGGTGCCCGTGGAGGGTGGTTGAACAGGACCACGTGGTGTGGAGGGCTGGATTAACGATGAGCGGTGGAGGGTGGTTAAGCGATGGCCGGTGGAGTAGAGGCGTGGTGGAGGCTGGATGAACAGGGGCCCGTGGAGGCTGGAGGAGGTTGACGGTGGAGATGAACAGTATCCCGTGGAGTCCCGTTTTGCGGACGCCACAACCCTCCCAATGAACAGGACCCCCGTTTCGACCGTAGCGCTCCAACACAAGTCCGTTTCGTCCATTTTGCGGTACACCACACCCCTCCCGATCAACAGGACCCCCGTTTCGACTGTAGGAGGTCCGTTTAAATCCGTCTTGCGATGCGCCACACCCTCTAGATAAACAGGACCCCGTTTACGACCGTAGGAGGTCCGTTTAAATCCGTTTTGATGCGCCACCCCTCCCTATCAACAGGACCCCGTTTGACCGTGGGAGGTCCGTTTCCTCCGTTCTGCGATGCGCCAGAGCCTCGTTCCATCGCTGTTCGTCCAAGCCCTCCCGATGAACACGACCACGCATTCCGTTCCAACCCAGCGGTTGGCTCCCAGCGTTCCGTTGCCTCTGATGAACACGGCGCATTCCGTTGCCTCCCGATGAACACGGCGCATTCGTTGCCTCCCCATGAACACGGCGATGGCGCTGTTTCTCCGTTCCGACCAGCCATGTACACAAGCCCTCGCCCGTGTGTATGCGCGAGTAGGCGTTGAGACCCTTCCGTATGTACACATACATGGCGTATTTCTTTCTTGCACGGCGCTATGCGTGCGTGTACATGCTACGTCGGCGCCTCTACTACAACTGCGTGCGGCGCCTCTACATCCACCGTATATATATGCGTACGTTCGCGACCAGAATGACAACGCTCGTGCGCTTGACCAGGTGGGTCCGGTATCGAGCACTTTCTAGCGTGCGAAGATGTAGCTGGTGGGTCCCGATGGTCGGGGCGAATCGTTTTGTTTTTTTCTGGGCGCACTTCCTTGCGTGCGAAGGTGTAGCTGGTGGGTCCCAGCAGTCAGGGGGAAACATTTTTTCGCGAAATACGGTGGCCCGTCTGGTGGGTCCCCGCTGTCAGGTGGAGGAATAATTATTTTGCACGTAATAAGGAGGCACTTCCTTGCTGCTGCCATGGACCCAGCTGTCAGCCTCTCCACGTATAGTCCATGTCCGATGGAAGCCGTTCCTTGACCACGTTGACCACGCTGCGTTGAGAGCAGCAGGGCGGTGGGCGACGGCGAGCCCTAGGAAGGGGCGGCGAGAGCCGGGGAAGGCGCGGCGGTGGATGCCGCAGCGTGAAAGATCGAGGTTCACTGGTTCCTTTGCGGTGTGAGGCTGCCGTCACCGCGGAATAACGAGGTGTTGGTGAGTAGAGGATGGCTGGCCAGCGGTGGGAGTAGTAGAGCGGTGAGGCCTCCACCGCATGTCGCAGCCGACCACGGGAGGCAGGAGCACGAGCCACGACCGCCGATGGTTTGGGCGGTTTGGAGCAAGAAGACCAGAGGTTGAAGAAGCACTACGGCCGTTGGATGGACATCGTCACGGTCCTTTGGAGCTAGAATCGTGCATATTGACTAAGTTGACAAAGCCCTCCGTCCCGTCAACTTAGTAGGCCCTAAGTCAGCCTGCCACTATCTTTGGGTCCCAGCTAACATGGGGAGTATTCATTCTTTTGTGCGTAATAAGGAGGCACTTCCTTGCGTGCGAAGATATAGCTGGTGGGTCCGTTGTCGGTAGTGATAACGTTTTTCGCGAAATCTGAGGCCCTTCGGTGGGTCCACGATGTCGGTGGAGGAATCATTATTTGGCGTGTAATAAGGAGGCATTTCCTTGCGTGCGGCCGTGGACCCAGCTGTCGGCCTCTCCGCGTCTGATTCCTTCAGATGCATGTCGATTCGTTGACCACGTTGACCAGGCAGCGCCGAGAGCACGCGAGGCGGTGGGCGTCGGCGAGGCCTAGGAAGGAGCGACACGGAGGCGAGGAGACTTCGGCGATTGTTTCCCGCGGAGAATCTGTTGTATGAGGTTCTTGGTTAAATGCGCGTCGCGGAGAATAACAGCGGTGTGGGTGAGTAGAGGATGGCTAGGCTAGCGATGGGAGTGCGGTGGGGCGGTGAGGCTGCGTCGCAACTGCAACCCGACCCGCAGGTAGGAGGGAGCATGCAGTCCCGCCGCGCTTGTTTGGCGGCTGGTGCAGGAAAGCGAGATTGAAGAAGCACGATGGCCGTTCGATGGACATCCAACGATCCTTTGCTTGTCGTCAACCTTTTTAAGAAAGCCTCAAATCTGTGGAAAACAACATACAACCCATCGACATTATTTCTAATAATTTACAGCCCATTTGCTAATTCTTAAGGTTTTTTGGAGCCCATATTCTTTTTGTTAGCATTACAGCCCATATTGTGGCCACGGTTAAAAATTATATGAAATTTTGCATATTTCGGTGCGGTCGAACTGTTTTAATCCGAAATTTGACTCACATTCAAATTGATTTAAAAAATAAATGTATATCAATATAAAATCCAACAAATTCTCCACGCATAAAAATTAATGTAATTTCAAATCTCGAAATGAAAAAAAAGATATTTGAAACTAATTGCCGGTTTGATGTGTTTTAAAAATGTACAGCCCATTTCTCATTACTGATAGTCCATTTTCTCGTCCAGCCGAATGAAGCTCTCCTCGTCTTGAAAGATTTGCAGCCCAACAGGCCTGACAAAGCGACTTACTTGGCAAATCACAAAAAAACTTGGTTGTGGTCGTGGACCCATCTGTCAGTCTCTCCACGTACAGTACTCTCCCGATGGAAGTCGGTCGTTGACCACATTGACCATGCCGCGCCGAGAGCACCAAGGCGGTGGACGACGGCGAGGCCTAGGAAGGGGATGACGTGGAGCCGGGAAGGCGCGCGGTGGATGCCCAGCCAGAGAGAGTCGAGGTTCACTAGTTCGGCTGCGGCGTGAGGCTGCCGTCGCCGCAGAATAACGGGGGTGTGGATGAGTAGAGGATACCTGGGCCAGCGGTGGGAGTACTAGGGGCGGTGAGGCCTCCAGCGACATCACAACCGAGCCATGAGAGGCGAGGAGCACAGCACACGACCGGCGCTGCTTTGGTAATTTGGAGCAAGAAGACCATAGGTTGAAGAAGCACTATGGCCGTTGGATGGACATCGTCACAGTCCTTTGGAGCTAGAATCGTTCATATTGACTAAGTTGACAAAGCCCTCCATTCGCGTCAACTTAGTAGGCCCTAAGTCAGCCACCCACTATGGTGGGTCCCAGCTAGCGAGGGGTATTCATTTTTGGTGCGTAATAAGGAGGCACTTCCTTGCGTGCGAAGATATAGCTGGTGGGTCCGACACTGTCGGCGGGAGGATGTTTTTTCGCGAAATCTGAAGCCCTTCCCGTCTGATTGCACTTACGGTGCGTAATAAGGAGGAACTTTCCTTGCGTGCGACCATGGACCTCGTGGGTCCCAGCCGTCGAGCTCTCCACGTCTGATCCTCTTCGGTGACTCTCGTATGTTGACCACGCCCGCGTCGGCGCACCGAGGTGGTGGACGACGGCGAGGCCCAGACTGGAAAGACCGGAGATGGGAAGGCAGCGGTGGAGTCGCAGAGCGAGAGGAGTGGGAAACTTGACTGGTTGGTGCGGGCTGGGCCTACACTCGGCGAGAGAATAACGGGAGGTGTGGAGTGGAGGGATGGCCTGGCCGTCGGCGAGGTAGCGTTTGAGGAGGCGCAAAACAACGCCGCTGGGCGCGAAAGGCTGGACCAGCGGTTCCGGCAGCGGTGGGGCAAGAAGGCGAGAGATTGAAGAAGAATGTCGGCCGTTGGATGTAAATCAACGCCTTCTTAAACCGACCTCTGGCCCACATGTCGGCCAGATCCATTTGTTTTTAGTCCATTTGGTGGGCTGGGTGAAACAATGATGTAGCATCTATGCAGCCCGTTTAAATCCCATTTGCATTTTCTCGAAATCCATGGACTTGCTGGGCTGGGTGAAAATATCATGTTGGGCTAGGCGAGAAATGTTATAAAAACATAAACACATGATTCCACGTCGGTAAAATCTTTGCAAGCTTATATGCATAATCACTAGGAGTTAACTTGACAAGTTATATATAAAAATTATTATTATTATTTTGTAAGAACTTTCAACTTATGAAATAAAATATCATTTTAATTTGATGAGTTACTAGTACGTGGGGTATTCTTATTATTTAGTCTAGACATGGGACAGTTGAGTTGGTTCTACGGGAAAGTACTGGGAGAAAACTCAGTTTACATCGAAAAAGAAAGTGGGAGAAAATTCAGAGACCTGGTGGGTCCACCTTAGGAGGGGGAATATGTTGGGAGGAAGGAGATTCAAAGCACGACAGCTGAGTGAACTAGTTTACATACATAAGCAAATAGCCACTAAAAAAGCAATTAGGTTAATGGGTTCTTAAAAGAAATATTTCAAACAAAACAGATAATTACGACACATAGGCTAATGCATGAAACACTCAGATGATAAAGGTGCTTATAAACAGATAAAGTACAACATCTAGACCTTCACAGCACGCTTGATCATGGCCTTCTGTTGTTCGTGTACTCGTCGGTTATGGGAAGCAGACACGCCCTCATGTGCAAGATCTTCCTATACATGTCATAGCATGCGTATGCGTCCTTGGCCGCGTAGGTTATGTAGGCTAGATTCAGAGGTACCTTCCACGTGTTTAGATCGTCTTCTTTCATGTTGGCGTATTAGGGGTCGATGATGGTCTCAGCGAGGTCAACCACGGAGTCCTTCTCCTGCCCGTTCTTGATGATCTTGTATTATACGGATGTCGACAAGCTTGTTGCACCGGATGGCGAATCGTCACGTTCTTCCTTCTCTCCACCGTAGCGAAGGTGCGATCGGTATTGCCGATGAAACGGCGAATGCTCGAACCTGGTGCAGCCATAGGGTGGCGAGCGCGAGCTTCACCGAGTCCGTATCGTTGGTGTACATCACATTCAACTTGGTGCAGCCATAGGACTGAATAAGCGAACTCAAAGGGGAACTCCTTGCTGAAGTCCATATCCAGCAGGCTCAGCCCTCGGATCGCCATTGGAGTCTCTTCGAGTGAACAAATGTGTAGGCGGCGGCAGCAATTCGTTTTTCAGCTCTTGGGGAACTAGATTCAACTGTAAGCTGAGTGTGTATAGGCGACAACAGTTACTACCCCTCCCTCGTCTGCTGCACTCCCGGCAGAAGATGCACCCTCGGCCACACGTCGGTTCACGAGCGGGTATGTACTGGTACTGTAATAACAGTAGTTAGTGGTCACTTTACTTAAATTTAATTAGCTTTAATAGAAATTTATACTTAAAAAAGCAATGCATTCGCTCGTTCTATCAGTGCCACAGGATCAACATGCACAACAATTAGAATTATTATTCTCAGGACGCACATGATCAACACATTTGTCGCACTTTCGCAAAGATAATACAACCAAGTTTGAACTGTTTGTTATGGTTGTTGTTCTCTAGATCATCATGCCGTGTTTCCCAGCTTGCAAGATTTGGAACCAACAAATAAGATCCAAATAATAAGTACAACAAAGATGCCTACACATCTCATTGATTCCCAGCTTGCAAGATTAAGAACCAACAAATAAGATCCAAATAATAAGTACAACAAAGATGCCTACACATCTCATTGATTCCCAGCTTGCAAGATTCAGAACCAACAAATAAGATTCAAATAATAAGTACATCAAAGATGCCTACACATCTCACTAATTCCCAACTTGCAAGATTCAGAACCAACCCATTAGAGGTTTTTGATAAAGTGAATATCGGGATTAAATCCATCTTGGCTAGCCATGTCATACAATCGAAGAACTTGGCGAATGCTCTTGACTATCACAACAACTGTAGTTGAGTATTCCTGTTTGCACAACATGTTTGCAGAGCACAAACAAGGAGACAGGAGAGCATGATTTGACTTTAATAGCGGCCTCCTTGAACTCAACCTCCAGCTCTACTTGGATGAGGTCTGCCTGGAATTCCATGATTCAATTCATGCGCCTTTTTCTGCAGTTCACCTGTAATGAAGCAAAGATTGCATCATTCAGCTAGCAAGAAGTACTTGCTCTTGTGAGCTGGCAGGTTCTTCTTTAGTAGTTGCACTAAAATTGTGGAACATTAAGGTTGGCTGTCCGGCTCATGTAAGGTGCAACAATAATTTTCTTATCCTTTTGTGCAGTTCACTAAAATAAAGTGCCATTGTGGTGACAGTGACGGCTCCATCTTGCAAAGGCTAATAAAATGTTGCACGAGATTACCAGCAGAAACTTGACGGAGATTTTGGAAACTCCAATCACCATTTTGTGCAGTTCCACCAATATTGAGAGATGTTGCCCATGTGACATTTTAGTTGAACTGCACAAGACACTCCTTCCAAAAAAAGTGTTTTGTGCAGTTCACCAAAAGGTCATAGTAGCAACAAGGTGAAATGGATATCCCTATCTGCACAAAAAGATAGAAAGTAAACAGTTGCTGGTCAATAAGAATATACGAAACATATACAAAATGAAAAGAAGCATCTTAATTATGTTCATGGCAATCATGCAAGGATAGTAGAAATTTTAAAACGTCAGCAATGCTTCATGTTACCAGAAGCATTACGATCAACAATGAGATTCCTCAAATATGGGATTACTTTAATGGTGGCATTGCTTGTTTACGGACACGATAAATCAACAGCAGCTAAAGAGTTGGTTTAAGGGCATGGGACCATGTGGACACTAGGACACTCAGCAGCGTAAAGGAGCAACTTACTTATCATACTGGGGAAAACAGCAGGAGTGCCATTTGTAACACAGTTTAATTGTGTCTTATCACTGGGGGCATTAGATTAACAATAACACTGGTTAGACATGTCCCTAAGGTAACAGTGTGATCGCTTCATTTTACATGCGCCCTTACATTAACAACAGCAAAAGGTTGGTCTAAGGACATGCGATAGTGGACACATCAGCACAATGTACCTACAAGGAGGCATAAAGTGGTGATGCCGAGTTTTTTCATGCTATGTGAGGGCAGCAAACCTAATCCTGGAGACCTTGTACTATGTGAGGGCAGAAAATCTAATCCCGGAGACCTTTTACTATGTGAGGGCAGCAAATCTAATCCTGGAGACCTTTTACTATGTGAGGGAAGCAAATCTAATCCTGGAGACCTTTTACTATGTGAGGGCAGCAAATCTAATCCTGAGACCTTTTACTATGTGAGGGAAGCAAATCTAATCCTGAGACCTTTTACTATGTGAGGGCAGCAAATCTAATCCTAGAGACCTTTTACTATGTGATGGAAGAAAATCTAATCCTGGACATACTCTGTTGACTTGTCCACCAGCCGCCACTTCCTATCCTTTTTTCAACCAATAATAGATATGTTCCTTATCCGGTTTGTAATGCGTTTTCCCATTATTTCCCTTTTCAACCAAGAGACCAGTTGGGTATCCGGTCTCTACTACTTTCACCATATTATTTCCTCTTTGAATCAAGTCCTAGATTCATGCTACAACTTTCCCCCCTTTCTTCGTTGTTTGAACAAAGCCCTAGATTCGAATGCAAGAAGTAGCTTTACCTCTAATAATACTAAAAATATAGGTAGAAAAAGATGCACATGCAGACACGTGGGGAGCTGGGGCAGTAGAGCAAGGCCGCTTTGAAGAACTTATACCGAGGTCGCGGGATGTCGGTGGCGGCAGGTCGGATCTGCGGACAATCTGGCGGGGAGGAAGAAGGGTCGAAGGACCTCCGAGCCGGCGCATGTCGAGAAGAACAGCACGGGCGGAGGATCAGGCCCCTCAGGCAGTGTGGGTTTCCTCCTCGGCGGCGATGACCGCGTGAGCGATGCACCTTTTAGTCCTCTACACACACGGCCGAAGGATCCGGCGGATCTGTGACCAGCGGTGAGCAGAGAGAAAATGTCACTACCGCTGTCTTGTTTATATCTGGAGAGGATGAGAGAATGAAGAGAGCAACCCTAGTAAAGCAAGCGCTCAGGCCCCTGCATCCATATATAGTGGAGTGATTATGTTTTTTCTCTCCACAACAAGCGTTTCAATTTGTGTACGTGGCATTAAAGAAAATAAACTCTCTATTTAAGGTGACTACTGTACGACTCCTACTTACTACTTGTAGTACTGCTGTACTGTTCACTTGTGCTCCCCGCCCCTCCATTCATTGAACAACCCCACGGGTGAATAAGCATATAGTAAGTACTGTATTTATATAGAACAAACAAGCTCGAACTATTTTCGCGTAGTTAAAAGTTGACGGCGGAGCTTTTCAGGCGATCATGCACGGCAGTTTTGGTAGGCGGTTTGTGAGAGGCGAGGAGGGTGGCGAGTGGGGCTGTGCGATTTGATGGCACGTTACTGCTGGAAAGACTTGTGATATGACCACTCACTATAGTCATGAATTACTGGCACTCCGACTGGGGTGATGCCCCCCTTCCGTTCCGCGCTCTAATCTGGTGCATGACACGTCAACCCGGATGCTAGCTATCCCACATGTCGGAGTAGTAAGGAGCAAAGAATGATGCGGTATATACTAGTACTATATTGCTCCCTCCGTTCCTAAATATAAGTCTTTGGAGAGATTTCACTATGGACCACATACCGAGAAAAATGAGTGAATCTACACATAAAATGCATCTATATACATCCGTATGTGGTTCACAGTGAAATATCTACGAAGACTTATATTTAGGAACGGAGGGAGTACTACTCGGGTCGGAGGAGTGCGAACCACGGCAGCCCAGTTAACCAGCAGCGCGAACCACGGTAGCCCAGTGAACCAGTAGTAGAAAACAATGTGGTGATATGGCCATAAAAAACAATGTGCTACGGTCCACACTGTAGCATGTATAGTAACACTGCTCTTTGTTTGGATCCCTGAGTTAGAGCTAGTATGGGTTGAAATAGCCTCAAATTATCGAAACAAGAGGGGTTAGTTTGAGCTAGTTTCCTCTAACCCAGCTAAAAAAACTAGCCCGGTGGAGAGGTTCTAATTGGGTTAGTTATCCTCGGGCCCACTAAAAGAGAACTAAAAAACTCTCCCCTGCCCGCAAGAGATCGCTCCCCCTCTCGCATGACTCCTCTCTATTCCCCATAGGACCGCTCGCCCTTTCTCTCCTCCGGCCGCCCTCTCCTTCCGGCCTCCGCCGCCCTACTCCGGCCGCCCTCTCCCTGCGGCCTTCGAAGCTCGCCCGCTCCCCCTTCACCAGTCGTTTTTCTCCCTCTATCGTGTGCGGTGGTGGCACATCTACCAGGGAGGTCGCGAGAAGGGTGAGTTTGTTCGTTACTTCTCTGTCTCATGGCCATATCATTGATCTTGCTTGCTCTAGCGCTAATTCTGATTTGGAAAAGTAGATCCTGATCAAACTTGGTATAGATTTGTGGTGCACACATGGAATTGTTTGATGCTGCTTGAGGAGGTAATAAATCTTTCTAGAGGCCCAAAGATTCAGGTCACCTTTCTAGGTATTTCAATTACAGGCTTGCATTATTTCTAGAGGCCCAAAGATTCAGTTCACTTTTCTAGGTATTTCAATTTCAGGCTTGCATTATTCTAGAGGCCCAAAGATTCAGTTCACCTTTCTAGGTATTTCAGTTTCAGGCTTGCATTATTTCTAGAGGCCCAAAGATTCAGTTCACCTTTCTAGGTATTTCACTTTCAGGCTTGCATTATTTCTAGAGGCCCAAAGATTTAGTTCACCTTTCTAGGTACTTCAGTTTCAGGCTTGCATTATTTCTAGAGGCCCAAAGATTCAGTTCACCTTTCTAGATATTTTAGTTAGAGGCTTGCATTATTTCTATAGGCCCAAAGATTAAGTTCCCAGACGGCGGCAAGCGGCCCTGCTACCCATGCCGGTGTCGACCTCAACTCGCAAGGGCCGGCGTCGGAGGGGTCCCCGGGGCTTGGGCTCTACAGAGCCTTCCTCCAGAGCGACGATGCCGAGCTCCTCCCTCGATGGGTGAGGGGCTCTGGGCTCCCTCCCTATCGTGAATGACTTCCGTGATGAGTTAGCTCATTCTTTCTTTCATGAAGTGTTTTTTTATTTTGTGAAGCTTGATTGACGACTGTATGTTTAAGTGGGATATCTCATTTGTATGGAAAAAGTAAAAACTATCATGTTTTGCATGTTTGATTTGTATAGATGGTTCGTTTATGTCAATTGTGACCGGAGGAGGCCACAGAAGAGCCGGCCACACCAAGAGGGTGCTTGGATCCAAGGGACTTATTTTAGTCTGACTAAAAATAGTCTCTTTAAGAGGCTAAAGTTCCAAGCACCCTGACTAAGAGGGGCTAAAACTAGTTTTGAGACTAAAATTTTTAGTCGAGGTACCCCTACTAAAATGTGGATTAGTCCTCTCTCTCCTCATTTAACTCCTCTCCTTTAACACAAGCGAGTTCTGGATTGGAGGGTTTGGAGGATAATAAATGCTCATTAACTTGATTTTAGTCTCTTTATTATTTGGATCCAAGCATGGGTGAGGCTAGCAAGTTTTAGTCCCACTACTTTTAGTCATGGAACTAAAACGTATCCAAGCACCCTCCAAATCCGGCAGGAAATAGGGTCCAAAGTAGTCAAATGATTGAGATAGAGCATTTATTGTCAATCTAACCCTGCCATCCATACACCTCTTTAGTTTAGAGTTAGTTCAGGGTTAGAATCTAACTCTAACCACTAACTGAGTTAGAGTTCTCCTCGTCTCGGTTCATCGCCATCATACTTTCCCCATTCCTGTGTTTTCAGTATCCTGCGAATCAAAGAGGCCCTTTTTTGCGGGAAAAATCAAAGAGGCCCTTAGACTGGTTTCGGTCCGGTCATTTTTTATAAACGTGTTATGTCCAAAATTTAATGAGTGTGCTCCGGTTTCCATGAAAATAATCCGGTTTCATGTAGTAATTCATTCGTTTATTTATTCTTCTGCAGGGAGTTTGCATGTAATTCGTGAGGTCTGAAATGTAAAGTACCCCGGCATATGCTCCGAGTCGTGCATGCACTACGACCCAGATGCTCTATGTCCCACATGCCGGCGAATGGGAGCACGTGGAAACAGCCTAGGAGTACATATAGGAGGATAAATGCGTGAAATAATATGTACTGTGAAGCGTAGCCGCGGTTCGATAAGGAGACCTAAAGTGATGACAGCTATAGGTCACACGCACCCAACTAGTGGTACTAGACATACGACTAATTTTTCCCTCAAAAAAAAAGAGGCATGTGTGCTCAGTACTCCTATTCTATAAACACGAGTCCCATCTGACAACAGCGTCCGTGCTACAGCTAGCTCTCATCGCTCGTTTCTCTCTTCTAATTCTAAACTTCGGCCGGCCTTGGGTGGGCGGGTGGATTTGCTCAATCTATGGCCCCACCTCACGGTGAAAACGTTATGACTGGTATAAAATGCCATATACTCCTCCGTTCATAAATATAAGCCTTTTTAGATACTATTTCAAATGTAATACAGCATACTGAGATGTATGTAGACATAGTTTAGAGTGTAGATTCACTCATTTTGCTCCATATGTAGTAGTCACTTGCTGGAATCTTTAGAAAGACTTATATTTGGGAGCGGAGGGAGTACTATACTAATAAAACATTAAGGCCACGAGGCGATGCAAAGCTGGTTACAGGAGGCAAGAAGAAGAGATGCATCCATCGACGGCGTCCACCTCCTCGACTCGTATGCCGCCCACCGAACGGCGCCTAAGTAACATCGGCTTTCGTGGCCAGGTCGACGTGCTTGTGAACAATGGCGTCCAAAGATTCTAGCCGCTGGAAGAAGGCCAACGTCTTTCTGTCCTTGCTTGCCTTGTAGTGGCCTATGTAGACGATTTCCTCGTGAACATGGATGTGCGGTCGACGGTTTCTTGCATGGCGAGGAGCTGCTGGCGGCGCGGCCTCGAGTGCACATTCTTCGTTGCGACCTCCGGCACCTCTGAGGCCACCAGGGCTTGAAAGAGTTCGTCACCATGGAGGCCGATGAGGGTGGCGAGGCAATCGAGGAGCCTGGGCGCTGGCTGGAGCAATCGGCAAGGTCGTCCACGCGCTTCTTGACGGCGGTGAACTTGCGGATGGAGTTGACCATCATGTCATCCATGCGAGAGGCGAAGCCGGCGTCAGTGAGGGCTACGATGCCTGCGGTCGCCAGCAGCGTTTGGAAACACTGCGCGGTGCGGGGCCACAGGCCGGCGCCTTGGATGATTTGGCACAGCCGACAGCCGCTCGCGTCCATCGCCTCCATAGGTGCTTGTGGCTTCTGGTCACTTGGTCTTGGATTGGAGTGAGCAGTGTTGCGCAGAGACTTGGGAGTAGATGGATTGGAGTGGTGGGGCGCATTTATTATATGAGAGTCCAAACTCTGTTGCATTCACATCGTGCTGGCTCTATTCTGCTTCTCCAATTAATTACCTCTGCATGTAATTGAGGATGCAACATTGACCGTTCAACGTCTCAGGAACCGCTACCCTCTCCCTCCTTGGTATTCAAGCACCTATGGACCCGTCGATGACGAGGTGCCTATGGTGACTTTGTAAATTTCAAGATGATAGTGTCGTGCGTGTGTGCGTTCATAGGGGTGAGTGTATGCATGTGTATATGAGCGCTTGTGTCTGTACTGTGTAAAAAACGTAAATGCGTGTCAAAAAGAGACTAGTCAGTATACTGAATATTGTGCACCTCGGAGAGGAAAACGATAGAACTAGTATGTATTTATTTACGCTGCAGATTCACTCATTTTGCTCGATATGTACTCCGTCTCGGTGTAGTCTAGTCACTTGTTGAAATCTCTAGAAGGGCAAATACTCCTTTACGGTTTACGAGGGCTATACTAGCAAGTAGTTATGCGTACTAGTACAATAGTGGGCTCACATAGCAATTTTGTCTCATGCAAGAGCCTGGCTATATCGTGCTCAATGTTACGCAATCGCAGCGTTCGGTTTGCGCTTGGCTCTTCGCCTCTTGAGAAGGCGAACAATGATGTTACTACTACTGCTTCTCGATGTCGAATCCATGCTGCATGTCCATCCACATGGCCAGATGGATAGCTTGTTGTAGAAGTACTACTAAGAAAAATACTGTCCTCGTTTGCGAGCAACAGCAGCATGGGTGAGGAGAAGGCGTAGTAAAATCAAGCTTCTCCTCGTTGTACGAGTTGACGCGACACATCATAGCACTGGCCCCACATGCTTGCCTCTCAACTTGGCTAAAAGACCCGCAATGTACAATATATTTGCTGCAACCTCAAACATTTACCCACCACAAATTAAAATATATGTGGCCGTATCCATCGTTCTGATGCAGAGGCCGGGGAGTCCCCCCATTTCAAAAAAAATTTAAAATATATATTCCTGTCTTGACCAGATGAGCGTGCAAACTACAATCACCAGGGTGTCAGGTAGGGCCAGAAGACTTTTAAATTTTTTTTAAACTTCGAGACAGCCACATAGCATGGAGCCGACCCCAACGATTAAGCTTACAGGCACGATACACGCTATCCTAGACTACTCTACACATGAAACTGCCAAACGAGCGTCCGGGCTGCGCTTGGCTCTTCGCCTCTTCGGGAAGTCGAACAATGATGGAGTACTACTGCACTGGAGGAGTACTATAGTACGCTTATGGCCATCTGACACCGGTTGAACCGCTGCATGTCCACCGCGTGCGGGAGGGAGAGCGTGTAGCGAAAGCTTCTCCTAGTCTTGCCAGCCACCACACTCATGGGCGAGGGAGGGACACTCCTGCCTTTGCGTGTATGACAGGTGGGCCCAACAGGTGTGTGGCCAACCTGTCATACAGCCAAAGGCAGGTGCAGTTAAGTTCACGAGGGAGAGGATAATCAAACTTCTCGTTGATGTACGAGTTGACGCGACACGTCAAAGCACTGCACTCGATACGTATATTTCAATAATTTGCGTTTACCGATGCATTAATTACAACACCTGCATGCATGCCGTGACTCTCCTTTTGATACTTGCATGTGTTGATTTAATGCACCTTGAAGTAGTATAAAATATGTGATGGTAAAGCTTTGTAATACCCCGCCCAAGTTGAGAGATGGTTGTGCACGAGGAGGGCGAGATCATGCAGACCGAACAGGACCCGACGATGGAGCTCTCTAAGGTCTCGATGGACCTCATCGTGCTCCACTGCCCCTTGTGCCTCCTCCCCTTGATGCATCCAGTGTATGAGGTTCAAATACACCTCATCCGTTCGGCTGATTAAGCAAGGTGCATGTTTCTTGATTGATGTGTTGTTCGATTGATTTCTGCAGTGCAAGGGAGGGCACCTGGCCTGCATGGACTACCGTGTCGAGCGCCCTGGGAACCAGCGGCAGTGCCAGACGTGCGAGCGCGGCGGTGGCTTCAACGTGCGGAACACGGCGGTGGACTTCGTCCTTTCGTCGGTGAGAGTGCAGTGCCCGCACGAAGGCTGTGGGCTCTACTTCACTTACCACAAGCTCGCCGATCACCAGAGCGTGTGTCCGCTCGCGCCCTGCAAATGCCCCATGCCCGTCTGTGGCTAGGAAGGCCCGCCGCCGACGCTCTACCACCACATCAGCACCGCGCATCCCATGCCCGTGCACAGGATCCAGTACGGCAAGGTGCTCCAGCTGCAAGTGCCACTGTCGGAGCCACGACTTTTGCTGTTCGCGGAGCAGGACCGCCACGCGTTTTTCTTGGTCGGCGGCATGCTCGACATCGGCGCGCCTATCACCGTGTCGGTCGTCTGCATCAGAGCGGGGGCGTCCCCACTGCCGCTCTACGTGGCCAAGTTGTGGGCGAACGGCCCGCCAGGGGAGCAGTCGACGTGCAGGAGCTGACCTTCTTGACAGTTCAGCCCAAGCTGCTGGCCGGGGCTAAGCTTGTGTCCCTCCACATTCAGATTGACAAGCTCACGTCCTAAATGTTTCTACAGTGCCTTCTATTTATCTTAGTAATATGCTAATATAGGGATTACCTTGGTCTACTTTAGCTTAAGAAATGGTGGGTTTTGGTGGCGATGCAACAACTACTTGACATCGGATCGGTAATTTCCAACGATCGAGCGGATATTTTGTGTCATTGGATATAAAGTTCCTTTGGTAAGAAGTACTACTTGTCATCAAAATGGATAAAAGGAGATGTATGTAGGCGTATTTTAGTTCTAGATATGTCCCTTTTATCCATTTTGATGACAAGCACTCCTCCGTTCCACAATACATGCCTTCCATTTGTCAAAATATAGATGTATCTAGACATGTTTTAGTATATAGGTATATCCATGATAGAGCCAATCGGATGGTTGAGAACACTACAATTCGTAGCTACAGATCGTGTGTGACTCCCGGATCACGAGGCGGGGGTCATCATCCTCCTTTTCAAGAAAAAACAGGCGCGTGTGTGAGAGGGGCGAGTGCGTGCGTGCACCTCTTCTCTTCTGTATAACGTACTACTAAACTCAGAGTACAAGTTTTTGTGGGTGGCACGATGGTGCGTGCGAGAAGTCCCGAGAGATAGGTTTAATGCGTGCGAAAAAAAGACTAGCCTAGAGCTGCCACGCGGCTATTCCTATCGAGCGCCCCATTAACCGTAAGATATGTATCACGATGGTGCAGTTATTGCACATACACAGCGATACTCCCTCGTTTCGGTTTATAGGGCTTAATTCAAAATCTCACCAACCAAGATGGTGAGTGGTGGAATATTTTTGTAGTTTGCAAAAGCACCTAATTAATGCTCTTGTTTTTCTCAAAAAATTATGTTTATCAATGCATTAATTGCAATGCATGCATGCATAAAGTACATGCATTGGTCAATTTTCTCTTAATACTTGCATGCAATGATTTAATGCACCTTGGAATCTGAACATGTGTTGGGCAACAACCAAATTGAGCCTTATAAAATGGAAAAACTAAAATTTTGAGATAAGCCCTATAAAACCAGAAAGGAGAGAGTAGAAAAAGAAGTACTCCATCCGGGAATAGTGCCGCACTTCAAAACTAGAACGTCAATAAATTTTGAGCTTGTGTCTCGTCACATTCCAAATTACTCCACGCTATATTGAATTGCAAACCTGTTCACACCGATCACAACCTAAACGGTTTCCCACTTAGTAGCGTATTACTACCACACTATATTGAATTGCAAACCTGTTCACACCGATCACAACCTAAACAGTTTCCCACTTAGGAGCGTATTAGTACTCGGTTATAAATACTAGTATGCCAAGATGACTGCACATTCCTCCTCAACTCCTCATCCACAAAAACAAACAAGTCATTCAGCATCCTTCCCTTTAAATACGCCATGGCCAGCGTGAGTTACAGGTCGAGAGATTGCCACCGGGGAGAGCGAGCATGGAAGCGGAAGCATGAGAGATGTCCCCTCCGCTGCGAGAGCAGCCGACATGTCCCATCGCGCGGAAGTAGCAGCATAGAGGTCCCGCCGCACCCCTGAAGCAGCACGGAGGTCCCGCCACGCCATCGATGCAGCAGACTGGTCCGGCTGCACCACAGAAGCAGCAGAGATGTCCCGCCGCGCCACGAATGCAACAGAGATGTCCCGCCGTGCCGCGGCAGCTGGGAAAAATTTCTGGCGGCGGCGGCTATACAGTGCATGCATGCGATCGTCCATAGCCAGATGGATCAGATCTCCGGCTGTGCGAGGTTGCAGGACGACATGAAAGCCTCGTTTGAACAGGCTATCGGCGTACTAAGGGAGGGCAATGAGAGGCTCCGGGCCGAGCACGGCCTGCTGAGGGAGAAGATCGTCCGAAGTGCAGACCAGCAGGAGGAGACCAGTGCCTTGTTGAAGAGGACCGGCGTCATCGTCAAGAAACTTATGGACGAGAATGACATGCTCCGCAACGAGCGCCAAAGGCTGGTGGAGGAATCCGTGGATGTTCTCAAGAAGTGTCTTGAGGACACGAAAGAGGTCATCGCCGCTCTCCGCGGAGACTAGTTCTCGCGGCCTGTAGCAACGCATCAAGAAAGTAGAGATCAGCGAGCCAGATCCTTGTCTTCCTTCTTCTTTTGCACTTGTGTATTTCGAGCTTAGACGCATGTGGATTTTTTAATTATCTTTCTAATTATGTAAGACAATTAATCGTCCTTATCTTTCTGTGGAAGATCAATGTTGCAAGGATGGAATGAAGAAAACTCTTGATGTCGCGACCCTGGCGTTGCTGTTCTTCTAGTTGCTGCTGGGCTTCCTTCAGTTTCCTGGTTTCTTTTGTTGTAATAATCGACTTAGGACGTGGATTGTGTCATCGGTAGTGAAATGTTGGGTTCTAGCGCGGATGTTTGGCCTTTGTCGGCCTCTTGGGATCTTGCGATTTCAATCTGGTAGCTTTTAGTCCTTCGTGTTAGGCTGGAGTTGTGCTGAACTTCTTGTGAATTGTGGTGGTTTTCAGTAATGAAAATCGGAAGGGGCAAGCCCTGCTTTCATCAAAAAAAAAATAATCATCCTTATATATTCATCAGTCTTGCTATAAGTCACAGTAGATGCTATATAGGTCCGTCAGATCTTACATCAAGATCCGTGCTTTCAGATTTTCTTTTTTCTCTCTTAAATCTCAGTCGAGTGAGACATAGCCACGCCATTAAACAGAGGCTCGGGCGCCATTAATGGAGACCTTGGGAGAGAGGTGGACGGCAGATGGAGGTCAAAGGGCTCTCCTCCTGATAATCACACGCAGGGTCGATCGCACGCCTCTCGTACTCAAATAGCTACCCTGCACGGCGCCTCCTAGCTAATAAAAAATGGGGACGCGTGGCGCACGCAAATGGTAATAGTAAGTAGAACATACGGTTTCAATAATACTTGTGTTTCGATTGAAGCGTGACATCACTTGTTCCAAAATGAATTTGTTGATTGTTAATGTATGCGCCATAAATTGGACTGCAAATTTACCACAACATGTTGGTGCCATATCATGGCACCAAGCCAAATTTCATTATTTTCATGCGTGTTTTGGATTTACAGGAATTAAAAACTAAGTTTCTCAATGTTTCCAACCCAGCCACGACGCCCAGAATTTTGAATTTCATTCCCATTTCTTGCATGGAACCTAGAAATTTACCGAGGACACACATGTGATTTTTCAACCAACTTTGGTGCCTTTGGAACAAGTGCTTGTATTTCAAATTTGGATTATGCACACAAAGGTGACACGTTCCCTCCCAGAACCACGAGCCTTCTTGAGAGAAGCTCCGATTTGCAAGAAGCTTATACCGAAATTTGTTCCGATTCGACCAATTTTTTTTACCACAGCATGGTACTACCATGACATGACACCATGCCAAGTTTCATGATTTTAAAACCAAGTTTCTCAATGTTCTCGACCGAGCCACGATGCCCAGATGTTTGAAATTTATTCTCATTTTTTGCATGGGACCTACTCCCTGCTTCCATCTATATAGGGCCTAATGTGTTTTTCAAGACAGCCTTTGACTATTGACAAGATTAATAGCACATGAGATGTATACTATGAAAATTATATTATTGGAAGCTCCTTTGACATACAAATTTGAAGGTATGCTTTGTGTAAGTTGCATGTCATATATTATTGCTCTAACGTTTGGTCAAAGTTAGCCTCGAAAAACGCATTAGGACCTATATAGATGGAAGGAGGGAGTAGAAATTCACCCGAGGACACAAATGTGATTTTTCAACCAACTTTGGTGAACGGGAGCATGTGCTTGTAGTTCAAATTTGAATTATGCATATTAAATGACCAAAAACTCAATTAATGTGTAAATAAGGCCAAACGAAGCCGGAATAATTCCAAAATTAACAGGGCACTCATGTAATTATATGTTGCCTTTGTAAATAAACTCAAGGGGGACAACGTATGTCGTTTCGCACTCAAAGGTGGCACATTCCCTCTCAGAACCACGAGCCTTCTTGAGAGAAGCTTCGGTTTGCAAGAAGCTTATACCAAAATATGTTCCTATTCGGCCATTCTTTTACCACAACATGGTAGTACCATGATATGACATCCATGCCAAGTTTCATGATTTTCAGACGTGTTTTGGATTTACAAGAATTTTAAAACCAAGTTTCTCAATGTTCTCGGCCGAGCCACGATGCCCAGATGTTTTAATTTTATTCTCATTTCTTGCATGGGACCTAGAAATTCACCCGAGGACACAAATGTGATTTTCGACCAACTTTGGTGCACGAGAGCATGTGCTTGTAGTTCAAATTTGACTTATGCACATTAAATGACCAGAAACTCAATTAATGTATAAAAAATGACAAACGAACCCGGAATAATTCCAAAATTTAACAGGGCACTAATGTAGTTCTATGTTGCCTTTGTTAAGAAACTCAAGGGGGGGGGGCAGCGTATATCGTTTCACACTCAAAGGTGGCACGTTCCCTCTTAGAACCACGAGCTTCCAAATCGGCCCAATTTTTTACCACAACATGTTAGTGCCATGACATGACACCATGCCAAGTTTCATGATTTCCAGGCGAGTTTTGGATTTACATGACGCCTAGATGTTTGAATTTCATTCTCATTTCTTCCATGGGACCTAGAAATTCAACTAAGGACACACATGTGATTTTTCAACCCACTTTGGTGCACCGGAGCATGTGCATGCAATTCATATTTAGATTATGCACATTTAAAGTCCAGAAACTAAATTAATGTATAAAAAGGCCAAATGAACCCGAAATAATTCCAAAATTTAACAAGGCACTCATATAGTTCTATGTTCCCTCTGTAAATAAAATCAGGGGGGAGGCAGCGTATATCGTTTCGCACACAAAGGTGACACGTTCCCTCTCGGAACCACGAGGCTTGTTGAGACAATCTCCAGTTTTGCAAGAGGCTTATACCAAAACTTGTCCCAATTCAACCAAAAATTATACGTATGAAAACAGGGTTTAGATTATCCCAAACATCTTGCTACCTAGACCAATAATGTACTATGATTTGAATTCAACATAAAATGGATACATATATTTGAATTGGAGAGCGTATGGTACATGTAGTTCATAGTGAAATATGATAACTGCTATATGTATGTTTTTGTTATCAAGATCATATTTAAATTATTGTATAACTTGACAACAATCGTATTCAAATAAGCAAAATCTATTCAAATTTAGTCCATATGGTAGACGACAATATATATGTTCACATGGTGGAGTAAAATGTTCATATATGATGGAAGATCAAAATGTACGACTAAATCAATTATAAACCGCAAGATCACCTAACGATATATTCTTTCAACGTAACGTGGATTCAAAAATTGAAATTCGAGATCATGGCATCTGTAATCATATAAAAAGGGACATTACTCTTTCTTTGGTGGGAATTGATTTTTTTTTTGTTGTTGTTGAGGGAAGTGCGAATCGATTTGGTACTGTGTAGGGTAATCTTGTTCTCCCGATTTTTTTTACATTTTTCTTGTAGTTTTTTCAGTGGCATCTATAGCAATATAGTAAAAGGGGACATGAATCTCTTTTGTCTTGTATGAATTGTTTTTTTACACGTTAAGTTTGTTCTGCCGAACAAGGAATCCGCACCTTGTTATCCCGAAATTTTCAACCTCGAGTATCTCTTGTCTCACCTGCTTTGAAACTCCCGCTTCTTCAGCCTGCGCTGCGCCTTGTTATCCCGAAATTTTCAAGCTCGAGTATCTTTTGACTCACCTGCTTTGAAACTCCCGCTTCTTCAACCCGCGTCCCGCCTTGTTATCTCGAAATTTGGACGCGCGCGAGAACTCCCTCCTCATCTAAAATCCCTCTCGCAGCCTAGACACGCGAAATCCCCCTTCTACCCCTCAGTCAGAAATGAAGCTCCACGTCACGGTGTCAAAACCGGTGGGGGTACGCAGGTAACTTACCCTACATTTCGGACAAGCGCGTCCCTAAGCTTGGCTCCCCCTCCCCCTTGCCCCCCCCCCCATTCGTACACCGAGGCCGCCAAAACCCGCGAAACCCCACGCTCCTACGTCGGCCTCCCAACCGCCGCCCAGCCGGAGACTCTTCCCCGACTATGTCGTCCACCGCAACATCTCGCCATCCCTCATCCACCACACCGGATGAGGATCCGTTGTCGATCTCTTCGTCCCGCCGGATTAGCCGCCCTATCCTCCACCTCCAAGGAGCTGCCCCGACGTTCGCCTCGTCTATCGCGCCACCTTAATCCCCACAGCGCCGTCTTGACCTGCCCCACCGGGACCGCAGCACCCTCACCAATTCCTCCGATGAAGCCGAGGCCAACTCGGCGCCACCAAGGAGGTTCAGCACTCACCACTGCATTTTATCTTTTATTCGATCTCAGGGGGCTGCCGGTCTCGATAGCGAGCAGACATGGCGTGTCTCCATCGACGGCGCCGTCGCCGACCACATCTCCACGGCGTCTCTCCCCCATGTCGTTGCTTCCTCGGCGGCGACTCCCACAACGGCACTAGCTCTAGTTGCTCCGGCTCTCGCTCGCGCTGCGGCTCTGTTCTTATTGTCAGTCGCACTGTGCACTGCTCCTGCTTTCGTTCGTGATGCTGCTCTGCTCTTGCTCTCGCTTGCGCTGCTGCTGCTGCTGCACGACCTCCGACAGCTACTGAGGAGTTGCTTTGCTTTTCACTTCGCGGTGCTCTTGCATGACTTGCTCTCTGCTAGTGCGTTCCTTGCTCGAGCGTCTGCTGATTTAGATCACTGCTTCTCTGCTACTAGTGCTCGAATGCCCTAAACATCTATTGCAATGCTCTGTTACTAGTTCAATCAGTTTTGATAGTAAAATTCATTTTCGACTGTGAAGTTCATTTTCTTCAGTTAAGTTTAGAGTGAACAGTACTTATAGCATCTGTCGGAGCGGCCGTGGCGCGGCTGATGCGTTTTACATCTAGCACTTTTTGGTGATGTATTTTACATCATCTATTGCAGATGATATTATGGTCCCACTTCAGATTAACGTTGTCTGTCTTGTCATGCTTCAGCCTCGTCGCCGTACACCTTAGCGGAGCTGCTCCAACGACAGAACCGTCCATCACAGCGGAGGAGTACCCTCGGCGCCGTTTCCAGAGGCCTCGGATCTTCTTCCCCGCCTCTGACAGTCACACCAGCAACGTCACCATCCTCCACGTCCAACCCAATGATGCTGAGGTCCACGAGGCTATGCCAAAGAGGTTGTATAGTCGTCGCATCACTTTGTTTCTCCATTTCTCTGTTCTTCCAATTCATGTGAGCCAAATACCCAGGTTGACTGAAATCCTATGTTTCCAAATGCTCTGTTTTGCACGTGCATTCCTATCCTATTCCTGTGTTTTTCTTGTCCCTGCGTTTATAGAATCCTCCAATTCTAAGGAGCCCTTACATATTTTCTTCATTTTCAGATAGGCGTCAAAGAAAACTCTGTGTGTTATGTCCTGCTCCTGCCGTGCCGTCATCCACCCCACCTGAGGTGCACCATCGACAGAAGTGTTCACTGCAGCAGAGATCCCCCCTGCAGACTTCCTTTTGCCGCCTCATATCATCTTCCCCATTGCCGGCAGCCACGCCAACTGCATTACCATCATCGACTGAGCAGATGAACCTGAGGACTACACAGTTCCGTAAGAGAGGTCACAGTCTTTCGTGTTTGCTTACGTTATACATCGGTTATTATTACCTACTACTTTATCGTTCAATCTTGAGTTTTGAGTTTCCCATGGGTCTCATATCGAGCCAGCAACGAATAGTATCTATCTACTATCTAGTTCATATAGGGTCTTCTATGTGGTTCATGTTGGGTGGGCAACAAACACTAGATGATCCATTGTCTATCTTTTTAAATTGAAGCTATAATCTACCTGCTATCATAAGTTTTGGATCCATCCACTCGTTTGCTACCATCAGTCTTGATTTTTGCATGCACCCCTGGGGCCTTACAAAATCTAACTATTTTTTTGTTATGCATGTCAGATATTGTACACAAACGTACTGAACATGTAGAGAAAAAGAGAAGACCGTTGCATGAGAATATAATGTCATGCAGACGCCGCTCCATGGTGGGCGAAGTGGCCCCCTCCTGCATTTCCAGATTGTATTCTAGAGGAAGATAACTGTTCAGATGGAGATTTAGAAGGAGCCGACCACGCCTGTTTACCACCTGAGGTGTTTGCTCTAACCTGGCATGCTGATGTTGGTCATATCATGCATATGGTGCCTTGCATTGCTTACATTATACATCTTATATGTCATCAGCTTAGTTTAGATTTGCTTTGTGTGAATGCCACATGTTTGGTTTATATATCATACTCCCACCATTCCTAAATATTTGTCTTTTTAGAGATTTCAACAAGTGACTACATACGGAACAAAATGAATGAATCTACACTCTAAAATATGTCTATATACATCCGTATGTGGTAGTCCATTTGAAATCTCTAAAAAGACAAACATTTAGGAACGGAGGGAGTATATGGGAATTATGCAGTGCCAGCTTCTTTAGCCAGACATCATATACGTGAATCATGCAATGCCATCCTGCTTAGCTAGTCATCGTATATGTGAATTGTATCGTGACATATTTTTTTCCATAATGTATTCCATTTGTCAACAATGTTTATACATTCATCTACTCTTCCCATGCATCAACCATTTGAGTCGGTCATGGGAAAATCTGGAGTGAAAACAAGGTCTTCTGAGAAGTCAGTGCTACCTGTCGATGCAGATTTCTTGCTGGTTACAGATAGCTCCTCAGAGGAGGATTCAGAGAGAGATGACCAGTCATATCCCCCCCCCCCACGGGGTGCATGCTCTAACTTGGCTGGGTTATATTTAGGGATGGCAATGGGTACCCATTACCAGCGTACCCTGTGGGTAAAAACCCTATTAGGGCAAGGGTATGGGTCAAAAAAGTACCCATGGGTACATAAACAGGAAAATTTCATACCCATCGACTATAGTGGGTATGGGTATGGTTTAGTATAACCCATACCCATGTACCCATGTACACGCATATATTCTGACAAATAGACCTCATCATGGTACATAAATCCGACAGCCCTAACAAGACCTCATCATGCATTCATGTTAGGCCGCCGCACCACAATAGCTAGCCCACGAACGAGCATGCGTTGATGTCATGATTTGTTGTTTTTTATCAATTATTGTTATAAGTTGTTGTTTATGATTATGTGATGCTAAAATTGGTGTGTTGCAAATCTGGGTAATTTTACCCGCGGGTACCCACTTGCCCTGATGGGTGACGGGTATGGGAAAAAATTGCACCCATCAATGGGTATGGGTACGGGTGATGGGTAAGGTTTGGGATGATGGGTAAGGGTATGGGATGGCTCCACCAGTACCCAAACCCTGTGGGTCCCATCCCTAGTTATATTGCTCATATCATGCATATGGTGTCTTGCATTGCCATGCCATCTGCTTAGATTAGACATGCTTTGTGTGAATGCCTCCTATTTGCTTTCTATATCAGATATATGAATTATGCAATGCCATGTTTTTCAGCCAGTTATCATATATGTGAATTATGCACCACCATGGAGCCAGGCATCATTGTAGGACCTTGGAGTATGTCTAGAGGGGGGGGGATTAGACTACTTGACCAATTAAAAACTTAGCCTTTTCCCAGTTTTAGAGTTTGGCAGATTTTAGCTATCTTAGGAGAAGTCAGACCGATTTCAGTAAACCTAGTGACCGTTAGGGTTTTCGGTGGGACTGACATGCATCTCGGTAGGACCGATATGGTTAGGGTTAGGGCATAACGTAATCTCGATGAGACCGATTACACAAACTCGGTGAGACCGACTTTGGTAATTAGCTAACCAGAGAGTTGGTCAGGTAAACTCGGTGGGACCGATTTCTCTTTTCGGTGAGACCGAAATGTTACAAAAGGGAAACAGAGAGTTTACATTGCAATCTCGGTGGGACCGATCCGCTCTTTCGGTGAGACCGGAAAGTTACGAAAAGCAAAAGAGAGATTACAATCCCATCTCGGTGAGACCGAGATCCCTATCTGTAGAACCGATTTGCCTAGGGTTTGTGGCAGTGGCTATGACATATGGAATCGGTGGCGCCGGATAGGAAGAATCGGTGAGACCGATTTTGGCTTTAGGTTTAGGTCATATGTGGATGTGAGAAAGTAGCTGAGGGTTTTGGAGCATATCACTAAGCACATGAAGCAAGAGGCTCATTAAGCAACACCTCATCCCTCCTTGATAGTATTGGATTTTCCTATAGACTCAATGTGATCATGAATCACTAAAATATAAATTGAAGAGTCTTGAGCTTTTGAGCTTGAGCCAATCCTTTGTCATTAGCATTTTGAGGGATCCACTTTCATCATCCATGCCATGCCATTCATTGAGTTTTCCTGAAATGTTCATCTTGGAATAGCATTAGCTCAATGAGCTATATGTTGTTATGAATTACCAAAACCACCTAGGGATAGTTGCACTTTCAATCTCCCCCTTTTTGGTAATTGATGACAACATATAGATCAAAGCTTCGACAATTGATAATAAGAAAAAATAACGTCGCTTTGAGAAGTATGTGATAAACAAGAGCTCCCCCTAAATTTGTGCATAGTTTAAGATTTGCTTTGGACTGCAAATGCACAAGGAATTAGGCTCATGGGTTACTCTTCCATGTCACATACATCTTGGTGGAGCGCTCAAAATGATATGAATTGAATACATGCACTCATCACCAAGCACAGTGAATGATCACACAGGATAGATAAGATACTATCATCAAACATGCATAAGTGTAGCTTATGATCAAACACATGATTATCAATGTCTCACAAACATAGTATATCAAGCAACCAAAAGCAAACAAGTTTTGAAAAACCAAAACCACCAAATCAAGAGAGAACAAAAGCAACACTCTCTCTCTCGAAGCCTATGATCTATACATTTTTCTCCCCCTTTGGCAACAAGTTACCAAAAAGTTCATAGAAAATGCATAGTTCTAGATCGACTCTCAGGCTTGATCTTCAGGTGGTGGAGTCCGGATAACGCCGAGGACGAAAGCTTCTGTTGAAGTAGATGGAGCTGGAGCTGATGTAGGTGCTGGAGCTGGTGGCACCGAGGCTGTAGCTGGTGCAGACAAAGTGGCTCGTGTCGAGGCGCTGTGAGATGACCTCTGGGCTCTAGGCACTCTGGCAAATGCATCGAGTTGTTGTTTTGCCCTTCCTCTCCTGCATGTCATCTTGTAGTTGCTCCACTGCAGATGAATCTCGCCTTTCACATCTAAGTCATAGAACTTTTGTTCTATGATTCTCTCCAAGCTCTCCTGATTTTGAGTGAGGGTGGCCAATCCTTTCTCAATCCTCAGTGTTGATGCAATTAAGTATCCGAGCTGCCCCTGCTTGTTCTTCAAGAAATAATCAGATGCCTCCTCTTGAGTTGGCATCCTGGCAGCCTTCTCCTTCCTTGACTTCTCCTTCTTCTCTTGTGCTTGAACTGACGATGGATCATTCTCATTCATGACAACCTCATTGTCCTCAAAGTCTGGATAAAGTGGAAAATGTTCTTTATCCAATAGATATTTGCCTATGCCCATCTTTGAGTTAATCAACTCCTGGATCTGAGGGGCATATCCACAACTCCTCTTCTGCCCTATAATCCTCATCTTTAGAATATGAGGTTTTCTTCTTCCTTTGCCTGGTGGCAGCTTTAGGCAGATTGCTTGGGGTGCTCCTGCTGCCTTCATCTGAAGAGCTGGAGGGACTAGTGCCCTCACTCAAGTTCACCTGTTCCTCTGACCTGTTACATTGTCACTCTCGTCGACATCTTGATCTTGACCTGTGAAGAGTTATAGATGAGGTAGAGTGGATGAGCATCACAAAATGCAGAGATTTTTGCAAAGAATGACTCAAAAATTCAGTTTTAGTTTTCCACGAAAGCATTTCGGATCAACCGATATTCAAACTCGGTGATACCGAAGCAGTTTTGGAACCTAAACTGATGAACTCGGTTGGACCGAGTCATAGTTTGGTGGCACCGAGACTGCTAGGGTTTCACAAAGTCCTAAAATCGGTCTCACCGATTAGCAATTCTCGGTCAGACCGAGTCTTACTAGTGCAATGGCATAAGCCAAATCGGTGGGACCGAGTTTTTCAACTCGGTGGGTCCGAGATGGTTTCGGCGGAAACCTAACCCTAAATTTTCGAATCAGAACTATTCTAAGGACTGTATTGACTGGTTAGGAGTGTTTCAATCATGGCAAGAATCAATAAGAACACAATGTGCTGAGAATCGGACGAGGAAAGCACAGTGATCGAGTCCATACCCTAGTTCGGCGGAGACTCGCTATGGCGGCAACGGTGGGGTTGATTTCCGTTGACGGCGGCGGATACCAACGACAGGGGGCGGCTGGCGACGAGGAGACGATCCGGAGACCACGGAGGCAGAGCGAGCTATTCTTGTGGCGAAGAGGTTCGAGAAATTTCCAATTTTTGCCCGTGACTATATATAGCCCGACCCTGTCGGTGTGACCGAGTGGAACAACTCGGTGGCACCGAGATGCAAAACTGTGACAGTTATTGCAACTCGGTGTGACCGAAGAGTTCAAATCGGTTGCACCGAGATTGAAAACCTAGATCGAATAAGTGATCTCGGTAAGACCGAAATGGAGGAATCGGTCAGACTGAAAATCACAAAGAAGTTTTGGAAGTTTAAGTCTATGACGAATCAGGGACTCCGAGTGCTCCTCACACAGAGTAGTTCGAATCTGACTTGATCAAATTTTGTGATGTAGCATGAATAGAGTTTGAGACGAGAAAAGCATAGATAGCTAAAGAAGGTTCTTAGGCATTCTTGTCCATCCACTTGGCCAAAGAAAAAGAAGCCATTCAATCAAAACAACAAGTGGATGTCCTCGAATGAGTAAAGTATGCAACCAACATGCTCACACAATAAGATGGCAAATAAAATATGTGACAAAGCATGCAAAACCAATTCTAGCATCTATCAAACAATTGGCGATGACTAGGTCATCTATATATGAGTATATTGACTTAGGAGTCAAATGAGAACATTTGATCATAGGTCATACTCATCGTTTAAGCTCAAGTGGGGTTACCACTTTTACATAAAGCATTTATGTGTTCACATAATTAGAGTTGCTTTGACTCAATTCTTAGAGTTAAGCTCCCCCTAGATGTGAGATCCCCCCTTAGAGGGATGAACTAACCTTGGGTTTTGTCGATGATGACTTCATGTAGGTGTTTAAGATGTGGATGCTCAATGTTGATGTAGATCTTTTTGGAGCAATCCTTTGGAGTGAGTTGCACTTTCAATAACTACATGGGTTAGTCCCACAAGGAACAAACAAGTATATCCATAGACATAGAGTGATGCACACACAAAATAATGTCCATGAAATCATTAGGTTACCTTGTCCCTTGCCTTACCAACATGAGGGTTTGTGACTCCTTGAACTAGTGCAAGATATGGAAGTTTATTGCACTTGTCCTTGCCGTAATGATATGAGTGAAATATGTTGGCGGAGTCACCCTCAAGAACTTTCTAGTTCTTCTTATTCTAGATCCACATCATCTTGATGGGAATCCTTGGAGTTGTAGTTGTACTTGATGAGGTAGAACTTGACGTAGTCTTGGGAATCCACTTGACCGAGACCTTAGGTGCTTCTTCAAATGCATCAATCTCTTCTTGAAGCTTGTCCTTGCCCTTGTGGTCATGTGGTGGAAGATCATTTTGTGCTTGTGTTCCCTTGAAGGAAGTAGGATCATACTTCTCTTGTTGAGGAACAAACTTCGTCTTGGGGTATTGATCTTCTTCCCACTCAACTCCATTGGCATTGAACTTTCGTTCAAAACCAACACCTTGATTCTTCCGGTACCTTCCTTGCTTGCGTACAATTTCCTCGAATTGCTTACTCCCGGCAAGGCTCTTGTATACATCTTTCTCTATAATTCCCTTTAATAAGCTATTTTCTTGCTCAAGTGCAACTTGGCTAAGAGAATCATTAGTGGAATCAAGAGAACTACTAGAAGCAACAATATTGGATTTAGCATTGTTATTGTTACTACTAGAAGAAGAATCTTTCTTGTTCTTGTTACTAGACTTGACTTGAGGCATGTATGTAGATGAGAGTAAACGCTTGGCAATGTAAGAAGAACTTTTCTTACGGAGATCGTCATTGATTGCTTTTAAGAACTCATGCTCTTGCTCAATATTGAGCTTTTCAAAGCGTAACTTCTCATGAGCCCTTAAAAGTTCTCCATGATCTTCAAAGATAGTTTCATGAGCTAACTTAAGAGTGTTTAGTTCTTTAGTTAGATGCTCAACTTTCTCCTTATCATTGTCATTCGTTTCAACTTGATTAGCATGATTAATTGACGTTTCATCATAGTATTCATCACTAGAGTTGTCAACAAGTAAATCATCATCACCTAGCAAGTCATCTTCATCAACATCAAAATCAATGTACTCGGGGTGTGTTACCTTAGGACCTTTGGCCATGAAGCATCTACCAATTCCTTCATTTGGTGATTCAAATATGTCGTAGGAGTTGGTTGACACAAGTGCTAGACCGGCAACACCTTCATCTTGAGTATATTCGGAGTCGGAGTGATAGCTTCTCTCGGAGTGATGGTCGGAGTCGGAGCCGGATACCCATTCACCAACATGAGCTTGATGTGTTCGTTTTGTGTAGCTCTTTGATGACTTGTCCTTCCTTTCCGAATCCTTGCTTCTCCGTGAGGGTCTTCGTTCATAACGATCATCTCTACTCCTCCTCTCTCTTGGTGGTGATTCTTCTCTTCTACTTCTTCTTTTTGGAGAGTCTTCTCTTCTCTTGTAGGGTGCCGTACACTCATTGGAATAGTGTCCGGGTCTCCCACAATTGTAGCAATTTCGCTCTTGACTAGAAGATCTTTTGTCATTGTAAGACCTTGACTTGGAGCTTCTTTCTTTGCTTCTACTCTTGTAGAATTTGTTGAAGTTCTTCACCATTAAGCTCAATTCTTCATTAAAGGTCTGTTTCTCACTTGATGATGTGGGGGCTTCACTTGAGGCTTTGTAAGTACCACTTGACTTGTTGTGAAGTTCCTCCTTATCCTTAAGTGACATCTCATGAGCAACAATTCTTCCAATGACTACCGTTGGTTTGAGATCTTTGTAGTTTGTCATCATTTGAATCAACGTGCACACGGTATCATACTTTCCATCCAATGCTCTTAGGATCTTCTTGATGATGAATCTGTCAGTCATCTCTTCACTCCCTAAGCCGGCAATTTCATTTGTGATAAGTGCAAGCCTAGAGTACATTTCAGCGACACCTTCACCATCCTTCATTTTGAACTTGTCAAGCTGACTTTGGAGCACATCCAACTTGGATTCCTTGACGGACTCGGTTCCTTCATGCATATCAATCGAAGTATCCCAAATTTCCTTTGCATTCTCAAGACGGCTGATTTTGTTGAATTCTTTGGAGCACAATCCGTTGAAGATGATATCACAAGCTTGAGCGTTATATTGCAGCATCTTCAGTTCTTCCGCATTAGCTTCACGGTTCGGCTCTCTCCCATCAAAGAATTCACCTTGCAAGCCAATACAAATAATTGCCCAAACGGTGGGGTTATGTCCGAGAATATGCATTTTCATCTTATGCTTCCAACTAGCGAAATTAGTACCATCAAAGTAAGGACCTCTACGGTGATAATTTCCCTCACTAGACGCCATACTCTCCTAGGTTGTGAAACCAAGGCTATGACCACCAAAAGCTATGGAAATCAAAGCAAATGGAGACCAAAGCTCTGATACCACTTGTAGGACCTTGAAGTATGTCTAGAGGGGGGTGATTAGACTACTTGACCAATTAAAAATTTAGCCTTTTCCCAGTTTTAGAGTTTGGCAAATTTTAGCTATCTTAGGACAAGTCAAGCAATCATCACACAACTCAAGCAAGCATGCATAGAGTATATGAGCAGCGGAAATTAAAGCATGCTACTTGCAAGAAAGTAGAGGGAAGGGTTTGGAGGATTCAAACGCAATTGGAGACACGGGTGTTTTTGGCGTGGTTCCGATAGGTGGTGCTATCGTACCTCCACATAGATGGAGACTTCAACCCACGAACGGTAACGGTTGCGCGAGTCCATGGAGGTCTCCACCCACGAAGGGTCCATGAAGTAGCAACCTTGTCTCCCACCATGGCCGTCGCCCACGAAGGACTTGCCTCACTAGCGGTAGATCTTCACGAAGTAGGCGATCTCCTTGCCCTTACAAACTCCTTGGTTCAACTCCACAATCTTGTCGGAGGCTCCCAAGTGACACCTAGCCAATCTAGGAGACACCACTCTCCATGAAGTAACAAATGGTGTGTTGATGATGAACTCCTTGCTCTTGTGCTTCAAATGATAGTCTCCCCAACACTCAACTCTCTCTCATAGGATTTGAATCTGGAGGAAAGAAGATTTGAGTGGAAAGCAACTTGGGGAAGGCTAGAGATCAAGATTCATATGGTAGGAATGGAATATCTTGGCCTCAACACATGAGTAGGTGGTTCTCTATCAGAAATGGTAAGTTGGAAGTGTAGGTTTGTTCTGATGGCTCTCTCCACGAATGAAGAGGAGGTGGAGGGGTATATAAAGCCTCCACACAAAATCTAACCGTTACACACAATTTACCAATCTCGGTGGGACCGAATCAACAAACTCGGTCGGACCGATTTTAGTAAACCTAGTGACCGTTAGGGTTTTGATGGGGTGACATGCATCTCGGTAGGACCGATATGGTTAGGGTTAGGGCATAACGTAATCTCGGTGAGACCGATTACACAAACTCGGTGAGACCGATTTTGGTAATTAGCTAACCGAGAGTTGGTCGGAGTAAACTTCGGTGGGACTGATTTGCTCTTTTCGGTGAGACCGAAATGTTAGAAAAGGGAAACAGAGAGTTTACATTGCAATCTCGGTGGGACCGATCCGCTCTTTCGGTGAGACCGAAAGGTTATGAAAAGGAAACAGAGAGATTACAATCCCATCTCGGTGAGACCGAGATCCCTATCAGTAGAACCGATTTGCTTAGGGTTTGTGGCAGTGGCTATGACATATGGAATCGGTGGCGCCAGATAGGAAGAATCAGTGAGACCGATTTTGGCTTTAGTTTTAGGTCATATGTGGATGTGAGAAAGTAGCTGAGGGTTTTGGAGCATATCACTAAGCACATGAAGCAAGAGGCTCATTAAGCAACACCTCATCCCTCCTTGATAGTATTGGCTTTTCCTATAGACTCAATGTGATCATGAATCACTAAAATATATAATGAAGAGTCTTGAGCTTTTGAGCTTGAGCCAATCCTTTGTCATTAGCATTTTGAGGGATCCACTTTCGTCATCCATGACATGCCATTCATTGAGCTTTCCTGAAATGTTCATCTTGGAATAGCATTAGCTCAATGAGCTATATGTTGTTATGAATTACCAAAACCACCTAGGCATAGTTGCACTTTCAATCATATATGTGAATTATCTCATGACATCCTTTTTTTCATTACGTATTCCATTTGTCGACAATCTGTGTATATTGAACTACTCTTCATGTGTATCAGCCATTTGAGCTGGTTATGGAAAAAATCTGGAGTGAAAACAAGGTCTTCAGAGAAAGCAATGGTACCTGTTGAAGCATATATTGCGATGGTTACAGGGAGCTCCTCAGAGGAGGATTCAGAGACAGATGATCAGTCCTATATCCCACCTGAGGTGTATGATCTAAGTTGCAATGTTTATATTTCTCATATGATGCATATGGTGTCTTGCATTGCTTAGTTTAGACATCATATGCATAATATTGAATTCTATCTGCTTAGTTTAGAGATCATACATGCGAGTGCCAGCTGCTTAGTATATGAATCAATTATGTCAATTATATCATGCCATCCTGTATACTTAGACAACATGTATGTGAATTATTTCATCCCAACCTATTTTAGAAAGACATCATATAGTTTTGTCATGTCATCCTGTTTAGGTACTCATCATATGTTGAATTATGCCATTATATCTTGCTAAGTTATCCATCATATATCTGAAACTGTGTCATGCTATCCTATTTAGTTAGGCATCATATATGTGAAATTGTGTCATGTTGTCCTGTTTGGTTAGACAACATATATGTGAATTACCACATTTGTCTATCATACAATGTCTGTACGTTCAATAGCTTTTCTTGTTTATCAGCCATTTGAATTGGAGGGGGTGATGGCAGTATCTAAGGGAGAAAAAACCCGTTCTTCACAAAAGACAATGATACCCGTCGATGCAGATAGAACCATGGTTGTCTTGGCCACAAACTAGCCCCACCACACATAATCGAGACTCTTCCAGATTGCACACTTACAACGTTAGGCGGAGAACCAGCTACAACCCATCTAATCGCAACCCCAGTGGATAGTAACCCACTTATAGTTGACAAAGCACCATGTCCACCACAGTACCCCACACGAGCAGTTTGTAAAGCTACGCAGCGCCCAAAGCACGAAGACCACCACAATAACCCAAACTCCATGTTTAAAGCGAGAGAAACTGTTTTCAGGTCGATTCTGTAGCTATGGTCCATACTCCTTTCTTTGTTGTATCCTTGTATTTACTCATACCAACTACTTTCGAATTTGAAGGATCCAATTGAAACTCCAATGGCGCAACAGTATGTTTTAAACCTATTTCTTTAACTGGATTGATGTTCTAACTTCTTGCTCTATGTTGATTTCAGTTTAAGTTGTATAAACAGGTATGTTCTCATGTGATGCACATTACAAGTGCTGCCAATCTTTGTAGTTTCTCACACTTATATTCTGTCTATCTTGATGTGTCTTAAAAATATATGAGTTGAACTGTGTCTCTATCTTGATTAGGAACATAAACTAGAATGATATGGACAGATCACAGTGACCATAGTACAGAGATATATGTTTGTTTCATGCTGTTATCCTGTCCACCTTACTACTGAACCGGTTTACCAAAATGAGTTTCGTATACTACTAGCTAAACCTGTGATGTGTCTACTTGTTTCTCTTGTAGTATGCAAACAGAATATTGGAGAAGAGCACCCCACTATGCAATGGTAGAGAAAGTAATGTAGATATGGTTCAAGATAGTGAGACAACCCTGTTGGTCTCCAAGAAAGGTGATAAAAACGATCTTGTAGACAGTGAGAAAACCCTACAGTCATGCGTTGATGTAGTGTTCGAGTTACTGGCCAGTACTGCTGGCACAAGCTCTTCGAACTCGCTGCCTGAATCACTTCGACTTCTTCACTCTCAGCTACAAGATGAAAGGCATCAGTCAGCTGTGCTGCAGCAAGAAGTCGAAGGACTGAGGAAGTCCCTGCAGAATTTAGATGCGTACTTTTTTGTGCAACAGCAAGCGCTGGAGGATTTAAGCGCCAAACAAGAGAAAGTTAATAAGCTTGCTAAGCATCTTGCCAGCATTATGGGTACCCATGATATTGTTTCTTGAACTCTTGTGAAGTGGTTTCAGTTCTGGACTTGTTTTGTTGCGGCGTTTATATGCTGCTTTGTTCCCTATATTTGCACTGGTGGCGAACTTTGATGCCCAGTGGATGTAATATGTGTAATAGCCGTGATAGCCTAGCATAAGTTGCTTGCTTATTTATTTCCTTGTTGTCTTGTTTATTTGTTTGCTTGTCGTCAGTGCAGTTCTTTTCCCGCGGTTTGCTAGTGGCTGCAATAACCTATTTTTTAAAACTAGGCCACAATAACCATGGACTAATATTTACTATAGTGACCTTTGGGCCTCCTACGGGCCGTCAGAAAACGATGGGCCTTCTACGGGCAGTGAAAGCGATGGGCCTTCTACGGGCCAGAAAACAATGAGGCCTTCTACGGGCCGTAGAAACAATGGGCCTTCTATGAGCCGTATCATCAATGCGCCTTATACGGACCGTATGATCGATTGGCCAAACATGGGCCAATAACAGGCCGCATTATGGCTGTAAACGGGCTAGAGTTGGAATCGTCCATTCATGGGCCGACCATAACGGGCCATCATTAATAGGCCGTATTTGATGACGCTATGAAAACGGCCCAACGTATAACGCACCACAAGCGGGCCGATTGTAACCACGGGCTGAATTTGGACCACAAGCGAAAAATAGCGATGTGGGCCGTAAGTAAGCGAATGCTAGAAATGAGCCCAAGAATAAATGGGCTCGAGAAGGCGAAAGGTAACATGGGCTGAAACGCCCAACGGAATAACGGGCCGTTAATGGGTATAAAGTGATACCTTTGTTCATTACGGGCCGCCACCACCACGGCCGTTAATGGGTGTAAAGTGATACCTTTGTTCATTACGGGCCGTTTCACCACGGGCCGTTAATAGGCCAAGAGTTACATAGGGCCTCATATGGGCCGAAACACATCAAGGGCCATACATGGGCCAGAAGTGAAAACGGGCTGGAATCATATTGGATGGCCCAGATGACACTACTGGGCCTAATTCGGATAGGGCGTAACGGGCCTTGGGTTAGCGGGCTGTAAATGGGCTATATGCGAATAGGCCGTTAACAGGCTTTCCATGGGCCGGCCCGCCACCTTTTGACCAAGTCAAACGGGCCGACCTTTTCACAGGAATGGGCCTCTGTTGGGCCGTGCCACGTGTTGACGTATCATAGGCGCCTATCTGACCGAGTGATGAGCTGACACGTGTTTCGTCCGGCCAATAAGAATTTTACACGTGGAAATTTCCCATTGGTCGTGGCTGTTAACGGGTTACCGGATCCAAAACCCAACCCGATAGCTTAACGGCGTTCTGTTACGGTGGATGCCACGTGTCGGTCACCCTTGACGAAAGCACTTGTGACGCGCGAGTTATCGTCATGGAAGTGGACACTTCCGTGATGATAATTTTGGTAATGTCATGGAACACTTCTACGACAGCACAGGTATGACTATCTTGATTCTGTCATAAATTTGTCATGGATGTACATGCATGACAAAAAATGCGACCTACCGTGACAAACATGTATCATCACGGAAGTGTATTTTTCTGTAGTGTTGGGGTCCGTGACGCTCCGAACTTGACCCTTGGCTTCGCCGCGAAGCCAAGCCCGAGCGCACCTTGGGCCCGTGGGCTACTGTCGGCGTTCTGGGAACAGGGGTCCCCAGACTTGCCTGGCTGCGGCCCACGGTGTGGCTAAGCCAGCAGGACGTACGGCCCATCTTCATCGATAAAGCATCCAAGACCCTCGCGAGGGGCCAAGCCTCGCGAGGCGGACAATGCAAGACCTCCTCAGGAGCGGCCTAGTCAAGCAGGCTCACGAGGAGCAGAGATATCAAGGCAGGGCAAACCTCACGAGGCTCTCGTGATGTGAGCCATGACGATCGGTACCAGGCGGGCGTCAGGCGGGCATCAGCACGCGCAGCGTCCTAGTTTCCTCTTTGGTACTAAGGAGGCCAGCGCAGGCGAAGAGTACCGGGGCATCAGGAAAAGGTTGCTATATTGGTGCAACGAGACCAAGACCAGGAGGACGGCAAGACGGAGGTCATCGTGGAGCCCAAGACGGTGACACCACCACAGCCTTTCGCAGGCGAAGACCACTTTTGTCAGGATAGCTTGTTGTTGGCTCCCTTCCCGCTCAACATTTGGGAAGAGGACCAGGGCCTATATAAGTAGAGCTAGCCACCACATTAGGGGCATCGAGCAGTTCATCCAGCTCTCACCCGCTAAGTCACTAAGCACAAGAATACCTCAACCTTAGGAGGCTGTTCTTCCTTCTGTACAGTTCTTCATCAGCCCAAGAGGCAATCCACCACCACACCTTTGGGTAGGGTATTACAAAGACTGGCGGTGGCCTTAACCATATAAATCTCTTGTCTCTCTGTGTTGCGAGTTCGTCGAGTTTGTCCGCGAGATCTTAGCGAGCTAGGGCGTAGATCGGTAGGAGGGAAAGACTTCATGTGCACCCCAGTGTTCGAACCTTAAGGGTTTGCGGGAACCCCACATCCGACATAGTATTTCCCCATATATATAGTATAGTCTGAGCACTGTAACAATAGTTAGATCGATTTTATGCCCTTTCTTGATTGATTGAGTGATATGATATGACCGTATTTGTCTCATGTGCATATGGGTAGTGCTTTCTCACTAGACCTCATTCTATTCTAATCTCTCCCCTCTGAACCCATCAGATGCCTCCGAGACGTGATACCGGATTTGTCTTCCCACCGGAGCTCACTCAGTTGATCCAGCAGCAGAATGCCTTGATGCAGTTGTTAGTTCATAATCAAGGCAACAACAAAAACAATAACAACCCACCTCCACCACCTCCAGTTGATAACTTAGCCCGTTTTCTGAGGTTGCAGCTGCCGGTGTTTTCCAGTAGCACCGAGCCAATAGTTGCAGATGACTGGCTGCGCAGGATTGGAAGGGAGTTGACCACCGTAGGTTGCACAGATACTGAGAAGGTGCATTTTTCCGCACACCAATTGGATGGACCAGCAGCCTCATGGTGGGAGAATTACATAGCCACTTTTCCTATAGCCAATATCACATGGGATCAGTTTCAGCAAGCATTCCGCACAGCCCACGTCTCAACTGGAGCTATGAGCATGAAGAAGCGTGAGTTTCGCTACTTACGCCAGGGAAATCATATTGTGGCTCAGTACGTAGATGAGTTTAGTAAGCTATCTCGTTATGCCCTAGATGATGTGGCCACAGATGCCGCGAAAAAGGAGAAGTTTATGGAAGGGCTGAATGATGAGATGAGTATGCAGTTGATGGTGGCAACATTCAGCAACTACCAGGAGTTGGTAGATAAGGCTCTTATGATTGAAGGGAAGCAGCAGCAGATTGAGAGCCGCAAGAGGAAGTATGGGCAAGGGAAGTACAATTCAGGAGCATCGCAGAAGCCTCATTTTACCCCGAACTCGGGAGGATTTACCCATAACTATGGGGGCCACACCCATAATGGAGGAAGTTCTCATAACCACAATGGACCTAAGAATGGGAATGGTAATGGAGCAAGCAACAATCAGAACCGCTCTAACCCAGCCCCACCCGCCAAGAAGGACCAGAGTCACGTTACCTGTTTCAAGTGCGGGAAGATCGGGCACTATGCCAATGATTGTCCGGAATTGAAGGACGAAAATGTCAATGGAAGCGCTGGGAAGAAGCCCAGCCCTTTCAACAGAGGACAAGTGAACCACGTGAACGTGGAGGAGGTCGAAGAGCAGCCTGATGCAGTTATCAGTAAGTTTTTGGTTAAGTCATTTACCGCCCTTGTTTTATTTGATACTGGTGCATCGCATTCATACATTTCAAGGGGATTGTGGACAAGTTTAAGTTACCCACTGTCGGTGTCAAAACCGGCGGATCTCGGGTAGGGGGTCCCGAACTGTGCGTCTAGGCGGATGGTAACAGGAGACAAGGGACACGATGTTTTACCCAGGTTAGGGCCCTCTTGATGGAGGTAAAACCCTACGTCCTGCTTGATTAATATTGATGATGTGTGTTACAAGAGTGGATCTACCACGAGATCAAAGAGGCTAAACCCTAGAAGCTAGCCTATGGTATGATTGTTGTTCGTCCCTACGGACTAAAACCCTCTGGTTTATATAGACACCGGATAGGGTTAGTGTTACACGAGTCGGTTACAAAGGTAGGAGATCTACATATCCGTATCGCCAAGCTTGCCTTCTCGCCAAGGAAAGTCCCATCCGGACACGGACGAAGTCTTCAATCTTGTATCTTCATAGTCTTGGAGTTCGCCGATGATAATAGTTCGCTATCCGGACACCCCTAGTCCGGAACTCCTCAAGAGCCCCTGAACCAGGCTTCAATGACGACGAGTCCGGCGCGCATATTGTCTTCGGCATTGCAAGGCGGGTTCTTCCTCCGAATAATTTATAGAAGATTGTGAACACCAGGATAGTGTCCGGCTCTGCAAAACAAGTTCCACATAACACCGTGGAGAGAATAATTTTTGCACAGATCTGCTGACGTATTCCGCGGCGTGACATCACACCATGGCCAGGCCTTTATATGAATCTTTTTTTATTGTTCCACCTCAGCGTGTTTAGCGAGGTGGTTTCCTTGGCACGTCTTATCAAAGCGTAGATCGTGCCCCCTTATTCCGGGATTCTCATCAATACGCACGTGGGTAACCCAACCGTGACCGTTAGCCTGCCTTCTCTATCAAAGGCGAGTCCTAATCGACCACGGGGTGGGCTCTTGGTATTCAACCTCTTTATAGTGAGACCAAGGCCCTCTTCTTTTTACACCCTCCATCGAGTTCGCCTCGCGCTTCGAGTTCCAACACCCAAAGCTTCAGATTCAGGCGCTTCGGACTTTCTATGATGTCCGGCTCCGACCAACCGCGGCCGATGGATGTCTTCCTCCGTCCACGAAAGAAGATGTCTGAAGCTGCGAGATGCCAGTATCGACCGCGAGATCTCGCATAGGCTGCTGCTCGGGGCAGGTCACTCCACTCCTGAGCCCTGCGAGAACGTGGTGTTCATGTCCCACTTCCTTCGGGGTTTAGGCTTCCCGACGGACCCCTTTGTGCGGGGGCTCATGTTTTATTATGGGCTTGATTACCATGACTTGAACCCGGAGTCCATCCTCCATATCTCGTCATTCATTGTTGTATGTGAGGCCTTCCTCCATATTACCCCCCACTTTGGATTGTGGCTCAAAACCTTCAAGGTGGAGCCAAATACGATCAAGGGGCAGCAAGCAGAGTGCGGAGGGGCGGTCATAAGCAAATGTACTAATGCTCCGTGGCCCGAGGGCTCTTTTCAAGAGGAGCTTGGTTTGTGGCAACGGGAGTGGTTTTATATCACCGCTCCCAGGGGCACCAAATGGACGGCACTCCCTGCCTTCCCTCAGGTCCACCACAGCAGCTGGCGTCATGGGTCAACAAGGGGCTCGACTGGGGGCCATCCAAGGATGTTCCCCTGCTGCAGGGCCGTATTCGAGATCTCCAGGAAAGAGGGATCAATCTAGTTGCAGTGGGTGCAGGTTATGGTGATCCGGTGCCTTCAGCCCTGCAAACGTCGCCACCTCCGCCTGTGGGAATTCAATCCGGAGGGACCACGAGCTCTCCAAAATTTTATGGGCACGACGCCCGTGGAGATGTATAAACTGTTCTTTGGATCACAAGAGAAGTGTCCGGACTTGACGGAGGACGCAGGACTAAGCTGCAATCGCCCAGATACTCAAGTAAGTAGTCCTGTAACCGGACAAGCTGTTCCTTCATTTATTTTATATATATGCCCTTTAAAGGAGTCGTTTCTTGAACAGGAGTGGATAGCCAAGGCAAAGTTGATAAGGTGTCCGGCTCCCCTCCCAGAGACCACGCCGGATCCCATGTTGACCAAGATGTTAAAGGTCGCGCCTTTTGAAGAAGGCAAAGGGAGGAGCGGGGGAGCAACTGCCTCTGCGAAGGAGGCTATCAAGGAAGGAGGGATTAAGAGTCCCACCTTCCGAGGAGAGAAGAGGACCGCTTCAGAAGATCCGGAGGTCAAGGCCTCAAAGAAAGGAAAGGAATCTTCGGCAGAGAGTCCGGCGCTGGGAAGTAACCCAGCCGCATTATTTTCCCAAGGGGATCAGCCCTCCAGCGAGTCGTAAGTAGAAAGAAGGGGTCTTGTAAATAAGGAACATCCCTGTATTTATTTATGAAGATAACCGAAATTGTACCTTGTAGTTCGGACCTCAGCCCTTCTCCATGAGAACTCGTCTTGAGGAATCTTATTCGGAGATGATGGAGAGTAAACGCCTCCACTTGTCGCACCCTCATGTGAAGCGGACGACCCGGAGGTGTCGTCGCGGAGGGTTCCCCAAGTCCGGCGGGGCCGGAAGGTCCGGCGCCAAGTGGTGTGCGGTCGGAGGAGCTGAAGGATCTGCTCGAGCGAGCGGCTATCTCAGAAGATCACCGTGCTCTAATGGGTGCGGTGATTGAAAGAGTTGCATCCGCAGAGAGTGGATTACTGGCCGTCGAAGCTTCTTGACGGGTTTGAGGTACGCAAAAATATTGTAACCGGCGAGTTATGCATATAAAATCGCCATGTATAGATAGTAGCCCACGAGACTCGGTATGTTGTCAAAATTGACGACGTGCGAGGATCAAATCTCGTTTTAACATATCGCCGCTCCTAAACAGGTGGCGGGCGTCCGGAGGCAAGCGGATGATGAATATGCCGAACTAAAGCGGCAGCTTGATGAGGCGGATCACGACATCGCGTTGGTCAATAAGCGGTTTGACGAGTCACAAGGTATCGCGACTTCTATGCGGACACCTGGTAAGGGAGCTTGACGCCCATGTCTTCTTGTTTGTATGCTTAATGCAGATGGTGCCGCTGCCGTTGAGGAGCTGCGGTAGAACTTCGCCCGAGCGAAAGAGCAAGCCAGGAGTAGTAATCGGCCGCTTTAAAGGCGGCGAAGAGCTAGAAGCTGAGCGGGCTGCTCACCGCCAAGAAAAGAGAGATGGCGATATGGCCAAAAGTTAAGGAATGCTACCGATCGCTGCAAGGTTCTTGAAAAACAGCGTCAACCGAACAAGAGGGCCTAAAGAAGGCCGTCGCCGAATCCAAGAATGCCCAATCGGCTTTGAGAGCTGCCAAGGAGGAGCTGAGTCGGGCCGGGGCAATTGCGGCTGGAAAACCGTTTACGCTGCGAGGAAATATACAGATCCATAGTATGCTCGGTTGGATAAATTGTGGAGTTCGAGGATGCTTATCTGGACTTGGCGGCGAAGCGTGTGGGACGCGATTGAGCACTTCCGGGCCGAAGGGGCGTAAGGGAAGAGCTATATTGGTCGCAATTCCATAGTCCGGGCGTCCTCTGCCGTGACCGATCGGTTGGCCAAATGGGCCGAGCTGAATCAATTGTCCGGATTTGCCATGAAGCATGTCTTGACTCACTTGTGGCCGGACGGACCCCAGCCGAAGAGCTATTTTGGTTTAGTGCAGCTGTTTCCTGGTGCGGTGCCGCATATCGACGCAATGAAGCGATCGGCGTGCATTGAGGGAGCGCGGATGGCTCTTGCCCGTGTCAAGACATACTGGGCAGAGATTAAGGCCACTGACGTTGCATCCCAGGATTCGGACAGAGGCGAGTACCGCCGAGCACTACTTTGAAGAAGTCTGCCGGCACTCGTTTAATAGAGACGCGATGCTTGAAGGATATTATGTTTAAATGACATGTATGATTTGTGAAAACAATGTTTTCAATGTAATATAAATGCTTTTTATACTTGTGCGTTCAAGTAGTAAACTACTCCTGTCGGGCCGTTTATGTATATGTGTATATAACTTTGAAAGATGGCAGTCCTTGGCTTCAGCCCCCACGCACATAGTGCGGGGTGTTTACAAAAAAGGCGCTTTTCACACTTAATCCAACGTCTTGGTCCTGTTAAGGAGGTGATAGCGTAGCAAACCGAACAACGGACTATAATGCTTTATCACTTTCACTTAGCCATAGGAGTTCGAGGTGGGGCTACTATATAGCCCACAGGGCACCGCACTCTCCCGAATTGGAATGCGTATGTGCTGACCGAAAACCGGTCCTTCGTTAATGCGGAGAATTCTAAACATTCCTGTGAGTCATCGAGTGGTTGACCAGTCTCTCGCTATATCATGACGGTCAGTTTTGGCTTTCTCTCTTGAGGTGCTTGCCCACCGAACCGGGCACAATCGTAGTAGTTCTCCTGGTGCCGCGTTAGCCGTGAAAGCGGAACGTAAGGCAGCAAAACACAGAGCCGGGCAACCCAACATTTGACCAAAGACATGATTGGAGCTGATGCATATAAGGCCTAACTTCGAGGCGCGAATACTCCCTAAGGTATTCGGTCTTTATGAAAATGGGCAAAATAAGGCCCTAAGCCCTTTGTGTCCGTGCACGCAAAAAAATTCTGGTGCGGCCAATGCCAAAGCACCAGCCTCCTCCTCGATTATATTTAAGGAACTGGGGAATGTATATTAACAAGAGACAGTGAAAAAGGTTTACGCAGGGTCTTAATCAAAAGAATCCTTGCAACGGGTCCTGCTGCACGCTGCGCTGTGTCTCCGTTGTGCCGTATCTGGGCGGGTGTAGCACGTTGTTCATCTGTAAAGAGAGGAACTTAGTTTGAAAGCAAAAGGAGCGTGCGAAAGATGTACTTAATATTAAATGAACAGAGTACGGTTCGAAGAAGTGAACAAAATTGAGCTTTATTATCTCTTGTTATATATGCATGCGGCCCCTCGTATGGGGGTATGCCGCTGGTAGGCGCCGGACTCGTCTAGCCGTGTCCGGGGTTTGAACAACCAATTCAGGTTCTTTGCCTAGCAGAGCCGGATAGCTGTGGGGTTGTCAAGGCAGTCTCCCGTTCTCCCGTGCTCGAGTAACACTTAATACTTCCCTTTAACGAGATGATGCCGCGTGGACCGGCATTTTAAGTGTTAGAGATGCATAATGCGGTATTGCGTTAAAGCGGTAAAGCTTGGCGTCCCAATAGTGCTTGATGGCTACTTTTAAGCGGGCGACATGGAAGAGTAACCTTCGCGACGGAAGTTGTCGATGAACCAAACACAACTTCTAGCAGTATGGAGCCCGTGCGAGGCGTATGGGCGGGCGACTCCTTTAAAGGAGGTGTTGCTACGGCGAATTTTGGTTGGGTTTATCCCCATCCTGTGGATTGTGTCCTGATATATCAGGTTTATGTCACTGCCGCCATCCATGAGGACATGTGTAAATTGGAATCCGTCGATTATAGGATCCAATATCAAGGCAGTCCATCCTGCGTTCCGGATATTATCGAAATAGTCCTGATGGTCGAAGGTGATTGGTTTTGACAACCATTATGCGGCACGCTTTTTAGGGGGCGCCGCTTTGCTTTTCCTTTTGATCACGTGAAGTGAGTTTACTGTTTTAACCTCCTGTGGGAAAGTTTTTTGTTTTCCGGGGTTCTTCTTGTGGTGCTCGTCGTCATCTTTACTTGGTGTGTCGAGCCCCTTGTGTTCGGCGTTCAGTCTGCCGGACTATTTGAAGACCCAACAATCTCTGTGGGTATGGTTTGCAGGCTTCCCGGAGGTACCATGTATTTGACACAGTCTATCCAGAATCTTGTTTAGGTTGGATAGCTCGTCACTGTTATCCTTTAGGGGCAGTGTTTTGTTGTTCAGCCGATAGCTTTTGAATCCGGCGTTGACCGCCGTACTATTTGGGCCATTTTCCTTATTCCGGCGTTGATCTTTTCTGCGTCGTGATTTCCCATTTCCATCCCTGATTTCGGATGTACTTGGGTCGCTGGTGCTGCATCTAGCCAACCAGCTGTCCTCTCCCGCGCAAAAGCGGGTCATGAGGCTTGTTAATGCGGCCATTGTTCTTGGCTTTTCTTGGCCGAGGTGTCTGGCGAGCCATTCGTCTCGGACGTTGTGTTTGAAAGCTGCTAAGGCTTCGGCGTCTGGACAGTCGACTATTTGGTTCTTTGTTCGGCGACTGTCGCCATATTTATCTGCGGTGCTGAATACTTTGCTTCATCTAATCCTGAGTGCATCTTCCGCTGTTTTGAGCTTCCGCTTCTGCTTTTTCAGGCTACGCGCAGTGGCGACGAGCCTTTTCTAGAGGTCATCTTGCTCCAATGGTTTGTCCGGTGTGAGATCATCCGGACTGTTGTCTTTGCCGGGGACAGATTGTTTATCCAAGTTGTCTTGTTCGGACGATTGCTCGATAGCTTGTTCATTGTCCACTAGTTCGCCCTGCTCTATGGCTGGGTCTTTGTTGAGGCGGGACTTTGTTCGGCGTTTACGTTGCCGTTTTGACTGCTTTTCGAGGGGTTTATCCTTCGTAGCGTCCCATTGCTCCTCGTCTTCATTTCCTTTAGGTGTATCCACCATGTATACATCATGGGATGAGGTTGTCTAGCATCCTATAGGTGCTGGTTCATTGTTGTCTCCTACATCGTCGTCCATACCGTCGATGTCTTCGGAGTCGAAATCGAGCACGTCGTGTAGGCTATCGACAGTGGCCACGAAGTGGGTGGTGGGTGGGCGTTGAATTTCTTCGTCGTCCGTATCCCAACCTTCCTGACCGTGGTCCGGCCAGGGCCTTCTGGATAAAGAGGGAGACTTTAGCGAATTCAGGATGTCGCCAAAGGGCGAGTGCTGAAAGAGGTCCGCGGCTGTGAACTCCATAACGGGCGCCCAATCGGATTCGATTCTCAAGGGCGCGGAGGGTTCAGAGTTCGGGGAGGAGTCCGGCACCCTGAAGTCGAGGTCTTCGCAAAGGACAGGGATGGAGTTCGGCTCGATCGCCGTAGAGATTAAAGCCCCCGAGGCGGTGTCCAACCACTCGTCCCCGATCGGGGAGTCCGGCTCCGGATTAAGGGTCGGAGCGGATTCTGGTGCGGCCTCCAGGGCACTGTTCGGCTGCAGAGCTAGATCATGCCCATCGAGACAGTGCAGCACGCTTGGCTGTGGCTCGAATCCGTCGAAGATCAAGTCTCCGCGGATATCGGCCGTATAATTTAAACTTCCAAATCTGACCTGACGGCGGGCGAAGCTTCGATCTGCTCCGGATGGCCAGCGAATTGGCCCGCAGCAAAGCCGCCGAACACGAAGATCTGTCCGGGAGAAAAGTCTCACCACTGGACCGCGTCGTTGTTGATGATCGAAGGAGCCATCGGGCCTATCGGTGGCGACAGAGGAACTCTCAATGAAAGCACCAATGTCGGTGTCAAAACCGGCGGATCTCGGGTAGGGGGTCCCGAACTGTGCGTCTAGGTGGATGGTAACAGGAGACAAGGGACACGATGTTTTACCCAGGTTCGGGCCCTCTTGATGGAGGTAAAACCCTATATCCTGCTTGATTAATATTGATGATGTGTGTTACAAGAGTGGATCTACCACGAGATCAAACAGGCTAAACCCTAGAAGCTAGCCTATGGTATGATTGTTGTTCGTCCTACGGACTAAAACCCTCTGGTTTATATAGACACTGGATAGGGTTAGGGTTACACAGAGTCGGTTACAAAGGTAGGAGATCTACATATCCGTATCGCCAAGCTTGCCTTCTACGCCAAGGAAAGTCCCATCCGGACACGGGACGAAGTCTTCAATCTTGTATCCTCATAGTCTTGGAGTCCGGCCGATGATAATAGTTCGGCTATCCGGACACCCCCTAGTCCGGAACTCCCTCACCCACCTTAGCCCTTAGGACACCCTTGCTAGTGAGCTCACCCGGTGCAGAGTATATGGCCAGCCGATGGTGCGACCGGTTACCCTTAACCATTGGCAACCATGTTTTCCCCTCAGACCTCATAATTTTGGAGTCACAAGGATTGGATGTGATACTGGGAATGGATTGGCTATCGAAGTATGGAGGAAATATTGACTGTGATAGTAGGTCAATTCTACTCACTACCCAGGAGGGAAAAAGGATTAAGTATGTATCCAGGCATGCGCCTAGGAGGACTCAAGTAAATTCTCTCATGGGAGTTGTTCGGGAGGAAGTGCCTGTAGTAAAGAATTACCCAGATGTATTCCTAGAGGAGTTACCAGGTATGCCGCCAGATCGAGACATCGAGTTTTTAATAGAGCTATTGCCAGGCACCGGACCGATATCAAAGAGACCATACCGGATGCCCGCGAATGATCTGGAAGAGATCAGGAAGCAGATTAAGGAGTTATTGGATAAAGGTTACATTCGACGAAGTTCATCACCATGGGGAGCCCAGTGCTCTTGGTCGAGAACAAAGGTGGATCGTTAAGGATGGTTGTTGACTATCGTGCGTTGAATGAAGTGACGATCAAGAACAAGTACCCACTTCCAATGATCAATGATTTGTTTGACTAGCTGCAAGGAGCTAAAGTGTTTTTGAAGATCGATTTGCGATCAGGATACCATCAGCTGAGGATTCGAGAAAAGGATATACCTAAGACAACTTTTACCATGAGGTATAGGTTATATGAGTATACGGTTATGTCATTCGGATTGACTAATGCCCCTGCCTAATTCATGAGTATGATGAACAAGGTGTTCATGGAGTTCTTGGATAAGTTTGTGGTGGTGTTCATTGATGATATCCTGGTCTACTCAAAGAATGAAGAGGAACACAAGGAGCATTTGCGTTTAGTTCTCGAGAAGCTTAGGGAACACCAGTTGTATGCCAAGTTCAGCAAATTTGAGTTTTGGTTGAAGGAAGTTGGATTTCTTGGACATGTTATATCAAGAGAAGGTATAGCAGTGGATCCTACCAAGGTTAAGTCAATCACCGAGTGGTTGGCACCCACTTCAGCTGGAGAGATCCGAAGTTTTCTTGAACTTGCGGGATACTACCGGAGATTTATTGAGAATTTTTCCAATATTGCAAAGCCTATGATGACATTGTTGAAGAAGGACACCAAGTTCCATTGGACTGAAGAATGCGAAGCAAGTTTCAGGAGTTGAAGAAACATCTTACTACAGCCCCAGTGCTAATTCTACCGTATATACGCAAGGATTTCCAAGTGTATTGCGACGCATCTCGCTTAGGACTTGGAGGTTTACTTATGCAAGATGGAAGAGTTGTTTCATATGCCTCACGTCAACTTCGACCGCATGAGTTGAATTATGCCACGCATGATTTGGAATTAGCAGCCGTAGTGCATGCGCTCAAGACCTGGAGACATTTTCTTATTGGAAACCGTTGTGATGTATACACGGATCATAAGAGTTTGAAGTACATTTTCACACAGAAGGAGCTGAACCTAAGGCAGAGGAGATGGTTGGAGCTTATAAAGGATTATGATATGAAGCTGCACTATCATCCAGGAAAGGCCAATGTCGTAACTGACGCTTTGAGCCGGAAGGGTTATGTCAATACCCTCATAAACGGAGGAATGCCCAAGGAGTTAGCGGAGGATCTAAGGGAGCTACAATTGGAGATAGTTCCTAAAGGTTTTGTTGTATCATTAGAGGTTCAATCAACATTATTGGGAAAGATTTGTGAAGCTCAGAAGGATGACAAGGAGATTCCTGAAATAAAGGAGAAAATGAGCAAAGGAAAAGCCAAAGGTTTTCGTGGGGATGAGCATGATACCTTGTGGTTTGAGGACCGCATTTATGTGCCCAATAATGCAGAGATCAGGAAGTTGATACTTCAAGATGTATTTGGATTTGAAGGAGCGTTTCTGGTGGATTGGTATGAAGAAGGATATTGCCGAGTATGTAGCCGTATGTGATGTATGTCAGAGAGTGAAGGCAGAACATCAGAAGCCAGCAGGATTACTGCAGCCTAAGCCGATACCCGAATGGAAGTGGGATAAGCTTGGCATGGATTTTATAATCGGATTACCCAGGACCCGATCGGGATATGATTCTATCTGGGTAGTAGAGGATTGCTTGACCAAGGTAGCTCACTGTCGGTGTCAAAACCGGCGGATCTCGGGTAGGGGGTCCCGAACTGTGCGTCTAAGGCGGATGGTAACAGGAGGCGGGGGACACGATGTTTACCCAGGTTCGGGCCCTCTCGATGGAGGTAATACCCTACTTCCTGATTGATTGATCTTGATGATATGAGTATTACAAGAGTTGATCTACCACGAGATCGTAGAGGCTAAACCCTAGAAGCTAGCCTATGGTATGATTGTTGTTGTCCTACGGACTAAACCCTCTGGTTTATATAGACACCGGAGGGGGCTAGGGTTACACAGAGTCAGTTACAAGGGAGGAGATGTACATATCCGTATTGCCAAGCTTGCCTTCCATGCTAAGGAGAGTCCCATCCGGACACGGGACGAAGTCTTCAATCTTGTATCTTCATAGTCCAATAGTCCGGCGAAAGGATATAGTCTGGCCGCCCAAATACCCCCTAATCCAGGACTCCCTCAGTAGCCCCTGAACCAGGCTTCAATGATGATGTGTCCGGCGTGCAGTTTGTCTTCGGCATTGCAAGGCGGGTTCCTCCTCCGAATACTCCATAGAAGATTGTGAACACAAGGATAGTGTCCGGCTATGCAAAACAAATTACTCATACCACCATAGAGAGAATAATATTTCCGCACATCTAATTTGTCGACCGTTTTTCATAATGTGACGTATTGCTGCGGTCTGGCCATGACGAACCGCCCTTCTCAACAGCCTTCCACTGCACGTTTTGCGAGGAGATTTTATTGGCACGTCTTGTCGAAGCAGAGATCGTGTCCCCCTTATTACGGGATTCTCATCAATACGGATGTGGGTAACCCAATCGTGCCCGTTGGTATGACTCCTTGATTGTAGGCAAGTCCCAAACGGTTACGAGGAGGACGCTTGGTATTCACCCTCTTTATAAAGAGACCAAAGCTTGTCCTTTTTTCCTCTCGAACTCAATCAAATCCCCCCCCCCACCTCGAGTTCCAACACCCGAGGTTTAGGTCAGGCGCTTCGGACCTTCAACCATGTCAGGATCCAACCTTCAAGGTTGGTGGATGCCTTCCTCTGTCAAAGAGGAGGACGTCAAGAAGCTAAGAGAGGCCAGGTTTCTGACCAGCGAGATCCCGCACAGGCTGCCTGCTCAAGGGCAGGTCATTCCCACTCCTGAACCCGGCGAGAGCGTTGTATTCATCTCTCACTTCCTTCGAGGGCTAGGCCTCGCTCTAGATCCTTTCGTTAGGGGGCTCATGTACTATTATGGGCTGGATTTCCATGACCTAGCCCCGGATTCAGTCCTTCACATCTCGTCGTTCATCATCGTATGTGAGGCTTTCCTCCGCATTACCCCCCACTTCGGCCTGTGGCTCAAGGCTTTTAATGTGAAGCCGAAGATGATCGAGGGGCGACACGCAGAGTGCGGAGGTGCCGTAATAAGCAAAAGTGCCGATGCCCGATGGCCAGAGGGTTCCTTCCAGGAGGTGTCCAGCTTATGGCAATGGGAGTGGTTTTATATCACAGCTCCCCGGGGTACCAAGTGGGTGGCCGCCCCCTTCGCCGCCCGCCCCGACTGACGTCATGGATCAACAAGGGGCTGGACTGGGGGCCAGTAAAGGATGTGCCAACATTGCAGAGCCGCATCCGGGACCTCCTCGAGAGAGATGTTAGCCTGGCCACGGTAATGCAAGTCATGTTAGTTCATCGAGCCCTGCCCTGCAAACGTCGACCCCTCCGTATGTGGGAGTTCAACCCGGAAGGACCGCGAGCTATTCAGCACTTCCTCGGCATGACTCTCGAAGAGATGTACAAGTTGTTCTTCGGACCACAAAATAAGGTGTCCGGACACCACCTAGGATGCGGGTGTGAGCTGCAATCGTCCAGATACCCAAGTAATTAGTCCCATAGCCGAACATGATGTCTTTTTATTTATCACAACATCATTCTGAAAAGTCGCTCTTTGACCAGGACTGGGTAACAAAGGCGAAGATGATCAGGTGTCCGCCCCCCTTCCTGAGGTCTCACCGGATCCTGTACTAGCCAGGATGCTACAGCTTGCGCCTTATCAAGCGCCCTCAGGGGAAGATAAAGCGGGGAATAAAGAGGCCGAAAGAGGACCTCGCTCACTGTTCATCCAACCCGGGGGGAGTTAGTGCCTCCGCGAAGGAGGATTACCGGGGAGAAGAATCTGAAATTCCCTCTCCCCAAGGGAGGAAGAGACCACCTCTGAAGACCCGGAAACAATGGTTACCAAACGGGGGAAGAAATCCTTGCCAGAGGGTCCTGCCTCGGGGGCATCCTTGCCGCACAGTGCCCGCAAGGGGATCAGCCTCCCACCGAGCTGTAAGTAAACAAAAAAGTGCTTAATAGTAAAAATATCCTGCTTTACCTCTGAGGACAATAACCGAGACATATATCTTGTAGTTCGGATCGTAGCCCTTCTCGACAGAGTTCGTCTTCGGGGGATCTTCTTCCGGAGATGATGGAGAGCGAAACACCTCCCCATGCCACCCCGCCTCACGAGGCGGGTGACACTGAAGTGTCGTCGCGAAGGTCTTCTCCTGATCCGCCAAGGCCAGAGGGTAATCCCTCGGCCGCCCGAAGCCCTCAGCATTTGGCTCCTAAGGAGAGCAACAAAAAGAGTCCGGACTCATCTGGTGTGTGATCAGACGCACTGAAGGATCTTCTGGAGCAAGCGGCTATCTCAGAGGCGCATCGTACGCTAATGGGTACGGTGATTCAGAGGATTTCATCCGCTGAAAGCGGATTGCAAGAAGCATTTATGAGTCTGCTGAAAGGCTTTGAGGTACGTGAAACAGTACCGCACACATTAGGTGTGCCCTATGCAGATAGTAGCCCCTGAGACTCTGGTTGCCGTCGAGAACGGCGGTAAACGGGGGATCGTTGTCCCAGGTGATAATCAGGCTGCCTTTATGTGCAGGTAGATGAAGGTCCGGTGGCTAGCCGGACTGGTGAGTTTGCCGAGTTGAAGCGGCAACTTGATGCAGCGGATGCTACATCGTGCTTGTCAACAAGCGGCTCGATGAGGCACAGGGTATGTGATTTCTTCGGTGATCCACACAAAGTAAGAGGAGTGTGATGCTAGTATCTTTAATATGTTTGTGTCTGCAGATGGAGCTGCCGTCGTGGAGACCCTTCGGGCGAAACTTGCCCGAGCCAAGGAACAAGCCAGAAAAAGTGATGCGGCCGCTTGAAAGGCGGTCGAAGAGCTAAGAGCCGAACAGGCTGCGCATTGCCGAAGTAAGGATGAGATAGCCAAGATGGTTGTGGAATTGAAGGAAGCCGCCGACCGTTACGAGCTTCTTGAAGGTGAAAGTCGAGCGAAGGTAACGGACCTGGAGAAGGCCACGGTGGCTGCCAAGGACGCCCGCTCTACAATCAGAACGATGAAGGAGGAGCTGCGCCATGCTAGGGATATCGCGGCTGGGAAGCCCTTTATGCTGCGGATGAAGTTCGGAGATCCTACGTACGCTCCTCTTGATTGGCTATGGAGTTCTGCGGACGCGTATCTGGATTTGGCAGCAAGTGCTGCTGACGCAGCCAAATACTTCAAAGATCAAAAAGATCGTGAAGTGGAAAAGTTATTTTGGTCATAATTCAATGCTCCAGCGCGTCCGCTTCGGTTGAACGAGAGAATGGCCGAGTGGGCCGAGCTCCATAGGTTGTCCGGGCTAGCCATGAGGTTTGTTGTGGGTCATCTATGGCACTTGCCCATGTCAAGACATACTAGGCAGAGATGGAGGCCACCGCTATTGCAACCCAGGGTTCGGCCATGGGCCGAGTAGCTGCCGAGCACTACTTTGAAGAAGTCCTTGAAGGCGCTCGTTTAATAGAGGCTCAATGCTCGAAGAATATTATGTTCTAATAACATGTATTCCCATTGTGAAAACAATGTTTTATTGAGTTATAAATGTTGTGTTTATACTTTTGCCTGAAAGTATTATGATGCCTCCTGTGCGGCCGTTTATGTATATATGTATATAACCTGAAAGTTTGCAGTCGTCGGCTTCAGCCCCCACGCATATAATGCGGGGGTGTTCGCAGAAGACGCGTGTTCACACTTGATCCAATGTCTTGGTCCATTAAGGAGGTGATAGCGCAGCGAACTAGGCAATCGGACTATATTGCTTTAACACTTTCACTTAGCCATAGGAGTTTGACGGTGGGGCTACTATATAGCCCCTGGTGGCTCCGGGCTCGTCTAAATACGGGGCGCGTACATGCCTGGCCGGGAAAGCCCTTAGTTAATGCGGAGGAATCCCAAAGATTCCGCTAAGTCGTCGAGTGGTTGACCAGTCTCGCGTTTTATCATGACAGTCAGTTTTCGGCTTTCTCTACTGAGGTGCTGGTCCGGATGAACCAGGGAAAAATCGCAGTAGTTCTCTTGGTGCCACCCTAGCCGATAGAGCGGAACGTAAGGTAGAAAAACACAGGAGCCGGGCAAACCCAACATTTGACCAAAGACATGATTCGGAGCTGATGCATATAAGGCCAAACTCGCGACGCTGAACACTCCCTAAGGTATTCGGTCTTTATAACATATGCCGTGCTGAACAATGCGCTTGATAATGAACCCCGAGTGTCCAGGTACGTGCAATATTCTGACGTGGCCAAATGCCAATAACGTCAGCATCCTTCCTGGTTGTACTGAGAATCCGGAGGATGTTAACAACAAGAGACAGTAAAAAAGGTTTACGCAGGGTCTTAATCTAAAAAGAAACCATTGAGTGGGTCCCTGCTGCACGTCTGCGCCTGTGTCTCCGTTGTGTCGTATCCTGGACGGGTGTAGCATGATTGTCATCTGTAAAAGAGAGGAACTTAGTTGAAGGTTGTCATGCAAAAAAATTGGTTATTCTAAACAAACCATTTAAAATTCAAGATAAGTAAGGTTGAGCCGAACTAGCCCTGTTTACACGCGAGAAGCCCCTGGTACCGTCTATAAGGGTATAATCATCAAACCAATCTCTAGTATATCTAATGATGCGCCGGACTTGTCTAACCGTGTCCGTGGTCTTAACGACCGGTCATTTGTTCTGGTTGGTGAGGCCGTCTAGTGTTCGGCTGTTAGGGCAGCCGCACGTTCTTCCGCGCGTAAGGAACGCTCAATATTTTCCATTAACTGCGATGGTGCCGCGCGGGCCAGGCATCTTAAGCTTAAGAGAAGTGTAATGCGGTATAGCATTGAAACGAGCGAAAGTTGTTCGTCTGAGTAGTGCTTGATAGCCGCTTCGGAATGGAGCAATGTCGAAGTGTAACTTTTCACTTCGGTAGTTGTCGAGTGAGCCGAACACGACTTCTAGTATTAGAGAGCCCGTGGAGCGGGCCTCTGTGCCTGGTATTACTCCCTTGAAGGTAGTATTACCGTGGCTGATCTTTGTCGGGTCTATCCCCATTTTGCGGACTGTGTCCTGATATATCAGATTTAGACTACTGCCGCCGTCCATAAGGACTCGTGTGAGATGGTATCCGTTTATTACCGCGTCTAACATCAAGGCAGCCAATCCTTCGTGCCGGATGTTTATCAGGTGATCCCTGCAATCAAAAGTGATCGGGTGAGCCAACCAGAGGTTGGACTTACGGGTGACAGGCACTACGGCTCGTGTGTCTCGGAGTGCATGTTTGCTTCCCCTCTTCGTCACATGTATCATGTTCACTGTTTTGACCTCTGGTGGGAATTTTTTCTGTCCCCCAGTGCTTTGCTGGCGAGGCTCATCCTCATCTTCACTTGGTGTTTCTCTCCCGTTGTGTTCGGCGTTTAGCTTACCGGCCTGCTTGAAGACCCAGCATTCTCTATGGGTGTGATTTGCAGGTTTATCGGAGGTGCCATGAATCTGACATAGTTTGTCTAGAATCTTGTTTAGGCTGGATGGTCCATCTCTGTTGCCTTTGAAAGGCTTTTTCCGCTGACCTGGTCGAGAGCCCCTGAATCCGGCGTTTACCGACGTGTTATCTGGGCTGTCTTCTTTATTCTGGCGCTTGTTTTTACTGCGTCGTGGTTTTCCATTGCCATCCCTGACTACGGATGTGCCTGGGTCGCTGGTGCTACTACGAGCTAGCCAACTATCTTCGCCCGTGCAAAAGCGGGGCATGAGGCCTGTCAGGGCTGCCATTGTTCTCGATTTTTCTTGGCCGAGGTGTCTGGCGAGCCATTCGTCTCGGACACTGTGTTTGAAAGCTGCTAAGGCTTCGGCGTCTGGGCAGTCGACGATTTGGTTCTTCTTAGTAAGAAATTTGTTCCAAAGCTTTCGGGCTGACTCTCTGGGCTGTTGAACAATATGACTTAAATTGTCTGCATCCGGAGGTCGGACATAAGTCCCTTGAAAATTAGCCCGAAAAGCATCCTCAAGCTCCTCCCAACTTCCAATTGAGTTTTCGGGGAGGCTTTTCAGCCAGTGCCGAGCTGGTCCTTTCAGCTTGAGGGGCAAGTACTTGATGGCGTGGAGATCGTCTCCGCGAGCCATATGAATATGGAGGATAAAGTCCTCAATCCAGACTCCAGGGTTTGTGGTTCCGTCGTACGCCTCTATGTTCACTGGTTTGAATCCTTCTGGAAATTCGTGGTCTAGCACTTCATCGGTGAAGCATAGGGGTGTGCGGTGCCCCTGTATTTTGTTGTGTCGAGGCATTCTGACGGTTGTAGTGTTCGGTTTTGGTTGTGCGCTGGAGCGCGTTTCCTTGATCCGTAGATGGATCTGGTTGCGCCGGTCTTCCGATGCGAGTCTTCGTGTGCAGCGTGTGCAGACTTATTGCCGCCACAAGGTGGTTGATCCGACCGGTCGGCCATTTTATTTTTTGGCTGTGTGGGCTCTAAAGCCTCATCATCAAATTCAGGCAACAGCTTGCTCTTTGGGTAGCTCTTCGTGTGGTAACTACCACCATACTTTTCTTCGTTGTCAAGCACTTTGTTCCATCTACTGTTGAGCGTATTCTGCGCGGCTTGAAGCCTTTGCTTTTGCTTCTTCATACTCCTCGCGGTGGCAATAAGCCTTCTGCGGAGGTTCTCTTGTTCCAAGTTCCTTTCCGGGAAAATGTGTACATCTTCGTCCGGACTGTTTTCCTCCTCGGAGGGAGGTTGGTGGGTTTTATCCTCGTCGTCGCCGTGTTCGGACATCCGATCCGTACTATGTTCGCCGTTTGCGCCTTCATCGCACTCTGCCGCTGGGTCAGTGTGGTCGTCGTTTCCTCTGGAGTCGACCGGGGTGTTGTTTTCTCTTTCGCTGTTATTGCTGTTTTTGCCGAGGCGGGGTTTAGCGCGGCGCCTACGTCGACGCTTTGTTTGCTTCTCGATGGAGTTGTTCTTCGTTGCTTCTTTCCTTTCCTCGTCATTGTTTTCTTTGGGTGTATCCACCATGTATATGTCATGCGATGAAGTGGAGGTCCAGCGCCCTGTCGGCGGTGGTTCCTGTTCGTCTCCTGTATCCTCGTCCATACCGTCGATGTCTTTGGAGTCGAAGTCGAGCATGTCGGTTAAATCGTCAACAATCGATACTAAGGGGGTGGGTGGGCAGCGAATTTCTTCGCTGTCAGTATCCCATTCTAGCGGACATAGTTCGCCAAGGTTCTCGACAAGGAGAGAGACCTTAACGAATTTAGCACATCGCCGAAGGGTGAGTGCTGAAAGATATCCGCGGAGGTAAACTCCATGATCGGTGCCCAATCGTATTCGATAGGCACGGACGCAGGCGGTTCGGAGCCCGTGTGTAGGATCGAAAGTATGTCTAGAGGGGGGGATTAGACTACTTGACCAAATAAAAACTTATCCTTTTCCCAATTTTAGTCTTTGGCAGATTTTAGCTATCTTAGCACAAGTCAAGCAATCTTAACACAATTCAAGCAAGCATGCAAAGAGTATATGAGCAGCGGAAAGTAACGCATGCAACTTGCAAGAAATGTAAAGGGAAGGGTTTGGAGAATTCAAACGCAATTGGAGACACGGATGTTTTTTTCGTGGTTCCGTTAGGTGGTGCTATCGTACATCCACGTTGATGGAAACTTCAACCCACGAAGGGTAACGGTTGCGCGAGTCCACGAAGGGTCCACGAAGAAGCAACCTTGTCTATCCCACCATGGTCGTCGCCCACGAAGGACTTGCCCGCACTAGCGGTAGATCTTCACGAAGTAGGCGATCTCCTTGCCCTTACAAACTCCTTGGTTCAACTCCACAATCTTGTCGGAGGCTCCCAAGTGACACCTAGCCAATCTAGGAGACACCACTCTCCAAGAAGTAACAAATAGTGTGTTGATGATGAACTCCTTGCTCTTGTGCTTCAAATGATAGTCTCTCCAACACTCAACTCTCTCTCACAGGATTTGGATTTGGTGGAAAGAAGATTTGAGTGGAAAGCAACTTGGGGAAGGCTACAGATCAAGATTCATGTGGTAGGAATGGAATATCTTGGCCTCAACACATGAGTAGGTGGTTCCTTCTCAGAAACAGCAAGTTGGAAGTGTAGGTTTGTTCTGATGGCTCTCTCCAGGAATGAAGAAGAGGTGGATGGGTATATATAGCCTCCACACAAAATCTAACCGTTACACCCAACTTGCCAAACTCGGTGGGACCGAATTGGTAAACTTGGTCGGACCGATTCAGCAAATCTAGTGATCGTTAGGATTTTCGGTGGGACCGACATGCAACTCGGTAGGACCGATATGGTTAGGGTTAGGGCATAACGTAATCTCGGTGAGACCTATTACACAAACTCGGTGAGACCGATTTTGGTAATAAGCTAACCAGAGTGTTGGTCAGGTAAACTCGGTGGGACCGACTCGCTCATTTCGGTGAGACCAAAATGTTACAAAAAGGAAACAGGGAGTTTACATTGCAATCTCGGTGGGACCGATCGCTCATCTCGGTGGTACCAAAATGTTACGAAGGGAAACAGAGAGATTACAATCCCATCTCGGTGAGAACGAGATCCCTATCGGTGAGACCAATTTGCCTAGGGTTTGTGGCAGTGGCTATGACATCTGAACTCGGTGGCGCCGGGTAGAAAGAATAAGTAAGGCCGAGTTTGACTTTTGGTTTAGGTCATACGTGGATATGAGAAAGTAGTTGAGGGTTTTGGAGCATATCACTAAGCACTATAGAGCAAGAAACTCATTAAGCAACACCTCATCCCTCCTTGATAGTATTGGCTTTTCCTATAGACTCAATGTGATCTTGGATCACTAAAATATAAAATGTAGAGTCTTGAGCTTTTGAGCTTGAGACAATCCTTTTATCCTTAGCATTTTGAGGGATCCACTTTTCTCATCCATGCCATGCCATCCATTGAGCTTTTCCTGAAATATTCATCTTGGAATGATGTTAGCTCAATGAGCTATATGTTGTTAGGGATTACCAAAACCTAGGGATAGTTGCACTTTTAATCTCCCCCTTTTTGGTAATTGATGACAACATATAGATCAAAGCTTCGACAAATGATAATAAGAGTGAAAAACATTGTCGCTTTGAGAAGTATGTGATAAGCAAGAGCTCCCCCTAAATTTGTGCATAGTTTAAGATTTGCTTTGGACTGCAAATGCACAAGGTGTTAGGCTCATGGGTAACTCTTCCATGTCACATACATCTTGGTGGAGCGCTCAAAATGATAATGATTGAATACATGCACTCATCACCAAGCAAAGTGAATGATCATATAGAGATAAACGAGATAATGTCATCCAACAAGCATAAATGTAGCATATGATCAAACACATGATCATCCAGGTATCACACAGACATAATGTATCTCAAACAAGCAAATAAAGTTCAACCACCAAAGCAAGAGAGAACAAAAAGCAACACTCTCTCTCGAAGCCTATGATCTATACATTTTTCTCCCCCTTTGGCAACAAGTTACCAAAAAGTTCATAGAAAATGCATAGTACTAAATCGTCTCTCAGGCTTGATCTTCAGGCGGTGGTGTAGACAGAACGACAAGGACGAAAGCATCAGTTGATGTAGATGGAGCTGGTGGTGTAGGTGCTGAAGCTGGTTGCACTGGAGCTGTAGCTGGTGCAGATGAAGTGGCTCTGGTGTCTGTCACTGGCACTGTAGCTGATCTCTGAGCTCTAGGCACTCTGGCAAATGCCTCTGTGGTTGTCTTGCCTTCCTCTCCTGCATATCATCCTGAAGCTGCTCAACAACAGACTGGATCTCAGTGACCTTCACATCCATGTCATAGAACTTCTGCTCCATGATCCTCTCCAAGCTCTCCTGGTTTCGAGTCAAGGTGACCAGCCCCTTCTCAATCCTCAGAGTGGATGCAATCAAGTAGCCAAGTTGATCCTGTTTGTTCTTCAAAAAGTACTGAGATGCCTCTTCCATTATTGGCATCTTGGCAGCCTTCTCTGTCCTTCCCTTCTCCTTCTTAGCTTGTGCTTGCACTGAAGATGGTTCATCTTCATCCATAACCACTTGGTTGTCCTCAAAGTCTGGATAGATAGGCATATGCTCCTTATCCAACAGGTATGTGTCTGTGCCCATCTTGGAGTTAATCAGCTCCTGGATCTGTGGGGCATATCCACAACTCCTCTTTTGGTCAGCAGCTGTCCTCTTGATAGTCTCAACTATAAGGATCATGACCTTGAACTTCTATGGCACATCAAATAGGTGTAGCAAGTTTATTGCATGGCCTCGGATCATGTTGTGATCACCTGACTTGGGCAAGAGAGTATGCCTGAGGATCCAGTTAATGGTTGGCAGTCCTGACAGAAGATAAGGTACTGATCCAAACTTGTGTAATTCTATTGCAGCATCTGGGATCTCCTTGTACATATGTGCCATAGAGTTGTGATCCATCTTCTTCTTGCCATAGACATCCAAGTCATCCTCTTCCTCCTTAGGTGCATTGATCAGATTTTCTCATTCCTCAATAGTTGATTGGTACCTTGTACCTTCAGGCATCCATAGTATCCTGCCATCTGGATAGAAGTGTGTTGTGCAGTAGAATTGCATTATGAGCTCCTCATTCCACTTTGTGAGCTTCTGCCCAACAAAGTCTGCAACTCCACATGCACTGAAACTGTCATACACACCAGGATAGTGTTCCTCATTCTCCTTCATGTAGGTCCAGTCCACCCACCTCATGTCGCACACTATTGGCTTCTTGTCCAACAACATTGTCTCATAGAAATCATGTTGTTCCTTTGTGTGGAACCTATAGTCAACAACAGTCCTCCTTCTGGTGCCATATGGATGTGACTCTCTCCATAGCCTCAATCCTGAGCCTCTCCTGATCTTCATGTTCTCAGCTACAGGATGAGCATCATTATGATCTGGAATTTTTGTCTTCAATTTTCTAAAGACATGTGTCTCATCATCTTCTTCCTCAGCAACAATTTCAGGCATTGGAGCCTTGTTCTTCTCAGCAACTGGAATGTTCCTGATACCCCTCTTACGTACAGTCTTGGATTTGGAGGCAGCTTTGGGTGCTTCTTTGGGCTTTGATGATACAACCCCTGTCCTTATAGCATCACCCATAAGCTTCTGAGCCTTGGGTGCTGGTGCAGCAACCTCTTCTGCTTCCTCCTCTTCCATCATGGAAGGCTTTCCAATAACTCTTGCCATGGTCTTCTTGACCCTTTCCTTCCTCTTCTTCCCTTCAGCAGCAGCCTCTTTGGGTTCAGATTCCAATGATGCTTGAGTGGAGGCTCTGGCTTTAGACATGGGAATCCTTTTGGCAGGTACTTTGGTCTTCATACCAGGTTGGTGGCAGCAGATGTGCCATACTCCTTCTTGAGCACTTTCTTCTTGGAAGTGGCATCATCCTCTACTGCCACATAGTCTTCATCCTCAGATTCTGAGGTTTTCTTATTTCTTGTCCTGGTGGCAGCTTTGGGTAAGTTGCTTGGAGTGCTCCTGCTACCCTCATCAGAGATGCTAGAGGGACTAGTGCCCTCACTCATTTGAATCTGCTCCTTTGACTTGTTCTGGCTGTCACTCTGATCAGACATATTGCAAACACTGACTGCAGACCCTGTGAATAGATATAGATGAGGTAGAGTGGATGAGCATCACAAAATACAGAGGTTTTTGCAAATGAATGATTCAAAAAATTAGTTTAAGTTTTCCACAGAAAGCATTTCGGATCAACCGATTTGCAAACTCGGTGATACCGAAGCAGCTTTTGGAACCTAAACTAGTGAACTCGGTCAGACCGAGTCACAGTTCGGTGGCACCGAGACTGCTAGGGTTTCACAAAGTCCTGAACTCGGTCACACCGATTTGCAATTCTCGGTCAGACCGAGAATCACTTGTGCAATGGCCTTAGCCGAATCGGTGGAACCGAGTTCTGCAACTCGGTGGGTCCGAGATGGTTTCGACAGAAACCTAACCCTAAATTTTCAATTCACTTCTAGACTATGGATTTTTTTGACTGGGTAGAATAGTTTCAATCGTGGCAAGAATCATGATGAACACAATGTGCTAGGAATCGGATGGGGATAGCACTGTGATCGAGTCCATACCCTAGCTTGGCGATGAACTCGCTACGGCGGCAACGGCGGGGGTGAATTCCATTGACGGCGGCGGAGACCAGCGACTGGAGGCGGCTGGCGACGAGGAGGACGATCCGGAGACCCTGGAGGCAGAGCGAGCTATGCGCAGGCGAAGGGGTTTGGAGAAAGTTTCCAAATTTTTGCCCGTGAGTATATATAGCCCGACCCTGTCGGTGTGACCAAGTGGAACAAATCGGTGGCATCGAGATGCATAACTGTTGACAGTTATAGCAACTCGGTGTGACCGAAAAGTTCAAATCGGTTGCACCAAGATTGAAAACCTAGATCGACTTAGTGAGCTCGGTATGACCGAAATGGAGGAATCGGTCAGACTGAAACGCACAAAGACGTTTTGGAAGTTTAAGTCTATGACGAATCGGGGACTCCGAGTGCTCCTCACACAGAGTGGTTCAAATCTGACTTGATCAAATTTTGTGATGTAGCATGAATAGAGTTTGAGACAAGAAAAGCATAGATAGCTAGAGAAGGTTCTTAGGCATTCTTGTCCATCCACTTGGCAAAAGAAAAATAAACCAATCAATCAAACCACAAGTGGATGTCCTCGAATGAGTAAAATATGCAACCAACATGCTCACACAATAAAATAGCAAATTAAATATGTGACAAAGCATGCACAAACAATTCTAGCATCTATCAAACAATTGGCGATGACTAGGTCATCTATATATGAGTATATTGACTTAGGAGTCAAATGAGAACATTTGATCATAGGTCATACTCATCGTTTAAGCTCAAGTGGGGTTACCACTTTTACATAATGCATTGATGTGTTCACACCATTAGAGTTGCTTTAGCTCAATTTTTAGAGTAAAGCTCCCCCTAGATGTGAGATCCTCCCTTAGAGGGATGAACTAACCTTGGGTTTTGTCGATGATGACTTCATGTAGGTGTTGAAGATGTAGATGCTCAATGTTGATGAAGATCATTTGGAGCAATCCTTTGGACTGAGTTGCACTTTCAATACCTACACGGGTTAGTCCCACAAGGAACAAACGAGGATATCCATAGACATAGAGTGATGCACACACAAGATGATGTCTATGAAAGCATTAGATTACCTTGTCCCTTGTCTTACCAACAAGAGGGTTTGTGACTCCTTGAACTAGTGCAAGATGTGGAAGTTGATTGCACTTGTTGTTGCCAAAATGATATGAGTGAAATATGTTGGCGGAGTCACCCTCAAGAACTCTCTAGTTCTTCTTCTTCGGGATCCACATCATCTTGATGAGAATCCTTGGAGTTGTAGTCGTACTTGATGAAGTAGAACTTGTCGTAGTCTTGGGAACCCACTTGACCAAGGCCTTAGGAGCTTCTTCAAATGCATCAATCTCCTCTTGAAGCTTGTCCTTGCCTTTTTGCTTGCGGTCTTGTGGTGGAAGATCATCTTGAGCTTATGTCCCCTTGAAGGAAGTAGGATCATATTTCTCTTGTTGAGGAACAAACTTCATCTTGGGATATTGATCTTCTTCCCACTCAACTCCATTGGCATTGAACTTTCGTTCAAAACCAACACCTTGGTTCTTCCGGTGCCTTCCTTGCTTGCGTACAATTTCCTCAAATTGCTTACTCCCGGCAAGGCTCTTGTAAACACCTTTCTCTATAATTCCCTTCAATAAGCTATTTTCTTGCTCAAGTGTAACTTGTCTAAGAGAATCATTAGTGGAATCAAGAGAACTACTAGAAGCAACAACATTTGATTTAGCATGATTATTGTTACTACTAGAGGAAGAATCCTTCTTGTTTTTGTTAATGGACTTGACTTGAGGCATGTAAGTAGATAAGAGTAAACGCTTGGCAATGTAAGAAGAACTTTTCTTACGAAGATCATCATTGATTGCCTTTAAGAACTCATGCTCTTGCTCAAGATTGAGCTTTTCAAAGCGTAACTTTGTTTAGTTCTTTAGTTAGAAGCTCAATCTTCTCCTTATCATTGTCATTCATTTTATCTTGATTAGCATGATTAATTGACGTTTCATCATAGTATTCTTCACTAGAGTTGTCAATAAGTAAATCATCATCACCTAGCAAGTCATCTTCATCACTATTGAAATCAACATACTCGGGGTGTGTTACCTTTGGGCCTTTAGCCATGAAGCATCTTCCAATTCCTTCATTAGATGAATCAAATATGCCATAGGAGTTGGTTGACACAAGTGCTAGACCGGCAACACCTTCATCTTGAGTATATTCGGAGTCGGAGTGATAGCTTCTCTCGGAGTGATTGTCGGAGTCGGAGCCGGATACCCATTCACCAACATGAGCTTGATGTCTTCGTTTTGTGTAGCTCCTTGATGACTATTCCTTCCTTTCCGAATCCTTGCTCCTCCGGGATGTTCTTCGTTCATAACGATCATCTCTACTCCTCCTCTCTCTTGGTGGTGATTCCTCTCTTCTACTTCTCCTCTTGGGTGATTCTTTTCTTCTTTTGTGGGGTGCCGTACACTCATTGGAATAGTGTCTGGGTCTCCCACAATTGTAGAAATTGCGCTCTCGACTGGAAGATCTTTTGTCATTGTAGGACCTTGACTTCGAGCTTCTCTCTTTGCTTCTATTCTTATAGAACTTGTTGAAGTTCTTCACCATTAAACTCAATTCTTCATTGAAGGTTTGTTTCTCACTTGATGATGTGGGGGCTTCACATGAGGCTTTGTAAGCACCACTTGACTTGTTGTGAAGTTCCTCCTTATCCTTGAGTGACATCTCATGAGCAACAATTCTTCCAATGACTTCCGTTGGCTTGAGATCTTTGTAATTGGGCATCATTTGGATCAATGTGCACACGGTATCATATTTTCCGTCCAAAGCTCTTAGGATCTTCTTGATGATGAATTTGTCGGTCATCTCTTCACTTCCTAAGCCCGCAATCTCATTTGTGATAAGAGCAAGCCTAGAGTACATTTCAGCGACACCTTCACCATCCTTCATTTTGAACTTATCAAGTTGACTTTGGAGCACATCCAACTTGGATTCCTTGACAGAGTCGGTACCTTCATGCATATCAATCAAAGTGTCCCAAATTTCCTTTGCATTCTCAAGACGGCTAATTTTGTTGAATTCTTCGGGGCACAATCCGTTGAAGAGGATATCACAAGCTTGAGCATTGTATTGCAGCATCTTCAACTCTTCCGTACTAGCTTCACGGTTCGGTTCTCTCCCATCAAAGAATTCACCTTGCAAGCCAATACACACAATAGCCCAAACGGCGGGGTTATGTCCAAGAATATGCATTTTCATCTTATGCTTCCAACTAGCAAAATTAGTACCATCAAAGTAAGGACCTCTACGGTGATAATTTCCCTCGCTAGACGCCATACTCTCCTAGGTTGTGAAACCAAGGCTATGACCACCAAAAGCTATGGAAATCAAAGCAAATGGAGACCAAAGCTCTGATACCACTTGTAGGATCGAAAGTATGTCTAGAGGGGGGGATTAGACTACTTGACCAAATAAAAACTTATCCTTTTCCCAATTTTAGTCTTTGGCAGATTTTAGCTATCTTAGCACAAGTCAAGCAATCTTAACACAATTAAAGCAAGCATGCAAAGAGTATATGAGCAGCGGAAAGTAAAGCATGCAACTTGCAAGAAATTTAAAGGGAAGGGTTTGGAGAATTCAAACGCAATTGGAGATACGGATGTTTTTGTCGTGGTTCCGATAGGTGGTGCTATCGTACATCCACGTTGATGGAGACTTCAACCCACGAAGGGTAGCAGTTCTTGCTGAGTCCACGGAGGGCTCCACCCATGAAGGGTCCACGAAGAAGCAACCGTGTCTATCCCACCATGGCCGTCGCCCACGAAGGACTTGCCTCACTAGCGATAGATCTTCACGATGTAGGCGATCTCCTTGCCCTTACAAACTCCTTGGTTCAACTCCACAATCTTGTCGGAGGCTCCCAAGTGACACCTAGCCAATCTAGGAGACACCACTCTCCAAGAAGTAACAAATGGTGTGTTGATGATGAACTCCTTGCTCTTGTGCTTCAAATGATAGTCTCCCAAACACTCAACTCTCTCTCACAGGATTTGGATTTGGTGGAAAGAAGATTTGAGTGGAAAGCAACTTGGGGAAGGCTAGAGATCAAGATTCATATGGTAGGAATGGAATATCTTGGCCTCAACACATGAGTAGGTGGTTCCTTCTCAGAGACAACAAGTTAGAAGTGTAGGTTTGTTCTGATGGCTCTCTCCATGAATGAAGAGGAGGTGGAGGGGTATATATAGCCTCCACACAAAATCTAACAGTTACACACAACTTGCCAAACTCGGTGGGACCGAATTGGCAAACTTGGTCGGACCGATTCAGCAAATCTAGTGACCGTTAGGATTTTCGGTGGGACCGACATGCACTACAAGAAATATGTCAACTTGTGACCACCACTATTGGTGACTGAAAGGTCATGGTTTTTCATTTGCGACCTTTTTGTGACCAAAAAGAGAAGGTCAAAAGCTTGCGGTCGTAAACTGACTATAGCGACCTTTCTTCTGGAATGGTCGAAGACGTTTTGGTCACTAGCAACCTCCCCAAGCCACATAGGCATCCAGCGTGGCAAGCTGATGTGGCACAAGATTCAGCCCGGTCCAATTCGGTTTTCTACATGGGCCTAGCCCAATAATTCGGCCTTTTTAATGTATTTTTTTTTCCTATGCTTTTATTAGCTACATGGGTCTAGCCCAACAATTCAGCCTTATTGATTTCTTTGTGTGGCCCTTTTAATAGCAGATTTTTTTGATCATGTATTTTCTGGGCCATTTCTTTGCTGGGCCTCTCATGTTTTTTATATGTATCATGGGTCCACTAGTCAGATGGATCCCAGTTATCATGTTCTGATAAGTGGGTCTAAGTTGTCAGGTGTAAGTGGGTCCAACTTGTCAAGGCCATATTCCTCATTTCATTCTGACAGTAAATAAATAACAAATATTATTGGCACAGACAAAAAACACATATAATACTTCAAATAACAACATCCAGATTCAGTATAGAGCTAGATTCTGTATGGAGCTCCGGCTCTACAAATAACACGCAATACAATGGTGCTCCTGCTCTACAACTAACTCTACAAGTGGAGTAACTAATTTACAAGCTCTACAAGCACTATATTCTTCAGGATGGAGCTCCTTCGATAGCATTACAAACAGGAAAATGCACCTGCTCCTGCTCATAGTCAGGACTGAGCTAATACGGTCGCCCTGTTACATGAATCAGCAGAGAAGAATAAGAAAACTGGAGCCAATATATTATGAAGAGACCATTCAATAAAAAGGACAAGTTCTTCAGAATGATAACACAAATTCAGCTAGTACAATGCTTTTAGAAGTTGCAAAAAATAACGATTACTACATGGCAGATGATCATGAAGAGTATAAACACATCTTAAATCTTACTTGTAAAAACAGAATACATTAGTGCAGGGGAGTTCAGGTAGAAAACATACTGCCACAGTGTGCCCCTGGTTAGCCCGAATCAGCAGCTCGCCATACTCCTCCAACAGACTGAACCTCTACTTGCTGTCTCACCTGACCGCCTACACGCAAGAAGGCAAAAAAACATTTACTTAAAGCACCTTACAATTCACAACAAGTTCGAGACTGACCCAATTAATTTTACAGCATATAGAGATTTCACAATCAACATCATGGTGCTAGGCTGCTAGCTATCAAGATGAAAACAACATGTAGCAGATACATTGTACAAACAGGAATTCGGCTGAAATCCTAGGTCACAAACCCACAACATCGCATTAACACTGCGTGTGCAATGATTTGGCTAACAAGTGCAAACAACAGGAAACACATACTGTAGCACAACTAAGAACAGCACAGGCCATCACAATAATATAACCAGTCAAGGGCTGCTCTAAGCAAGCATACTTGCAAATGCAAATTCAACTTTCTAGTTAAATGCTCTACATGTCTTCTAAATTGCTCGACAGATAAAAATAGCGCAAAATACTTCATGAAAGCACGAAATCATTACATTGTACTAGTACTGAAACAGAAACAGGAACAAATCGAGCATCAGTCCAACGCAGATCGGGAATACAGCAATACAGTATCAAAAATAAACTACTAGAATACATAGAAATTCCATGCAGATGAGTAATTCCATAATACGGTTTCTTTTTTTGAAGAGTTGCATATCACAATAAAAATAGATGCAACGTTTAATTGCCCTAGGCCAGAACAATATAGTAAAGAACACAGAACATACAAGGCATGCATACATTATTAATTAAAAGAGAGGATCTATCAATAAGGATGAGTTAACCCATGCATTCCTTACATATGAGAGCATTAGAATACAGTTAACAAATGCACTTTCACCGTCAAATCTGAAGTAATACAACCAATCATAGTTAAAATGGCTGGGATGTAACTCATATCTATATGCAGATCACATACTAGCATAGATCTTAAACGAGCTGAGTTAAGGAAAAATTAATTACTGAAACAATTCTAACAGCAAGCTGGTTAAGCAGTGCAGCCTTCCAGGTACCATTGCATACACAACTTATAATGTTACCATCAAACTTCCACATAAATGACAAGTCAAACATGCTGATGGACAACAGAATTTAGCTCATACAATGCAAAACTATTGTACACAAAACCACCGTTTGGATCTATCTAGCAAACCGTTTTAAGAACAAATCACATCAAGACATGGACAATAAAGGCAATCATTTTAGAAGGCTTGGACTACATATACAAGTTGATCATGTAACTAACATAGTTTAGCTTATGCAGTTCAAGAATTATACTCCCTCCGTCCCAAAATAAGTGACTCAACTTTGTACTAACTTTGTACTAAAGCTAGTACAAAGTTGAGTCACTTATTTTGGGACGGAGGGAGTACTTGACATTCGAATGCTAGCACGTGGAAATTGGAAGAACTAAAACTGCATCCACCGGGCAGAAACATTGGTGCATGGCTGTTGCAGCGGAAAAAGACTGCCTGAGTCAACCTATTATTTTGCTTCGGATGAAGATGATCTACAAAAATGAGTAAGATATTATTCGCATCAGCTGAACTAGCAGTAGTGCATCTAACTGAGATACGGATAAAGACAGGTAAAAGCTGAGACAAAGTAGCTACTGGCCTGCTACATCAAGGAATCTCTCTCTATCTCTCTGCTTACATGTTTTCAAGCACACGAGGGAAAACTAACAAGCTACCAGTACAAACCTAATTAACGCATGCATATGGATCAGTACAAATTAACGCATGCATATGGATCAGTACAAATTAACTAACAAGCTACCAGTACATCCCTTGAGGTCAAGCAGCTCGAAGATGAGGCTCCACGTCGCGTGCACAACTACAAATTAACGCATGCATATGGATCAGTAAAGGAACGCCCCAACCAAAAGCGGAATGGGAGGATCAGAGTAAGCAAGAGCAGGTGGAGGATCTGTGCGGGGAGGGGGGAATGTCAGTACCTGGAACCAGACGAAGAAGGTGGAAGACGGCTGCGTGAGAATCCTCTCGGTGCCGCCGCCCCCTCCTAGTGAGTGCAGATCCGGGGCCTCACTTGGTCACGGCCAGATGTGACCCTTGTCGAGGACGTGGCCGACAGCCGCGAGGACGAGCCAGATGCAGCTCGTCGTGGATCTGGGAGGGCCGCTACGTCACCTGCTCGATCCGGGAGCGCCGGTGGTGCGTGCACCTGCGTGAGGAGGGAAGACACAGCACGTAAGGAAAAGGATGGGAAGCCGAGGGGAGAACAGAAAATCGACATATTGCCTTACCTATACGAGCAGCAGAAGCACGCGCGGATGGCGTCGTCGGCCGAGCGGAAGCAGACGTGGGGATACAACCAACTCGCCATGGAGATGGAGCACCAGGTCCAACCCATGGGCGGATCTGGAAGCCGACGCCATGGAGGAGATGAGATCCAGGTCCAGCCCCTGGACGGATCTAGGAGCCACTTCCATGGAAATGGAGCTCCAGGTCCATGCCCTTGGCGGATCTCGGAGCCGCCACCTGACCTGCTCGCACGTACGGTACAGGGGGGGTGGCCGGGGAAGGATCGACGGCGGTGGCCGGGGAAGGATCGACGGCGGTGGGGGTGAGACGAGGAGGAGGAGAGGCGTCGCGAGCGAGCGCTAGGCAGGGGCGGCGGCGCTGCGGGTCTCTGGTTCGTTGGGGAGAGAGGAGATCGTGTGGGACGGGTCGAAGGAAAGAAAAAAAGGGAGGCGGGGGTGTAGAAGGAAAAACGCCAAGGTGAGGGCAGATGGGAGCTAGGGTTTCTTTTCGTGTGAGAGAGATGGATTTTTTTTCTTTGGTAATAGGATATGGAAAGGCAACCAGCCAATGGCATGCGAGTCCATGGATCCATCCCCAAGATCAAATCCTGGCCATCCACTTCTCTCGCATCCAACATTCCAAAACTCTCTCCTCGTCCAACACTCCTCTCTTTTTATTTTTTTCTCTTCTTTTTGATTCGATCGGTTTTCTCTTTGCCTCTCTTTTTGCCGGCAAGAGCGGGCAGAAATCTCGGGGATTGGCGCGGGTGAAATCGAACCAAAAATTCCGTGTTGGGGTGATTCGCGGCCACGAAGGAGGACGTGAAGGGTATAGGTGGGGGTGATAATGGGCGTGGCGGTTTTGTGCGATGGCGACGGGTGCATGTGGTGACTCGCGAGCAACGGTGCGGTAGGGCCGCACACGTGTGCCAGTCAAGCCGAGGCGTGGTCAAGACGGGGTCATGGCACACTATTATGAAAATGTTGGAATGATCATGGCACAATTTTGTTAGCCTAACACATTCATGGCATAGTTTCTTCAAATGATCTCATATTGTGCACAAGGATGCATCTTGGAATGGCAAACAATGTTGTCTAAAGAAGTTCTCATTTTCTTTGGAAGAGAAATTCATTTTCCATTTTTCGAGTGCCCAAAATGAGTTTTTTTGTGAAGGACCTACCATATATTTGTTGCAAAATTGGACCTAATCAATTTTATAAAATACTAGGCCATATATAATGCGCAATTGAAAAAATGGTTGGGTGTCAAAAGTTTTGATCCACCTCTGGTGAAAAAGACAAATCCCCTCCGATTCAGTTGGAAGCGGGTCAAATTTGAACTACAGGTGCCTCGTAGTTTGCTTATTTTTTCCAAAAATCATTTCTAGGTAAATAAGTATCTATTTAATCAGAGAAACACCAAAAAAATTACAAGATTCAACCACTAGCTAGGAACGGTCATGCCCGCCGTTTTGACCGCATTTTGAATCGGGCATAAAAAATTCAAAAAATCAAAAAATTGGAAAACCTTCGCATTGTGTCATTATATGTGACCAAGTTTCCAGGAAAAATAATAAAGTTGTAATACGGTAATTATTTTAAAACAGTGTTCTCAGAAATGAGCTATCATGCGTGAAAATTCATGGCTTTCAAGCCAAATGATCAATCTTATGGCCACATTCATGGCATAGTTTGTTCAAATGATCTCATACTGTGCACAAGGGTGCATATTGGAATGGCAAACAATGTTTCCTAAGGAAGTTTTCATTTTCTTTGGACGAAAATACCATTTTCCATTTTCTGAGTGCCTGAAATGAGTTTTTTTGTGAAGGAACTACCAAATAATTGTTGCAAAATTGGACCTAATTTTATCAAATACTAGGCCATATATAATGCACAATTGACAAAATGGTTGGGTGTCAAAATTTTTGATCCACCTCTGGTGAAAAGACAAATTCTCGTCGATTCAGTTGGAAGCGGGTCAAATTTGAACTGCAGCTGCCTCATAGTTTGCTCTTTATTTTTTCCAAAAATCATTTCTAGGTAAATAAGTATCTATTTAATCATAGAAACACCCAAAAAATTCCAAGATTCAACCACTAGCTAGGAACGGTCAAGCCCGCCGTTTTGACCGCATTTCAAACGGGCATAAAAAATTCAAGAAAAATCAAAAAAATGGAAAACCTTCGCATTGTGTCATTATATGTGACCAAGTTTCCAGGAAAAATAATAAACTTATAATACGGTAATTATTTTAAAAATGTGTTCTCAAAAATGAGCTATCATGCGTGAAGATTCATGGCTTTCAAGCCAAATGATCAATCTTATGGCCACATTCATGGCAGAGTTTGTTCAAATGATCTCATATCATGCACAAGGGTGCATCTTGGAATGACAAACAATGTTGCCTAAGGAAGTTTTCATTTTCTTTGCACGGAAAATTCATTTTTCATTTTCTGAGTGCTTGAAATGAGTTTTTTTTGAAGGAACTACCAAATAATTGTTGCAAAATTGGACCTAATCAATATAAAATACTAGGCCATATATAATGCACAATTGACAAAATGTTTGGGTGTCAAATTTTTTGATCCACCTCTGGTGAAAAAGACAAATTCCCGTCGATTCAGTTGGAAGCGGGTCAAATTTGAACTGCAGCTGCCTTATAGTTTGCTCTTTATTTTTTCCAAAAATCATTTCTAGGTAAATAAGTACCTATTTAATCATAGAAACACCAAAAAAATTCCAAGATTCAACCACTAGCTAGGAACGGTCAAGCCGCCGTTTTGACCGCATTTTGAAACAGGCATAAAAATTCAAAAAATCAAAAATTGGAAAACCTTCGCATTGTGTCATTATATGTGACCTAGTTTCCGGAAAAATAATAAACTTATAATCGGTAATTATTTTAAAAAGTGTTCTCGAAATGAGCTATCATGCGTGAAGATTCATGGCTTTCAAGCCAAATGATCAATCTTATGGCCACATTCATGGCATAGTTTGTTCAAATGATCTCATATCATGCAAAAGGGTGCATCTTGGAATGACAAACAATGTTGCCTAAGGAAGTTTTCATTTTCTTTGCACGGAAAATTCATTTTTCATTTTCTGAGTGCCTGAAATGAGTTTTTTTTGTGAAGGAACTACCAAATAATTGTTGCAAAATTGGACATAATCAATTTTATAAAATACTAGGCCATATATAATGCACAATTGACAAAATGGTTGGGTGTCAAAAATTTGGATCCACCTCTGGTGAAAAAGACAAATTCCCGTCGATTCAGTTGGAAGCGGGTCAAATTTGAACTGCAGCTGCCTCATAGTTTTCTCTTTATTTTTTTTCCAAAAATCATTTCTTGGTAAATAAGTATCTATTTAATCAGAAATACATGGTTTGATGGCAAGGCATCGATGTTTGGACGGTGGCCGAGGGCCCCAACTCTAGAGCGCCAGCGTGCTCAAGCATGCCCGCCAAGCGTGGTCACCAGCGTGACCGTGGCGTTGCCATGTGTTCACAGGCGGCCTAGGCATGTCTAGAGGGTTGGGCACTCCCCAGGTGGGTGCTAGGAAGAAAATCACAACATAAGATTCTCACGAGGAGACCGATCGATGCTCAAACATGAATAAGCAGCCAAGTGTTTGATTTGCGGTACAAAAAATGCACATGGCCAATGGGCGTGAGTTTTGGCTGAGGATGATCAGTTACTAAGAAGACCATCTTCAAAAAATTTCACCTCAAAGGGAGGAGCCTAGGTGGTACTTGCTTTACAAAGTACCACACTGGACATAAATACGAATGTTGAAGCTGGGCTCAAAATAATGAATGGATTGAGTTGGCATTTGGTGGAGGATGGTTATTTGGACATAGGAAAGCACTGTAGAAAATGGATACTATTTGGAGATGCCAAAGTGGTACTTCCTTCACAAACTGTTGTTCTGAACAGAATAGGAAAATGAATATTTTTTAATTATTTTTGAACTAGGCAAGGAAGGTTTTTACATATTTGACGAAGATATGACCCAAAGAATTTATGAGATTTTTTTGGGAATTTTGGGAATGACAGGAATATAGGTTGCTTCACAACCTAGGGCAAAAACTGCCACATAGACACGACACATAGGCAAAACTGATGAGGTGGCGCCTAGTCGTTAACAACTAGAAATAAGGTAGCGGACCAGCACTGTTTGCTTTATGACCATTTCGTGAAAGGAAATTACGACCTTTCTGACCAAAATGGTCGCAATGGTTTAGGGTTTGGAGCCCCCCGAACAGCTTTTGACCAATTGGTCTCAAATGGTCATAGATCTATGACCAATTCTTCCAGGGTCACTGACAGAAGGTCACTAGTTGACATATTTCTTGTAGTGATGCAACTCGATAGGACCGATATGGTTAGGGTTAGGGCATAACGTAATCTCGGTGAGACCGATTACAGAAACTCGGTGAGACCGATTTTGGTAATAAGCTAACCGGAGAGTTGGTCGAGTAAACTTCGGTGGGACCGATTCGCTCATTTCGTGAGACCGAAATGTTACAAAAGGAAACAGGAGTTTACATTGCAATCTCGGTGGGACCGATCGCTCATCTCGGTGGTACCAAACGTTCTGAAGGGAATCGGAGAGATTACAATCCCATCTCGGTGAGGCCGAGATCCCTATCGGTGAGACCGATTTGCCTAGGGTTTGTGGCGATGGCTATGACATCCGAACTTCGGTGGCGCGGGTAGAAAGAATCGGTAGGGCCGAGTTTGACTTTTGGTTTAGGTCATATGTGGATATGAGAAAGTAGTTGAGGGTTTTGGAGCATATCACTAAGCACTGTAGAGCAAGTAACTCATTAAGCAACACCTTATCCCTCCTTGATAGTATTGGCTTTTCCTATAGACTCAATGTGATCTTGGATCACTAAAATATAAAATGTAGAGTCTTGAGCTTTTGAGCTTGAGCCAATCCTTTTATCCTTAGCATTTCGAGGGATCCACTTTTCTCATCCATGCCATGCCATCCATTGAGCTTTTCCTGAAATATTCATCTTGGAATGATGTTAGCTCAATGAGCTATATGTTGTTAGGAATTACCTAAACCACCTAGGGATAGTTGCACTTTCACCGTGGCCGGGGACGAATCCAATGGTTCGCCAGCACAGCTCTTGCGAGTGGTAAAGTCAGTATTCGGCTCTATCGCCGCTAAGAGTGCGGCCTCCAAGGCGGGGTCTATCCACCCGTCCTCAGATGGCGCAATTTGCTCCGGATCGAGGGCTGGAGTAATTAAAGGTCCGATCTCCCGAACACTGTCCGACAGTAGAGCTAAATCATGCTCGTCATGATCGTGCGGCGCACCTGACATGGGCTCGAATCCGTTGAAGATCAAGTCTCCACGGATGTCGACAGTGTAATTCAAGTTCCCGAACCTGACCTGGTGGCCAGGGGCGTAGCTCTCGATCTGCTCCAGATGGCCAAGCGAGTTAGCCCGTAGAGTGAAGCCGCCGAATACGAAGATCTGCCTGGGGAGGAAGACCTCACCCTAGACCGCATCGTTACTAATGATCGAAGGAGCCATCAGGCCTTACAGTGACGGCACAGTGGAACTCTCAATGAAAGCACTTTGTCGGTGTCAAAACCGGCGGATCTCGGGTAGGGGGTCCCGAACTATGTGTCTAAGGCGGATGGTAATAGGAGGCGGGGGACACGATGTTTACCCAGGTTCGGGCCCTCTCGATGGAGGTAATACCCTACTACCTGCTTGATTGATCTTGATGATATGAGTATTACAAGAGTTGATCTACAACGAGATCGTAGAGGCTAAACCCTAGAAGCCAGCCTATGGTATGATTGTTGTTGTCCTACGGACTAAACCCTCCGGTTTATATAGGCACCGGAGGGGGCTAGGGTTACACAGAGTCGGTTACAAGGGAGGAGATCTACATATCCGTATTGCCAAGCTTGCCTTCCACGCCAAGGAGAGTCCCATCCGGACACGAGGCGAAGTCTTCAATCTTGTATCTTCATAGTCCAACAGTCCGGCCAAAGGATTGTCCGGCCGCCCGGATACCCCCTAATCCAGCACTCCCTCACTCACTTTATCCCGGTGAAAACCACCTATACCAGTGCGAAGTTGGCCAAGATATACATGACTAGGATCGTATGTCTGCACGGAGTTCCGAGGACCATCGTATCAGATAGAGGAACACAGTTTACTTCAAAGTTTTTGCATCAGTTGCACCAGACTTTGGGTACCAGGCTGGAGTTCAGCACAGCTTTTCACCCACAGATAGATGGACAGGCTGAGAGAGTCAATCAGATTCTGGAGGACATGTTGAGAGCTTGTGCGCTAGATTATGGATCTAGATTGGATGATAATTTGCCATACGTGGAGTTCTCGTACAACAACAGCTACCAGGCCAGTTTGAAGATGGCACCGTTTGAAGCCCTGTATGGAAGAAGATGCCGAACCCCGTTGATGTGGGATGAAGTTGGAGACCGTCAGTTGTTTGGACCGGATTTGATTAAAGAGACAGAAGAGAAGGTTAAGCTGATTCGAGATAGACTGAAGGTAGCTTAGTCCAGGCAGAAGAGCTATGCCGATTCAAAACGCAAGGAGGTAGTCTATGAAATCGGAGATAGAGCATATCTTCGTGTGTCGCCTCTGCGAGGAGTTAAGCGTTTTGGAGTTAGGGGAAAGTTAGCCCCGAGATTTGTAGGACCGTACCGAGTTTTTGAACGTATGGGAGAGGTTGCCTACAAGTTGGAGTTACCCGAAGGACTATCGGGAGTTCATGATGTGTTTCACGTTTCCCAGTTGAAGAAGTGCCATGCAGAGATGGCCGACATTCCTCAAAGAGATACAGTGCCCCTGGAAGCAATTCAGTTGGATAGTGATTTGACATATGAGGAGAAACCAGTCAAGATTCTTGAATTTGCCAACCGAGCTACCCGCAACAAGGTTATCAAGTCTTGCAAAGTTCAGTGGAGCCACCATACTGAGGATGAAGCCACCTGGGAAAGAGAGGATGATCTACGCAAGGACCACCCACACCTATTTTCTAGCCAACCCGAATCTCGAGGACGAGATTCATCTTAAGGTGGGTAGGTTGTAACATCCCAAATTTTCAATTTGGAATGTTATGCATAGGTCATTCATGCATATCATATTTTATTGCTTTTCGTTTCGCGATCCTCAAAATTATAAGCAACTCAAGGACCCTCGGAGAGACTTGGGGATTTCACCGTTTTCATATTTGAATTTTATCAAATATTGAAACAAGGATAATTTTGGTTTTAATTAATTTTTCTCTCCAAATATATTTCATATCAGAATATATGAGAGGAGATAATATGACATCTCCAAAATAAATTAAATATTGGAGGAAAATATTATAATAAAATAAATATATTTTATTTGGGTTTTATTGCTATTTTATTTGAATTAGGAAAATTATGCGTTTTTCAAAATTGAATTAGAGGCCAAAATAAGTGTTCACCTTGTCCGACATATTTTTAGAGGACGGGGAAAATTTATTTCAGGATTTTTGGAGTCCGTTTAGTATTTCTTGTCTTTGTTTTTCTACGCGTCTGATTATTTAAAAAAAAGTGAACCGCCTTACCGGGCAGTGTCCGCCTGGGACACCGACCCGGCCGGCTTGATAAGCCGAGGTCCGAGGCCCCAAGGCCCCAGCCCACCTCGCGCCGCCCCCAAACCCTAGGCAGCGCGTGCCGCCGCCGCGCCGCCGCCCGATCCGCCGCCCAGTGGCCGAGCCACCGCTCCGCCTCGCAGAGACCGCCGCCGTTCGCTGCCGTTTTTTTCTTTTTCTGGTTAACCGTTCGATTTTTTTCGAAACCCTAGATTCTGTTTTTTTAGTTAGATCGGTTTTTGTTCGGTTTTCCGCCATTATTTCTCGATCGCGATTTCTGCCCTGATTTTCGTTTTAGTTTATCTTTTCGCTCGTTTATCCAAATTAGGTGAAACAAGCGCCTAGGTCTTCGTCTCTAAGCCCTATTTCTGTTTAACCAACTTGAAAAAGATTTTGGTACTGTAAAATTTGACTTTAGTCCAGATTAGTAATCAGATCTTGTTTCTTTCGCAGTTTGAGTTTCGTTGCTTCGTTCTATTTGATTATTTTTGCAAACCGGAGTTTTTCAGTTGCAAACCCGTGCATCTCTGCTTGATTGCTTATGTATGCTATTGTTTGTTTGCGATAGAATTCTCGGAGTGCGAAGCGTGCTACTACGAGTCTTTAGGATTTGCAGATCGTCAGCAAGGCAAGTAACACATTGATCATACTCTTTTCATACCTAGTTTTTATGCATTAGTTTCAACCCTCAAACATTGCATGATTAGGATGTGATTAACTTGTGGGTATCGGGAAGTAGTTAATGAGGTAGAACCTATTGCTTTTTTATCAAACCCTTGGGAGTTACTTCTACGTTATGCTTATATTGCTATGCTATGCTCGTAGACGTGGATTGGGTTTGAGAGATGCATGACAGGTGTGAGTATTTAATTAATGGTTCAATTAAGGTGGCAACTCTAATACACATCGGGGTGGATTGTTGGTTTTGGGCACCTGGGTTATACCAGTGTTGTCCTAGGAGATCCCGGGGTTATACCATGTGATCCTCCTACGGTCCGCCACCCAGGCTCAAAGGGATCATAAGATTATTGATGCTAGAAACTTCCGTGTGCAACCACAAGCAATTATGGGCTCTAGCATAGTCGAGTATGTTGCATGACCTCTTCCAGTGGTAGGCTAGCAGATGTAGGGGATGTAGGTTGGTACTGTTAACCCGGGGTTAGAGTTAATCTTCTGAAAGACTGTGTCTCGGTCATCCGTTTCTCAAACACCGTGCAGTGCGAGAAATCCAACGGAGGAGATCGAGTCTTGTGGGGAAAAGTGCGCAAACCTCCAGAGTGTATAAACTAATCATGGTTAGCTGTGTCCCCGGTTATGGACATCTTGAGTATCTGGTTCTTGGATTATCATATGGATCTCATCACTCTAAATTAATTTTGTTGGGTTGTTAATTACTTTTAATTAGGATTGAGATGGGGGTACCATTCTCAATGTTTCAACTACCATGATAGTTAAATAAAATATATTCCTTTGTTGTAGGGAAAAATTGGCTTTTCGCAAAACATATTAACCGTACAGCCTCCACCAGCTATATATGCATGTAGTGATAGCCTTTATTCTATTCATTACTCTACTGTGTTACTATGCCAGCATATTCCATGTGCTGACCTGTTTTCGGGCTGCAACATATCATGTTGCAGACTTTTCAGACGAGGAGTAAGGTTCGCTAGGCCGTTGTCGTGCACTCAGCTATGCCGTTGGAGTTGATGGACTCACTTTATCTTCCAAGCCTTCCGCTGTTATCGTATTAGATGGCCTTAAGCCATATTCATTGTAATAAGTTCTCTTTTGAGACATTCGATGTAATAAGTGTGTGATTGCTACTCTGTTATAAACCCTTCGAGTATTGTGTGTGTCAGCATTACCGATCCAAGGATGACACTTATGCACAGAGACTTGACCGTCTGAGGTCGGGTCGCTACATGGGTCCACAAATGGCCCAACTAAAATTTGGGCCGAATATAGGACGGAGTAAGGTGTGGGTCTGTCGCAAAGTGTGAAGGCCCCAATGGCCTTTCGGGCTCAAGAAAGATGCAGGCCAGCCCAATTGTGGTCCGCTAAAAACCAGGCCCGTTAGAGGCGAATGTTTCGGCCCGGTCGACAACATCAGTTTTTTTTCAGATAGCGAATGATGGCAGTAACTAGTAGGAATTAAGAACAAACCTACTCTATACAATAAAGAAATTACGGCATAGTAACTTAGAATAAACCTGCACTATACAATAAAGGACTTATGGTATATTACATCCACTGGGCATTGAAGTTCGCCACCAGTGATCATAAAGCGCAACGAAGAAGCAGATTACAAAAACTGGCCACCATTGCAGCGTAACAAAATAATACTAAACCGAGACCACTTCCAAGACAGTTCAAGAACGGTTAGCCTTGCGCGGGAACTACTGCACAAGCTGCTGAGCAAGGCTGTGAGACCGGCCTAGCATGTCGGTCATAGCTTCCAGGTGTAGTTGTTTAGCAATGAGGTTCTCATTGGTGTTCTCCGCAATCTTTCTTAGAGATAGGACTTCAAGTCAAAGTTGAGTTATAGAATGCCTTTCTGCTAGAACCTGGGACTGAAGAAGTCGAACTGATTCAGAGAGCGAATTCTGTGAGCTTGTCTGACTACTAGTCTCAAGTAACTTGAACACTGCATCAAGACAAGACTTTGGGGTTGTCTCGCTATCTTCAAGATGTTTTGCCTTCTTTGCTACAATATACGTTGGGTTTGTCTCACAGCCTTCAGCAGACTTGTGCATGCCATCAGGCATATCACCTTAAACAAGCAGATAGATGACAGGTTTTCCACGTGTATAAACAATGATGATAATTGTGTTGTCAATTCCATCCAATTTCAAATTAGAAAATAAAGAGTAAGTTCAAAATATCAATAGCATAATCTGGCATTGTTCATAACGCAGGGAGCTTCACCACACTACTGGATTACCATGTCAACATAACAAGCATAGATGAAGGGTAAAGACAATCATTGTATCTATTTTGGTTAATGTGCATGGCATGTTGTTCATATCATGAGCCACATCAGTAAGATAAAACAGGAGATGACAAGGTGCAAACGTGGGCTGCTTCACCACACACTGGATTGTAGATCCACAAAAACAAGCATACATATAGGGAGTATTGAGTAATGTGCATGGTATGAATAAGAAATTTGGTTTTACAAGTAAAACTTGGAACTTATGGTTCTTGCGAACATGCATTTTGATACAAACAACAAACTAAACAGCAGTGAACGATAGGGAGTATGAGAAAATTAAACAACAGTTGAGGATAAAGGCTTTAGAAGGACTGACTTACATTAACAGTTAACACCGGCTTTATAATGCCCTTCTCCATGTCAAGGGAAGGATAACTCAAGAATTTCAGCATAAAATCTTCTTCATAAGCATTGCGTGTACTCTACATTTTGTAGAGAGTAATTATAGATATGATAATACTGGAAGGGATAGAGGATAATGAAGATAAGATGCAGATTCATGCTACATAATCAACTACCAATCCCTGGAGGTACAAGCGTTACAGGACAAAATGTACTGACAAGACCAATGGGCTACACTTCTGCACTAGCATTGTCTGTGTATTCAACTTTTTGGTAAGATTAAATATATATATATATCTGATATCTTTTAGTAAATGGTAGGCGAGCGAGATAAGATGCAGAATGCTACATAATGAACCGATCCCTCTTCCCATAATACAAGAGTGTTTTGAACACTAGTGTACTGTACAAAACGTTCTTATATTATGGGACGGAGGGAGTAGCTGTTAATGTAAGTACAGTGATAGACGACATTCAGTCCTTACAACAGGACTGCAGAGCTAAACCTCTTCAAAAGCATTGGGTTGATTCTAAATTTATGTAAGAGTCCATACGAATCTTATAAAGTCCACCAAATGGATGATAACGAGGCTAACATGGGCAGGGATGCTACATAATCAAACAGCTATGAAAGTAAGTATGGTCATACAGGGAAGAGGTACTCACAAGAGCAATGCAGTGTGCAGTATAGTTGCGAGATTCGGTGGTCCCTTGAGAATGAATGTTCTTCTGCTAATAGTTTTCGTACAAGTGAGACGTTAAGGCAAATGAAGAAATGTAGTTCAAATTGTGATGTGATATCATAGACAGTACCTTACGCTGCAGACGAGACCAATGTGTAACAAGATTATTCCAGTCAGTGTCGGATAAATGTAGCACCAGAGACTTTACAGAAATTTCGTTTAGAGGCTTGCCATCGAAGTGCGCTTGCCTCAGGTAGGAATGATACTTCATCAACGAGTGCTTGAAAAGAGCAACCAACCCTTGCTCGTCTTGACAATCTAGTTTGGTCCTCGCCTATTTAAAAGAATGAAATCTTGTGTCTTCTGTCAGCAGAAACATATGCAGTAATTACCATGAATAACATTAGTAAATTACTTACGTGTAAGTTGCGGAGGAAGACTGGAAATTGTTCTGTGTCTGCAGTATAATCTTTCCATGAAGGAAAGATGCGCACAAAGTTCCTGACAACAATATAAGCTCCGTCTTCTAAACTAGGAAGAAATGGAACAGGGGTCCTATTTACTGCAATTGGGGCTCTCTCTGGTTCAAAAAGGGATTTGGCAACTGGATTTGGTGTACTCTTTGCTGGAATGGGGGTTTTGCATCGTAGAGCTGGTGCTATGTCAACTGGCATCATCATACTATTTGCTGCAGTTGGGGTCTGTTGAGTTGGGGCATCAGAAATGACCAGTGTAGTAGGGCTAGAGTCTGCTAGAGTTGGGGTGTTTTGCGGGTCAAATGATATTGCAACTACACGTAATGGGTTGTTTGATTTATCAGGTGTCACTACCATTTCCAAATACTTTGCTTGTGCTCCTCCGCGATCAGCAATCACCCTCTTCCTTTTGAACGTCTGATACAGAAGAACAACATTTGAATGGATAAATATGGTATGATGACAGATGGAATATGTACTGAAAATGGATAGGCAGGGCGTATTCACATACACGATGTGTAAACTAAGCTAATGGCAGTGCAACAAAATAGAAGCAATGCAAAGCATTAGTTGCAAGATATGTGCGACCAATATAACCGTGGAAAGTTAGAGAATGCACCTTGATGGGTGAATAAGATAGGGCATCTGCCTCTGACTCCTCCACTAGGGAGCTACATTGACTTAGGTCTCCCTCTAGATCAGAATCACTGTTAGGATCATATTCTAAGCATGAATCTGTAGGTGGAGAGCATTTGCATTGCATTGCATACAGACTTGATTTCAGTCCCTTAATGCCAAGTTTGATAGTCATGCCATTGTTCTGCTTTATTCTTTTCATGCGCGCAAGCTCATAATCATTATGATGTTGTTCAGAATATGAGATTCATGAAAACATAAAAAGTAGTCAGATTATCTATGGAATGCATTGCGGATTCAACTCGAACAGTGTCTCCCTATAAACCCCTACATATGCGAAGTTCACCCCCAACCGTGCTGACCAGACCACACACAGAAATACAAACCCCTTATATCTCTATAATAGGCAGACACACATTTCAAAACTGAAGTAGGAACATTAGAATCATATCAAATTCATATTTGAACAAATAAACCAAGGAATTATGAGTGGCATAATGTTTAGCTTCACAGGTGGAGTGTTGGTAGTGCGATACAAAGCAAGTAGGCAGATTGTATTCCATGTAAAAGATCGTAGCCTATGTAAAAGCTGGAAATGACACTTTCTTTCTATTCAATGCAGTGTTCGTTTGCCCACACATGATGGAAGAGATCACACAGACAAATACTATTCACTCATGTCTACGTTTCCAGTATTTTGAAATAGGGTGGTCCACCCTAAAAGAATATTGACAACAAATATGAGAAGGCAAGCATAGATGTACTGAATCAATCATTTACTTGTGAGCTCACTAGGACAAGTATGCAGAATTGTAAGTGCAGTAAGAGACCGTCCAAAATCTGAATCAAGAAGTTTGTGTAGCACTTACTGTTTGCAACTAATCGACGTGAATAATTGGATATCATATCGAATGAGTAAGAAAGACAAGTAAAATTGTCAACAAACCTGGCCTACAGTAGCAATCTGGGTCAATGTCACTACGACCAACAATCCAAAATGACTAGTGTCTGTTCCTAGGGCCGGAAATTTGGAACCCTGTGAACTTTACAGGTACTAAAGATTACTAAAATACATCTGAACCATTAAGTGTAGGTAGCACTCAGCACACAAAAAACCCTAATGATAGTCATGCCTAATGATAATGAATCAATTACAAAAAGGGTGATGAGGAGTGGCTGCTGAAGTGCTAAGTGTTGAGGACGTATCTCAGGATAAATCGGGTTGGCTTAGTGGGTGCTCCACGCCTGAGCCCTGAACAGACTGGGAAGGTAGGCACGGCAGCGCGCCCGGGCAGCGGTGATGTTGTAGGGCGAGCAACTCCTGACCTCAGTCCGGCGTCTCCTCCTAGAGTCATGCCGTCCGGGGACGGCAAGTCGCCGGCGAGGCAGGCGGCTGGGGGCGAGTAGAGATCGGAAGAGCGCAGCAGAACAGAGGGGAATCGAGGCCTAGGACGACCCAAAATCCCAAGGTGGGCCAGCCCACTGTGGGCACACTGTAGAGATACACACCCAAGCGGCAAACATGCATTTTCAAAACTAAATTAGGAATATTTAGCTGACCAATTAAACGACTCTGTTTTAATAATATTAGATTCGTATTTGAACAACTAAGCTTGTTTAGCTTGATGGGTGGAGCAGTGCTATTATGACATGAAGCACGTATTCTGGTCGTATAGTGATCATAAAAGGGGGAAACCCTAAGCATTTTTTCTAAGCAAAAGAGAGTTTCCCCTCCGATTTCTATTAAACAAACCACCACGCAACCAACATGATCAATTAAACCGTATTATGACTGTGCCATGGTAGATTTAAAGCTGCTAACCGGAGAAATGATATTTGCATCCATTGTTTGCTTCGAACTAAGAACTAAATTCTAAGAGCTGAAAAGAAAGTAGAGTAACCAAGTTACGATCTATTTTCTGGTTGATATGAAACAGTTGAGGAGATATGAAGTACCACCTCTCTTGCGGCGCCGTGTAGGTATCGGGGTGTGATGGTTGTCGGTGGCATTGAAGCAGATCTGCGACAGTAGACGGGTGCATCGGGGGATAAGTCCTGTTGCGGTGGAAGAGAAGGTCATGTGAGCGGCCACGGCAAAGAGGACGACGACACCAATGAAGCGAGAGGACGCGATGCAAAGCTCTTGGTCCGTCGCCGTGGATGAGAAATGTCCATCTCTAGCAGTGGACGACGCGGTCTTGGTAGGCGCTTCGGCATGGTGGAGGACGGTGGCGATGGATGGGGCGGAGGACGGCGGCGATGGATGGGGTGGCGGACGGAGGAGGCTGGTGTGGGGATGGTGTTCTAGCACGGACGGTGTATGAATGGGAAAATGGAGGGACAGGTACGGAGAACCATGTTTTGGGACGCGCCTGTCAGAAATATGGGAAAGTTAAGAACTTAGCCCCCGTTTAAAGTTTGGATGTCCCGTCGGTTCGGGATAGGACGTTAATCTCGCATCTCGCCAATATTTTCCCGGAGCAATTTCGGTCGAGGAGAGGGTGTTTTGGCGCCCATGGTTGGCGCCCATGGTGTATGAACGGGGCTGACAGGTAGGGCGGTTGTGTCACGTCTGAGTGAAGTTACAAACCTGCCCCTATTGAAAATATTTGCCTACATCGATTTCGGCCGAGTCGAGTTTGTTTTGCCGCCCACCATGTATGAATGGGGAAATGGAGGGAGAAACAGAGGTCTTTCGGACGAGCTTGAATCAAATGTGTTTTGCCGCCCATGTTTGGCACCCACCGTGTCAGAATGGGCTCAGAGGCGGTCGTGTCACGTCTAATTGAAGTTACTAACCTACCCCTATTGAAAGCAGTGGAAATCGGGTTGATGGATTGTCCGTGTAATGGGTAGACAGTAATTTCCATCTCCCAAACACTTGGCTGCGGGCAGCCGACTTGGGAGTGGACATTTTGCCGCTTCTTTCGAATTTTGGGACAACAGGCATCCAAGTTTACCCTGGCAACTAAATTCGAATCCATTTTGTATTCCTATACGAATATTTATAAATCCTTCTATGTGTTTTTATATATCTTCAAAAGCACAACAAAGATGTATTCCACCATCATATATGAATATGATTTACAAATGCCGCTACTCAAATTCAGAAGCTAGAATGAAGTTTAAGGTGAATTCGAATATTTGGAACACTTTATGTCCAACTCAAATGTCACACGCAGCATAATGTCTACTCCCATTTAGATATGTACACAAGCGATGTATCAAGATTCAAATACCGAGTCAATCAACCAAGAATGTACATAACTAACAGACATATAAACACTTATAGAATATATGGATCAATAATATCAACTAATACATAAGCCAGGCCATTGTACTTTTTTTTGCTAGAACAACATTCTTTTTTTAGCGAAGCTACTACATCATCTTGGCCCTTTACGATGCGTGCCACTTATGGTCCATCTATACTATTATTATTGTTGAATGCACATTCAGCCCGATTGGCATATTTGTAGGTCTGGCACAACAATCAAATTGAAATGTCTCCGAGTCTTATCAATTAATATAGACTTGTGCTCAAATAAAATTACAAACCAAAAAACAAAAAACAATTATTACATGATCTCTAAAACAAATGGTTTGATTGATTACACGAACAAACAACACAAAGGTTATTCAACGATGGAAAGAACATTTCACCTATGATTTACCAAGTGGGAATTTAATTTCCTTTTTTCCTTCAGGACCTTAACTATGCGGTCAGTCTCAGCTTGCTTCGTTTTGAAATCCACCAAATATTTAATGGTTGTCTTGAGTACTGCTTGTGATTGTGTTGTTTGCTTCCTCAACATGTCAACTTCATCTCTAAGTGCGTATGTAATCTCTTTCTACCACTAGTTTAGCCTCTAGAGCATCAGCAGTTGGTAATTCATGATGCACGATTGGGCCGGTGCCACTGCTGTGGGATGATACAACGTCCATGGGGACCTCACTCTTTGATCTTGGGCTAACCTGTTTTGCCATTAAAGTTCCGATTGGATTTTGCAAAGTTGAAGTTAGCAAAACATCTCAACTGGGAGTTATAACAGCAAACCAGTTAAACAAACAAGGAATTAAAGAGTTTCAGTTGGATGGTGAAAAGTAGTTATTAACATCATTGTAAACAAACAAGTTTTGCAAATGGTACCTGTTGTGGCATTGGAGTTTCTCTTGGATCCTGAAAAGTTGAGTAGCCAGTAACGTGATTAGAGCAACCAGTTGCAGCAGAAAAGCAGTTAAACAAGCAAGTTTTGCAAAAGGAACCTGTTGTGGCATTGGAGTTTCTCTAGGATCCTGAAAAGTGGAGTAGTCAATAACTTGATTAGAGCAAGAAGTTACAGCAGCAAACCTGTTACACAAATATTTTTTTGAAAATGTACCTGCTGTGCAATTGGACTTCCAATTCGATCCTGAAAACTTGAAGTTGGTAAGATGATTACAACAACAAGTTACAGCAGCAAACTAGGTAAACAAGGAATTTTCTGAAAACATACCTGTTGTGCCAATGGAGTTTCAGTTGGATCCTGCAAACTTGAATGTTAGCAATCAATAAATAAAGTTCTGCAAGAGCCATAAGAAACTAACATCAAACTAGTAAAACTAACTGGTTTTGGCAACGTATTTTACACATGAACTAGTAAAACTAACAAGTTCTTGGCAATGTATTAAAGTAACAAGTCAGTACCGTTTACCAGCAACACAAACATCTGTAAATTTCTTTGATGTAAGCAAAATGATTCCAACACATATATAAGTTAAAAAGACGGTGTCCCTCATATAAACCTGACAGTTGTCTATCTATGAACATGCAAACATTACTTGTGCGACAAGTGATAACAGCAAACCATTTAAACAAACAGGGTATCGGAACCTAAATTACATGTGAATTCTGCTGCACCCTACAAGTACATATGACCAGCTATCTACGTGCTTAAGTAGCTATTTAAGTTCAGGCAAACAGGTAATTCTTAAAAGTAAGTATCAAACACATAGATAGGCGCAGTCTATAATAGGATTAATAGGCTATGGCATTATGTAATCAGTAGCGAACTAAATTAAGCGAAGCAACATAATTGAACAATTTTGCAATAAGTGGCTAACTAAAATTCCGAGAAGCAGATAACTGAACTTACGCTAGCTCTTTGTACATGCACACTGCAACTTCTTTTTCGCTTACAAGGTTCTATGAAGGAGTCCATGGCATCAATTGCTTAGATACGCAGTCCCAATACTTCTTTCTTCCCACACTGCATTGGTAAGTCGAATGGTTAATCTGGTAAGATGGTGCGTCCTTGATATGTTATATGAGGACGTGTAGTCAGACTAGTGGTAGACACACACATCACACTGGCTTTTACTGTATATTTCATGCGATTTCATTTGGCATATCGAGATCTAAGCAATATACCATAGGATGAAAAGACTGGCATCCTTCACATTATTGGCGAACTTAGTTTATAGGAACAAGCAATTCAACCATTTTGTGGGTACATCGAAAGCGCCACTGGAATATTTTTCACTATCCCAATCATACACACAAAAAGGGGTGACGCCACCAAAGGGGCTGGTATGGGCGGCCGCCTCAGGTGGCTGGAAAGTGTGCACCTAGTTTGAGTCGTCCAGGCTGGCCCAGGCTAGTTTTATTATTTAGCAACGCAAGCGTGCAATGTAAAAATGAAGAAAAATGTTTCAATTTGGATGAGCAAATAACGTAAGTGCAAGGCAGGCCCTATAGCAGGCTCACGGCCCGAAGGAGCGCCTCCCATATTGATCGACAGCAGGAAAAATCCCAATAAGTTCGCTCCAGCCGCCAGTATGGTTCACTCCTAACCTAGCCGCCGCTGGACAGACCGACACAGCACTTCCTCGCACCCTCGTTGGAGGGCAGTCGCCGTGCTTCAATCGAACGGAAGGACAAGAAGATGAAGATCCAACCCTGGGTGTAGGCTGCATGGGAGGCAGTGGCGACAGCACGAGCATGGCATCGAGCTTGCGCAAATGGACAGTCATAGCTTGCAAGAGTAGCATGCGCAACGAGCAGGTATATCACGTCCCTGATTATATCTAATTCAACTGTTCAATTTCTGGCCAATAGTTAAAGCTGACGGTGTTGTAAAACTGCTTGTATGTAGGGAATCTATGAGAAAATGAAACCAATTTCTGCTTATTTTATAACTCCCCCAATCAATACTGAATTGACTGAATCTGATGTATCTAATCAAGTTTCCGGTGCAAACATACAAGCTCATGTTGTTCTTGATCCTGAAGTGTCTAATGAACAGACTGCTAATGAAGGATTTGATGCCAACATTTTACATTCTCCCGGTGATGAACATATAGTGTCTAATGAGGGATCTAATGCAAGCATTTTGCAAGCTCCCATTGAAGGACTTAGTGTCTAATGATGATATGCTATGTTGAGAGAGACATAGAGATTTGCAGGCATTGATGAGAAGAAAATTATAGTACATCTTCATGGCTTGAGGAAACGTCGAGGCCATCTACCAGAAAGTCCCCGTATCATGACAACGTAGCATAAATACTTTTCTAATCTATTGTTTGAAACTATTGGCATACTTGTGCAGGATAGATATATTGATATGCAGTTTGCGCACTGGTTATAGGTGCAATTACACTTCGATATTTTCAGCTAGAGAACGAATAATGCAAGCAGGTACCGACCATGTTAGTAGTCCTTGTACACCATGTTGCATTTTGTGTTTTTTGGTGCTTGCATCATTTAGTGTTTTATAATGTGAACTACTTTGGATCATTAGCTGGTTTTCAAAGTGCATGTAGTTTCACATTTCTCAAGTTATGTTGATTTCCGGAGTGCAAGTGCCTTCGTATTTTTGAAGTTAAATGTTCGCCCCTGGTAACTTGAATTCGTGGATCCGCCACTGCACACAAATCATACATGCATGCCAGTACAAATTAAATGAATTGCAGGGACTTACGCTAGCTCGTTGTACAGGCTCACTGCAGCTCTGCTTGCGCTTGGGATGTTACATGTACAAGTCCATGATACCACTTGCTCGGATGTGTAGGCCTTGTGCTCCTTGCATCCCCCTCTGCATTTTTGACACGGCGAATGGTTTATCAGATAAGAGGAATCGACCTTGCTGTTGACAGATACTTACAAGGTTATACGGGTCTGCAGGATGTGTGCCAGATCCTGTAGCTCCGTCATGCTTCGCTAAAAGATGGTTTTGCTTGTTTCAGATGATATCTCCAAAAGAAATAAGAGTTAAAGTCAGAGTTGCATAGGCGTGTAAGCTAAGAGAGCAGTGAAAGGATATCCAAACATCGTCGGAACAGTGCACAAGGGAGTGATGTGTGGATACCTAGTTCGGTCGGCGTTTGGGCATGCTCGCCTAGCTAGAGTGCGGGTCACTTCAGAGCCATTGAGGGTGATGCGCTGGCGTTGGCTAGCCGCACACGGATGCAGATCTTGTGTGGAAGTGGAGCGCTACGATGCGGTGGACGAGACCGTTGGTGAAGCCCCAATGGCCTCGGGGGGCGGAGGTGCGAGGATGTGCTCGGTGAAGTAGCCTCGGTGAGGTGGGAGACGGCGTCGGTGAAGCGCGCCTGATGTGGTGGAAGTCAGTGTCTGTGAGGAACGTCGTATGCGGCGGCTTACGTTGTCGGTGGACCACCCGGTGCGGTGGACGAGGGCGTAGATGAGGTAGCTCCAGTGCGGTGGTGAAGCACGACCGTTGTCTTCGTCATCGTCGTCCGACACAGAGGTGGGGAAAGAGACGAGGGGCGATTCGAACTTTGCTTGGGTTGGCGGCGAATTGGGGATTTGAGCAATCTAGGCGCGGAAGGGGACGGTTGAGAAGGGAGATTTTGCAGGGCTAGAATTGGGGCCGCCAGATATTTCTATCCGAAACATGGAAGCGCGTACTTATTTTTTCGTCATCCTTTTGGGGGGGGAGGGGTGGGTTGCTGGGTGCTAAGCGTCTGTATGACACACACGACCACCACGACACGACCCTGGTCTGCCTGGTGCGCCTACATTTTAGAGGAAATCTGAGAATGCAAACCAATCTTCTTTCATTTGCAAACGAATTTGTATGTATTACCATTCCCTTGTTTTCCTTGCAAATAATTAGTTAGTCGAAACGAGATACTATAAATTAATTAATGAGGAGTTATTTGAAAAAAAATGAAACGGTATCCACGCTAACATGGATTAGAGTGTGTGTCACATAATTAGTTATTTGAATTAGAGTGTGTGTCACATAATTAGTTATTTGAATTAGAGTGTGTGTCACATAGCAATCTCCAATTCTAACTTGGATTTCGCATTTCACTGTATCCACGCTAGTTTTTTAATACAAATTCATATGTATATGATGAACACCATGGTAGTGAGAAAACTTTTGGATGGATTCAAACATATGACCGACAAAAATAGCACAACAATCGAGTCAATGTCAACTTTCCCAAACCTAGTATGGCACGAATTCAAAATAATTACCCATATGCATGGTCCTCAGTTCAAATCTTACAATGTACACCAAATTGAAACATCGATATTAAGTCCAGTACTACCTACATTCGAGTGTTGTTTTTAGCCACCCCCCCCCCCTCTGCACACACGCTACATACTTCCTGTATCGGCAAATCTTCCTCTCCTAACCACCTTAGGAAGCTATCGGTTTCCGACACGTGTTCATTCTTTCTCTCCATGTTTCGATCTCTAACTCTCTCAACTATACAACCCCCTTTTTCCACTATGTTACCAAATGTATTTACCTCACACACCCGCCATTGCACCCCATGTCGAGCTCTCTCTCTCTCTCTCTCTCTCTCTCTCCCTCCCACCCTCTCTCGCTAGATACATGTGAAAGTGCGTTATATCGACTAGAGGGGGGTGAATAGGCGATTTTTATGAATTCTTCACTGAGGAATTTGCTGGTGAGGAAATTCCTTAGCAAAGAACTACTTGCAGCGGAAGAAGTACTCAGAAGTAAGCATAACAGAATACACGCATGGTCATCATGATGAAATGAAGACTAGCTCAGAGTACAGAAAGCGTAATCACAGGATAACACAAGATGAAGGCAAACAGACTGAAGAAATTGAACTGAGGAAATTGAGAAAGTCTTCATTCAAAGTCTTCAAACACAGATATGAACAAACACTCAACACAGTAATGAGGAAATGAAAGGGTTGAGGAAATAGAACCATTTAGGTTGGTGAAGACAATGATTTGGTAGACCAGTTCAACTTCATCTCGGTTATGCGTCCTGTTGGAGCGGCTGAGTATTTAAACTCGAGGACACACAGTCCGGACACCCGGTCGGCTGAGCACGTAGCTCGGGACACCAAGTCCTCACCGTATTCTCCTTGACCTAAGGTCACACAGGACCTCGTCCAATCACTCATGGTAAGTCTTGAGCGACTTCCAAACCTTCACAGACTTGGTCACTCGGCGATCCACAATTCCTCTTGGATGCTCTAGACCATGACGCCTAACCGTCTGGAAGAAGCACAGTCTTCAAAGGTAACAAGCGTCGGATCCAGGCAGGATCAATTTCTTGATGATGCTCAATCACTTTGGGTTTATAGGGGTTTGGTTTTGGGTTTTCCTCACTTGATGATTTTCGCTCAAAGTCCTCGGAGGATGGGTTGCTCTCAAATGACAAGTGTCAAGTTCTCTCGAGCAGCCAACCAGCTAGTGGTTGAGGGGCGGCTATTTATAGCCTAGGAGCAGCCCGACATGATAAGACATAAATGCCCTTCAATGATATGACCGTTAGGTGGATAAGATATTTTGGGACAGGTGGCGCGCAGACGACAACGATCGGAAATTTGAATCTCAAATTCCTCGGGGCTATCATGTTCCTCACTATGTAGGCAATCCGCCTTTGGCGAATTCCTAACTCCTCGGTCGAAACAAATTCCTCGGCGACTGGAAGAACTTCGTCTCATCCTTTGAAGAAATTGACTGAATCTGTATGAGATTTCAAAGGCTTCACTCGAAGGGATTGGTAGGTATAGGATTTTGAGTTGAGCATCACATGGAAATTTTTCCTTAGTATTTCCTCGACCCCTTTAACGATCTGATGTTTCCTATGACTCAAGAAAGAGAAAAACGAAACTATGAAAACAAGTCTTCACGCTCCATGTTCCTCAAATGAATACCAAGTCTTCAAGGTCACACCAATTTCTTCACTTTCAAAGTCTTCAGAATATCAAAGTCTTCAGTCGAAGAACTTCATTTTTAGGGGTCGACTTTCTCTGCAAATATCAAACTCCTCATAGACTTATAGACCTGTGTACACTCACAAACGCATTAGTTCCTTAACCTATAAGTCTTCAATCCACCAAAATCACTAAGGGGCACTAGATGCACTTACAATCTCCCCCTTTTTGGTGATTGATGACAATGTAGGTTAAGTTTTCAACGGGGATAAACATATGAAGTGTAAATATTGATAATGAGGAATTTGATTGCAAGATATAGAAGAACTCCCCCTGAAGATGTGCATAGTGAGGAATTTGCTTTTGAGGCAATGCACATTTGAAGAGTTGAATCATGGAGATCTCCCCCTATATCTTGTAATTCATACACGCATTTGACATATAATGTGAAGAATTTGTAATGCATGATGAAATATGGTGCTTGATGTTATTCAACATGCGTGCGATAACATTAATGAGGAACAAGCATGCAAAATAACGCATCAAGGGTATCAGAGCTCAAATAGATTTGCTATGAAGATTTTCAAGGAGCTCAAGAGAATCAGAGCATAGTGCAAGAGCATAATGCATCAAAAGTATCAAAGCACCATCGGGTTTAAGATTACAACTCGATCCAATAAAAGTTTCAAAGAGCGAGAGTTGTAACTTAATAAATTACTGTATATAGGCAATAAACTAGACCGGCTTGAAGACTAACTCAAATTTCTCCCCTTTGTCATCGAATGACCAAAAGGATCGGCGAGGACTAACGCTCTGAAGAATTTCAAGTTGAAGAAGGAGCGCCCGGCGTTGTTGGCGTCGGTTGTTGTAGTAGGACCAGCAGCGGTGTCATCCAAGTCTTCATTTTCATCGATGTCGCGATGAAGAATAGGAGCTGGCCACCAAGGAAGGAACTTTGACCTTCTTGTATTTCTTGGAGGAGGTGCGAGACCAGTCAAATTCTTCCTTGAGTCCCATTGGCGTCGGTTCTTACGCTTTGTAGACATGTGAAAGAACAGCCAGTGCGTTTGAAGGTTTCATGGAGGTAGTAGTGGTTTTCTTCACCGCATTGTGTGTTGAGGTCATGTTGTGAAGAATTGAACCAAACGGCGCTTGACCCATTTATGATTGCGATCAACCTTCGATGAAGGCGAGGAGTAACTCACGATCAGTCATCACCACAGGTGCGATAGCTTGAGGACTTTGCGTGGTGAGGTATTTGCGGTAGTCATGTGTGGCGAGTCATCATTGGTGGAGTAGGATGCTGCTTTGCGAAACTGTCCATCCAATGGACGAATGCCTTCACCGATCACAGCAGTAGCCTTGCCCTTGTCATCGGCTGAGGTAAATGTCCGTTTGAGGACTTCAATCGGGGGCAAGTAGCTGCAGTGGTTCAGAGTATCAGCCTTGTAATTGAGTGAAGACCTTGTCCTAATGAATCTCATTATCCAAGGCGCATAAGGCTTCAGCTCAAATGGTGACATAGCAATGTTTGCCAGAGTCCTCATGAAGAAATCATGGAAGTTGACGGGAACGCCATGGATGATGTTGAAAAGCATATTCTTCATGATGCCAACGACTTCTTCATCATCTGAGTCATGGCCTTTGATAGGACTCATTGTCTTCGTCAGAATCTGATAGACAGTCCGAGGCACATACAATAATTCCTTGACGAGGAATTTTGTTCTTGGGGCCTGCCTTGGCTTCAAAGGCTTCATCAGCACTTGCATATAGTGATTTGAAAGTTACGGTTCGTTGTAGATACAACGAGCACCATCAAGTGGAGGATGAGTGGTAGAGCACGAAGCAATTCAGTTCTTGGTGCCTTGTAGTGAGTATTTTCAGACATCGGTCTAATACCCATGAGTTCACGTCTTGACGTCTCCGTGATGTGCAGCGTTGCATAGAATTGAAGAATTAGTTCTTCATTCGATCCACAGATATCGGTGCAGAAATTGAAAGCCTGCGTCGTGAAGAACAACGAGGACTGGCTCAAAGCTGGCGGAGACTCCATGTCCACATGAGGAATATGATCATGATCGAAGACTTTATCTTTGTTGAAGAGCACTGAGGAATAGAAGTTGGCTTGGTTGGCAGTCCAGAAACGCCTCTTCCTAATGCGAGCAGAATCATATGGATTATAGTCAGTGAAGAACACGTGCTCGGCAAAGAAATCATCAGCCTTGAACTTTTGTTTGCTTGAGAACGGATTCTTTTGCTTGGGCGAGAGGGTGTCGATAAGTTGCATCACCACCTCGGGAATCGCAAGTTCAGGTTCTTGGTGAGAATTTCTTCTTCCTCAACAGTGCGATCGAGGATCGGCAGACGGAGTTCATCGACACTAGTGGCTGGAATTTCTTCATGCCTGAGCAAGTGGTTGAGTTTCTTGAGTCCATTTGGACTGTTTGTGCGAGGGACCGAGGAATTTGTTGGGGCGGGGTGAAGAGAGGAGTATTGGGATGCAGACTTTCCCAAAGTCATCATTCATCACCGGTGTGGTGCATCCAATATCCACATCTTCATCTTCAATTTCCTCAACACCAGCCTCTTGACCGTGGCCCGAGGCATAGGTGAGAAATGGCGGGGGTTGAAGGGATTGCGTCCACTTCAATTTCTTCATCAATCTGCTCGACGAAGCGGCGAATGATGTTCTTCATCGATCCGATTGGGATCTCATAGTCTTCTCCAAAAGGAACAAGGTCCTTTGATGGCATGGAGAAATCGGAACAACATCAATTGGATTTTCGAATGAGCTGGTCATTGGCTTCATTTTCTTGGCAGTCAAGAATCGGCGCGGTGATGCTTTCCTTTTCTTCTGACAGATCTCGTTACGCAGCCTTGGTTTTCTTCACATCGAGGCGATGGAAGAATTGGAGTTGGAGTTGGCGCAGGAGGAGCCGAGGAATTTGGTTGATTTTCTTGAGCTGGCGATGCAGTTGCCTTGACTTCTTCGATTTCTTGAGCGCACCACTAGTGGATGCCACAGCAATTTCTTCGGCCGCTGGAATGGGATCATCAGCCCTGGAACTAGCATTTTCATCAGCAGCCTGAACGTCATCAGCGGTGCTGGCATGTTCTTCAGCCTGAGGAATTTCATGTTGCACTTGGGCAGCAACATTTGTGAATTTCTTCGTCAGGTTGACAAATCTGACCTTGGCTCCTTGCCAATCAGCATAATAGGAATCAAAGTTTTTGCTGAGGTCTTGAATTTCAGTCTGGACCTTGAGAAGCTCCTCAGGTGTCATTTTGACAACGTTTTTCTTCAGGAACTTCTCCTTTCTGTATTGAGCATTTTTTATTTCTCTTGCCTTCTCAAACTTCCATTTTTCTTCAGCGATGAAGTGAGTTAACATATGACTTTGTCCAGGTGTCAGATGAAAGTCAGGCATAGGGGTATTGGGATCCTTGTGCCAGAGATCAATATAGCCGAGGACTTTCTTCGGATCCAACAGCAGTGGCACAAACGGACCTTTGGCTCTAGCGGCCTTTCCTTGACGGTCTCTGATGATTTCCGCAAGTTCATCATCAGATGCTTCATCATCAGAAGGCACATGGAATGCACCCTGTTTCTTCTTTGGGCTTGGCCGAGGACCTCGTCCATTTGTTGCTTTGGTCTTGGTGAGTCGGGCGGATGATGAAATGGGAGCTCTTTGAGGAACTTGCTGAAATGCTGAGGCAATTGAGAAGCCAGCAGTCCTTTGACATGTAGCAGTGCACGAGGCGAAGATTTTGACGAGCTGTTGAGGACTTTGGTGGAGCTGTAGCGATGTGAGAATTTGCCTTGAGGCGCTGCTGAGGAACTTGGCCGTGAGGCGCTGATGGTGAAGCACTTGGCTTATGAGCAGGCTTCTTTGGCATGGATTTCCTTGGTTTGACCGAGGCCTCGATGCGATAGCGATGGCAGAATCCTCATTGAATTTCTTCACCGCCTCCTTGGCTTGTTTTGCCAATTTAGCTTGGCGCTTAGCCCATTCATCGGAAAGTCCTCACCACGTTTGATGCTTGTGGGATCAGCTACTTGGCAGTGCCAATGGAGCTCTTGGGCATGGAGGATTGAGGCGAATTTCTTCATGTACTTTGGAGTCACATATCTGTACTCCCTCCATTCCCGTGCCCATCTCCGTTCAATTTTCGAATCGCACCTTGCGCTGATTTTGTTTTCTTCATCGGTGTGCAATAGTCAAGCATAGATTTCCTCGAGGATTTCAAGCGCAGTCATAACCTCGGGTTTCTTTCCTCCTTTCTGTGGCTTCTTACCGTCGCCATGTTCTTGAGTTGAGAATTTGAACAATTGAGTTCTCTGAAGAAGTATGCAGTTTTTCTTCGAGGAACGCTGCAAATGAGTTAAGTTGATGAGAACCTAGTGATTCAGCAGCGGACATGTGTACTGTGAGCAGAGTATAGTTGCGAGGAATTTGGAGAGGTCATATCGTTCTCGAAGGTTTTCAAAAGAACAAGTTTTGAGGATTTTGACCAGATGAGCCTTGAAGAATTTCACTAAGTGTTCTTTGTCTTAGGTTCGAGTTGTGCGATCGAGGATCCACACAATTGAGGAATCTTGAAGAAAATCATTGCTTAGAAAGCGAATCAAGAGCATTTTTGTTTGAGGTGTTCATATGTGTGAAGATTTGAAGAATAAACACCTTTGAAGATTTTCAGGAAGGTTTGAGAATCAAAGCGAGTAATAAAAGTAACTTTTAATTACCGAAGTGAAGAACACGACGAACTAGGAAGAACAGTTGGGAAGTTAAATGGTTCAGATCTTCCACGCCCTAACTTGGCGGAGGAAGACAGCTCTGGCGGCGGAGTGAGGATTTCAGCGTCGGTAGCGAGTCGTCGGCGACGAGGTCGAGGCGATGAAGCTTTTCCTCACCGGTGACGATGGAGTAGCGGCGCTAGGGTTTGAGGAGCTCGGCGGGAGAGAGAGGTCGGCGAGTAAAAGAAGTGAGGAAGGAAGAGGGTATTTATAGACACGGTGAAAAGCGAATCGCTCAAGATTTAGGACGAGCGTGCCTGACCATTTCCTTCTCACGACATGTGTCATCCACGTCTTGTGTAGTGGAGATCGTGTCTGATTGTGGGTGAGTAAAATAATGCATCGTGGGATGCGGAGCGGTTTAATGACAAAACCGAAAGTTTGGATAAGATCAGTTTTAAAGTTTAGTTCACAATTTCTTCAGTTGTCAAGGACACAATGAAGATTTTGAGCGAGTTTCAAAATAGAACGCACATGAAGAATTTGTGAATAGATTGGGTTAAGTATAGCATAGAGGGAAGGGTCCATCACATTCACTTAGCGAGAAAAGCGACTTGAAGAAATAGCCATAAGTGAATGCTGTAGAGGACATAAACATATATATATGTATATATATATATATATATATATATATATATATATATATATATATATATATATATATATATATATATATATATATATATATATATATATATATATATATATATATATATATATATATATATATATATATATATATATAATGAAGAAGAAACGACGCGAAAGCAGTGAAGATTTTGCAAAGTTGAAGAATTTGAAAAACTGAAGAATTTCAAAACTGAAGAAAAACTCAATTGAAGATTTTCAACTTTGGTGGTGGCGTGACCCACCGTATAAGAATGATGACTTCAGACACCGCATACAATTGTCGTAGGGTTCTGAGAATCAAATTCTTCATTAATTTCTTCACACTAAGAGTGTTATTCTTCATTGATTGAAGAAAAACGTTTCTTCATGTGTTGCACATCTAAGTCATCAATTTTGCATAAGTGTCAGGATGTGTGTCCTTTTCAAAGAACGTTCGAAGATTCTAAGATATCTATCTCACACCGCAACTTGCTAAATCTCTTCTCATCCAAGGGATTAGTGAAGATATCAGCTAGCTGCTCTTGATCTTCACGTGCTCGATGGAGATTTAAGCCTTCAACACATGATCACGAAGAAAATGATGGCGAATTTGAATGTGCTTTGTCTTGAGTGCTGAACTGGGTTGTGAGCAATCTTGATGGCACTCTCATTGTCACAATAGAGAGGCACATTCTTCACGTTGATGCCGTAGTCCTTGAGAGTTTGCTTCATCCACAGCAATTGAGCACAACACGAGCCAGCAGCAATGTATTCAGCTTCCAGCGATGAAGCGGTGATCAGATTCTGTTTCTTGAGGACCAACAGACCAAAGATCGTCAGAAATGACAAGTACCAGATGTTGACTTGCGGTCCACACGATCACCAGCATAGTCGAGTCGAATATCCAATGAGATCAAAAGTAGAGCCCTTGGGGTACCATAATCCTAGTGTTGGTGTGTGAGCTAGATATCGAAGAATATGCTTCACAGCCTTATGGTGTGATTCCTTGGTGTAGCTTGAAATCGGGCACACATGCAAACACTAAGCATTATATCTGGCCTAGATGCACATAAGTACAATAAAGAACCAATCATGGGCGGTATACCTTGTGATCGAAGTCAATACCATTTTCATCGATTGCATAGATGGCCATTTGTTGGCATAGGAATTTTAGCGCCTTTGCAATCTTGCATGCGAATTTCTTGAGGACATCTTTGAGGTATTTCTCTGAGATATGAATATGCCATTGTGTTGTTGATGAATTTCAAGACCTAAGAAGAATTTCAACTCTCCCATCATAGACATTTGATATTCTTCACTCATCATATAGGCAAATTCATCAATATAACGTTGGTCAGTACAGCCAAAGATAATATCATCAACATATATTTGGCACACAAACAGTTCACCATCATAAGATTTAGTAAAGAGAGTAGGGTCGAATGAACCGGATGTGAAGCCATTCTTCACGAAGAATTCCTTCAATGTATCATACCACGCCCGTGGCGCTTGTTTGAGACCATAGAGGGCCTTATTAAGTCTCAAGACTTTGTCGAGATTCTTTGGATCTTCAAAACACGGGGTTGAGCAACATATACTTCTTCCTCAAGCTTACCATTGAGGAATGCACTTTTCACATCCATTTGATATAAAGTGATATTGTGATGGTTAGCATAGGCGAGTAACATGCGAATAGACTCAAGTCTAGCGACAGGTGCAAAAGTTTCATCGAAATCAATTCCTTCAACCTGTGTGTAGCCTTGAGCTACTAGTCGTGCCTTATTCCTCACCACAAGGCCATTTTCATCTTGCTTGTTGCGGTAGATCCACTTTGTGCCAATGATATTATGCTTGCGAGGATCTGGACGTTTGACCAGTTCCTGACATTGTTGAGCTCGAATCGATGTAATTCTTCTTGCATAGCCTGAATCCACTCCGGCTCCAGAAATGCTTCATCTACCTTAGTGGGCTCTGTGATAGAGACAAAAGCATAGTGCCCACAAAAGTTAGATAAATGTGAAGCTTTTGAGCGTGTGAGAGGACCTGGCGCTTTAATGTCATCGATGATCTTCTCCACTTGCACTTCTTTTGCAACGCGAGGATGAGCTGGTTGTCGTCGATGAATTTGATCATTTTCCTCGGCACCATTGTCTTGACATTATCTTGAGTGCATCACTCGGCGTTCTTCGGCGTCTGAGAATGAATTCTTCAGCAGTTTCTTCAATTGGAATGACATCCTCGGTTGCCTTGAACTTGATAGAATCCTCGGTGCTGGTTTATCTAACACGAAGGTAGGTGCTCTCTTTGCGAGCCATTAGTTTCATCGAACCGCACATCTACAAAGTCAACAATCTTGTGAAGAGTGATGTTGAAGACTCTGTAGGTGTCGAGTCCTTTCGTAACCAAGCATAAAACCTTCATGTGCTTTGGTGCAAATTTAGAGTTGTGATGAGGATCTCTAATCCAGCATTTAGCACCGAAGACTTTGAAATAACTTACATCGGGTTTCTTGTCAGTGAGGAGTTCATAGGCAGTCTTTTTGAAGAATTTGTGAAGATATACTCTGTTGATGATGTGGCATGCAGTATCAATTGCATCAATCCAAAAACGACTAGGCGTTTTGTATTCATCAAGCATAGTGTGAGCCATCTCAACAAGAGTTCTGTTCTTGCGTTCCACGACGCCATTTTGCTGAGGAGTATAAGGAGCAGATAACTCATGAGTAATACCAAGTTCATCAAGATAGTCATCAAGACCGGAATTCTTGAACTCAGTTCCATTGTCACTCCTGATGTGCTTGATCTTCACACCAAAGTTAGTTCAAGCCCTCGAGGAAAATCGTTTGAAGACTTCCTGCACTTGATTTTTGTAAGTAACAATGTGTACCCATGTGTAACGAGAGTAATCATCAACAATAACAAAGCCATGTATAGATGCATCATTAACGACAGCTGAGTAATGATTGGGACCAAAGAGGTCCATGTGAAGCAATTCGAAGGGACGAGTAGTGGTCATGATAGTCTTCGCTGGATGCTTGGCCTTGGTCATTTTTCCAGCTTCACAGGCTCCGCATAAGTGATCCTTGAGGAATTTTACATTCTCAATTCCAATGACATGCTTTTCTTCGCAAGCGTGTGCAAATTCCTCATGCCTGCGTGACCAAGTCGTCGATGCCATAGCCAGCCTTCTGAAGCTTTTGCAAGTAGACACACGGCTGGTTGTGGTCTGAGAGAAGTCAACAATATACAAGTCTCCTCTCCTAAAGCCTTCGAAGACTTTGGAATTGTCAGCTTCCATCATCACAACACAACGATACTTGCCAAAGATAACTACCATATCAAGATCACAAAGCATTGAGACTGACATGAGGTTGTATCCTAAGGACTCAACAAGCATGACTTTGTCCATGTGTATGTCCTTAGAGATCGCAACCTTACCAAGACCAAATACCTGACTTTTGCCTTTGTCACTAAAGATCATATGCTTCAGATGTGATGGTGATAAGGGAGCATCCATCAATAGATTCTTGTCACCAGTCATGTGATTTGTACATCCACTATCGAGAACCCACTCAGTGGCTTTGGGTTGATCATCCTGCAGATGAATTAGTACAACTTACGATCTCATATACTTCATCAGTGAAGAATATGATATCAAGTTCATCAGATGAATTTCATCAGTCAATATTAACAGATAATGTCGGCGATATACCCCGCGGTGTAAACCGGCCGGAAGTTAACCCGTCCGGACTTGGCGGTTTATTTGAGGTCCCGCTGGCGCTTGGCGATATTCATCGGTGACCCGCCCGACACGGCAATTTACCAAAGAACCTGCCAGGATGTTGTAACTCACTTGGTGACCGGCGGACGGGTCGAGGAGCGACAAGACCGGTGGCCCGTCTGGCGGTTCATGAAGGCCGGTTCAACTATTGTGGGCCGGTTTAAGAGGAAAGGCATGAGGAATATTTACCTTACAAGGAGTTAAGACCAGGACTTGTATCCGGTTTGCATTAGAGATAGACTAGTCCTAATCCTAATAGGACTCCACATGTAACCCGCCCCTTCAACATATATAAGGACGGGCAGGGCTCCCCAAAGGGGGACAAGCAGCAAGAAACAATATCTAGGGCTAGACACAAAGGGGGAGCCGGCTTATGCGGAGCTCCCTCATGAGCATAATGAGACCTAGCCTCAAACAGCATGTAGGGCTATTACCGGATGATGTTTCCAGGGGCCCGAAGCTGTCTAAACCCTTGTCTGCGTGTTGATCCGCCCTGCGTCTCTCGTCCCACTCAACCCCTCTCAAGCTACCACATAGATACGTTGGCCTCGCGACTAAGTCCTGACACTAAGGACATCTGCCGTGACAAATCCACGACAGTTGGCGCCCACCGTGGGGCAAAACGCACGGTGCTGTTGAGTTCTTGGAGGGATATTTTCAGGGATCGAGAAACTCGTGATGTGTTGGATGGAAAAGAGCTGGCGCAGAAAGACATACAAAGTCTCCGTGTCAAGCAGTCGGAGCGACATACAAGATTGAGGTTAACAAAAATTAAGGTTTTGCGTTCTGTACGCAGCCGACGATATGTTCAAACCGCCGCCGGTCTAAGCGAGCGGTCAAATCACAAGTCGCCAAGACCGTCGCAGTTGGCTCCGTCGGCGTGTCAAAATCAAGATTTGTTTTTCAGTACTACTAGTACTACTTTCAATTTGTAGAGCATCCATCAAACCGTATCTACAAGTTCAGTCTCTACGTCACACAAAGGATCAACCGGATCTGTACTTTTCACGTGGGCTGAGAATTAGTTCGTTAAAGATCTCCGTCTATTGCTGGGACACGAGTCACAAGGCCCGATCGGAGCAGATCCAAAATAAAAAAGAGCAAAAAACAGCCACGACCGGAAAACGGAGCAGCCACGACCTGGACTCTTTGCCCTCGCGCTTCTCAGGCGCCCGCTACTGAAGCTGTCTGCTCGCCGGTTCATCTCCACATCGGTCGCTTCGGCTGTCGCACGGTTGAGCCGCCGCACCACCGCGGCCATGAGTCGCCACTGCGGGCCGCCGCGGGATCGCCCTCGGACCGCCGTACCCCAAGCCGCCGGCGCCCCTCCATCTCCGTCAAGCTGCCCTGGCTTCCGTTCTAGGCCGCATGAGCGCCCCCCGTCGTCATGAGTCGCCATTGGCGCCGCCCTGTTTTGCCCCGGACTTGAAGCCACCGCCTCCGCGACCTTACCTCGCTTCCACCTATGCTAGTCTCTGCCGGCGGCTTATAAGCCGCCTCTGCCGGTTTGCCTCAGCTGCGGCATTGAGTCACCAATCGCTGGTGTCATTTCCGTCATCACCACGGCCGCGCAATGAGCCGTCTACACGCGCCCCGCCGCTTTAAGTTGCCGGCGGGTTGAGCCGCCGCTTTACACCTGTCCGCATTGCCGCAGGTTTGCTTCGCCTCCACTATAGGCCGCTGCCTCAAGCATAGCAGCGTCAAACCGCCGTCCACTTCCAGGCTGCCATGGCCTTGTGCTGCTCCTGCTTTTAAATCGCCGGCGCCGTGAGTCGCCGTCACTGTTTTACCGAGTCGCCACCCTTTGTTGCTTCTGGACCATCACCGCTTTGCTGGCTGGTGAGCACCTTGGGCTGGCCTGCCGCCCCGCTTTGCTTCGCTTCAGCCTGCGTAATTACTTACAGACCTGCCGGCGCCTCAGCTCGCCTCTGCTACTTCCGCTGGAAGCTACCCCCGCAGCCATTGAGTCAAGTTGGACCGGTCGCTTCTACTTCTAAACCGCCCAACGCCGTGAACCGCCAGGATGTTGCTTACGACCCGGCGCTTGACCCGCTGCGTCGCACTCGACCCACCTCACCGGGAAGGATGACATCCAGACACATGTGGGTTGCAACAGTTTTTTGGTTTTAGTTACCGCTGCATTGATGGTTTCAAGCTGTGCAAGGCCTGGAGGGTAATCGGAATGCATGCATGCATGACGGTTCAAAAACCAATATACTTACAATAATGGAACAGAGGTCCTAGCAAGCAAGTACCACTATTAAATTTGCAGCAGATCAAAGTCAAAGTCAGTTGAAGCAAGAAGAAATCTGGCAATCTGCTAGGAATTGTTTTTACTGTATTAGTACTCACTGCTGCGCATGCCTGTCTGCCGTTGCATACTATTCCTACTACACTGCGCACGGTCTATCGAGATACAACTGCTGGATTATATCTCAAAAGACCAACAGCATAATACTACTGATTTATCATTACCTCAAGACAAAAGAAAAAAAAAGAACCTGAGGGTCAAATCCTAGTGCTAACAGTCACCAGGCCATGGAAAGTGTTCTGGCCGGTTTACTGTGGAGCAGTCGGTAAGTGCAGACAAAAAAAACATGCTACTACTCGCTGGTGGCACGGCCAATTAAATTTCCAGGTGCTATCTTTTCCATCTGTTTCTTTTTTGTACATATTGTTTCTCCGAGAACGATTACTCTGGCCTATATCTTTCTATACAGGACAAGTGCTCACTATAAAAGTGATGCCCTACTATGGACGACGCGCGCTAGCTGTTCTATGCCGGCATTTGTGCATATCACACTGGTGAACCGGAACACAAACTGCCACCCCCGCAGCCGCGGTCGACTCTTTTATCCGTACTGGCGTATAACCCCGCGATGGGTATCAACTGGCCTGACATATCAGGTGAAATCCATCCAATATATTTTTTGCTTTCTTTGAAAAGGCAATTACTCCGGCTTGCAAAAGTTATCTAATGCAGGACCCTAAACTGCCATATTGGTGCAAATTTAAAGGCCGTCAGAAAATTTCCGGCTTAAAAAGAAGGTTTCCGGTTTAAAATCCGGTTCAAGGGAAAGCTATCTCCCACAAAAATCTGAAGCTCTCAATATCCGGTTCAAAATTCCGGTTCAAGAAGGATTTATCTCTTGCAAAAAGTTAAAGGGTGCCAAAGAGGACCTGCTGCCATGATGCGCGGTTCAAACATGGGTATCATGCCTTATTGGCTTATCATATTATTGATCACTTGGGGGCTTGGTCATGTATGAACCATAGTCACACCTCTTGATCGATGCAATGCCACAATATCACTTGGGGGCTTGGTCGTGTCCGAACCAATGCAACACCTTTTGATAGGTGAAAGCCACCAGATCACTTGGGGACATGGTCAAGTCTGAACCGATCCGCCTCTTGATCGGCCTAAGGCCATAGAGTCGCTTGGGGCTTGGTGAACCCAACCATTGCCACGCCACTTGATCGGCATAATGCCACGGTTTGATTGGGGACTGGCTGACTTGAACCATAGTTACACCTTATTGGGAGCTTGGTGGTGTCCGACCATGGTAACACCATCGATCGGCTCGAGAAAGCCTCTTTTTGCAAACGGTTTTATCATTGCCTTTGCTTCCATATTTTTTTCATAACTGTTATTTGATTTTTGTTGCGTTTTTTAAACCGACATTGTTAATCCGGTTCGACTGTCAATTACAATTTGGCGGAACACGGTCAAATCTTAATCCGGAGACTATCTGCCCGGTTTGATTTTATGTTACCATCTTATTATGGAGTAAACCGGTGTTCATTAACCTGGCTTGACTTTCAATTACAAGTTGTCAGTACATGATCAAATCATAATCTGGAGACTATCCGCCCGGTCTGGTTTGACTACGAGTCGCCAGTATTATATATGGTTAAACCGGTGTTTATCACAACCCGGTACGGTTTTATCATAAACCGACACAATATGAAAGGAGTTATCATTACTCAAGATTGGGGTTATCACCCTTACTACAAAAAGTTGGTAAACCAATGATGTGATTCAATGTCACAGGTATGATATATTTCATTGATCATTCTTAAGTGCAGCCTTGGTTATAAACCTAGGTTATATGTTGGGCATTATGACCCGTCCGGCGGTAAACCGCCAGGACACTTTAAACTTGTTGTATGCAGAGACAGGTTGAATAAAGCATGATGATAAATTATCCGGTGTTTATTACACCGGCTTGGCTTTAAGACGATGGGTCGCCAGTATATGATGAGAAATTATCCGGTGTTTGTTAACCTGGCCTGGCTTTGGACTATAAGTCGCTAGTACATATTTGGATTGCGCCATTGGAATCATGTGCTTATAAATCATTGGGTTATATTATTCAAATAGCCAAACTTGGCTGAATTTTCATTATGATATTGAATGAATAAGGTTTTTCATACCAGATTATATTATCTTGAATAAGCCAACATGGCTAGATTTTTATTATGGTTATCAATAACCAATATTATCATTGAGGTTTTCAAAGTCGCTTCAGCGCAATGGCTATTATTTCATCAATGGGTATGATTTATTCTACAATGGAGGGAATAGTCCCGAGTCGCTGCTGGCTTACGACCCGGCACTTGGGGGCTACATTATTTAAGTTGAGATTATATCAAATATGCAAGTCTCATGTCGCTGCAAGCATGCACCATGACACTTGGGGGCTAATGCAAAGTAATTTTTTGCTCGTATTATTGAAGACCCGACTCATCACATTATAATGAGTCAGCCCTTGGGGGCTACCAATTGCTCATCAGCAGTTGAAGGTACAAAGCTTTTATTCATTATATTGAAGGGTCCACTACTCGGTTGGTAAAGCACAAGGCTCTTAACCTTGTGGACGTGGATTCAAGTCCCATGATGGGGTTACATCATACGATGTTATTTTCATTGAAGTATATATTAAGTCCCAGCTCAATATTATCTTCTTGAGCGGCCCTTGGGGATACACATCATTGCTCAAATCTACATGATTATACCTACAAAGTCCCTGCTCATTATTGCATAATGACCCGACCCTTGGGGGCTACACTAGTTGAAGTTTTTATGAGTATAAGACAATTACAAGTCCCGTGTTCTCGCAAGCATGACAACCCGACACTTGGGGGCTACATAGTATGGAGTATTCAGTTTTTACTAGTCCTTTGGGATGAACACCATGGATTTCTTTGAAAGTGGCAGTATCTATATTGAAGCAAAGTCTTAAGCCACCACTTTGTTCTGCTCAAAGACTTGGGGGCTACAGGTATTATATTATTAAGAAATATTGTCAAATTCTCTGATTGAGCAAACTAGGTTGACCCAGCGTCACCAATCATTATGACCACAATGGCTGCAACCCGGCGTCATTAATAATCATGAACGGCGTTGGCAACAATCATGAACCGTGTCTGCAACAATCATGACTCGAAATTATCAAGTTTTTATAACCCGACAGTCTTTGGCAATGATAAAACCGGCAAGTTCGCATCTTCAAACCGTTGAATATCGGATGAGTATTTCAAGACCAATATTTCTTAAACCGGCGCTTTGGAAGCCGACTCAAGTGGATTATTCTTCACAATATTTTTCTATAAGAAGCCAACATCAGCAATTTGGGTATGAAGCTGGTTATTGACCGGATTTTCTAGAAGGAGGAAATGACAAAGGACTTAAGGACGATCGGTGCGGTCTACAAGAATTCTTAACCGGAGCACAACCTGCCAAATTTGTTACGGTGTTTATTTTGCAGCATAAGTTTACCATGGATAAATCCAAGTTAAACTTGGGGGCTAATGTCGAGGATATACCCATGGTGTAAACCGGCGGAAGTTAACCCAGCGGACTTGGCGGTTTATTTGAGGTCCCACGGGCGCTTGGCGATATTCATCTGGTGACCCGCCTGCACACGGCAATTTACCAGACTTTGTCGGGACGTTGTAACTCACTTTGGTGACCCGGCGGATGGGTCGGGAGGAGCGACAAGACCGGTGGCCCGTCTGGCGGTTCATGAAGGCAGTTCAACTATTGTGGGCGGTTTAAGAGGAAAGGCATGAGGAATATTTACCTTACAAGGAGTTAAGACCAGGACTTGTATCCGGTTTGCCTTAGAGATAGACTAGTCCTAATCCTAATAGGACTCCACATGTAACCGCCCCTTCAACATATATAAGGAGGCGGGGGCTCTAAAGGGGACAAGCAGCAAGAAACAATATCTAGGGCTAGACACAAAGGGGAGCGGCTTATGCGGCGCTCCCTCATGAGCATAATGAGACCTAGCCTCAAACAGCATGTAGGGCTATTACGGATGATGTTTCCCGGGGCCCGAAGCTGTCTAAACCCTTGTCTGCGTGTTGATCCGCCCTGCGTCTCTCGTCCCACTCAACCCCTCTCAAGCTACCACATAGATGTGTTGGCCTCGCGACTAAGTCCTGACACTAAGGACATCTGCCGTGACAAATCCACGACAGATAAGCAGTATGAGGACGTGTGAAATGAAAGTTCATTTCATCATGATTAGCCTGCGTCCTTTTAGGCATTTTGTCAGGTCCCCAGCAAATTCTTCAGACGTTAAGGCACATCTGGAGACCTGACCCTGCAGAAGAGATTAGTTCTTTTTCTTCACCACCCACATCTGAAGGGGTGGCAAAGAGTTCATCACTCTGCGAGCACCATACGAGAATGGTGGCATAGAAGCCAAACCATTTCGTTTCACATAAGAGGGGTTAGGGTAAGCATATGAATAAGCAGAGAAATTCTTCGAGGACTTATGAACATATTGGTTTGAAGAATAATGCACATATTCATAGCCCTTTGCTCCACCCTGCGAAACAGAGTTATTAGCACGATGATAATCATATGAGGACTTTGATCCTTTTGAGGAATTTGATCCACGTGAGGAATTTGGTCCGTATGAGGACTTGGATCCATATGAAGAATTTGGTCCATATGAAGAATTTGATCTGGGGTTCCTATTCTTCACGGTGGTGTCATGAGGACATTCACGAAGACTTTCAAGGCATTTCTTGGGAACCCAGATTTTCTTCATAGGGGAACCGTTCCTGCAGTTAGTGCCAACATATCTAGCAAATACTTCACCATTCTGATTTTTGAACAATTTATAATTGGAGTGAAATGACTCATCAGAAGAATGAGGAGATTCGCATGTAAACCCAGATAAGTTAGATGGATCAATCTGGAGGTCCCTTTGCAGCAACCCATGAGGTTTTGGGATCTGCTCGGGCTTCAATATGTTCCATCAAGATTGAGTTTCCTCTCAAAGGCAATACCCTCTTTCCTAGGGTTCATGTTGAGGATCTGCTTTTTAAGCACATCACAAAGAGTCTGATGCCCTTTGATGCTTTTATACATGCATGTCATGTACAATTCCTTCAGCCCTGTGTCGTCAGTGATACTAGCAATGTCCTCAAATGAGGAATTAGTGATAGCAGAGGCAAGTGAAGAATTTGTAACAGTTGAAGCATTTGAACATTCAGGTGAAGAATTAGCAGATTCACGTTCAATGCACTTTAAGCATGGAGGAACAAATTCTTCACGAGAAGCGCTGATTTGTTGAGCAAGTAATGAATCGCGCTCCTACGAAGATCTTCATAACTCACTCTTAGCTTCTCAAGTTCTTGCTTTCTTTAAAGAAATTCATAAGAAAGTTTCTCATGATCAGATAAGAGAGTGTTATGATGACCTTGAAGATCTGTCAAACCTAGATGAAGTCTCTGAAGATTTTCATCGAGGCTTTAGTCGATCCATTTCTTCACCTAACATATCATCACTCTTATCTAGCATGTTTTGAACCTTTTCCAAAGCCCTTTGTTGTTTTACAGCAATTTTAGCAAGTTTTGAGTAATCGGGCTTTAGATCTTCATCGATTCATTTTCACTAGATTCAGAGGAGGTATATTTGAGTACATTGGCACCCTTTGCCATGAAGCAATAGGTGGGAGTGTAGTCATCACTATCTTCGTCAGCATTGTTGGTGAGGTCATTTTCTTCAGAGTTGAAGATGGACTTGCTTGATTTAAAGCGATGGCGAGAGCTAGACTCGCCACACCAGACTCAGATTCTTCTGATGCCTCCTCTTCCTCATGTTCCTCAGATTCAGCTTCAGAGTCCATTTCTGTAACATCCCAAATTTTCAATTTGGAATGTTATACATTAGGTCATCATGCATACCATATTTTTCTCGCATTTTTCCGATCCTAGAAAATTTCACGCAACTCAAGGACCCTCGGAGAGAGTTGGAAGTTTCATAATTTTCATATTTGGGATTTCTCAAATTTTGAAAATAGGATCATTTGGATTTATTTAAATTATCTTCATAAAGTTTTCCTATAAAAACATTTGAGAGGGAATAATATGACTTTCCCAAACAATTAGGAAAAATGAAGATATTATAAATAAACCAAATTTGGTTTTGGAAGATTTATTTTGCTTAGGCAAAAATGAGCATTTTAAAAATTTATGCATGTTTGCTGTTTTTAAAGTTCATTTTGTTCGACTCATTTTTAGGAGTCGGGGAAAATTTGTTTTATTTAATTTGGAGTTCATTTGGTATTTTTTTAAATTCATTTGGTTTAAATTTTATTTAAAAAAAATATTTCACACTTCCCCACAGGCCGAGGCCCAGCCAGCCAGCCAGCCAGGCCCAGGCCCGGCCTGCCCACCTCCCTCCTCCTCCCTCGCCTCGCCCTTGGCAGTGTCCGCCGCCGCCCCGAGTCCCGCCCGACCCGGCCTCCTGCCCCCTCCCAAGTCGCCTTCCCCCCCCCCTTTATAACCGCCCCCCTCCCCTCTCTCACCTCACCCACTTGAGCCGCCCGCCACCAGCGCCCGGCGTTGAACCCGCCCCCGCCGTGGGCCTTGCCCGCCGCGCCGTTCCCCTTGCCGACGGGACCCGGACCTCCCCTCGCCCGGACCCGCCGCCCCTCGCCCGAGCCCTGGGACCCCACGGAGCCACGCCAGACGAGATCACCGGAGGTAGCCAGCGCCGATCCGGTTTTCCCCTTGAACCGATCCGGTTTTTTAAAAAAATGTTCGGTTTTTAAAAAACCTAGATTGGTTTTATTTTTTCGGTTTTCTTATTTAACGAACATTCACCGAACCGTTCGTTTCAATGAACGCGTTCGTTGGATTAGATTACATTAACGAACGTCCGCTATTTAAACCGTTCGTCGTTTTTCTTTTAATCGGATTTAATCCGTTATTTTTCGATTTGATTTGAGATCCGATTTTCAAAACTGTTTTATTTCACGCTCGTTTATCGGAATCGGGTGATTCAAGCGCTGGAGTTTAAATGTGAAACCGCCGTTCGACTACCTTACTTTCACAGAGTTTTGCCACTGTGAAATTTTGACCTAATTTCAGATTGCTAAACCGAGTCGTTCTCCTCGAGTTTCGACTTTCGATGTTTATTTGATTCGATTCTTTTGCAACCAGGGTTCTTAAGTTGAACTTTCTGGTTAGATCTTTTATTCGAGTTTTCCTGTGCATTAGATGATTACTTATTGTATGCTTGTTGTTTGTCTGCGTTAGATCACCGGTCGCCGCTTGTTACTTGAATCTCTAGGACTCATGGATCATCGACAAGGCAAGTAACACTTTGATCATACCCTTCTCATACCCAGTTTTATTGCATTAGATCAAACCCTCAAACACTTGCATGTTTAGGATAAAATTAAATTGTGGGTTTGGGAAGTAGATTGAGGTAGTACCTATTACTGTTTTACTTATGAAACCTTGGGAGTTACTTCTCGTTTGCTTATTGTGCCATGCTATGCTAGTAGGCGTGGATTGGGTGAGTGAATATCCATGACAGATGTGAGATTGTTAATTAATGGTTTATCTAAGGTGGCAACCTAAACACACATCTGGGTGGATTGAGGCACCTGGTTTCTATCGAGGACTTGCTGTATTTCTTGGACCGCCACCCGTGCTCTAAGGGATCATAAGATTATTCAAGCTGGAAACTTCCGTGTGCAGCCACAAGCCAATTATGGGCTCTGGCGTAGTTGACTAAGTCGTCGCGAACTCTTACGGGTAGGCTAGCTGATGTAGGGGATGTAGGTTGATACGGTCTACCCACATGTAAGGTGCTAAGCGCTTCGAAGACTATGTCTCGGTCATCCGTTTCTCAAACACCATGTAGTCACGAGAACCAAGCGGAGGCGATCGAGTCTTAATGGGGAAAAGTCATAAACCTCTGCAGAGTGTATAAACTAATCATGATTAGCCGTGTCCCCGGTTATGGACGTTTTGAGTATCCTGTAATTGAATATCATGTGAATCTCAACATGTTACTTCTAAATAAAAGTTATTGGGTTTTGATGAGTACTTTTTAATTGGGATTGAGGATGCTGTCAACCATTCTCAATGTTTAACAACCACCATGATAGTTAAATAAAATTATTCCTTTGATGTAGGGAAAAATCAGCTTTATGCAATTGTAACCGTAGAGCCTTACCACCAGCCATATATGCATGTAGTGTAGGCTTATTCATTCATTGCTCTTATGTGTTACATTGCGGCATATTCCATGTCTTGACCCGTTTCGGGCTGCAACTTTTCACGTTGCAGACTTTTCGAACGACAGTAAGGTGTTAGGTCGTGGTTCTATACTCGATGATGCCGTTGGAGTTGATGGACTCGCTTATCTTCCAAGCCTTCCGCTGTTATTATTAGATGGCCTTAAGCCATATTATTGTATTCAGTTCCCTTGTGGACAACGATGTAATAAGTGTGTGATTGCTACTCTGCTATAAATCCTTGAAATCTTGTGTGGTGTCGGCATTCTTGATCCAGGATGACAACGAGCACGAGACTTCATCCATTCGGTCTGGTCGCTCTGAGAGAATGGTATCGAGCACCGCCGATGTGTAGGACATGACCACTAAGTTAAAGCCATAGATCACTCTCTCTTCCCATTTTCTAACTCCTCATCTTTTCTACTCTCTTAGGATGACGGACGCGAAGATCAAGTACACCCAACCGGATGAAGGCACACCTTTTGGATTTCACTTGAAGGAAGTTACTAAGTACCGAACATTGGACTACCAAGCTTCACGGGACTTTCAACGCCACTCTGCTGAAGAGGAGCTGGAAGATTCATGCTCACGTTCGGGAAGGACATTACGCCCCAATCACCAAGCCTATAGATAGTGTTTTCGATTGCACCAACTTGGAGTGCAGGAAAGAGCATGGCAGCTCACATCACCATGGGGCGCATTGGAGAAGTTTATCAAGAAGACCTCAAGGACACCATCTACCAGATTTGTGGGCCTTGAGATGACAAGCTGGGACGTCGTCAACACCAAGAAGGATAGGTCCATTGCAGCTTTCATCCAGAGTTAAATCAGCACATTCGGCGCCAGAAAACCAAATGTGCAATGACATGTTGGAGTTGCGAAGACAAAGGAAGGATCATCGAACTGGAAGAAGAACTAAAGACTACACGCAAGGACTACATGGGCGAGATCGTAGCTCGGCAAGACACAATAACGATCTTAAGTACGAGATCGAAGAACTCAAGAAGAAGTTGGCGCTCGAGAATGAAGACCGGTATGTCGAATACCCAATCGACTACATCAACATCGGCGACACGATTCGGATCCAAGTGAACCCGACTTTGAAGGCGAAGCTGGAGCAGACATCATGGAGTCTTCCACCGGTTCAAACTAGTAGAAGTCCCCCACATATTAGTAGTATTCCCTCCATGTAAACATTATAGTACACGCACTTTTGCGATAGTTAGATCGTTGTAAGCCCTTGTTTGATTGAATGAAGTGATTTTGTGTGCATTTGCTCATGTGCATTTGGGTAGTGATTTCCCTTAGACCTCATTCTATTCTACATTTCTCTTCTCTTCTAAACCCTTCAGATGCCTCCGAGACGCGACCCGGATTCGTTTTCCCACGGAGATCACCCAATTGATCCAGCAGCGAGAATACCTGATTCAAACATTGGTGCGAACAACAACAACAACAACAACAACCCACCGCCACCACCACCACCGCGGATCATCGACTCGTTTCCTTAGACTGAACCCGCGGTGTATTCCGATAACACCGAGCCGATTGTAGCAGATGGTGGCTCCATAAGATAGGAAGGAGCTGACCACTGCGGGATGCACCGATGGTGAAAGAGTGAAGTTTGCAGCACATCAGCTTGAAGGACCCGCAGCAGATGGTGGGAGAATTTCACACCACTTACCCGTGAACAACATCACATGGGACCAGTTTCAGCAAGCTTTTCGCCTTGCTCATGTTTCAGCAGGAGCCATGGCCATGAAGAAGCGTGAGTTTCGCAACTTCGCCAAGGAGGAAGGACTGTTGGCGATCGTGGATGACTTTAGTAAATTAGCACGTTATGCCCCGGATAGCGTTACTACGGATGCAGCTAAACAGAGAAGTTTCTAGAAGGACTGAATGATGAGTTCAGCATGCCGTTGATGGTAGCAAGTTTCAACAACTACCAGGAGTTAGTAGACCGAGCTCTCATGATTGAAGGAAGCAGCGACAAATTGAGAACATAGCGGAAGTATGGACAAGGGAAGTATAACTCGGATCCCAGCAGAAGCCTCGTTATACCCTAAATCAGGAATTCAGTTTCAGCATACCCATGGAGGAGGTAATTCGCATAACCATAATGGCACCAAGAATGGGAGCAGGAATGGAGGAAGCAGCGGACAGAATCGCACCAACCCGTCTACACCATCCAAGGTAGACTCTGAGTCACATTACTTGCTTTAAGTGCCGCAAGACTGGGCACTATGCAAATGACTGTCCGAAGGCGAATGGAAATGGCAATGGAAGCTCGGAAAGAAGCCCAACCCTTTCAGCAGGGGACAAGTGAACCACATTGATGTGGAGGAGGTTGAAGATCAGCCCGATCAAGATGTCGGTAAGTTTTTGGTTAAGTCATTTACTGCGGTTGTTCTTTTCGATCTTGGTGCATCGCATTCATACATATCAAGGGATTTGTGGATAAGTACAAGTACCAACCCAAGCCCTTAGGTCACCCATGCTAGTAACCTCACCCGAGCGAGTATATGGCTAGTAAATGGTGTGATCGATTGCCACTAAGGATTGGACACTATGTTTTCTCCTCGGACCTAATAGTTACGGAATCCCAAGGATTGGATGTGATATTAGGAATGGATTGGTTATCAAAGTATGGAGGAAACATAGATTGTACCACAAGGTCAATTTTGCTCACCACACGGAAGGAAGAAGGATTAAGTATGTATCACGGCACGAGCCGAGGAGAGCACAAGTTAATTGCTTATCGAGGTGGTGCGGGAAGAAGTACCGATGGTAAAGGATTATCTGATGTATTTCGGAAGAGTTGCGGGAATGCCGCGGATAGAGACATTGAATTTTTGATTGAGCTGTTGCCAGGGACAAGCCCGATATCGAAGCGACCGTACAGGATGCCCGCAAAGGATTTGGCGGAAATCAAGAAGCAGATTAAGGAACTATTGGATAAAGGCTTTATTCGCCCAAGTTCTTCACCTTGGGGATCACCCGTTTTGTTAGTGGAGAAGAAGGATGGATCTTTGAGAATGGTTGTTGATTACCGTGGATTGAATGAAGTAACAATCAAGAACAAGTACCCACTACCGATGATAAATGATCTGTTTGATCGCTTGCAAGGAGCCAAAGTGTTTTCTAAGATCGACTTGCGATCTGGGTACCATCAGTTGAAGATTCGGGAGCAAGACATACCCAAGACAACATTTACCACAAGATATGGACTGTACGAGTATACCGTTATGTCATTTGGACTGACTAACGCACCATCCTATTTCATGAACCTGATGAACAAAGTGTTTATGGAGTTTTTGGACAAGTTCGTCGTGGTGTTCATTGATGACATTTTGATTTTCTCGAAGAATGAAGAGGAACATAAGGAACATTTGAGATTGGTTTTGGAGAAACTGAGGGAACACCAGTTGTATGCCAAGTTCAGCAAATGTGAGTTTTGGTTAAAGGAAGTTGGATTTCTCGGACATATTATATCCGGAGAAGGGATAGCAGTTGACCCCACAAAAGTTGAGACCGTAACCAAGTGGGAAGCACCAACGACAGTTGGAGAGATTCGGAGTTTCCTTGGACTCGCAGGATACTACCGAAGATTCATTGAGAATTTCTCAAGGATTGCAAAGCCTATGACAGAATTGTTGAAGAAGGAAAACAAATTCATATGGACTGAGGACTGTGAGGCAAGTTTTCAGGAGTTGAAGAAAAGATTGGTTACCTCACCAGTTTGATATTGCGGATCAAACTAAGGATTATGAGGTGTATTGCGACGCTTCACGTCGAGGACTTGGAGCAGTGCTTATGCAGGAAGGAAGAGTTGTTTCGTATGCTTCACGACAACTTAAGCCCCATGAGTTGAATTATGCCACTCATGATTTGGAGTTAGCAGCCGTTGTGCATGCCTTGAAGACGTGGAGACACTTTCTCATTGGAAATCATTGTGAAGTATATACGGATCACAAGAGTTTGAAGTACATCTTCACACGAAGAATTGAATCTCGAGACAGAGGAGATGGTTAGAGCTAATCAAGGATTATGATATGAGATTGCATTATCACCCCGGAAAGGCTAATGTTGTAGCTGACGCATTGAGCCGTAAGAGCCACGTCAATAACCTAATGATGGGAGGAATACCCAATGAGTTAGCCGAGGACCTTCGAGAGCTTTGTTTGGAAATAGTTCCGAGAGGCTATGTAGCAGCATTGGAGATTCAGTCGACACTGATGGACAAATCAGAGAAGCCCAAAAGGCAGATAAGGAAGTTGCCTCTATAAAGGAGAAAATGAGCAAAGGAAAAGCTAAAGGATTTCGTGAGGATGAGCACGATACCTTATGGTTTGAAGACCGTGTTTATGTGCCCAATGACCCGAGAGATCGGGAAGTTGATTTTGCAAGAAGCCCATGATTCACCCTATTGATTCACCGGAAATACCAAGATGTATTTGGATTTGAAGGATATTTTCTGGTGGACCGGAATGAAGAAGGATATTGCGGAGTATGTAGCAGTTTGGGACGTATGTCAGAAAGTAAAGGCAGAACATCAGAAGCCAGCGAGATTATTACAACCATTGCCGATACCGAATGGAAGTGGGATAAACTAGGCATGGATTTCATCACAGGTTTGCCAAAGACCCGTTCAGGATATGACTCGCTTTGGGTCATAGTCGACCGTTTGACCAAGGTAGCTCATTTCATTCGAGTCAAGACTACCTATAGCAGTGCTAAGTTGGCAAAGATATACATGACCAGAATTGTGTGCTTACGGAGTTCCGAGGAGCATCATATCGACGGAGGAACCCAGTTTACTTGAAATTTTGGAACCAGTTGCACGAAACATTGGGAACCCGATTGGAATTCATGACAGCTTTCCACCCACAGACCGATGGACAGACCGAGAGAGTCAATCAGATTTTGGAGGACATCTTTGAGAGCTTGTGCACTAGATTATGGATCTAGTTGGGATGATAATTTGTCGTATGCAGAATTTTCCTACAATAACAGATTACCAAACCAGCTTGAAGATGGCACCTTCGAGGCTTTGTATGGAAGAAGGTGCAGGACACCATTGTCATGGGACTGGCGGAGATCGCCGATTGTTTGGACCAGATTTGATTAAGGAGTCGAGCAGAAAGTTAAGTTGATTCGAGACAGGCTCAAGGTAGCCCACCAGACATGTAAGAGTTATGCCGATTCAAAGCGCCAGCGATTGAGTATGAAGTTGGAGCAGTATATCTCGAGTATCCCGCTTGAGGAGTTAAGCGTTTTGGAGTTAAAGGAAAGTTAGCACCCGTTTAGTTGGACCATATAAGATTTTGCAACGCATGGGAGAAGTTGCTTATAAGTTGGAATTGCCGGGAGGACTGTCGGGAGTTCATGATGTATTCCATGTTTCTCGATTGAAGAAATGTCACCCGAGATAGCGGAGGTACCGTTAAGAGACACGAGTGCCCTGGAAGCAATTCAGTTGAAGGATGACTTGACATATGAGGAAAAACCAGTTAAGATTCTCGATTATGCCAGTGAGTTACCCGCAGCAAGGTTATCAAGTTTTGCAAAGTTCGATGGAGCCACCACACCGAGGATGAAGCCACACAGGAAAGAGAGGAAGTTTTGCTAGGACCACCCTCACCTATTTTCTAGCCAACCCGAATCTCGAGGGCTAGATTCATCTTAAGAGGTAGGTTTGTAACATCCCAAATTTTCAATTTGGGATGTTATACATTAGGTCATCATGCATACCATATTTTCTCGCATTTTCCGATCCTAGAAAATTTCACGCAACTCAAGGACCCTCGGAGAGAGTTGGAAGTTTCATAATTTTCATATTTGGGATTTCTCAAATTTTGAAAATAGGATCATTTGGATTTAATTAAATTATCTTCATAAAGTTTTTCATATAAAAATATTTGAGAGGAATAATATGACTTTCCCAAACAATTAGGAAAAATGAAGATATTATAAATAAACCAAATTTGGTTTTGGAAGATTTATTTTGCTTAGGCAATAATGAGCATTTTAAAAATTTATGCATGTTTGCTGTTTTAAAGTTCATTTTGTTAGACTCATTTTTAGGAGTCGGGAAAATTTGTTTTATTTAATTTGGAGTTCATTTGGTATTTTTTAAAATTCATTTGGTTTAAATTTTATTTAAAAAAAAATTCGCCCCTGGGGCGAGGCCCACTGCCCGGCCCAGCCCAGCCCAGGCCCAGCGCCCGCCCACCTCCCTCCTCCTCCTCCCACCTTGCTTGCCCGCCTTGCGTGTCCGCCGCCGCCCGAGTCCCGCCTGACCAGCCTCCCTTGCCCCCTCCCAAGTCGCCTTCCCCCCCCTTTATAACCGCCCCCCTCTCTCTCTCCTCACCCCTTGCCGAGCCGCCGCCACCAGCGCCCGACGCCGAACCCTTGCCCCGCCGTGGGCCGCCTTGCCGCCATGCCGTTCCCCTTGTGCCGCTGGACCCCGCCTCCCCTCGCCCCGGACCCCGCCGCCCCTCGCCCCGAGCCACGCCGGCGAGATCACCGGAGGTAGCCCGCGCCCGATCCGGTTTTCCCCTTGAACCGATCCGGTTTTTTTTTTTAAAAAATGTTCGGTTTTTTTAAAAAAACCTAGATTGGTTTTATTTTTTTCGGTTTTCTTATTTAACGAACATTCACCGAACCGTTCGTTTCAATGAACGCGTTCGTTGGATTCGTTCTGTTAACGAACGTCCGCTATTTAAACCGTTCGTCGTTTTTCTTTTAATCGGATTTAATCCGTTATTTTTCTGATTTGATTTCAGATCCGATTTTCAAAACTGTTTTATTTCACGCTCGTTTATCGGAATCAGGTGATTCAAGCGCCTGGAGTTTCGTAACGAAACCGCCGTTCCGACTACCTTACTTTCACAGAGTTTTGCCACTGTGAAATTTTGACCTAATTTCAGATTGCTAAACCGAGTCGTTCTCCCTCGAGTTTCGACTTTCGATGTTTATTTCGATTCGATTCTTTTGCAACCAGGGTTCTTAAGTTGAACTTTCTGGTTAGATCTTTTATTCGAGTTTTCCCTGTGCATTAGATGATTACTTATTGTATGCTTGTTGTTTGTCTGCGTTAGATCACCGGTCGCGCCGCTTGTTACTTGAATCTCTAGGACTCGCGGATCATCAGCAAGGCAAGTAACACTTTGATCATACCCTTCTCATACCCAGTTTTATTGCATTAGATCAAACCCTCAAACACTTGCATGTTTAGGATAAAATTAAATTGTGGGTTTGGGAAGTAGATTGAGGTAGTACCTATTACCTGTTTTACTTATGAAACCTTGGGAGTTACTTCTACGTTTGCTTATTGTGCCATGCTATGCTAGTAGACGTGGATTGGGTGAGTGAATATCCATGACAGATGTGAGATTGTTAATTAATGGTTTATCTAAGGTGGCAACCTAAACACACATCTGGGTGGATTGAGGCACTGGTTTCTATCGAGACTTGCTGTATTTCTTGGACCGCCACCCAGGCTCTAAGGGATCATAAGATTATTCAAACTGAAACTTCCGTGTGCAGCCACAAGCCAATTATGGGCTCTGGCGTAGTTGACTAAGTCGTCGAACTCTTACGGGTAGGCTAGCTGATGTAGGGGATGTAGGTTGGTACGGTCTACCCACATGTAAGGTGCTAAGCGCTTCGAAAGACTATGTCTCGGTCATCCGTTTCTCAAACACCATGTAGTCACGAGAACCAAGCGGAGGCGATCGAGTCTTGTGGGGAAAAGTCATAAACCTCTGCGAGTGTATAAACTAATCATGATTAGCCGTGTCCCCGGTTATGGACGTTTTGAGTATCCTGTAATTGAATATCATGTGAATCTCAACATGTTACTTCTAAATAAAAATTATTGGGTTTTGATGAGTACTTTTAATTGGGATTGAGGATGCTGTCAACCATTCTCAATGTTTAACAACCACCATGATAGTTAAATAAAATTATTCCTTTGATGTAGGGAAAAATCAGCTTTATGCAAATGTAACCGTAGAGCCTTACCACCAGCCATATATGCATGTAGTGTAGGCTTATTCATTCATTGCTCTTATGTGTTACATTGCGGCATATTCCATGTCTGACCCGTTTTGGCTGCAACTTTTCACGTTGCGAGACTTTTGAACGACAGTAAGGTGTTAGGTCGTGGTTCTATACTCAGTGATGCCGTTGGAGTTGATGGACTCGCTTATCTTCCAAGCCTTCCGCTGTTATTATTAGATGGCCTTAAGCCATATTATTGTATTCAGTTCCCTTGTGGACAACGATGTAATAATTGTGTGATTGCTACTCTGCTATAAATCCTTGAAAGCTTGTGTGGTGTCGGCATTCTCGATCCAGGGATGACACTGAGCACAGAGACTTGATCCATTCGGGTCTGGTCGCTACAATTTCCTTGCCAATGAATGCCTGAGCCTTTTTGGAGCTGCTCTTCTTGTGAGAAGAAGGCTTTGAGGATTTTGATGATGAAGATTTCGATGATTTCTTCTTCTTCTTCGCGTCATCAGAACTGTAATCCTGGTGTTTCTTCTTCTTTAATTCCTTTTCCCACTAAGGACAACCTTGGATGTAGTGACCAGGTTTCTTGCATTTGTGACAAAGTCTTCTCTTATAGTCACTGGATGAGGAATCACTGCTCCTTGAGGATTTTCCAAATCGACCACGTCTTGAGAACTTCTGGAATTTCTTCACGAGCAGTGCTAGCTCCTGGCCTAATTCTTGAGGATCTCCAGGCTACTACGAGTCTTCACACTCGATTCGAGACACAGCCTTGGCCTTGAGGGCACGCGTTTTTCCATAGCTAGAACCATAGAGATCTCTCTTTTCAAGAAGTCGAACTCATGAGTATTTAGCCTCTCGAGGATATCAATGCAGGATCAAGTGACTTGTAGTCAAGACGCTCTTGTATCATCGGTGCGGAGTATCAAATGAGGAATCAGCGATCTTAACAATTTCTTCACCACCTCATGGTCGGTGATGTCGATGGCGCCAAGTGCTTGAAGCTCATTTGAGATGTCGGTGAGGCGATCGAAGGTTTGTTGAACATTTTAGTTGTCGAGTCTTTTGAAGCGGTTGAAGAGATTCGAAGAACATCAACTCGAGAGTCACGCTGAGTTGAGACTCCTTCATTCACTTTGGACAGCTTTGTCCCGGATGAGCTTAGCGATTCCAAAGCACTCCCTCTTCCATATTGACCTTTGCTCGGATGGCCACATATGATATTCTTCGCTTGAGAATCGAGTTGCTTGAATCTCTTCACATCAGCAGATTCGGAGAAGGTGTGGTGAGGGAACACCATTTTCCACGACATACCAGAGATCGTTGTCAATTGCTTCAAGATGCATTCGCATCTTGTTCTTCCAGTAGGGGTAGTCCGTCCGATCAAAGGTAGGACACCCTGCTGAGACCTTGATCATACCTGCGGTCGACATAACTAAAACTCCAGGTGGTTAAACCAAAATCACACAGAACAAGGGAGTACCTTGCTCTGGTACCAATTGAAAGTGCGTTATATCGACTAGAGGGGGGGTGAATAGGCGATTTTTATGAATTCTTCACTGAGGAATTTGCTGGTGAGGAAATTCCTTAGCAAAGAACTACTTGCAGCGGAATAAGTACTCAGAAGTAAGCATAACAGAATACACGCATGGTCATCATGATGAAATGAAGACTAGCTCAGAGTACAGAAAGTGTAATCACAGGATAACACAAGATGAAGGAAAACAGACTGAAGAAATTGAACTGAGGAAATTGAGAAAGTCTTCAGTCAAAGTCTTCAAACACAGATATGAACAAACACTCAACACAGTAATGAGGAAATGAAAGGGTTGAGGAAATAGAACCAGTTAGGTTGGTGAAGACAATGATTTGGTAGACCAGTTCCAACTGCTGTCTCAGTTGTACATCTGGTTGGAGCGGCTGAGTATTTAAACTCGAGGACACACAGTCCCGGACACCCAGTCGCTGAGCACGCAGCTCAGGACACCAAGTCCTCACCGTATTCTCCTTGAACTAAGGTCACACAGACCTCGTCCAATCACTCGTGGTAAGTCTTCAGGCGACTTCCAAACCTTCACAGACTTGGTCACTCGGCGATCAACAATTCCTCTTGGATGCTCTAGACCATGACGCCTAACCGTCTGGAAGAAGCATAGTCTTCAAAGGTAACAGGCGTCGGATCCACGCAGGATCAATTTCTTCAGTGATGCTCAATCACTTTGGGTTTGTAGGGGTTTGGTTTTGTGGTTTTTCCTCACTTGATGATTTTCGCTCAAAGTCCTCGGAGGATGGGTTGCTCTCAAATGACAAGTGTCAAGTTCTCTCGGAGCAGCCAACCAGCTAGTGGTTGAGGGGGCGGCTATTTATAGCCTAGGGAGCAGCCCGACATGATAATACATAAATGCCCTTCAATGATATGACCGTTAGGTGGATAAGATATTTTGGGACAGCTGGCGCGCAGCACAGCAACGGTCGTAAATTTGAATCTCAAATTCCTCAGGGCTATCATATTCCTCACTGTGTAGGCAATCCGCACTGGCGAATTCCTAACTCCTCGGTCGAACAAATTCCTCGGCGACGGAAGAACTTTGTCTCATCCTTTGAAGAAATTGACTGAACTGTATGAGATTTCCAAAGGCTTCACTCGAAGGGATTGGTAGGTGTAGGACTTTGAGTTGAGCATCACATGGAAATTTTTCCTTAGTATTTCCTCGACCCCCTTTAACAGTACGGTGTTTCCTATGACTCAAGAAAGAGAAAAACGAAACTATGAAAACAAGTCTTCACGCTCCATGTTCCTCAAATGAATACCAAGTCTTCAAGGTCACACCAATTTCTTCACTTTCAAAGTCTTCAGAATATCAAAGTCTTCAGTCGAAGAACTTCATTTTTAGGGGTCGACTTTCTCTGCAAATATCAAACTCCTCATAGACTTATAGACCTGTGTAAACTCACAAACGCATTAGTTCCTTAACCTATAAGTCTTCAATCCACCAAAATCACTAAGGGGCACTAGATGCACTTACAACATGCATTGCCTATCTAGCCCCCAACTTCTCATGCACACGTACACACGTTGTATATCTAGGTCACTCCCTCGAGATCGTCTCACTCTTTCTTCTGCATGGCGGGCCACACTCGCTCAATATCGCTCTCTTTGTCTGAGTCTCGATTAACCTCATTTTCTTTCACACACAAATGATATATCTCCCTGTTCGGGCCTCGATCGACACACTTTGTACTCTCTCACGCAGTTTGTCTATCTAGGTCAGTCCATCCAAGCCGCCCACACTCTTTCGACCTCATGGCGGGCCACACTCGCTCAATCTATCTCTCTATCCCTCCCTCTCTCTCTCTCTGTCTCTCTTTGTATATCTCGATTGACCTCGCTCTTTCTCGGACACAAACGATATATCTCCATGTTTGAGCCCAATTCGATATATTCATATTGTATACTCTGTCACGCACATTGTTTATCTAGGTCATTCTCTCCAACCCGTATCACTCTTTCGATCTCACAACGAACTACACTCGCTCAATCTCTCTCCCTTTATATATGTAAATGATTGACCTTGCTTCCTCCCACGCACAAAATATATCTACATGTCTGTGAGTGGATCGTCTCTCAAGCTCTATCTTACAGCCCTCACCCTTCCCAAAAGCTCAATCGGACAATATCTCTCCAGAGCATATATATCTTTTCAATGAATGCCGGACCACACTCACTTTGTCTCTCTATCTATATGTCTCTCGATTGACCTCGCTTTCTCACGCTGTATCTTCCACACATTGAAGCTACCTCTCCATCCCTCATAAAGCGGAGCTATTTACATTCGAGGGGACTCCAACAGGATTAATTTGTGTAGGCATTTATCCGGTGGTAGATTATATTTTAAGTAGCATTATTTACAACTACTCCAAACACCATTGCAACCCCATTGTCGATGTCAAAACCCGCGGATCTCCGGTAGGGGTCCCGACTGTGCGTCTAAGGCGGATGGTAACAGGAGGCGAGAACACGATGTTTACCTGTGTTCGGGCCCTCTCGATGGAGGTAATACCCTACTTCCTGCTTGATTGATCTTGATGATATGAGTAGTAAAAGAGTTGATCTACCACGAGATCGTAGAGGCTAAACCCTAGAAGCTAGCCTATGGTATAATTGTTGTTGTCCTACGGACTAAACCCTCTGGTTTATATAGACACCGGAGGGGGCTAGGGTTACACAGAGTCGGTTACAAGGGAGGAGATCTACATATCCATATCGCCAAGCTTGCCTTCCATGCCAAGGAGAGTCCCATCAGGACACGGGACGAAGTCTTCAATCATGTATCTTCATAGTCCAACAGTACAGCGAAAGGATATAGTCCGGCTGTCCGGATACCCCCTAATCCAGGACTCCCTCAGTAGCCCCTGAACCAGGCTTCAATGACGAAAACTATTATGGGATCAAATTCATATATTGGAGTGGTATGCTTGGCAACTATGCGTGAGTTATGATTATACTTGTTGCTCTAGGATGAAGGCTCCACACCTTCCCTTTTCATGCAAATTCAATGATAATAAAACCTTAGCTTCTTATGCTAATGGTATATATGATTATTATGATGTGGAACAAATAGAAGAATTTGTTGCTTTTACGGGTGCTTATGAAATTGAATCTATGTGTAAGGATTTTGAAGATTTTGATGATGCTGTTTATAGATCTGAAAATTTAGCTATCCTCAAATATTGCTATGAAAATTATGAATACAATGCCGATATTAATGCACTTATTGAGAAAGTCTCCGCTGTCCAAGAAGAGACTAATATTTTGCAGGAATCTATGGAAGAAGAAGTTGATGAAACTGTGAGCTCATTAGATGTAAAATATGAGGAGGAGAGCGAAGAACAAAAGGAGGAAGAGCGGATTGATCACCCGTGCCCACCTTCTGATGAGAGTAACTCTTCAACTCATACATTGTTTAGTTCCCCTTCGTGCTTACCGAAGGATGATTGCTATGATGACTGTTATGATCCCTTTGATTCTTTTGAAATATACCTTTTTGATGATGATTGCTATGCTTGTGGCCAAGATGCCAATATGAATTATGCTTATGTAGATGAAATTGCTATAGTTCCTTGTGTTAAACATGAAATTTTGCTATTGCACCCACGCATGATAGTCCTATTATCTTTTTGAATTCTCCCGACTACACTATATCGGAGAAGTTTGCCCTTATTAAGGATTATATTGATGGGTTGCCTTTTACCGTTGCACATGATGATTTTGATAGATATAATATGCATGTGCTTGCTACTCCTACTTGCAATTATTATGAGAGAGGAACTATATCTCCACCTCTCTATGTTTCCAACACAATAAAATTGCAAGAAACTGTTTATACTATGCATTGGCCTTTACTGGGTGTGCATGAATTGTTCTTTTATGACATGCCGATGCATAGGAAGAGAGTAAGACTTCGTCATTACATGAAAGGAGACTCAAGCGTCTAAGCTTGGGGATGCCCCGGAAGGAATCCCCTCTTTCTTCAACAAGTATCGGTATGTTTTCGGATTCATTTCATTCATGTGATATGTGCAAATCTTGGAGCGTCTTTTGCATTTAGCTTTCATTTTATTTTATGCACCATGCTGGTATGAGATGGTCCTTTGTTGATTTATAGAATGCTCATTGCACTTCACTTATATCTTTTGAGTATGGCTTTATAGAATGCTTCATGTGCTTCACTTATATCATTTGAAGTTTGGATTGCCTGTTTCTCTTTACATAGACAACCACCATTTGTAGAATGATCTTTTGCTTCACTTAAATTTGATAGAGCGTGGGCATATCTTTTGTAGAAAGAATTAAACTCTCTTGCTTCACCTATATCTATTTCGAGAGATGACAGGAACTGGTCATTCACATGTTTAGTCATAAAACCCTACATAAACCTTGTAGATCACTGAATATGATATGTTTGATTCCTTGCAATAGTTTTGCGATATAAAGGTGGTGCTATTAGAGTCGTGCTAGTTGAGTAATTGTGAAATTGAGAAATACTTGTGTTGAGATTTACATGTCCCGTAGCATGCACGTATGGTGAACCGTTATGTAACGAAGTCGGAGCATGAGGTGTTTATTGATTGTCTTCCTTATGAGTGGCGGTCGGGGATGAGCGATGGTCTTTTCCTACCAATCTATCCCCCTAGGAGCATGGGCGTAGTACTTTGTTTCGATGACTAATAGATTTTTGCAATAAGTATGTGAGTTCTTTATGACTAATGTTGAGTCCGTGGATTATACGCACTCTCACCCTTCCATCATTGCTAGCCTCTTCGGTACCGTGCATTTCCCTTTCTCACCTCGAGAGTTGGTGCAAACTTCGAAGGTGCACTGGGCCAAGATGGACGCCGAGAAGCTGGTGAAGGAGGGGCCGCTGCAGGGCAAGGAGCATAGCCACCCTGAAATGTATTAGCAGGGTGTCCTGAAGGGTGCCCGTCTTGTGGCGGACGAGTGTTCCAAAGATGTAATTTTTGAATGAACTTGCTCATGTGATCCTGTATTATGAAAACTAGTTCATGTGCGCTATGCAAAGCTTTTGTATTTAAAATATTACCTTCTGTGCGGCCGTTTATAAAATCTGAGAGTTGGCCAGTCGTCGGCTTCTGCCCCCATGCAACTAGTGTTGGGATGTTCAGGATAAATCTGAGCACTCTTTTTCCCATCTTTGGGTCCTTCGAGGGAGGTGCTCAGCGCAACGAACCAGACAATTGGACTATAATGCTTTATCACTCTCACATAGCCATAGAAGTCTAGAATTTTAAATCTTGGCGAAGCCCCTAGTACTCGGAAGGCCGAATTTGGGGCGCTATCCACGCCTAAGTCAGACAAGGCCGACCCCTCGCCCGAAGCGTAAAAAGTCGTTAGGGACTTGAGACCTCTCGAACAGCGACCAGCTCTCACCTCATCATGATAGTCAGTTTTAGCTTTCTCTACTGAGGTGCTCGGTAAGAAGAACAGGACACGGTCGCGATAGTTCTCCCAGTGCTACCTTAGCCGATATAGCGGAACGTAAGGTACCAAAACATGCGAGCCGGGCAAACCCAACTATTGGCCCAAGACATGACTCGAAGCTGATGCATATAATGCTATAAGTTCGGGGTGCCGCACTGTCGAAAGTGTTCGGACTTCTCATGCCGTATTATGGGGTATACGGAAGCCCCTGGCGTATTGGCCGTACCAGACTGTACGGGTGCTGACTATTATAAAAGAACATATATACAAAAAGAATATAGAATGCAATAATAGACTAGTGCTATGCATTGTTTATTTAAAAAATGCGTCGAAGCGCACTGATACAAGTAGTGCGATAAGCAAAAAATAGGAGTATTTGACATGTCTCATCCAAGGGCAGACTGCGGACTGGTATTTAAAGCAGGTATTACACTCGTTAGCAGAGACCACCTGGGGATTCCATTGTGTGACGTAGCTTCCTGCCTCCTTCGTTGTTGTATCATGTGTCCGGCAATCGTATTGCCGGATAGTGCTTCCAGGGAGTAAAGTCCTGAAAGAGAAAGAATGATAGCGGCAGCAAGCCCCTAGTGCGGTTGAGCCGCATTGTGGGACGTGCCATGGTCGTGCCCCCGCCTACACCCATGGTATTTTTAATGCGTAATTATGTACGCGCGGTGCGGATTTCACCATTTAGCTGAGGCTAGGGCGGGGGCCGAATTGCTAGGCGAGCTCTGAGGGTGCCAGGCGATCCTGTTGCAGGTTGCTCCGGACGCGCTTGACGGTGTCCGGGGGCTTTATCGCCGAACTGGTGGATTGCCTTAAGAGGCTGCTTTGTGCCTCCGCTGCGAGGGCCGCAGTGTGCTCCTCTGTACGGAGCGAGCGCTCTGTGTTTCCATTGACTGTGATGACCCCCTAGGTCCTGGCATCTTGAGCTTAAGGTATGCATAATGTAGTACTGCATTGAATCTTGCAAACGCGGATCGCCCGAGGAGTGCGTGATAGCTGTTGCGAAACAGGACGATATCGAAGATTAACTCCTCGCTTCGGAAGTTGTCCGGAGATCCGAAGACCACTTCCAGTGTGATTGAGCCCGTACAATGGGCCTCTACACCTGGGATGACGCCTTTAAAGGTTTTTTTTGTGGGTTTGATCCTCGAGGGGTCTATACCCATTTTGTGCACTGTATCCTGATAGAGCAGGTTCAGGCTGCTGCCGCCGCCCATAAGGACTCGAGTGAGGTGGAATCCGTCAATGATGGGGTCTAAGACCAATGCAGCAGATCCGCCATGACGGATACTAGTGGGGTGGTCCCTGCGATCGAAGGTGATCGGACAAGAGGACCATGGGTTGAACTTTGGGGCAACGGGCTCCATCGCATATACGTCCCTTAGTGCATGCTTCTGTTCCCTCTTGGGGATGTGGGTTGCGTATATCATGTTCACCGTACTCACTTGTGGGGGGAACCTCTTCTGTCCTCCTGTGTTCGGCGGTCGTGGCTCCTCCTCATCATCGCTGTGCAACCCCTTGTCCTTGTTTTCGGCGTTTAACTTACCGACCTGCTTGAACACCCAGCATTCTCTGTTGGTGTGATTGCCTGGCTTATCCGGGGTGCCGTGTATCTGACACGAGCGATCGAGTATGCGGTCCAAACTGGACGGGCCCGGAGTGCTTCTTTTGAATGGCTTTTCCCGCTGACCGGGTTTAGAGCCTCTGAATCCGGCATTGACTGCCGTATCCCCGGTGTTATCACCATTGTTGCGGCGCTTGTGTTTGCTACAACGTGGCCTATCGTTATTGTCCTTGGTATCCTAAGTGCCAAGGTTTCTTGATATGTTGTTGCTACGAGCCAGCCAGCTATCCTCTCCCGTGCAAAAGCGGGTCATGAGTGTCGTGAGGGCTGCCATAGACTTCGGCTTTTCCTAGACGAGGTGCCGGGCGAGCCAATCGCCACGGATGTTGTGTTTAAATGCCGCTAAGGCCTCTGCATCCGGACAATCGACAATTTGATTTTTCTTGGTTAGGAACCGTGTCGAATGCTGGCGATTCCCCGGCTGCTGAATTATGTGGCTCAAGTCATGGCATCGGTGGTCGCACATAAGTGCCACGGAAGCTGTCGAGGAATCGTCTTCGAGATCCTCCCAACAGCCAGGAGTCTGCTGCCAAGCTATTCAGCCATTGCCGAGTTGGTCCTTTAAGTTTTAACGGGAGGTACTTGATGGCATGTAGATCATCACCGCGGGCCATGTGGATGTGGAGGAGGAAGTCCTCGATCCATACCGCGGTATCTGTTGTGCCATCATATGATTCGATATTTACGGGTTTAAAGCCCTATGGGAATTCATGCTCCATTACTTCGTCAGTGAAGCATAGGGGGTGTGCCGCGCCTCTATGGTGGGCTATATCGCGACGCAGCTCATATGAGTCTTGCCTGCTGTATTCGGCCTGGCCGGATTTGCTTTTACTGTATCCAGCGTGGCGGTCACCGTCCCGCGTAGGGGCGTGCCCTCGTGATCTGTAGATCGATCTTGCGTGTTTTGCCCTGTCTTCCAATACGTCTCGCAGGTCTCGCGTGTTTCCAGGTGCCTTGGTATTTTTGTTTGAGTGGCGGCGGGGTGCGGGCTGAGCTTCTGGTTGAAATGCCTCTCTGTCTCGGCCACGAGGTGGCCGATCAGCCTCGTCATATGCTGGTGATGTAGGTTTCAATGCTTCCTCCTCAAGTCGGGGTAGCAACCCGCGCTTTGGGTGATCCTTGGAGGGGCGTTCGAGTTCGTACTCCTCGGCCGCAAGGACTTCGGTCCATCTGTCTGCTAGCAAATCCTGATCAGCTCGAAGCTGTTGCTGTTTTTTCTTCAGGCTAATTGCTGTGGCTATAAGCCGGTGCTTAAAGCGCTCCTACTCGACGCGATCCTCGGGTACGACAAATTCTTCATCGTTGAGGCTCACTTCGTCCTCGGAGAGCGGCATGTAATTGTCATCCTCCGCTTCTCCCTCTGCCGCTCGCTCAGGAGGTCTGGCTTGTTCATCCTCCGGCTCTAGATCTTGCTGGAGGGGATTGTCATCATGTTCGGCACTGTCCGGAGTACTGTTATCTCCTGTGCCGGTATCACCTCTTTTGCTGTGGCGAGACTTAGAGTGGCGCCGCTGACGTCGGCGCTTGGGTTGCTTCTTGGAGGGGTCATCCTCCGCTGTCTTGTCGCCATTGCCTTCTTTGGGGGTATCCACTATATATATATCGTATGATGAGGTGGCAGTCCAGCGCCCTGTAGGCGGTGGTTCCTGTTCGTCTCCTGCATCGTCGTCCATACCGTCGATGTCTTTGGAGTCGAAGTCGAGCATGTCGGTTAAATTGTCGACAGTGGCTACTAAGTGGGTGGTGGGTGGGCAGCGAATTTCTTCATCGTCCGCATCCCACTCTAGCCGGACATAGTTCGGCCGAGGTTCTCCTGACAAGGAGAGAGACCTTAATGAATTTAGCACGTCGCCGAAGGGCGAGTGCTGAAAGATAACCGCGGAGGTGAACTCCATGATCGGCGCCAAATCGGATTCGATAGGCATGCGCGCAGGCGGTTCGGAGTCCGTGGCCGGAGACGAGTCCAGCGTTTCGGCGCCACGGTTCTTGTGAGGGGTAAGGTCAGTATTCGGCTCTATCGCCACTGAGGGTGCAACCTCCAAGGCGGGGTCCATCCGCCTGTCCTTGGATGGAGCAGTCTATTCCGGATTGAAGGCCGGAGTGGTTGCTGGCGTGATTTCCCGAACACTGTCCGACGCCAGAGCTACATCGTGCTCGTCGTGATCATGCGGCACACCTAGCATGGGCTCGAATCCGTAGAAGATCAAGTCTCCACGGCTATCGGCAGTGTAATTCAGGTTTCCAAACCTGACTTGGTGGCCAGGGGCGTAGCTCTCGATCTGCTCCAGATGGCCAAGAGAGTTGGCCCGCAGTGCGAAGCCGCCGAATACAAAGATCTGTTCGGGGAGGAAGACCTCACCCTGGACCGCATTGTTATCGATGATCGGAGGAGCCATCCAGCTTTACAGCGACGGCACCAGTGGAACTCTCAATGAAAGCACGAATGTCGGTGTCAAAACCGGTGGATCTCGGGTAGGGGGTCCCGAACTGTGCGTCTAAGGCGGATGGTAATGGGAGGCAGGGGACACAATGTTTACCCAGGTTTGGGCCCTCTCGATGGAGGTAATAACCTACTTCCTGCTTGATTGGTCTTGATGATATGAGTAGTACAAGAGTTGATCTACCACGAGATCATAGAGGCTAAACCCTAGAAGCTAGCCTATGGTATGACTGTTGTCGTCCTACGGACTAAACTCTCCGGTTTATATAGACACCGGAGGGGGCTAGGGTTACACAGAGTCGGTTACAAGGGAGGAGATCTACATATCCGTATCACCAAGCTTGCCTTCCACGCCAAGGAGAGTCCCATCCGGTCACGGGACGAAGTCTTCAATCTGGTATCTTCATAGTCCAACAGTCCGGCCAATGGATATAGTCCGGCTGTCCGGATACCCCCGAATCCAGGACTCCCTCACCCGCACCTCCCACAATTGATTTCCCTCTGGCTCGGTCATCGCTCTGTCGCACGTCCTTTCTCGCCTTCAACATCGCACCATGGTATTATTGCAAAAAACTCTGATTATTACAAATAAGCTACAAAACTACACACCGATATTCCACTTGGAATGGAACAAATTTCATCCCTCAAATTCAAGTGCCACAAACTACACATGAGGGGCCCACCTGTCATGAAACAAATTTGGACCCATATACAAATTAAAAAATAAAGGACGAGGATCGAACATGCGACCAGGGCCTTCAAGCCGCACGTCAATAGGCAACATACGTAGAACATCAATGTTTGTTTTACCCCCCCCCCCTTTGTTCATATGATGTTTTTATATTACCACAGCCTATTTAATGGATAACATGTAATATTATTTTAGTACATTAGTGGGACCAGCTCGTTAGCACGTACTATTCGCCTTCACTTACTGGTGGGTTCCATATGTGCTCTCTCTCTCCTCCCCTTCTGCGTTTAGACGCACAGGCAAACACGAAGAACTCGTGGGTGATGTTGCTGTTGACCATATCTGGACGCGTTTACAAGTTACGACACGAGTTTCACGTACTAGTAGTACTAGTCAATCTGTATGTGCAATGCACGTTAATTTGGAAGTACATTAAGTGCATGCAGATATTAAGTAGGATATTATTTGCGTGTTCTTATGTGATTAGCATTATTTTTGGCATGAAATTAACTGCATGCTAAACGTGTTGAGCGCTCGACATTGAAGCAGTCTAGGTCGTTGGATGAGAAGGAATACATGTGGCTTGATGACGTTTTATATTTAATTTGATACGGCTCTAGTAGAACATTCAATCGATCAAACCATAGATTTCATTCAGTCTGACTCCGACTTTACATTCATACGACGATCGATCTAAAATAAACAGAAATGATAAACATTCGGATTTTAAGCATGGCAATCTGAACGTTTTTAATGGAAAACTTAGATTACGCAGCGGCGGCGGGGCGTCTTGCGGTGGGAAGTGGCTCCTCTGTCGTGCTCTGTGTGTCGTCGGGCCACTGACCGACGGCGACGGCGACGGTGTCGTCTTGCGCTGTTGTTGGCGTACTCCTAGACGTTGGCCCTAGCTTCAAGGAAGGCCACAATGTTCTGGACTTCGGTCTCCAGGAGTGAGTCAACTGGCGGGAGGAGGCGACTGGCGTTGGTGACAGGAAGCGGTCGACGGCGGCCATCCGTGCCGCTGAGAAACACCGCACCAGCGAGACAAAGCGCCGCAATGGCGCGGCGGAGATATTTGTGTGCACGGGCACCGGCACGGGCGCGCACGTCAGTGCACGTGCAGGCGCATGCGCTGGCAGGTGCAGGGGCACTAGCATGGGCGTGCACATCATTGCACGCGCAGGCGCATGCGCTGGTAGGTGCACGGGTGCGTGAAAGTTGACGGGGACCTCATGGAATCCCGTGGCATCAAGCTCGGCGACAATGTGCGGCTCCTAGCCCATCAATGCCACGGGGATGGGCGCTGGCACATCCGGGGCGACGGGAGCGGGGACAGGCGCGGCATCGTCCCGCAAGGCCGGTTCAAGCTCGTCCCAAAGCGCCTTATGTTCTTGAGACTCCGGCTGGGTGTCTTCCTCAGGAAACTGGAAGACTAAGGGCAGATCATCGTGATGCGGCATGGCGTATGTTTAGGTCAGGCTGGTTGGAGATAGACAACAGGAGAATCGGAGAGGAAGAGAGAAGATTGTAGCGATACCGGGTAGTGCGGGGTTGATTTTAAACTGCGGCGCTGGTGACATTAAAAGTGGGAGCAGTTGGGATGAAGATGGGCAGCGGAGCCTGGTCAAAGGGCTCACCTCCCGGTGAGCCTGCGCAGCGGTCTGCTCGCATGCCTCCCGTCGACTCACACGCTTGCTCGGACGGCCCTGCCGATAAGTAGCGGGACTCGCGCCGGCACGTAAACGCCCATGATTTCAATAGTGAAAGCGTTCGCCTTAACGTGACAGGTCTTTGTTCCAAAATACCTTGGCTCTTCATTTGTGCAACTTGTCATAAGCAGCTTGTCTCAAATTGAAGAAAACAATTATGAAGGAATATTTGTGCCATATCACGTGACCATGCTCAGTTTCATGAATTTCTGGTCACTTTTGGATTTTCTGAAATTTAAAATCCAGGATTCGAAACAATATCATAACCTACATCATGCAGTAAATTTTCAAGCGATACATCTGTCCTGTTGTATTTCTTAAGAAAGGATTTGGTCAAACATTTTCCTTAGTTAGACTTCAGACAAGTTATATATGCAGAGTAAAAGGATAATCCATCCGTACCAGTGCATTGCCTGATATATTAACTCTTTTTTAGGGTTCCCTGATATATTAACTCAAGTACTAGGCACGAACAAACTGGCTCAATTTTGTGCTCATCCTGGTGTAGTAGTTGTAGTACTAGGCAATGCAGATGACGGGTGACCTTGGGGAGCGGCAACGGAGGGAATTGAACAGTGCTCGACACAGTAGGTAACATTGTCTAGTTACTAAATCATCCCTCCATTGTTCATCGGTAGTCATTATGGACCGGGGACATGAGGGGAATTTCCTAGGGCTGGAATTCTGGCCGCCAGATATTTCGACTCGAAACGCAGAGGCTCGACTGGTTGGGGTTGGCTAATGTGCATACCACGCACGCCACCAGAAGGACACGCGCCCGGTTTTTTTTTTGAGGATCAACACGAGCCAAGGTCTGGCTGGTACGTCGTTGGGCACCATTCGAGATTACGAAAGGAATCTTTTAAATTGCCGAACGAATCTATGTGTATTACAATGCCCGTATTTTCCTTGCAAATAGTAATCTCGACATGGTAATTGATTTATTATGAGTTCTTGAATTAGAGTGAGTTTGTGATATAGTGATCTCAACGTTGATTTAACATTTCATGGTATCCCTAGTAAGTTTTTCACTGGAAATTCAAATTTAAAAGATGAACAATATGGTGGTGAGAAAACTTTGTATGTATCAAGCATATGACCACACACACACACACACACATACACACACACACACGAACACAACAACAATCCAATAAGTATAGTGCATCTATTTTTTCCAAACCATGCATGTATGACATGAATTCAAAAATACTCCTTCTGTTCCTAAATATTAGTCTTTTAGAGATTTCAACAAGTGACAACATACGGAGCAAAATGAGTGAATCTACACTCTAAAATATGTCTATATACATACGTATGTGCAGTCCATTTGAAATCTCTAAAAAGACTAATATTTAAAACGAAAAGTAAAATGTAAGACATGCATGGTCCTCAATTCAATATTTAAAATGAACGGGAAACTGAAACATGAATATTAAGTCTAGTACTACAGTACATGCAAATGTTGTGTTTAGGCGGAGCTATGTAGATTGTCGGGGGTAAACCCCTCGACCTTAGATAAATTTGTGAAGCTCTGTTTAGGATTGTTTAGATTATATTTGTCCCCACCCTAGCTCCCAAACACCGATTGGTTGTGCACCCCCCTCCTCCCCGAGATAATATCATGTGCCCCCACACCTTAGATGCTATATGCTGATACGAGTTGCTTGGAGCTTGTAAATATGAGATATAGCAGCTCACGTGATGTCTTAATATTTTTATAGGAAACCTTAATGAGTTTGAGAATTGCACACAATTTTTATCCAACGACCTCGAAGCTCGTATCACCGTAGCATCCAAACTGCGAGAGCACCTGATGTTTTCTCGCACGGGAGAATATGAGGTGCTCCCGCACCGTAGATTCTATGGTGACACGAGTTCACGAAGATCTAACGCCTGATGGGAGGTTTGAATGTTTTTGCAATATCCGACTCAGAGAGTTTGGGAATTGCGCAGAAAGTACAAGTACTACGCATGTGCCATCTCATCACAGATCATACGACCTAGATGCTCGTATCACCGTAGCGGCTAATTAAGCTATGGGGAGCACCTAATATGAGCAACTGGGAGCCGTTGGATGCAAGATGCAGCGGCACACATGAGGCCTGGATGTTTTATTTGCAAAAAAAACTTTGGAGAGTTTGGAAATTGCGCATAATTACAAAACTACTCCCAAGCCATTGGATCTCACTTCCAACGATGTAAAAACTCGTATCACCATAGCATCTAAGCTATGGGGTGGATGTGATATTCTATGCCGTTGTCATTTTTGTCCGTAAACTTGCAAAATCCGTGTAACTCGTGCCGTTACTTGTCTAACCGCGCAAAGTGTTTGTTCAAAAAAACCATCCTACACTGAAATATCGGAACAACACATGGGGGTCCCACTTGTCATTGATCAAATTTGGACCTAAAACTAAAAAATCTGAAACACGAGATTCGAACTGGCAACCTGGACTACAAAGCGTAATTCGATAGCCTGAAACAACAACGGTTGTTGGCTTTGTCCCATAACTTGATTTTATATAGTATTACATTGAGTAGAGTAGAGGGAGTGCCTCGTCAACACGTGCATGACCGTTGACTCACTTACAGGTGGGTCCCAGGTCTGTGATCTCTCTCTCCTCTCCATCGTCTAACCTTTAGACGCACGGGCACACACGAAGAGCGGTGCTAGCTTGCCGTGGTGTTATTAGAACTAAAAAAATCTTGGAAAATAGAAGAATTGCCTAGAACAAGAGACGTTGTGGCTGGTCGAGATGGAGCTAACCACACCTATCCTCCGTGCCACGTTAGCATGATGAAGCTGTGTGGCTAGTGGGGTGTTTTCGACCGACTGGCTGGGTCCCCAGGTCGAATCATAGGTACTACTACATCTGATACAATATATTTGTACACACAAATTTTTCCTCTGTGCCGAGACGTGGCACACCCTACCACGCGGTTTCGGGGTCCTCCTAGGTGGTGCACACATATATACTTCCTTGCCGACATGTGGGACGCCCTACCGCGCATTTTCTGGGTCCTCCTCGGTCGTAGCGCTGAAGCAAGTAAATGAGTAGTTAAATCACGAAATACCACCTTTCCCGCCGAGTACATCAGTGAAGCACGGTGGCTAGCTAGTTGGGCTAGTGCGACCGATTAGCTAGGCCGCCGCCACATTTGTTTTTTCACCATTTTTTATCTCCTTGCCGACAGGTAAATTTAAAAATCCACCCTCTAGTCTTTGGGTGCGGCAGGCGCGGCAGGATTTTTAATTTTTTAATTGACGGGAGCAGGCGTGGCAGGATTTTTAATTTTTTTCATTGACGGGAGCAGGCGCGGCAGTAATTAGTCATGATGAATCCGCCTGTAAAACCCACTGCTCCCTGATGTGAGGTGTCGTCGGCTGGTGTTTTCCCATGATGAAAACCTAAAGATTCCCCACTCCTCGGCTGGCTCCCTCCGCCTTGCCATAGATTACACTGCCTTTCAGCCATTTCGCCCCCTTTGCTTCCTCTCCCCATTGCTTCTACCTGGTGCCATGGCGGCGCAGCAGATCACAGAGTCTGAGGTGAGGCGCCTGACCCAGGAGCTCGAGGCCAAGGATGCGGAGCTCGGGGCCAAGGACGTGGAGCTCCGTGAGCTCAAGGAGGAGAGTGCCATGCGGGAGTTCACGGAGCTTCAAAAGCGGCAGGCGTCCACCACAAAGATGCTCGAGGCGTCGGCGGCGTTGCTGCAGAAAGCGGGAGATACAATAGGCCGTCAGGGGAGGCGGCTGGAGCGCGAGTGGGCCGATCGTGACGAGGTCCAAGATCGCCTCAGCCACTTGGTGGACCAAGCTGCCACGCACGTGTTGCGGCTGCGCGATGCCTACCGTCGTGTCAACGCGACCATGTCGGTCGTCATGCTAAACCCGTTCGACCACCCTGTCGACTTCAATGAGCTGCGGCTTCCTGACCTAGTCTCTTTCTTCACCTATATCTCCGAGGATCTGAGCCGTCTCTGCGTGATGGTGGGGCGGAGCTGGACAAGGAGGGGTTGCGGGCTGCCGTCACCGTTGTCGGGCGAATCCTCTCAGGGCTCCATCACCGGAATCCATTCGTGCCATTGGACGCCGTCTTTGACGAGTTGGCTCCCGTCGACCGGGAGCGGGCTCTGCGGGCCGTTGCACCCTGCATAACCAACGTCGTGCGCCTCGAGAAGCAGAGGGACTTTGGTGGTGTTTAGGCGTTCTCTGCATGGGCATGTCCATGTCTTGGCGCAACATGACCGTTGGATCAAAATCAAATGGTGCAGATATGTCACTGTAGCACAAAGCGTCACTACAAAAAAAGACACATCCGTGACATTTTGGGCCGAACGAAAAAAAATTCTGTCATACATATGACACTTCTATGATGATAATTGTGACAAAGCCCGGTATCATCGTAGATGTGGTGGGCTCCTACTTCTATGACAAAAAATAATGACAGAAAATGGGCTTTTCGTCCTGGGCGGGACGGAGATGCAGCTGCATGACATTCTTTGGGCCGTCCATGACAGAAAAACCCGTGGTAGAATAGAGGGGGAGGAAAATTTCAGGGAGTTGCCGGTTACGGTGGGAGGTCAGGGGCGGAGTGATGCGCGTTTCTCTCGTACGTACGCGCGTGTGTGTGTGAGGCATTGGCTCTAACTGAAGCCAAGCGAGGCGTTGGGCTCTAACTGAACCCGAGCGATTGAACTGCAGGCTACGCGTTACTGAACCCGAGCTATCGATCGATGGCTATTAACTGAAATCGATGGAGCGATTCCTTTGCCACTGCTGCTAGTGAGCGTTGCGGGGGGGGGGGACGGGGTTTGGATAAACAGTGAGCGGTGGCGTTGCCTCTGGATGAACAGGAACCCGTGGTGTGGAGAGCTGGATGAAAAGTAGACAATGGAGGGGTGGCCATGGAGGGGTGGTTGAACAGGACCCCGTGGTGTGGTGGGCTGGATGAACAGTAGATGGTGGAGGGGTGCCCGTGTGGAGGGGTGGTTGAACAGTAGCCGGTGGAGTAGCGCGCGTTGGAGGCTGGATGAACAGGAGGCCGTGGAGGCTGGAGGAGGTCGACGGTGGAGATGAACAGTATCCCGTGGAGTCCCGTTTTGCGGTACGCTACACCCCCCCCCGTTTTGACCGTATAGCACTCCAACACAAGTCCGTTTCATCCGTTTTGCGGTACGCCACACCCCTCCCGATGAACAGGACCCCCGTTTCGACCGTAGTGCTCCAACACAAGTCCGTTTCGTCCGTTTTGCGGTACGCCACACCCCTCCCGATCAACAGGACCCCCGTTTCGACCGTAGGAGGTCCGTTTTCTCTGTTTTGCGGTACGCCAGGCCCCTCCCGATCAACAGGACCCTGTTTCAAACGTGGCCCGTCGAACACAAGGTCGTCTCCTTCGTTGTGCGGTAGGCCAGGCCTCGTTTCCATCACCTGTTCCGTCCAAGCCCTCCCGATGAAGACGACCACGCATTTCGTTCCGACCCAGCCGGTTGGCTCCCCATGAACACGATGAAGACGCTGTTTCTTCGTTCCGACCCAGCCATGTAGATATGCGCGATAGGCGTTAGAGACCCTGCCCGTATGTATGTACATGGCCGTATTTTCTTTCTTGCACCCTCGCCGCTGTACGTACGTGTACATGCTACGTGCGCGCCTCTACTACGACACGTGCGCGCCTCTACATCCACTAGTATATATGTACGTCCACGTTCACGACCAGAATGACAACGCTACGTACGCTTCGACCAGGTGGGTCCCGACTGTCAGGCACTTCCTTGCGTGCGAAGATGTAGCTGGTGGGTCCCAAATCGTCGAGAACCGTCGTTTTGGTTTTTTTGCCTGGACGCACTTCCTTGCGTTCGAAGATGTAGCTGGTGGGTCCCAGCAGTCAGGGGGGCGAATCGTTTTTTTTTTTTTTGCCCGGACGCACTTCCTTGCGTGCGAAGATATAGCTGGTGGGTCCTTGCTGTCAGCGGCGATAACATTTTTTTCATGAAATACTGAGGCCCTTCCGGTGGGTCCCTGATGTCAGGTGGATGAATCATTATTTTGCGCGTAATAAGGAGCATTTCCTTGCGCGCGGCCGTGGACCCAGCCGTCGGCCTCTCCACGACTGATCCGCCGGATGCATGTCGATCGTTGACCACGTTGACTAGGCGCGCCGAGAGCACCGAGGCGGTGGGCGGGCGAGGCCTAGGAAGGAAACGACACGGAGGCGGAGAGAAGACTCAACAGCTTGTTTCCCACGCGGAGGGGAGTACGATGAATGAGGGTTTGGTTAAATCTGCCGTCACCGGAGAATAATAGCAAGTGTGGGTGAGTAGAGGGATGGCTAGGCCAGCGATGGGAATGCTACGGTGGGCGGTGAGGCTGCTTGGGCAGCATAGTTGGCCGCAGGGAGGAGGGACGAGTAGTCCTTGGCGCTTGTTTGGCGGCCGAGCAGAAGAGCAGAGTTTGAAGAAGCCGACGGCCGTTGGATGGACATCCAAGCATCCTTTGCTTGTCGTCAACCTTTTTTTAGGAAAGCCTCAAATCTGTGGAAAATAGCATACAGCCCATCTGCCATTATTTCTAATAATTTACAGCCCATTTGCTAATTCTTAAGGTTTTCTTTGGATCCCATATTCTTTTTGTTAGCATTACAGCCATATTGTGGCCACGGTTAAAAAATTATACGAAATTTTGCATATTTCGGTGCGGTCCGAACTGTTTTTAATCCCGAAATTTTGACTCACATTCAAACAGATTTTAAAATTAAATGTATATCAATATAAAATCCAACAAATTCTCCACGCATAAAAATTAATGTAATTTAAGCTCTTGAAATGAAAAAAAAATACTTGAAACTAATTGTCGGTTTGATGTGTTTTAAAAATGTACAGCCCATTTCTCATTACTGATGGGCCATTTTCTCGGCCAGCCGAATGAAAAGCTCTCCTCGTCTTGAAAGATTTGCAGCCCAACAGGCCTGACAAAGCGACTTAATTGGCAAATCACAAAAAACTTGGCTGTGGCCGTGGACCCAGCTGTCAGCCTCTCCACGTACAGTACTCTTCCGATGGAAGTCGTTCCTTGACCACGTTGACCACGCCGCACGGAGAGCACCACGGCGGTGGACGACGACGAGGCCTAGGAAGGGGACGACGCGGAGCCGGGGAAGACGCAGCAATGGAAGCCCGTGCGGAGAGGAGTACGAGGGTTCACTGGTTTGGCTGCGGTGTGAGGCTGCCGTCGCCGCAGGGCCTGGCCTGCAGTGGGAATAGTAGGGAGCGGTGAGGCCTCTGCGGCAGCACAGCCGGCCACGGGAGGCAGGAGCATGTGGCACGACCTGCGCTGCTTTGGGCGGCTGGAGCAAGAAGACCAGAGGTTGAAGAAGCACTACGGCCGTTGGATGGACATCGTCTGCAGTCCTTTGTAGCTAGAATCGTTCATATTGACTAAGTTGAAAAGCCCTTGGCCCGTTAACTTCGTAGGCCCACAAGACAGCCTCCCACCAAGGTGGGTCCCAGCTAGCCGGGGGAGTATTCATTTTTTGTGCGTAATAAGGAGGCACTTCGGTGGGTCCGAGGCGGCAGGGAAATGTTTTTTCACGAAATCGGTGGCCCGTCCGGTGGGTCCCAGCGATCGAGGCAAACGTTTTTTGCGAAATCTGGTGGTCCGTCCGGTGGGTCCCTGCTGTCGGTGGAGGAATAATTATTTTCCGCATAATAAGGAGGCACTTCCTTGCGGCTGCCGTGGACCCAAACTGTCGGCCTCTTCACGTCTGATATTCTTCCGATGGAATTCGGTCGTTGACCACATTGACCACGCCGCGCCGAGAGCACCACGGCGGTGGACGGCGGCAAGGCCTAGGAAGGGGACAACGCGGAGCCGAGGAAGACGCGGCAGTGGATGCCCACGCGGAGAGAGTACGAGGTTCACTGGTTCGGCTCTTGCCGCCGTCGCCCTTGAATAACGAGGGGTGTGGGTGAGTGGAGTGGAGGGATGGCCTGGCCAGCGGTGGGAGTAGTATGGGCGGTGAGGCCTCAGCGGCAGCCAGACCGCCACGGGAGGCAGGAGCAGGCGGCACGACCGGCGCCGCTTTGGGCGGCTGGAGCAAGAAGACCAGAGGTTGAAGAAGCACTACGGCCGTTGGATGGACATCGTACGGTCACTAGAGCAAGAATCGTTCATATTGACTAAGCTGACAACGCCCTCCGTCCCCATCAACTTAGTAGGCCCACAAGTCAGCTTCCCACCAAGGTGAGTCCCAGCTAGCAGGGGGAGTATTCATTTTTTTTGTGCATAATAAAGAGGCACTTCCGGTGGGTCCGAGCAGACAGCGGGGGGAACGTTATTTTCGCGAAATACGGTGGCCCATCCGGTGGGTACCAGCAGTCAGGGGGGAAACGTTTTTTTTCGCGAAATAAGGTGGCCCGTCTGGCGGGTCCCTGCTGTCAGGTGGAGGAATAATTATTTTGCGCGTAATAAGGAGGCACTTCCTTGCGGCCGCCGTGGACCCAGCTGTCAGCCTCTCCACATACAGTACTCTTCCGATGGAAGTCGGTCGTTGACCACGTTGAGCACGCCGCGCCGAGAGCACCAGGGCGGTGGACAACGGCGACGCCTAAGAAGGGGGCGACACAGAGTCGGGGAAGACGCAGCAGTGGAAGCCAGCGGAGAGAGTCTGAGGTTCACTTGGTTCGGCTGCGGTGTGAGGCTGTCGTCGCCGCAGAATAACGAGGGTGTTGGTGAGTGGAGGGATGGCACGGCCAGCGGTGGGAGTAGTATGGGGCGGTGAGGCCTCATGGCAACACAGACCGGCCATGGGAGGCGGGAAGCGGCGGCACGATTGGCGCTGCTTTGGTAGGCTGGACCAAGAAGACGAGAGGTTGAAGAAGCACTACGGCCGTTGGATGGACATCGTACGGTCACTGAAGCTAGAATCGTTTATATTGAGTAAGTTGACAAAGCCCTTGGTACGCTCCAACTTAGTAGACCCACATGTCAGCCTCCGAAACGGTGCGCCCCAGATGTCAGGGGGAGGAATCATTTTTTGGGCGGCCAAAGCTAAGAATATCCGAGATTGAAGAAGAAGCACGACATCCGTTGGATAGACATCCAACGACCACTTTGCTACTAGAACCGTGTGTTGACTATAATAAGTTGACAAAGCCTTGCATACGCGTCAACTTATTTTTTTAGGGATCGTCATTAGTAGGCCCACAAGTGTGTGGCAGAGAACTTATAGCCCATTTGCGTTTTGTAAGAATGTACAGCCCATTTTTGAATTCTAATGGAATTTACAACAGCCCATTTACAGTTTGTTAAAAGTACAGCCCATTTTCTAGCTAGGACAACGATTAATAATTTCAACCAACCGTTGAAGACAGAATTCAATAAAATTTCCCACATTTTGATGGGATCCGAAATATTTTTATCCGAAATTTCTATTCAGATTAAATATAAATTTGTATTACGTAAAATCCAACGAAACATTACTTGCAAGAACAATGAAAATTTAAGATTTTCAAAATCCATAAATAATATTTTATAAACTAATTTAGTGTTTGGTGCATTTTTTATAGTTACTGCCCAGTTTTTATAATTACATCCCATTTATTATTTTTAAAGCCCATTTTCCTGTTAAGCCTAATGCATCCCTCCTAGGAAAGATTTGCAGCAAGCGGGCGGAGAATAACAAGTTGACCTTGCAGGGTATTCCTCAAAAGGCGTATAGCTAGGCTAGCCATTTTCATCTTGAAAAAGTAGTATCTGGGCTGGATATCGGCACAGGCTAGGCAGACCACAGCCCACCCGATTAATACCCTGCTCTCCTCACGAACAACAACGAAATCATCGCCAAGAAAAACTCTGCGGTGCTCACGCCTCAAAAACACAAATCTTGCTCGAGCTGCTTGGTCCCGGTTGTCGGCCGCACCTTGTGCAATTCTCTCGTTTATATTGACTACATAGGTTGACAATGGTGTGGGACCGTGATGTCGGAAACCAGGAGAAAGCAAAAAAATATAGTTGTACATAATAAGGAGGCACTTGCGTGCGTGCGGCTATGGCCCTAGTGGGTCCCTAGTGTCATCGAGTCAAAATAAAGTCATCTCCGAATCCTCATGTTTGTTGACCATGTTAACAATGCTCGGCGCCACGGCGGCGCAACAACTCGAAGGACAACGGAGAGGGCCTTGCGGGCCCTACGGAGGTCGATACTGCGCCGCTGCTCATTCAGAAGCCGGGATCATCGGACACCTATGAGCACCTTGAGAAACGAGGCGACATGAAGCGGTAAGGCCGCGCTTGGGAGCTCTGGTTTATTTCAAACCTGTATTAACATACAAGTGTAATTTACTCGTCATCGGAAGGCCGAGGTGCGTAAGTAAAACCGGCGGAGTTCTGGCGTGTAATTTGAGAGACCAGTGTATATTTTACGAGCATTGCTATATGGGCGACATTACCAGACGATACATGCACGACGTGCGTATCATGCCATCCATGGGCAAGGCTGAAACAGTAGCTAACAGCTGGATTAGCAATCGTCCGAGTGTCGTTCAACGTTTTTATCGTGTGTGAAGTACTTCTGATATTTTACTAGTCGAAATCGACAAACCAAGCGCCTTCGCCCGAGACCATCTGCTTTAATTTACAAGCGTCAGTTTTACCAGCGGTTTTGGTTGGAAAATGACGATCCAATCACGGCCTAATATCATGAGTTGGTTGGAAGATCATATGGTTTCATGTCTAACCTACACGACATGTCGTATAGGCTATGAATGAAACATGAGACGATGAACTTCTTACGCACGGAAACAACAGAAGAGGATGATCTTCTTAACAAGCAAATCACTGGCATTAGATCGACATGCAAAACAATACGAAGCATTATTCTTAGGAGGCACGGTGAACAGCTCGTGATGCGCATGCCACAACATTCAAGCTCAACTTTGCAATCAAACACAAGGCACGGCATTACATAGACAATATTCGAACAAACTCTTAACACAAGAATATCTCAGCGAGTAACTATTTACTTCTAAACTGAACAAAGGAATAGGAAAAAACACTCGGCGCTGCTCACGGCAAGGGCGTCCCACTCAAAAATATCAAATGCATGTCTTCTGGCTAACATCAATGAGCAAATTTTGACAAGGTTTTCCAATTCCAATATATTAAACTAACGTCTTCTTGCTAACATCAATGAGCAAATTTTGACAAGGTTTTCCAATTCCAATATATTAAACTAACGTCTTCTTGCTAACATCAATGATTAAACTTTGACAAGCTCCTCCCTTCAAAATATGTAATGCCTATGATCGTGTCCTGTCTTAGCTTCTTGTACTTGTTTGGGCACTTTTTGCCCAGGGCACTCCACATGTTGTTAAATTGCCAATGGTCTCTGCAGACTAGTCATGTCACCGGTGTCTAATAATACTTTGTAAAGCTTCTCGGTCATTCCTTCTGTAATGTACCGCATCCAGTGACTGCTTCTTTTTGCAAAGTGGAACGACCAACTGGACCTAGTAACGCAGCAGTTTGCCTTGGACACATTGGCTCCTTTTGTGCAGTTCAACTAAAATTGAAGTCGGAATAAAACCGAACTTTAATTTTGATATCCCTGTAAGCAAGAATGGGTATAAGGGAAACAATTACTGAGAAATAATGGTTGATGACTTGTCTTAATGGGAAACAAATCAGGAGAGGAGCAATTCTCCATTAGTGTGATTCATTCATATTGACTGAGACATTATCTTAACAATGCCTTGGTTCAACATGTATAAAGAACGACAAAGGAGAAAAGTACCATTCCTAAAATAATGCACTGAAATCAAGCAAAGTGTTTCACGTAGCGAAGCAAAGTGTTTCACGTAGCGAAGCAAAATTTCACAAAGCAGAAAAGTACCAAGATTTGAAACAACTCGACAGGAACACTGGAAACAAATCTCGATCTCCTTTTGCGCAGTTCCACCAAAATTAAGCAAAGTCACCGGTGTGACATTCAAGTTGAACTGCACAAAACACTCTTAAAACATAAGTGTTTCGAGTAGAGAAGTAAAATGTCGCAATAGCAACAAGTTGAATCGATACCCCTGTTTTAACATAGGCAAAAAGGAAACAATTACTTGCCGATAAAGGAGGATGAAACAAGCGGTGACGAGAAAAGAAGCATCTAACTTATCTTGGATGGAAAACAAAGTAGGATAGTAGCATTTGTAAAATGGTAGCATTGATTCATATTAACAGAGACACTCTCTTGAAACAACATTAGTTAAAAATATAATTTACTTTTAACAAAGGCATTGCTTCAATTTTCGGCGGCATTCTTAGATTAACAACAAAAAATAGCTGTATGGGACATGCTAGCACCATGTGCGTCCACACGTATAAATGGGTGATCACAGTATGTAGCCAAGCAGCATATCGTGTTGGTCCCATATTTGTTCTCTTTGAACTTTTTTCCTATGTGAGGGCAGAAAATCTAGTCCTACACAAACTACCCGACCCCCCCCCAGTTTCTTTCCCTTTTCAACAAAGAGATCGGTTCCTTACAGATGTGTGTACTGGGTTACCCCTTTTTCCCTTTTCGACCAACAAAGCGGCTGGATAGCAGTCTATACTATTTTCCTCCCTCCTTTCCTCATTGAACCACGTCCTAGATTCATGCTCCACCCCACCGCACCTTTCTTTCCTCTTTGAACCAAGACCTAGATTCGACTACAGATCGAAAAAGATCCACATGCAGCTAGAACAGCAGCGGTTTCAAAAAAACTTATACCTTAGGGTCATCGGGATGTGGGAAGGCGTGCGGCGGAGGCGGATCTGCCCACACTACGTCTGGCAGCGAGGAAGAAGGGGTCGGTGGCCCTCCCTTACAGTGCTGGGTGAAAGAGAACATCGCAGCCGGCGGTGGATTGCCTCCCTCGCGCGAAGGCGATAGAGTTAACGCTGCACCTCCTCCCTTCCGGTGCGACGGGATCTGGACGCCTCCTTCACCAGCTGTGAGGGGGGAGAGAGAGAAGAGGCCAACGCAGTATTGTTTAGATCTGGTGAAGAGAGGGTGAGAGATTGTGAATATAGCAAACCCTAGCAAATGAACGCTGAGCCTCCAGCGTGTAACATATATGTATTGCGGCGAGCGTGTGGAGAGTGCAAACCCTAGCAAACAAGCGATGAGGCTCCCGCTTATATGTATACTCCCTCTGTAAACTAATATAAGAGCATTTAGGTTACTAAAGTAGTGATCTAAATGCTCTTATATTAATTCTGAGGAGTACTAATGTAATCTGGACTGAGCTCGGTGCCTTCACTCCATCTGCTTTTGGCTGTATGACGGTGAGCCAGCCACATTTTGGGCCCACCTGTCATAAACCCAAAGGCAGTGCACTAAATCAATGAAGCTGCGTCCATATAGTACTCTCTTGTGTATCGACTAATATATAGTGGAGTGGTTTTCTTATTCTCTCCATAACAATCGTTTTAAATTGTGTAAGTACAAAACAAAACTCTTTATTTAATGCACGAGGGAGTACTACTTCCGATGAACTAACGATCCACGCCCATGCGTCTGAGTCGCACTTCACATGTCCTTCACGTGTGGTACACTACCCTCCCTTAAGTGAACAACCACACATCGCCAAATTATCGGAAGCGTGTGAGAGTGTGTACAAATAAAAAATTTTAATTTCAATTATCGGAAAGGTTTGAGAGTATTACAAAGTTTGACTTGATCAAATCTAATATCTTGAGTAAATAAAATGGAGGCTACTCGTCCATCCGGGTTTTAGTCCACACCATTTTTAAATCAAAGTTAATAGCTGGACAAATAAAATTACAGGGGAGCTGGAGACAAAGTTGTGAGAAGGCTTAGAAATCAATACAAAACTTATGCTCTTAGTACCAACGTCGATCCTTCTTGAGAAACATTTGGTTCATAGCCAATTGTGTGATAAAATTGCACCAACGTGAAAGGCATTGCGTCTCCAACGCAACCAAGGTGAGCTGACGAAGGATATCATCTTTGTGCGTAACAAGCAAAAACACGATGGAAGAAGCTTGTTTTTCATTGAAAATCGATCAGCTTCACCAGCCGGCGCAACCATGAGGCGTGACCATGAGCATCGATAGGTCATCGTGGTGATGCATCATCCATTTGGCATCAAGTTTGGGTGAGGCACCTATGAAGTTCGACAAATCCTCACGTGGTCTATTTCTTCTCATTAATCAAGCTCGAGGAAGGAAGAACCACGTGGCGAGGAGACGATGAGGCGAAACAACAATGGCCATCCAATTTTGTGCAGTTCCACTAAAATTGAGGAAGACATGCCCGGGTATGGAGACACGCATCGCTATTTCCAAAAATATAAAAAAGGGTTAATGAAAAGTACACCAACAAACAGAAGCATCATAATTATATCTTGATGGGAACTAAACCAGGATACCCGAGAAAAAAAGCATTTCTTCATTTAACCAGTGATAGTACTACCACCATATGGACAATGGCCAAACAACCACCATGTACTTTTTGTCGAAACAACATGTATACCTCCACCTAGTATAATAGTACTAGTAGGTGATGTTGGACCAGCCGCCGAACCCTAGCTACTATGCATGGGGAGATGGGGAGTAGTCGCATAGAAGAAAACCCGCACACAGCGACCTGGGGAGCTGGACCAGTACAAGAAGTTATACCTCAGGTGGGCGAGATGTCGTTTAGGTGGGCGGGCGGGATCTGCCCACACGACGGCAGCGAACAAGGGCGCGGAGGATCTTCGTTCGTGCCAGCGCCAGCTCCGAGAGGACGGTGCGCATCGGCTCCCCCCGTCGCCGACGGCGACAACGTCAACGCTGCACCTCCTCACCTCTCGCAGCGGACGGGATTCGGCCGGATCTGTGACCACCGGTGAGGAGAGAGATAGACTGGACACTGTCATCCTGTTTTGATATGGAGAGGGTGAGAGGCGAGGCGAGAAACTCTATCAAACAAGAGGCTATAATGGAGTAAAAAATCTCTCCATAGCAGTGGTTTTAAATAGAATCTGCGCGTTCCGGAAAAAGAAACGAAAACTGGCGGACAATTTTTAAGGGTCTGTCTAGGACACATCTAGATGTGACATAGTTATGTCACATCTAAGTTCATATCCACTCTGTTTGTGGTCTTTTTTTTGTCCTAGTTTTTTTGTTTCTTGTTGCTACATTATATACTTGTGGGAGCTTAGATGTGATATCCTTAAATAACATCTAGATGTGAATTGGACAAACTGATTTTCTAACGTACCAAGAAAGAAAACTTCGATCAAAAACACGCCCCGCTTCGGTCGCGTGAGTCGTCGCGCACACACACATAGACATAGACATGCATATCCGTGTTTACGTAAAATTCCATTTCCATCTCCATCTCCAATCATATTTGTCCAACTGGCACATTATTTACGTTGTTAATTATATATGCAACAATATTAACGTACAAAATCTCTTGTTTGCGCACGGCTGGACCGCTGCCACGGCCGGTCCTGACCAACCCGAACCCTCTTCATCTCCCGCGCGTGCTTCCCGCCCGAAATGGTCAGTGCCGCATTCATGCCCGGCCAGAGCGGACGCGACCTCTCACTGGCGCCGGCATTGAAGCGGCGCACCGGCCGAGAGAGCATCGCCCGCGCCGCTTCCGGGTGCATGCGGCTGCTCCGCGTTCAAAGGTCGCAATAGCCGGCTACAACATGCATGTAAAAAGTTTTTGGGAATCCGTGCTACAGCTAGCTGTCCTCCCCCAAGTCGTCAATCTCTTCCAGTAGTGCTAGTAGTACTCCATGGCGTGATCCATCGACAAGCAGGCGGGAAAGTTATCGTATACTCAGTTTGCGGTGAGTGGCATGCCGAGCAACCGTGTGGGGTCGAGCCGTGGAGGAGGGTGAGACACGAACACGACAGACGTGATTTACTGTGTGATTTGACTGCTCCTTAGTGGACCCTACGTACTCCCCTAAGTGTATGCAACAGTCCACACGTACACATGGGCCTTAAAAGCGCGCGCGACGCCCTAATGCATGCATGTCCGAGCACACGACGGAACACACACAGTCACGCTAAGTGCTCAACCTACGTGCATGCACACACATACTCGGTCGGGGTGAGCTAGTGACCGTATAAACACGGAAAATATATATATTGGCGTAATGGCGTATTATGAAGTCCATGACCGTATTTTTACAAATATACAGTGACAGACAATGTATTTATCTCGTTTGAAATTAATCCATATTAACGGAGAGGAGGCAGTATGGACTAGCATTACTTGCGCGCGGTGGCTCACGGGACAAGGAGAAACTTTTGACTAATGCAAGCTCTCCCTCGCTCGAGGCGGTGGGCGTGCAACGATTAATTCGGTGTCAGTTGCGAAGCATACACTATACTACTAGTGCTACTATTGTTCGACTTCCGAATAGGCGAACAGCCAAGCATAAAGTTTACTAATATAGTCTATAAAGGTATGTACTATACTAGTACTAGGAACCGGATGGAGGCGTCTGCACTCTTATTATAATTTTAAAATGTGATAAAGCAATCTTCAACACATTTGGTTATCTTGAGGTTCTCGCATGTGATAATGGAAGTTGATTGCATGGAACACTCGCCACAATTCTCGCTTAATTCTGGCTCATATCCTGTTACAAATAGTAGCGCTCGGTAATATTTCCTCTTTTTTTGTTATTCAGCATGTAAACAGGTCAGCAAACCTTGCGGTGCATCTTCGTGCGAACCGTGCTTGCTGCACTTTGAATGTGGCCGAGAGCTGGCTTGATGAAACACCTCGCTTCCTACTTCTTTTTTGCGGGTACCTCGCTTCCTAGTGACCAGTGTCTTGGCTGATCGTCCTAAGAATGCTTATATATGAATAAAGCTCTCTCATTTACCCATAAAAAGATTGAGCCATATTAACGGAAAGGAGGGAGTATGGACTAGCACTACTTTTTGGTGTGTCCCGTCAACTTGCGAGCGAGGAGAAGCTTGCGGGACAAGGTGAAGCTAAACTTCGCCTTTTGACTAATGCAACCTACCCTCGGTGGACATGCATCAGTCCATTCGGTGTCAGATTGTCATAGGCATACACTGTAGTACCCAACATGCGGAGTACCATCATTGTTCGACTTCACGAAGAGGCGAAGAGCCAAGCGCAGTAGTATGAGTAGTACTACAACTAGAACCGCATGGTGGAGCGTTTTTACTCTTATTTCTTTTTATCTCTAATAAAGTACACGTTTATTCCGGAGAAGGGCGGAGAATGGCAGCCCAACATGGCAACATGTAATGAATGATATCGGTCAACCAACCATTCTCGAATATATCTTGGCCTCCATGCGAACCCGTCTGTGTGTTCTCGCTCCTCGTCTCTCTCAAGGAACGACGGGTTGGCTCTTTGCCGTCAATTGAGATCGGTTTGCTCACACTCCTGTCCCACATGTCGGTGATATGCCAAGAGGAGGTGCGTTGACCGGCCGCCATACTAAATACTTGGTTTTGAACCTTCATACTACTCCTCCCTCCGTCACAGTTTGGTAGCGCTTCATTATGATGCATTTCTCTCAATGCATTTCCACCACCGAGAGAGACTTTAGGCGCGTTTGGTTTAATGCTCAATTAATTAGGGCGTGGTAACCGCAATCAAGTCCACAATTTTCTCTCCATGTAACTACGGAATGGAGTAAGTGCATGCATGTGTGTACCGGGGTGGAAGCACTTTGCATGCATGTGTGTCGCATTATTCCCTCTACTAGTAATAGGCGCGTGCTATAACTACCAATGCTATTTTTCAGGCCGATCGCTAGTCGCCTTGGTCCCACAGATCTTTTTCTTTTTTTCTTTGAAGCGCTGTATAAACAGTGACGGATGGAGTAGTATGGCGGATTCAAAGAAGAGCGTATTGATGGTTGCTTCTTGAGCAACTTACGATTAGAAAAGGTGGGGCTTACGATTTGACTGCTCATTACTCACTATTAATGCGGCGCAGCGACCGGGCTGAGTCTCCCATGCGGTTGTGCACTACCCCTCGGTTCTTAAATATACTCCGAGTATATTTGTCTTTCTAGAATTTCAACAGTGACTACTCAAATATTTGTCTTTTAGAGATTTCAAATGGACTGGCACATACGGATGTATATACATATTTTAGAGTGTAGATTCTCTCATTTTGCTCCGTATGTAGTCACTTGTTGAAATCTCTAGAAAGACGAATAGAATATTTAGGAGCGGAGGAGTACACATCTGAAGCAAAATGAGTGAATCTACACTCTAAAATATGCCCGTTTGAAATTTGTAAAAGACAAATATTTAGGAGCGAAGGAGTATAATTTTGTGCATGGCACATGGACCCGGATGATGAAGAGGCTTACGGCAATGCTATCAAGCTTCCATCATTTGTTTACATAATTGACGTACTATACAAATAATTTTCCAGCGAGACATGAAATTGTACAATGGTGTGAGCTTTCAGCTTCATTTAGCGTGTCTTGCCATCGATGCTCTTTGGAAACAATAAAAACTAACTTCCTTGCTAATGCATGTCAATTATTAGCAGATCGAGCTAATAATTACATCTGGCTGAAAACGAGTTGTGAGAAGGTGTTAAATTAAAATTGATCCATGCTTTCATTGGCAGCAACGTCCCCCAGCTCTGTCTAAATCAACAAGGCATGTTGGGAAAAAAGTAGTTATGCGGAGCATGCAACATTCCGATCATTTTGTGCAGTTCCACTAAAATAGAGTTGGCGTCCCTGTTCCAAAGATATTAAGTGTGATTACGATAATAGAGGACTGCTGATGAAACAATAAACACATAAATAGAAGCCGGTCACCTTTGCGGTCTCTTTTAAGACTAACTAGTTGGAGAAGATTAGGCTCGGAGTTGGATGAGGAGGATAGAGCAAAACCAATCTCCCTTTGTGCGATCGCCTTTGAAATGTAGAGACGTTGCCCATGTGACATTTTAGTACAACTGCACAAAACACTCTTAAGAAAAAAGTGATTTGTGCAGTTCACCAAAAGGTCATAATAGCAGCGAGGTGAAATGGATAGCCATGTTTGCAAAAAAGAGGTAGAAAGGAAACAATTACTGGCCAATAACAGTTGATGACACATGCGACGACAAAAAAGCATATTCCTTGCCCTAAGGGAAGATAACAACACGGTTGTGTTTGTCTAAAAGCGGTGTGAGGGCGAGAATGCAATATGGAAAATACGCTGGAGGAGCTACGTTTTGGGCAAAGAACTATGGAAGATCCACATGCAGCGTGGGAAGGCGGGCGGTGAAGCAAGGCGGAGGGATACACAGAGGTCGTCGGGATGTAACTAGGTGGCGGCGGGCGGAATCTGCGAGCAGGTGGCGTAGGCCCAACCGCGCGGAGCTTGGTCGAGAGAAGAGCGGCGTGTACGCAGCGGGGCGTGCTGCCTCGGCGCCGTCGAGCGGAGAAATGATGCACTTCCTCCCTTTCCCCGGCGGACGGGATGCGGCGGATCGGTGACCAACGGTGAGAGAGAGAGAGGCCACCGCAGCCTTGTGTGAGATACTCGAAGAAGCGACAAACCAGGCACGCAAGGCTCCATTGTATATAGTGAGCGGACTACCTTTTCTCCATAAAAATCGTTTTATATTACGTATACGTGCCATTGGCGCTATAACTTTATTTAAAAATATCGCGCAGCGCGTCAAGTCGAACTTTGTTTTGTGCGGCGTGGTACCACGACCTCCCTAGGTAAACAACCGCTACAGCGTTCAAATTAGCACGTGGGCTGCCATTTCAGTAAAGAAATGAGCTCCACCATGTACCAGCAGGTGTGGCTGGGCACGAGCGCGAGTGCGTGCAGTGCACCTATTCTCTTCTTGTATCGTACACCACCTCGTGGGGTTGTGTGAGAGATACAAACCTAGAGAGATATAGTGTGTGGGTTCTTGAGAGTTTTTTTGGGGGGGTTCAATCAAAAATGTAACATATGCAATGTGTGTGAAATAGAGTCCTGGATATAACATATATATAGAGGCGATCCACGAGAAGAGAGTGGAGGTATCACCGGCTTGAGGTGTCCATAGAATCGAAAAGAGGGATGATGTGTGTGTGTGTGTGTGTGCTGATCGATAAAGTGCCATCAATTTGTGTGTGCCCACGTCAAAGATATAGAGTGGCTGGCCCTCTTTGGAGCGTGAGAGGGACATGTGCAGTTTGTCTCGTGGCATGGATACCTACCTGCAGCTCGACTATCGGTGTGTGGTGGGGAAGAGGAGGCCCAATTAACTATAGAGGTACAATGGCTGGTATATGTGTGGAGGAGGAGAGGCCTACCTCATGTATTAAGGAGATCGATCTGCCTCATGTATTAAGGGAGATCGATCGGCATCCATGCATATGTGCATGAGAGGAATAAGGTTGGGAGAGAGACAGAGCTAGAGTGTTGGAGGGGTGGTAGTGGAGTTGCTTCTAACAAATGGTGGGATAGGCTTGCTAGACAAGCGGAGGGCACGCCCATAATATCAATAAGAGAGGAGATGGCTGCTTGTTGTGCGTGCGCGTGCGTGTGAGAGGCGGGTCGGAGGCATGCACGAATGATGAGGGGGACGATGTGGCTGTGGTAAGCAGACATAACTACATAGGAAGATCAATCACCCTTTGTTAGAAAGGAGAGACATAACTTGTGAGTGCGTCGATCGATGGGGGGTAGTTAAAGTCGATCCAGGTATATGTTGGGAGATCGATCGGTATACATGCATGTGTGTGTTAGAAGCAAGCGAGGCATGGGGAGAAGGATAGAGATAGAGGGATGCATGTAGGAGGTGGTGCGAGAGGCATACTATATCGGCGGGGAGGAGTGTGCTGATCGAGAGCGATGAAAAGAGTGGTGGGAGTGAGGCATGGGCGGTGACAAGAGAAGAGGGAAGCTTGTGTTTGTGCTAGGCACACCTGGCTAGAGAGGCATATCGATCGATGTGTGCCACAAAGAAGGAGCTGGGGGGCCTACACACACCGTGGGTGAACGACCTAAAGTGAAAAGACAAATTTGCGTGATGGAGCTAGAGAATGCTGAGGGAGGGTGAGAGGGATGCGGGCGTGTGCATGCACAAGAGAAAGTTAGCGCTAGCTACAAAGATAAGAGGGTTGTGTGGGTGTAAAAGGCGAATAGAGATCATATATACTTCATTATAAAAGCGAATTCGGATATTTGAAGAATTTATCATAGTGTTTTAAACCGACGTATGTGTGAATATATATAACGGTGATACACATGGTGTGTTTATGAACATGTTATACTACATTTAATATATTTTATCTCTACTCTTATAAAAAAACGGAGTTGTTGATGATGGTGTGCCTGCCATCCTGCATTATAGGCCGTCCGATTTATATCGGGCGGATAGCAAGGAAACTATGATGGTTGAAGTTGGCAACAATCATGATTGTAGATTCTTATTGAAATAGAGAAACGAATTCAAATTTAGTTCGAATTGCAGTGGTAGTATAGACATTTGGAATGCACTAAAATGTTGGTATGAGTAGGTTACATGCATTACACAACAAAGCGAAAAAATCAATCGGACATAACATGGATTCATACTCCCTCCTTCCATCTATATAGGGCGTAATGAGATTTTTAAGACCGCCTTTGACTATTGACAAGATTAATAGTACATGACATGCACAATGTGAAAATTATATCATTGAAAGAACCTTTCACAGACGAAGTTAACGGTGTGCTTTGTGTAAGTTGCATGTCATATATCGTTGCTCTAATATTTGGTCAAAGTTAGCATCGAAAAGCGATTAGGCCCTATATAGATGGAAGGAGGAGTAACTTTGAATAACATTTGTATAGTAAAACAGGGCAAGACTCTCTCTTTGTGTGGTGTGAATAGTTTTAATTTTTTCGTTTTCTTTTTGGTTGAGGGAAGTGCGAATTGATTTGGTACGTACAAGTACAATATTACTATGCAGTCAAAAAAAGTACAATATTACTACATGTTAGGCTTGTCCCTAAAATTCAACCCTCGTCTTGTTATATCCCAAAATTCAGATATCGTGCTCCCAAAACTGGCGCCTTCACAACCCGCGCTTGCTATCCCGAAATTACAACGCGAAAACTCCCTCCAGCTGCCAAATCCCGACACGTGAAATCCCCTTCTAACCTGAGCCGAAAGGGCCGCTAGTTCAAATCGGTGGGGGGTACTTTTGTAACACACCCTACATTTTGGACAAGCGCGTCCCTAAGTCATGCTTCACCCCCTCCCATCGCCCCCTTTTAGCCATTCAAATCCCAGGCCGCCATAACCTCTCCGCTCCAGCCACGAAACCCCACCCTCCTCCGTCCGCCCGTCACGCTGCCCAGCGGAGCCTCTTCCCGATGGCGTCGTCCACCGCAACAGCTCGACGTCCCTCGTCCACCTCCCCGGATGAGGATCCGTCGTCCATCTCGCCGTCCCGCCGGTTCAGCCGCCCCGTCCTCCACCTCCAAGGAGCTGCTCCGACGATCGCCTCGTCTATCGCGGCTGCTCCATCCCCACAGCGCCGCCTTAACCTGCTCCACCGGAACCGCAACATCCTCACCGACTCCTCGGACGAAGCCGAGGCCTACTCGGCGCCACCAAAGAGGTTGTACACTCATCGCATCGCACCTTCTCCTTAACTTCGACCTCCGGCGCCGGCGGTGCTCCATCCCGCACCGCCATGGGCGGCTACCTTGAAGCCGGCGCCATGGCGACATCTCCACGGCGGCTCTCCCCGGTCACGAGGCCCCTTGGCGGCGGCGGCCATACCAGCCGGATCTGCTGCTGCTGCTCTCGCTCTCGCTTCGATCGCTCGCTTCGCCGCTTCTCTTCTGCTCTCTCTCCCCTCGCTCGTCTTTGCTGCTCTGCTCTGATTAAGCCACACTTGATCGACCGATCGACTTTTGGGTCGATCGATTTTCAGGGGTTGGGGGGGGCTCGCGGAGTTAAGGAAGAACCACCCTTGGCGGGGCGGGGGCTCACGGAGAGGTACCCACTATCTATCTTAGGGTTCAGGGTGGGGGGCGGGGCCTAGAGGGCTGGCAGGCGGCGGTGGCGAGTTGTTTGAGGCGGCGGCGGCTGGCTGGGCAGCCGGTTCGCCGGTGGTGGCGGCGGCTCGAGGGTGTGCAGGTTGAAGATGAACTGCAGGCCCTCCTAAACTACATGTCAAGTGTCTCTCTGCTACCATTGCGTTCAGTTTTGACAGTAGCATTCAGATTCCACAGTTAATTTCAGTTTCGACAGTTAAGTTCAGAGTCAACAGTTTTTACCTCATCTGTTGTAGTCGGTGGTTTTTGGTGATGTTAATTTTACATCCATTTTCATCATCTATTGGAGATGCTATTAGAATCCCACTTGAGATTGACGATGTATGTCTTGTCTGCTTCAGCCTTGGCGTCTTCTGGCTCACGGAGCTGCTCCAACGACGAGCGATCCATCACAACAGCGAGTGCCACAGATGCCATCTCTGATTCCTCGAGATCTTCCTCCACACCTCCGACAGCCACCTCTGCCTCAAGCTGCTTGGCGACCAACCCAATGATCTTTGAGGTCGACACGGCTCTGACAAGAGGTTGTACACTTGTTGCATCACTTATTACTATACATTCACGTCGATCCATTAGGGCTATTTTGGTTCAGCGGAAAAACATTGATCCACCGGTTGTTACCATCACTCTAAATTTCTGCATGCTCTCCTTACATAATCTCACCATATTTTTTTCGTATGCATGTCGATATTGTACACATCATGCTGAACATGTAGAGAAAAGAGAAGAGTTTTGCGGCAATACAATGTCATGCAGACATCGCTCCATGGTGGGTTCAATGGCAAACCCTCCCCACCCCTCTCCAGTTGTAATCCAGAGGAAGATATCTGTTACGAGGCGTGTTCAGACGCTGCTGACCACTCCTATTTACCCCCCAAGGTGTTTGCTCTACCTTGGCATGATGATGTTAGTCATATCATGCATATGTTGCCTTGCAGTGCCTACTTTTGACATCATATATGTCATTTGCTTAGTTTAGACATGTTCTGTAATGCCACATGTTTAGTTTCTATATCATATATGGGAATTATGCAGTCTCATGTCTTTTAGCCAGCCATAATATATGTGAAATGTGCAATGCCATCCTGTTTAACCAGGCATCATATATTTGAATGATATCTTGCCCATCCTTTTCTTCATTACATTTCCATTTGTCGACAATGTTTGTACATTAAACTACTCTTCTGTGAATCAGCCATTTGGGTGGGAGATGGAAAAATCTGGAGTGAAAACAAGGCCTTGAGAGAGGCAGTGCTACCTATCGAAGCAGATCTCTTGTTGGGTCCCGATAGCTCCTCGAGATGGATTCGAGATAGATGACCAGTCCTATTCCCCAGCGAGGTGTATGCTCTAACTTGGCACGCAGTTATCTGCTCATATCATGCATACGGTGTCTTGCATTGCATAGTTTAGACATCATATACACAATATTCAACACCATGTTCTTAGTTCAGACATCATATCGAATGCCCTCTGTTTAGCATATAAATCACATATGTGAATTAAATGATGCGATCCTGATTACTTAGATAACATGTAGGTGAATTATGTCATGCGATCCTGTTTAGTTATTCATCATATCTTTGAATTATGTTATGCTATGCTATCCAGTTTAGATAGACATCATATATGTGAAATTATGTCATGCTATCCATTTTAGTTAAACAATATACATATCAACTATTTCATGCCCTCTTTTTCCACACTATCTATTGCATCATCTCTCATACAATGTCTGTACATTCAACTATGTTTCCTGTTTATCAGCCATTTGAATTGGAGCGGGTGATGCCATTATCTAGCGGAATAAAAACACGGTCTTCAAATAAAACAGTGCTACCTCTTGGTGGAGATAGCACCCCGGTTGTACATGCACAAGAACCAGCCCTACCACACATAACCCAAACTCTCGCAGATTGTACCCCTCTTGCGATGGACGAGAACCAGCTTCACCCAATCTAACCCCAACCCCAGCCGATAGTAACCAAGTTCCTATTGACACAAGACCATCTCCACCACAGAGCTCCCAAACAAGCAGTTAGTAAGGCAGCTCCGGTGCCCAAAGGGCGATACTATCACGGCGAACCCCAACTCCACGGTTAATGCGCCTATTCACATGGAGGAAGCACAACCAGCCGATCGTAGTTTAGCATCTATCGCATTTGATGTTGTTAAATCGTATGTGCGTATCTTCCCATCTTGGAAATATTATCTTCAAGATGAAGGAAAATGCGATTGCGGTGTTTGTCCGGGAGTTATATGTAAGTAATGTTATTCATGGCAATTACTTTGCTTCGTCCCATACATCCTACCTCCATGATGGTTATAATACAGCAAATTTTCCCATTTTCTCTATAGAGAAGGACCGATTTGGAAACTCAGGATGAGGTAACATGTGCTAATACCTCTGCTATCTTCAAGAATGCTTGGTGGCGATGTCGAATTACACAAGAAAGCGTACTTCACCGGCAAAGAAACTCATCAAATTCCCTTACGTTCTCTGAGACACATTCTTTGGGCGATGGTAGGAGCATGCTTGTTACTCTTGGTCCCGAACCAAGAATGTGGTAAGGTCTATGAGCTCATTTTCTATTTTTAAGTATTTTATTCTTGTGTCTTACTTTACTCTGTTCATGTAGAACAAGTGCCTAAACCTGAAGAACAATTGTTCTAATTTAAGATTCCATTGCTATCATAGTTCAAAAAAGCGCTAGGCGTTAATTGTGCGTTTGCCACCGCCTTGCGCTTCTTGACCAAAGCGCATGCTTATGCAGATTATGCACAGATTATGCGTAGTTATGCGCAATCGCGTTTTATAGCGCCTAGAGCCTAGGCGCGCTTAAGCGCTCACTTAGGCGCGCCTTTTTTAACTATGATTGCTTTGCTCTTGTATCACTGTATTTACTGATATGAACTTATTTTTAAATTGAAGGATCCAATCGAAACTCCAATGGCACAGCAGGTATGTTCACGCATGTTTCTTTAACAGGTTTGCTCTTATCAATAGCTCTGTTGATTTCAATTTCAATTGTGTATATAGTTGACTTTCATATCATGCACATTACTAGCATCACAACAGAGCCAATAGTGTTGTTGTACATGTAGACCCGTGGTACCCATCTGAAATCTTGTTGTGCCGTGTAGTTTCCCACGCTTTGTATTCTTTCACTGCTGCTTTGTCTTGAACTGATATGATTTGAACCGTGTCTCTATTTTGATTTGGCAAGACAATGCAGTGACCATAGGACATAGATATATGTTTGTTTGATGCTTTTATTATGTACTAGTACTTGGCAATAGAAGACTTGGTAGTTTAATCATGTCCACCTTACTAATGAACTGGTTCACGAAATGAGTTTCATATACTAGTACATGCTAAACTTGTTATGTATGCCTTGTTTCTTCTTTTAGAATCTTGACAAAATATTGGGGAAGAGTGCCTTATTAAGCAATGGTAAAGGAAGTAATGCAGATAAGGTTCAGGATAGTGACACATCCTTGTTGGTCTCCAACAAAGCTGATAAAACAGCTAAGGAAGACTATCTTGAAGACAATGAGACAACCCCAAAGTCTGTCTTGGTTTAGTGTTCGAGTTCTTGGCCACTACCGCATGCACAAGCTATTCAAACTCCTTTATGCGAATCAGTTCGGTTTCTTGAGTCTCAACTACAAGCTGAAAGACATCGATCAGTTGTCTTTGCGACAAGAAGGGAAGGACTGCGGAAGTCCTGGAGCATTCGGATGCATACTTTACGGTGCAACGACAAGCGTTGGAGGATTTTAGCGCCAAGCAGGACAAAGCTAATCAGCTTGCTAAGCTTATTGCCGCATGGTGGATACCGGATAACGTTTCTTGAGCTCTTACGAAGTTGTTTGATTATGCTCTTGTTTTGCTGCGCGTTTATTTGCCTTTGGTGGCCAATTTTGACGGCCAAGTGTATGTAATATGTTGCTTTGTTCCCTATATTTGCCTTTGGTGGCGAACTTTGATGCCCGATGGATGTAATATGTGTAATAGCGGTAATAGGCTAGCCTTAATTGTTTGCTTATTTATTTCCTTATTGTCTTGTTTAGTTGTTTGCTTGTAGTCACTGCAGTTCTTTTTCTGTGTTTTTCTAGTGGCCACAATAGCCTATTTTTGATAACTAGGCCAAAATAATCATGGCAACACATGGACTGTTGTAACCATGGGCCTCCTGCAGCCCGTATGATCCATGGGCCTTCGTTCGGCCGTAGGACCATTGGCCTTCTATACGGGCCGTAGGATCCATCGGCCTTCTATACGGGCCTTAGGGATCAATGGGCCTTCTACGGGCCGTAGGGTCCATGGGCCTTCTACGGGCGTACTATCCATGGGCCTCATACGGGCCGTAGGATCCATGGGCCTTCTACGGGCGTATCATCATTTAGCCAATCATGGGCGTACTATTCGTGGACCATAACGGGCGTTAATAGGTCGTGTTGATAACTCTATGAAAACAGCCCAGCGGGTTTTTTACATGAAAACGCCCAGCGTATTAATGGTCCGCAAGCGGGCCAATCGTAACGACGGGTTGAATTTGGCCCACAAGCGAAAAATAGCGATGTGGGCGTATGTAATCGAATGCTGCAAATGAGCCCAAGAATCAATGGGCCACGAGAAGGCGAAAGATAACTTAATGAAACGGCCCAATGGAATAACGGGCCGTTAATGGGTATAAAGTGATACATTGTTCATTACGGGCTAGTTTCACCACGGGCCGTTAATGGGCCAAGTGTTACAAAGGTCCTCATATGGGCCGAAAGAAGTCATGGGTCACACATGGGCTAGAAGTTAAAACGGGCTGAATCATATTGGACGGCCCAGATGACGCTACTGGGCCTAACTCGGATAGGGCGTAACGGGCCCTCGGTTAGCGGGCTGTAAATGGGCTATATGCGAACAGGCCGTTAACAGGCTTTCCGTGGGCCGGCCCGCCACCTTTTGACCAAGTCAAACGGGCCGGCCTTTTCACCGGAATGGGCCTCTGTTGGGCCGTGCCACGTGTCGCCGTATCATAGGCGCCTTTGGTCCAATGAGCGGATGACATCTGTCCCAACGGTGAGCCGACATGTGTTTGCTCCAGCCAATGATGATTTTATACGTGGAAAATCCCCATTGGTCGGGGCCGTTAACGGGTTATCGGATCCAAAACCCGACCCGCTAACTTAACGGCGTTCCGTTACGGTGGATGCCATGTGTCGGTCACTCTTGACGAAAGCAGTTCTCTGACGCGCGATTTATCGTCATGGAAGTGGACACTTCCGTGATGATAATTCTGGTAATGTCATGGAACACTTCTACGACGGCACAGGTATGACTATCTTGATTCTGTCATAAATTTGTCATGGATGTACATGCATGACAAAAACGTGACCTACTGTAACAAACACGTATCATCACGGAAGTGTATTTTTTTGTAGTGCGTGTGGGTGTGTTTGGTTGCATTCTCATCTCAATATAGTTGTTCCCTCTTCGTGTATTTGTGTTAACCTACTAGTGTGGACTCATGCACCCTTCACGCACTCTGCCAAACACCCAAAAGTGGGTCGAGAAGGGAACTTCTGCTCCCATCATGTGCACCCTTCATACACCCTGCCTAATACTGAGTCGCCGTGTTTCATATGGTTCATGTTTCGTGGAGTACTGTAGCATCGTACTCCCCGTGCGCTGTAGGCCTAGTTCTGTTAACATTGATCTCACCGTTCATTCTCGACCGGACAGTCGAAAAAGCAGTACTATGTTACATTATTGTTCATATAGTTGACATGCGCACAACATCATTTGTTATCGTCAATCTTACTACACTAGCAACAAGATTATGTAGTACTGACGTATGAACCACTGCACATGCCTAGTAGTAGGAGCACTCTGTATGTTCCAGTGGCTACCGTGTTTCGCACTCCTCCACCGTAAGAGTGGAAATGCTTGCTGTAATCATTTTTTTCTTCAGAAAAAATAGTGCACTCGCTCTACCATGCGGATCCTCCTCGACGGTCGTCGGGAACTTTGCTACTCACTTTCGCCATCGTGTGGGACAGCCATCATCAGGGTCCACCAGCCATGCACTAAATTACTCCGTAGTAGAGTGCCCAATTGCACGGTAGACTTCCTCGATCGAAGCATCGCAGTAATGCCCAATGAGCCGTCAAATCACAAAACCCCTTCCTTTCCAGCAGTAAGTTGGACGGACGAAGCAACCATCATTTCACTCTTCTCTCTCAGCTTCCTCTCTTCCCAACCCTCGCTTCTCCCTCATCTTGTTCCTCATTTCTTCAAGAAAATCCCGACCTGCTTCTGCCATTGTTCCTCTCTCCCAAAGAAGAAAAGGTGAGTGCATCAATGCTGTTGATTCTGGCCAAGGCCCGGTCGTGCAACCCCGAGACTGATCCTATAACTCCCTCTTTGTTCTTCTTTTGGGTTTGTGATTATAGTTTATTTTCTTTTATTTTTATTTGACAGTTTCTTGATGGACGTTGGAGCACCGGCCAAAGTGATGTCTATGGCTCTGGCAAAAACCGTCGAGGCTCATGGTACGAAGAAGCACAAGCACCCCGCCAAGAGTACCACAGACAAGCTCAAATCCATCGCCTTGTCCAAGCCCCCTTCTCCGGGATCCCTCATTAAGCAAGTCCAGGTAATATCTCTTCTTGACGATCTTTTTCTCGATCTTGATCGTGTTTTTCCATCTAACATGCAGTACTAGTACTAGTAGTACCACTTTCTGGGTGATCTTGCATGTGATTTTTATGTGCCAAATGGCGGTTCTAAATTCCTCTTTTGACCAAAACATCTGAGTGGTTGACACTAATTTCTTATAGATTACTTTCAACTACTTTATGAACATCAATGCTACCTTTGAAGAGGGTATATTTGCATTAGTAACTTGTGTTATGGATATTGCAAGTAATCCCTCTGCTCTCATGCCTTTGAAGACATGTTCTAGTGTCTTTGTTCACTCATTTCTGTGCGTATATGTAGTCATATATGGAGTAAAATATCGAAAATCATCTTGTATCTCTGAACAGAGGTAGTAATAAAATATTTGGTTTCTATTTGAATTAGAACCAGATCCGCGGTGGAGATGAAGTTCTCAAAGTCATGCCGTGTGAACTGGAAGACCTGAGGATGAGTTCTACTGCTAAACTATCCAGTTGTTGTGTCCTTGTTGCCACGTGTCCTGAACTAGTGTTTTCCTGTAGCATTGTTGTTAGGCGTGTTCTCGAGGCTATACTTGACCACAACAATTTCCTGGTTGTCCCTTCGATTACGAAGGGTGTGGTTCTTGTAGCTTCCCGATAAATCTGATGCGGCATGTCTTCATCGTCATGTTTTTGAGTGGAAAGACCACTCTGCTAGGTTCTCCAAGGTTGATGAGATGGTGATGGTGCTGGTAGACATCTCTCACGAAGTCCATGGCCTAGTCAGTTATGTGGGGTTCATCCCGTAGGTCGGTGACAAGAAATAGTCTGCAGAGTTTAATTAGTGCAACTTTGCTTGTGTGTAGTAAGTACTATTGTTCAGTACTTGATTTGTGTTTGTGAACCCTGTATTGTTTAGTACTGCCGCTTTTGGTGTGTGGTGAGTCCTGAGAACAGTCTATGTTAATGTCTGTCCACTCAATTTAGTCTATATATTTTGAAGTATCCAGATCATCTTTTTTGTGAGGACGGTTTATCAATTATGGTTACACTCCAATACTTGTATGCATTGCAGGGTTTATCGCACCCACCAGGATTTCCAGTCCCATGGATGTTCGGTCCATACGATTTGTCACGACCTTTGGATTGTCCTGCTTGTGGGAGTAGGCGGGGGCCCTGCATGCCACGCGTAGTTGGACAACCAATCTTCTGTTTAGTACTTCAACATAGTGATTTTCTGGTAAGGATTCACTCGTGTCACATCAAGTAAATCTTATTGATTTACTGTCTAAATCTTAATGATTTAATGTATTTTTTCTTTCTTTTGCTGCTATTTTATGATGCAGGTTTTGCCATGTGACATTCATCACAGAATAAACTGTTTGGTTTGCTCTACGATGGATATTTTTGCAAGTTTCACTTATTATATCGTGTCAGTAATGAAGGCACTGTCCATCACTTATATTACTAGAAAAAATTGGACCAGTCTGTTGTCTGAGTACAAGTTGAATCCCTATGATGAACTGCAGTTTGGTTTAACAAACACCCCACAATTAGTCCTTCTTGCGTTTAAAAGAAATGAAGAAAAAGACTGGATCACGGTCACGGACCCTAGTCAAGTTAGAAAGCTCATCATAGCAGATCAGACACGATTGCCGCTGTCTCGCACATCGGTACCACCTTCAGCAAGGGATCGAGCACCGACAGTTGCTCTTGCGCTGACAGCGGCAGCAACTCAGTCTGATCCAGCTGAGGATTGGGTACCGACCGCGTCAGCGGACCAAGGTGATCTACTGGAGAATCGGGCATCGACACCGGCACCTGCTCCAACACCGGCACTAGCTCTACAAGGAGCACCATCTCCGGCAGCAGCGGTGGCACTACCAGTCGCACCGGCATGGGCACCAGCAACGGCTTCGACACCTGCACCAACACTTGCACTTGCATCTGCTCCAGCCCATGCAGCGGCAACGGAACCAGCAGTTGCACCGGCAACAGACTGGACTGCAGTTCGTACTTCATATACCAAAGTCCTTACAAAAACCGACATGTCCACCTTCTCGGTAAGCATTGGCCAGCAAAGTGCTTCGTTCTTTTTTCTTTCCAAGTTGTTTCATATGATTCACTGTGTTGATCTAACTGTTTGTGTATGTCTTCTTGTTTGCAAATGGAGAATTCCCAGAGCAACGAGGGAGTCGTTCAACAATCCGGGCGACCGTGGCCAAATTTCTCTTGCCATGCGCAACCTTGGTGTGAATGAACCTGCTCAATATACAGTAAGTACAAAGGATGGTCGCATGATGATTGATGGTAAAGGATGGTCAAGGTTCAAATCTAAATCATATCTTGCGGTAGGGGATGATGTCAAAATGGAACTTCCTCCGCAAGGAGAGCTGGTCCAAATCAACTTTGAAATTCTTCAGTAGCAGTACGCAACTGCCGAACTGATCTATCCTCCGAGAGATTTTGATGTAATACTCTGGCATGGTGAAATAAGTGTCCTGTGTGTATAAGTAGTACGACAGTATCGTTGATAGAATTGCAACTCTAATTGCTTGTTAGGAACTGTCGTTTGATTTCATTCCAACAGCTGTCGTGCTTTATTCAATTTTGTGTATTCGCCTTGCGACAGCATCTAAAACCAGCGCTGTACTGACCGCTTGCAATATGAAAAGCACCGGTAGAACACATGGGCCCCAAACATGCAGGCCCACCGGCACGCCCAAAGTCGAACCGTGAGCACTGTCTCGAGTATTTCTCACTGAACCCCCATAATGCTCGTCGTTGCACGTAACATCAAGATGCATTTGTATGAGTGTTTTATCTTGTGAGAGAAAATGATGAATGAGGGAAGGCCTTATTTGCAAATGTGGAGAGGTGTGTGGGTACCTTTTTGCAAAATTGCCATAGTTTCCTTCATATCCATCAGATATAAATCGGACGGCCTATATTGCAGGATGGCAGGCACACCATCATCACCAACTCATCTATACCGTGTTAAAAAAAACTCTGTTTTTATAATTATATATGTTATATATATTCCCCTTGATTTTTCTTATGTATAAAGTTGTGATATAAAAGATCTTTATATTTCTTTACAGAGGAGTATCTCTTTGTCAAAAATATATTTATGTGTAACTAGTTACTCTTGTCTTTCTACTTCCATTCGCTGATATGTGGGGCATCCGGCAACGGGGTCCACGTGCCATATGCACCAAATTAGAGTGCCCAACTGCACGGTAGACACACCCCGGTCGTAGCGCCGCAGTAATGCCCAACGAGCCATCAAATCACAAAACCCCCATCTTTCCTGCTTTAGAAGTAAGTGATACGTCTCCGTCGTATCTATAATTTTTTATTGTTCCATGCCAATATTCGACAACTTTCATATACTTTCGGCAACTTTTTATACTATTTTTGGGACTAACATATTGATCCAGTGCCCAGTGCCAGTTCCTGTTTGTTCCATGTTTTATGTTTCGCAGAAACCCCATATCAAACGAAATCCAAACAGGGTAAAAACGGACGGAGAATATTTTTGGAATATTTGTAGAATATGGGAAGAAGAATCAACGCGAGACGGTGCCCGAGGTAGCCACGAGGCAGGGGGCGCGCCTGCCCCCCTGGGCGCACCCCTGACCCTCGTGGGCCCCCGTAAGGCGTTTGCTGCTCTTCTTCGGCCGCAAGAAAGCTAATTTTCAGGAAACAAAATCTTGGCGAAGGTTTCAATCCAATCGGAGTTACGGATCTTCGGATATATAAGAAACGCGAAGGGCGAAACCGAACGCGAAACAGAGAGAGAGCAGAGAGCGGATCCAATATCGGAGGGCTCTCGCCTCCCACGCCATGGAGACCATGGACCAGAGGGGAAACCCTTCTCCCATCTAGGGAGAAGGTCAAGGAAGAAGAAGAAGGAGGGGGGCTCTCTCCCCCTCGCTTCAGGTGGCGCCGGAACGCCACCGAGGGCCATCATCATCACCGCGACCTTCACCAACACCCCCGCCATCTTCACCAACATCTCCATCACCTTCCCCCCTCTATCTACAGCAGTCCACTCTCCCACAACCCGTTGTACCCTCTACTTGAACATGGTTCTTTATGCTTCATATTATTATCCAATGATGTGTTGCCATCCTATGATGTCTGAGTAGACTTTCGTTGTCCTATCGGTGGTTGATGAATTGCTATGATTGATTTAATTTGTTTGTGGTTATGTTGCTGTCCTTTGGTGCCTATCATATGAGCGCGCGCTTGGATCACACCATAGGGTTAGTTGTATGTTGGTAGGACTATGTATTGGTGGGCAAGAGTGACAGAAGCTTCAACCTATCATAGATATTGATGCATACGGGATTGAAGGGGGACCAATATATCTTAGGGACAAATGCATTTTTGCCCCTAGTTGGAACCTACCCATGGGTTTTGCCCTTACTTTTCGACTCAGCTCAGTTTTTCCCTTAGATTTTCCTCCAGGGTCGCCTGAATGCCCTTTGTCTGTTTGACCAATAATTTGAAAATTCATAACAAATTGATATGAGCTCAGAAAAATGCAAATAAGATATCAAAATGTCCAGAGAAACATTACCTTTATTTGTATGTCATTTGCATTCAGGACAAAAGTACCGTTTAAACTACCGAAGGTTATTAATGTTATTAGCATTATTAAAAATAAAAACGTATGAACAGTAATTTTTTCAGGAATAAAAATTACATGCAAATGTAGGTGACATTTTCTAAACATCCTGGTATCTTATTTGTATTTTTCCGAGTTCATATCAACTTGTTACGAAGTTTCAAAATAATGGTCCAAGTTGTTTGAACATTCATAACAAGTTGATATGAACTCAGAAAAATGCAAAAATGATATCAGGATGTTCAGAAAAGATCACCTACATTTGCATGTAATTTGTATTCATGAAAAAAGTATTTTTATACCTTTTTTATTGTTAATAATATTAATTACCTCAGGTAGTTTAAATGATACTTTTGTCCTTAATGCAAACGATATGCACATAAAGGTAATGTTTGTCTGAACATTTTGATATCTTATTTGCATTTTTTTGAGTTTGTATGAATTTGTTATGAATTTTCAAAGTATTGATCAAACGGTCAAAGGGCATTTGGGTGACCTTGGGGTAAATCTAAGGGCAAAACTGAGCAGAGTCGAAAAGTAAGGGCAAACCCCATGGGTAGGTTCCAACTAGGGGCAATAATGCAATTGTCCCTATATCTTAATGATGTGGTTGGGTGTTACCTTAATGAACGTTAGTAGTTCCGGATGCTTGCTAATAGTTCCAATCATAAGTGCATAGAATTCCAAGTCAGGGATGACATGCTAGCAGTGGCCTCTCCCACATAAAACTTGCTACCGGTCTAGTAAAGTAGTCAATTGCTTAGGGACAATTTCGCAAATCCTACCACCTTTTTTCCACACTCTCTATATTTTACTTTATTGTGTCTTTATCTAAACAGCCCCTAGCTTTTATTTGCGTGCTCTTTATTATCTTGCAAACCTATCTAACAACACCTACAAAGTACTTCTAGTTTCATACTTGTTTTAGGTAAAGCGAACATCAAGCATGCGTAGAGTTGTATCGGTGATCGATAGAACTTAAGGGAATATTTGTTCTACCTTTAGCTCCTCGTTGGGTTCGACACTCTTACTTATCGAAAGAGGCTACAATTGATCCCATATACTTGTGGGTTATCAGTAAGCTGGACGGACGAAGCAGCAATATTTCACTGGGCCTGAATCTCCTTCTCCCTCATCTGCTTATTCAGAGAAAACCCCCGTTCGGCGATTGCATATGGTTTTCTCATGGAGAACCTTGTACGAATTCTTCATCCATCCCCGATAAATCCAAGTCCCTTGGTCGCGGGTACCCCTAGGATGGCATCTGCCGCCGTTGATGCATTTTTCTTCCTACTGAATCTAGCGTGTTTCATTTGCAGTGCCCAAAGTGCGAGTACCCTACAGGTTTCTGCGCCCTCGGCGAGATGCCACACTTGTTCCTTCTCATCCTAACACAGGGTTTTAAAATGCGCACAGTATGTTCCTAGAATCCTCTTTTCTATCCGGGAGGGTGGGGTTTTTTGAACATGTTGTCTACAAATTTGGAAATTTGGATTGCTATATTTGGATAAAAGGTACTAGTACCATGGTCAACACTAACGTGAAGGAGGAAATTATTTCTAGATTTGGATATAGGGAATACATTGTGTTCTCATATTATTTTTCCTGCAGTGCATTCCTTCCTCTGCCAAAACACATGTACTCAAGATGCTCGGCCTTGCCATAACTGAATACACCAGTTTAATGGTCACAGTGAAGACAAGCCATGGATATAAGTTTCGAGTTGGGTTCATGAACCAAGAAGAGCGCTACCTTTTATGGCCGAACTTGGATAAACTTTCTCAAGTGTTACGGACTGAAAGTTGGCGCACGAATGTTGATGGAAATAGCAGAACCTGGTCTCATCTTCACTGCGATCTTCCACCCCGAAGTTGTTCCAATTGTTCATCCATGTTAGTTTTGTATCTGGTTCTTGCTTCTTGCCTCAATTAGTTCTTAATCCACCTATTTTTTCTAACTATCACAATTTAACTTTAGAAGTAGCAACGAATCTCTCACGAAGAAGCTACTTCTAACTAATATTTTCTTATAATTGGTGGCACGTGTAGGTTTTTTTATAGTTAAGCAGGTTACTCGTTTGTTATTCTATAAGAACTCGATTGTTACTCATGGCACTAAAGTTGACTTGGACGACATCCACAAGTTCCTACACTTTATTGATTGTCTTGAGGTCCTTGTGGGGCGTTTCAATGGTGGAAGGCCACGTGGGATATGTGTGCAACTGCTGCACTAGTTGAACAGGTCCAACTGTGTTGATAAACTTATGGTACGAGCTATTTTCTGTTATATATGTTGTTCATAAACTCTTGATTATGCACAATTTTACAGCTGTGATCTTCTTGAAATAGGAACTGCCCAGGTCTATTGTTCCTATACAAATGCCTAACCATGGTCGGGTTAGACTTGCGCTTGGTCACAACATGATGTTTATGTCGACCTACTCCATTCCCCTTGGAGGTGAAAAGATACTTATTCATGGGTGGTCTCAAATAATGAAGGCCCGTCCATCTTGAAGAATAGGACAGAAGATTATGTTCCTTCTTTTCCATGGCTCTAAAGAGAATATCCTGTTTATTGACCACATTGCGAGATGAAGCCACTTTCAGAAGGTTGTGGATGCGCAGGGTGGCGCCTGGGCCTTGTCCTGGGGCTTGGCGGGCTCACCCTTTGGTTAATTGTAGGCAAATTAGCACTATTCGAGGCGTGCTTTGTACGGGTGAACCTGTATAAGTACTCATTCTGCTTTCAGCTATGGTTGCTAAGTGCCCCTGCTGGTTTCAGTTAAGGTTGTTAAGTACTCCTGCTGCTTTTACTGATCATCGTGTTTCCTCGATCTGTCTTCCTCCAGCCGCCAAAACCAAACCAGCGCCGGCGGGGCCGCCTGCTTCCGCCTCCCATGGCTGGCTGCACCTCAGCGCAAGCATCGCCGCCCCACTGTCTCCTAAATCATTAACGCCGACCTCCGAGTCCTCGTCGTCGTCCTCCACGCGCTTTGCTGCACTCGCCGCAGTGCCGCCCTCTCGCGTTGTCAACATGGTCAACAAACAAGAGGAATCGGCAAATGACTGTTCGTGGAGAGGATGACAGTAGGGGCCCACCATATCCATGGCCGGACGCAAGGAAGTTCCTCATTTTTTGTTATATATTTATATACTCCATTGTCAGCATATGGAAAAATAAAATGCTTCCTGCTAGTGGTTTCCTGACATCTGGAACCCACGACATTGTTAGCGTATACAGTCAATAGACAAGAGAAAAGCACAAGATCGGCTGACACCTGGGACGTAGCTACTCGAGCAGTATTTTTTTTTGTTATTGTTGAGACAGAGCAAGGTTTTAACTGGGTTGTGGCCCGTCTAGCCCAGGCTTAGATTTTATGTTCACCACATGACCAGCCCAGCTATTTTTTGTTTGTGAAAATGAGCCTAGTTTATTTTTTCTGAAGAAAACCCAATCCAGGCCTACTTATTTTTCTACGCCCTGATGGGCTGCAACTCTTTCAAGACGCCTGCAAATCTTGTAAGTAATATGAAATGGGCTATAAATATAAAAAACAGATGACAAATTGGCAATTACTTTATAATTTCTGAATTTTTTCACATTTTTAGATTCCGATTTCATGGGTTTTTACCTAAATCAAATATATATTCAAAGTACTTTAAATCTGGCTCGACATTTCGGTATTAAAAATAGTTTGGAACCCATGGAAATATGCGAAATATGGTTTAAATTTTTAACCCTAGCCCTGGCCAACAAAAAAAATAGACTGCAATAAATTGCATAAGAAGTTGCAATGAGCTACATATAAATTATAAAAAAAATAGGGAATGGTCTGACTTGTGGGCCTATTAAGTTGATGCATATGCAAGATCTTTTTTACTTATTATATACGACAACAAACGATTCTAGTAGACGTAATCGTTGGATGTCAATCCAACGGCCGTCGTGTTTCTTCAATCTCTGATCTTCTTGCTCCAGCCGCCAAATCCAGCGCCAGCGGGACCGCCTGCTCCCGCCTCCTGTGGCCGACTATGCTGCCACGCAGGCCTCACCGCCCCCTAGTACTCCCACCGCTGGCCAGGCCATCCCTCTACTCACCCACATACCTCCACTGTTGTGGCTTTGTCGCCTCCGGGCCATTCCCTTCCTGGGTCTTGCCGTCGTCCATCGCGCTGGTGTTCTTGGCACGGCGTGGTCAACGTTGTCAAAAAATGACAACATCGGAAGAGGAACGTACATGGAGAGGCTGACAGTTCGGACCCACATGGTCCATCGCCGCACGCAAGCAAGTACCTCCTTATTACGCCAAAAAGAATGAATACTCCCGCTGATGGCTCGGACTCACCAGCTATATCTTCGCACGCAAGGAAGTGCCTCCTTATTACGCACAAAAAAATGAATACCCCCTGCTAGCTGGGACCCACCATAGTGGGAGGCTGACTTGTGGGCCTACTAAAAGTTGACGCGGACGGAGGTCTTTGTCAACTTAGTCAACAAACGATTCTATCACCAGTGACCTTTGGATTGTTAACATCCAAAGGTCGTCCTGCTTCTTCAACCTCTGATTTTCTTGCGCCAGCCGTCCAAACCACCGCGTGCTCTTGCCTCCCATGGCCGGCTGTGCTGCCACGGAGGCCTCACCGCCCCCTACTAATGCCACCGTTGGCCAGGCCTTGCGGCGACGGTAGCCTCACACCGCCACTACTAGGGAAAACCCTAGGAGTAGCGCTGGTTTTGTGCTCACTAGTAGCGCGGGTAGGCGCGCTACTAATAAGGCGCTACAGACTTATCGCTAGCGAGAACGCATGCCCGCACGCGCTACTGCTAGGATGAATAGTTGCAGCGTTTGTTCACTCCCACGCTACTGCTAATGTAACTACTGGCAACGTGTTTTCTCTCCATCGCTACTAGTATTCTTTTTTTATTTTTTTATTTTTAGTGTATTTATTCGCCATCGTACAAATATTGATACAATACCAGTTATGAGGTTTACATCATTATGTCCATAACAGTGTGTCGAATGAAGGTGGATTAGGTTCAAGTGGAGGCAATATGTGGTGCATGTCAAAAGTATACTACTAATCCGAACTTGATCTAGTTTGGACTAGTAGTACTTTCGATGTGCACCACATGCTGCCTCCACTTGAATCTAATCCGCCAGCACAAGATATATAATCATCATCATGGTCATTACCACCAACAGTATTTATTTAATCACCACTAACACTACCTAATAATAATCATCATAGTCATTACCACCAACACTAGCTATTTTATCATCATAGTAATAGTGTAGCACATCATCATCCTCAAACTCATTTCTAGCTAGCTAATCACTCCTGCTGCTCTCTCTTAGGTAAAACAACATAAAACATGTGTAGCTCTCCTCCTTGATCAAGTTGGAGCATGCAGATGAACCTGTCTCCCTAATCGTGGGTAGCGCCTCCGTTTGCTGCCCCCTAGTACTTCTCTGCGCTCCCCCATCACATATTTGGTCCAGTCTTGCACTATTAAGCATCTGTCGCTAATGTTGAATGCACTAAAGTAATCTGTAGGATATCTTGGCCGTAAGCTGATAATACTCATGGTACCTTTAGTCTCGACCCCATAAGGCACAACATTCATCGGGGGTCCCTGTTGAAGAACATCGTATGGTAACATACTTAGCAATGAAGTTTAGCTTCAAAAATAATGTATGGAAAAGATGCACTAAGGACAAATAGTAAAAATCTTACCATCCTTCCTAAATAGATGTGACCGTAGTTCATTACGAACACTATTGGTCGCACGTTTTCAGTACTAACATTTCTAAATCTAGGAAGAAAATTTGTCTTGACAGTATCAAGATCCTCAAGCCATGAAACATAATGACTTAGCTCCTCGCAGTTTAGTTCAGCCTCGGGACAGTAGTAGGTCCTGTCTGCTAAGCTACTGGACATGTTTGCTTGCACCAAATAAGTGACAATACAAATTAGTTGTCAACTATTTTGAATAAACAATATCAAAGACATATGGTTGAGAAACTTACATAATGGTATAATCGGAGGCGCCTCGCACATCGACCCAGATGTCGGTATTACCTTCAATATCATCTTCCGGACGAATATCAAAGGTGATAACCATATCAGGCTCAAATGCATAAGTCTTGCATAGTGCTCGCCATGTTTTGCATCCAAAATAGGTGTAGTCTTCTGAATTGTATAATTTTGCGTGGAAAATATAACCATGCTCGGTCTTCAAATAAACTTTCTTTACCTCCGTAGTATGACTGAAACCTATCTTATCCAATAAAAAAACTCTTGCATGGCAGGGGATACGCTAGTAGAATAGTAAAAAATATATAAGTTGAAGCAAATGAAGCAGATGTCATGCTTAATTACGAAAAAAGACTTGTCGTTATGACTTACTGTATCCACTTTGAAGTTCTCGTCCAGCTTGATGCTGAAGCACCTATCATCATCTAGGAAGATTCCGTCGCATAGGTCGCGCTCGTCTTCGCAGTATTTGCAAATACTGAAATCCTTTTCATCATCAGACATTTCCTATGTTCATAGTTAAAACATTAATTGAAAATCGATCAAAGACAACTACCACGATACTCAACACAAAAATCCGGGGCACTCGATATTTCCTACATATTCTGGCACAAGTCATGCCAAAATTCACAGAAAAATCCGGCATGACGTTTGCTTAAATAGGACATATCGAGCGCCTGAAATTTGCCGGAACGGAAATGAATCAACACTCCGGCAAAACATAGGCCACTCGAAGGTGTAACCTGCAAACATGACCGGCCACTTGGATATTGAGCAACAAAAGATATACATTTCAAAATATCTTATAGGACTCAAATTAGCATGCATTCAATAAGCAAAAGTAAATCATCTCATGCTTCCGTACATCGTCGAATATTATCACTAATACATCACGAATAGTGTCATACATATAACATCACTAATACAACTAAAACCCTAGCACACAACGGGTATCGGCCCGGGCGGTGGACACCCACAAATAAGGAACCATCGCAGGATCATAGCTCCAGTGAGATCCCTGGAGAACCTGCCAGGTATTGGAGAACCTGTGCTCCAACGCAAACAAGTAGCGACGGACGTGCGCGTCCTCCTCATCGACACGGTGACGCACCACCTCCGCGGAGTCCTCGAGCCTCTGGACCGTCCACCGCCCACGCGCCGCCACCAAAGAAGGTTCGGTCAACGACAGTGCTGGCTCCTCACCAACATGCGCCCCCGGTAGGTAGCGCCTCCAGTACCACCCGGCGGAGCCTAGTCCCGACATGGCCCATCTGGTCAAGCAGGTGTCGTCCTCCGCCGACTCAGCAGCGAGGATGTGGGATAGGCATCGTCCATGTCGATCTTGGGAAAAATTGCTTTAACTAAAAAATAGCAACAAGTTCTTACTAACTAGTTCTATTAATTCAACTAGTTCTTACTAAAAATAAACTTACTATAAATAAAAATATTCTAATACCTAATTAGTACCTAGTTCTTACTAACTAATTAGTACCTAGGAACTACTGCCCTAATTACCATCTAATTTGATGAACCTATAGGGGTGAAAAGTGGTAGCGGATATTCCAATTATCCAACTATAAAGTGAAATAAGTGGTCAAATTTTACTCGTTTTATGATTCATCTTAGAAATTTGATTCGTTTCCACCCTTACATGAACCCTAACTCATTTGCCGCATCCGCATCCGATTTGTTTCCACTCTTACATGAACCCTAACTAATTTGATGCAACTAAAATATAAAAACACCCTAGGCAGAGGTAGGGGAGAGGGAGGAGCAGGCGTGCTCACCTCGGGTGCCTGCGACGAGGGAGGGGCAGGCGGCGTCGAGGTCAGGGTCGGGGCTCGGGTGCGCGGCGGATGGCGGTGTCGCGGTCGGGTCGGGCGGCGTCCGGGCGGCGTTGAGGTCGGGGCGGGCGGCGTTGAATCTGGGTCGAGGCGTGAGGGTGTGTGGAGGAGGCCTTGACCCGACGGCGACAAGCGACGAGTGTGGACAGCTGGATTTGGGGGAAGTGGCCGTGGGGAAGGACGAACCCCGTGGTTAAGTCAGAAGTAGCAGTAGCGCATTCTAGGAAGAGCGCTACTACTACGTTAGCTACAGCGCTTTCTGGGATACACGCTACTGCTACTCCTTTCTCTTTTTTCCCTTTTTCATTTAGTTTTCTTCACATTTTTTTCCTTTCACCTTATTCTATTTCTTTCATTTTCATTTACCTTTCTATTTTCTTTCCATTTAATTTTATATCCTTTAGCAGTAGCGAGTTTAATTTAAAACGTGCTACTACAATGAAAGTAGTGGTAGCGCGGTTCGTTATAGGTCGCTACTACTATGTGTAGCCTATCGGCTAAGCCGTGGGAATTTTAGTAGTAACTTGTTTTGGGCAGCACGCGCTACTGCTAGAACTTTATCTGCAGCGCGGTTTGCCCAGGCGCGCTACTGATAGTTAGCACCAGCGTGCTTTTTTGACCCTCGCTGCTGCTAAAGTTCTGTGTATAAGGTTTTCCCTAGTAGTGCGCAGCCGAACTAGTGAACCCTCGTACTCCTCTCCGTGTGGGCATCCACTGCCGCGTCTTCCCCGGCTCCGCGTCATTCCCTTCCTAGGCCTTGCCGTCGTCCACCGCCTTGGTGCTCTCGGCGCGGCGTGGTCAATGTGGTTAACAAATGACTTCCATCAGAAGAGTACTATAGGTTGAGAGGCTGACAGCTGGGTCCACGGCCGCAGCAAGCAAGTGCCTCCTTATTACGCGCAAAATAATTATTCCTCCACCTGACAGCAGGGACCCACCGGACGGGCCACCGTATTTCATGAAAAAAACGTTTCCCCCCTGACTGCTGGGACCCACCGGCTATATCTTCGCACGCAAGGAAGTGCGTCCATATTACGGGCAAAAAAAAATTCGCCCCCTGACTCCTGGGACCCACCAGCTACATCTTCGCATGGAAGGAAGTGCCTGACAGTCAGGACCCACCTAGTCGAAGCGTACGTAGCGTTATCATTCTGGTCGCAAACATGTACGTACATACGATCGGTCTGTCTGCAGGCTACAGCGATGAACCGTGGACGTGTAAGGAAGGGCACGTGTCGTAGTAGAGGCGCGCAGGTAGCATGTAAGCGTACGTACAACGCCCAGGGTGCAAGAAATAAAATACGGCCACGTACGTACATACGGGCGGGGTCTCAAAGGCCTACTCGCGCATACGTACGGCTGCTACCTCTTGAGCATGCATTGCTTTTCCCTTGAAGAGGAAAGGGTGATGCAGCAAAGTAGCATAAGTATTTCCCTCAGTTTTTGAGAACCAAGGTATCAATCCAGTAGGAGGCCACACACAAGTCCCTCGTACCTACACAAACAAATAAGAACAGTGCAACCAACGCGATAAAGGGGTTGTCAATCCCTTCACGGCCACTTGCAAAAGTGAGATCTGATAGAGATGATAAGATAATATTTTTGGTATTTTTATGACAAAGACTAAAAGTAAAGAAATCAAAAATAAACGGCGATAGAAATAGCTTGTTGACGGGAGATTAGTATGATGGTAAATAGACCCGGGGGCCATAGGTTTCACTAGTGGCTTCTCTCAAGATAACATAAGTATTATGGTGGGTGAACAAATTATTGTCGAGCAATTGATAGAAAAGTGCATAATTATGAGAATACCTAGGCATGATCATGTATATAGGCATCACGTCCGCGACAAGTAGACCGACTCCTGCCTGCATCTACTACTATTACTCCACACATCGACCGCTATCCATCATGCATCTAGAGTATTAAGTTCATAAGAACAGAGTAACGCATTAGGTAAGATGACATGATGTAGAGGGATAAACTCATGCAATATGATATAAACCCCATCTTTTTATCCTCGATGGCAACAATACAATACGTGTCATTTCCCCTACTGTCACTGGGATCGAGCATCGCATGATTGAACCCAAAGCTAAGCACTTCTCCCATTGCAAGAAAGATCAATCTAGTAGGCCAAACCAGACTGATAATTCGAAGAGACTTGCAAAGATAACCAATCATACATAAAAGAATTCAGAGAAGATTCAAATATTGTTCATAGATAATCTTGATCATAAACCCACAATTCATCGGATCTCAACAAACACACCGCAAAAAGAGTTACATCGAATAGATCTCCAAGAAGATCGAGGAGAACTTGGTATTGAGATCCAAAGAGAGAGAAGAAGCCATCTAGCTAATAACTATGGACCCGAAGGTCTGTGGTAAACTACTCACACATCATCAGATAGGCTATGGTGTTGATGTAGAAGCCCTCCATGATCGATGCCACCTCCGGCGGAGCGCCGGAAAAGGCCCCAAGATGGGATCTCATGGGTACAGAAGGTTGCGGCGGTGGAATTTGGTTTTCTGGTGCTCCTCGATGGTTTCGGGGTATGTAGGTATATATAGGAGGAATAAGTAGGTCGGTGGAGCCACGAGGGGCCCACCAGGGTGGAGGATGCGCCCAGGGGGTAGGCACGCCCCCTGCCTCGTTACCTCCTTGATGATTTCATGACGTCCACTCCAAGTCCTCTGGATCACGTTTGTTCCAAAAATAACTCTCCCGAAGGTTTCATTCCATTTGGACTCCGTTTGATATTCCTTTTCTGTGAAACACTAAAATAGGCAAAAAAAACAGCAATTTGCACTGAGCCTTGGGTTAATATGTTAGTCCCAAAAATAATATAAAAGTGTATAAATAGGCCCATTAAACATCCAAAATAGAATATATAATAGCATGGAGCAATCAAAAACTATAGATACGTTGGAGACGTATCAAGCATCCCCAAGCTTAATTCCTGCTCGTCCTCGAGTAGGTAAATGATAAAAATAGAATTTTTGATGTGGAATGCTACTTAGCATATTCTTCAATGTAATTTTCTTTATTGTGGCATGAATGTTCAGATCCGAAAGATTCAAGATAAAAGTTTAATATTGACATAAAAATAATAATACTTCAAGCATACTAACAAAGCAATCATGTCTTCTCAAAATAACATGGCCAAAGAAAGTTATCCCTACAAAATCATATAGTCTGGCTATGCTCTATCTTCATCACACAAAGTATTTAAATCATGCACAACCCCGATGACAAGCCAAGCAATTGTTTCATACTTTTGATGTTCTCAAACTTTTTCAATCTTCACGCAATATATGAGCGTGAGCCATGGACATAGAACTATAGGTGGACTAGAATGGTGGTTGTGGAGAAGACAAAAAAGGAGAAGATAGTCTCACATCAACTAGACATATCAATGGGCTATGGAGATGCACATGAATAGATATCAATGTGAGTGAGTAGGGATTGCCATGCAACGGATGCACCAGAGCTATAAGTGTATGAAAGCTCAACAAAAGAAACTAAGTGGGTGTGCATCCAACTCGCTTGCTCACGAAGACCTAGGGCATTTTGAGGAAGCCCATCATTGGAATATACAAGCCAAGTTCTATAATGTAAAGTTCCCACTAGTGTATGAAAATGACAACATAGGAGACTCTCTATCATGAAGATCATGGTGCTACTTTGAAGCATAAGTTTGGAAAAAGGATAGTAACATTGTCCCTTCTCTCTTTTTCTCTCATTTTGTTTGTTTGGGCCTTCTCTTTTTTTTGGCCTCTTTTTTTATTTTTTTCTTTCGTCTAGAGTCTCATCCCGACTTATGGGAGAATCATAGTCTCCATCATCCTTTCCTCACATGGGACAATGCTCTAATAATGATCATCACACCTTTATTTACTTACAACTCAAGAATTACAACTCGATACTTAGAACATAATATGACTCTATGTGAATGCCTCCGGCGGTGTACCGGGATATGCAATGAATCAAGAGTGACATGTATGAAATAATTATGGAGGTGGCTTTGCCACAAATACGATGTCAACTACATGATCATGCAAAGCAATATGACAATGATGAAGCGTGTCATAATAAATGGAACGGTGGTAAGTTGCATGGCAATATATCTCGAAATGGCTATGGAAATGCCATGATAGGTAGGTATGGTGGCTGTTTTGAGGAAGGTATATGGTGGGTATATGATACCGGCGAAAGGTGCGCGGTATTAGAGAGGCTAGCAATGGTGGAAGGGTGAGAGTGTGTATAATCCATGGACTCAACATTAGTCATAAAGAACTCACATACTTGTTGCAAAAATCTATTAGTTATGGAAACAAAGTACTACGCGCATGCTCCTAGGGGGATAGATTGGTAGGAAAAGACCATCGCTCGTTCCTGACCGCCACTCATAAGAAAGACAATCAATAAATAAATCATGCTCCGACTTCATCACATAATGGTTCACCATACGTGCATGCTACGGGAATCACAAACTTTAGAACAAGTATTTCTTAAATTCACAACTACTCAACTAGCATGACTCTAATATCACCATCTTCATATTTCAAAACAATTATCAAGTATCAAACTTCTCTTAGTATTCAATGCACTTTATAGTTTTTATCTTGGATGCCTATCATATTAGGACTAATTTTATAACAAAAGAAAATTACCATGCTGTTCTAAAGGACTCTCAAAATAATATAAGTGAAGCATGAGAGATCAATAATTTCTATAAAATATAACCACCACCGTGCTCTAAAAAATATAAGTGAAGCACTAGAGCAAAAAAAATTAGCTCAAAAGATATAAGTGAAGCACATAGAGTATTCTAATAAAGTCCGAATAACGTGTGTCTCTCTAAAAACGTGTGTACAGAAAGGATGATTGTGGTGAACTAAAAAGCAATGACTCAAATCATACAAGACGCTCCAAGCAAAACACATATTATGTGGTGAATATAAATATAGCTCCAAGTAAAGTTACCGATGGACGAAGACAAAAGAGGGGATGCCTTCCGGGGCATCCCCAAGCTTAGGATTTTTGGTGTCCTTGGATTTTACCTTGGAGTGCCTTGGGAATCCCCAATCTTAGGCTCTTTCCACTCCTTGTTCCATAATCCATCAAATCTTTACCCAAAACTTGAAAACTTCACAACACAAAACTTAACAAAACATCCCGTGAGCTCCGTTAGCGAAAGAAAACAAAACACCACTTCAAGGTACTGTAATGAACTCATTATTTATTTATATTGGTGTTAAACCTAATGTATTCCAACTTTTATATGGTTCATAAGCTCCATTACTAGCCATAGATTCATCAAAATAAGCAAACAACACACGAAAAACAGAATCTGTCAAAAACAGAACAGTCTGTAGTAATCTATATCAAACGTGTACTTCTGGAACTCCAAAAATTCTAAAATAAATCGCTGGACGTGAGGAAACTATATATTAATCATCTTCAAAAAGAATCAACTAAATAGCACTCTCCAGTAAAAAGTCGTAGCTAATCTCGTGAGCGCTAAAGTTTCTGTTTTTTACAGCAAGATCGCAAAGACTTTCTCCAAGTCTTCCCAAAGGTTCTACTTGGCACAAACACTAATTAAAACACAAAACCACATATAAACAGAAGCTATATGGATTATTTATTCCTAAACAGAACCAAAAAGCAAAAAAACTAAAATAAAATTGGGTTGCCTCCCAACAAGCGCTATCGTTTAACGCCCCTAGCTAGGCATAGAGGCAAGGATAGATCTAGGTGTTGCCATCTTTGGTGTTGAGAAAGAAAAAAGAAAATTTATTATCTATAGCGTTTATCTCTCTATTTTGATAAAGCACGTGGCCATTAAAGGTGGAATAAAGATTAAGCACGCTACGAAAATTCGCATCTAAGCTAGCTTTCATCTCTTTGATAATTTCGTTTTGGTAAAAGCACAAAAGAGAGGTGGATTCACCTTTCTCACTCATAGGGTGCCCAAATATAGTTTTCATCTTTTCATAGTACGGTTCCCCTGGCGTAAGTTGCGGAACTCACGCTTCTTCAGGCTCATGGCTCCAGCTGAAACATGAGCGGTACGGAAGGCCTGCTGGAACTGATCCCATGTGATGGCACCAATGGGATAAGTGGCGGTGTAGTTCTCCCACCAAGAAGCTGCAGGTCCATCAAGTTGATGCGCGGCAAAGCGCACCTTCTCTGCATCAGTGCATCCAACAGTGATTAGCTCTCTTCCGACTTTGTGGAGCCAATCATCAGCCACAATCGGCTCAGTGCTACTAGAGAACACTGGCGGATTCAGCCTCGAGAATCGAGTCAAGTTGTCCACGAGGGGTGGTGGCGGTGGATTGTTAGTGTTGTTGTTCGATTACGGATGAGAAGCTGCATGAGTGCATTCTGCTGCTTTGGAGCAGCTGGGTGAGCTCCGGCGGAAAACCAAAGGTCACGTCTCGGAGGCATCTGGTGTTTTGGAGTGGATGAGAAAATTAGAATAGAACAATGGTCTATGAGAAATAACACTACCCATATGAATGCACAATCATAAAACACACCAATCATTTATTCATTCCACTCAAACATGGTTCAAACTCGATTACAAAAGCTCATGACTAATCGAAGTATATCGGCCTAACTGATCGACGAAAAAGTAAAATAACATGGTGGTCGACTAAAAAGTCTTCATCAATAATCCTTGCGTCCTCTGTTGTGGCGCCTCCTCTTGTGACTTCCTTCAGTGGAACTCCCTTCATAATCCTGATCATTACTCACGAGGGGTCCTTCATCTCCACTCGGAAAAAGGTCCTCTCCCAAGTCCATCTTTTCCTCTATCGCGGCAAGCTTCATCTTCAGGTCGTCGACTGTCTCCATGAAGTCCGCGACTTCTTCCTCATGGTTAAGGAAGTCTGCGCGTGCCTTCTCCTCCAGTTCCAGTTCACGGAACAAAAGCTTACGGTGTGTCTTCGAGTTACGGCGAGTCTGAATCTCCCGTTTCCTGAGAAGACACTCCAAGTCCTGGATGTAAGAGAGAGTGGAGTCGTCCTCCACGGTACGGATGATATCTCCATTCCTTGCCCTGCGTGAAACCATGGCGAGGTCTGAGGGATCGAGCTCGGCCCTGTACTCCTCTCGGAGATGTCCAAGTGCTCGATAGATCGCCACGTCCCTTCCGATGATCCAGTTGAACTCGGTGAACTCAAAGTCAATAGGCTCCGTGTGTCCTCCGAAGGTTCTCCCTGGGATATGCACTTCAATCCTGTAGCGGGTGTCCGTCGGAAGTGCATTGGTTGGCTTCCCGGTGATCGAGGGTAGAGCAATCTTCAGCTTCTTCACCATCTGGACCAGCTTTCTGCCGAAGGGCATCGTCTCATCGGGCTGGCAAAACTCCGGTAGCAAAACTGGGGTGAACTCGACGGCCATCTAGAATGTTGAAAATCGGAGAGGAGTTAGAAATGAACAGGGGAGAATTACGGAATGATAAGGATATAAAGTAAATGGTCTCTTCCTATGGCTTTCCGATCCTAGGGGTTACGATCCTACGGTCAGCGTGTGCTCTGATACCATCTCTGTAGCGACCTGACCCAAAATCGGTCAAATCTCCGTATGCATACCATCCCAAGATCATGCCGGTACTCACAAGACATCGATAAAGTAATCAAAGTTCAATCACACCTGAATATCATTACACGATTCTCATATAGAGTCTTTATTACAAGGGAATAAATTCGCTCAAGGCCAACTCATGAGAAATAAACTACTAAAGCTGCGGAGCGTCAAGTAAAGCGAGTCCATCCGACTCAAAGGGCAATCGCCAAGCGCGGAGCGTAGCCTCACTCCTGATCGGAATATACCTCTGCAACATAAGACGTTGCAGCCATGTAGGTCAGCTTTTTGAATAAGCTGGCAAGTCATGAAGAATAACAATAATAAAGTTACTAACACTATATGCATTTTGGCTGTGGAGCTCTAAGTTTCATCATTTTTGCGAAAAGCAAATTTTTCCCTACTACAGTGGACTTGCTTGCAAATTACTACAATTGTTGGTAGTTATTGAGATGGTTCCGCCAACCAAAATCTCATTCCCAAATTATTAAGTCATAAAACCCCTCAAATTAATTCATTAGTTTTAGTGTTGAGATTTCCGAATACTTCCAAGTTCCAGAGGCTCAATTTGTCCGTAATCGGGACACGGCTAATCGATTAGATCTTTAACTCTGTAGAGGTTTATGACTTTTCCGCAAGAATCATTCCTCCTTTAAAGTCTTCGCACTTCATGGTGTTTGAAGACGGACGAATGAAACAGGTCTTCCAAAGAGTTCTTCTGCTACTGCCGTACCCATCCAATCCTACCGTTCTTCTACATCTCGTAGTACCGCCCAGCCAGCGTCACTACTAGGGTTAACCCAGCCAGAGCCCATAATGGCTTGCGGCTGCATGTAAGCTTCGGTCATGGGGCATCCATCCTTCTCTTCGTGGCTGGGTGAAGCTTTCCGCAAGATGTCATGGCACTTCTCCATGCATCCCGCCAACCACTGGGTTCTCCAGGTGCCCGTCAACTGCCCTCCACCCAAAGAGTGAATTTCAAGTCCGTCTTGATCATTGTAGTTCATGGGGTTGTCATCATCATTGACTCTCACATCTTGCTTATGAATTTCACTCAACCAAAACCCGTCTCGAGCATAGCAAAGTAAACTACTTATTCCGGGTTCATGGTAACAAGGGATTGGTTCATCCTACCACATGATACTACTCAAGATTAATAACTTCAAAATTTCAACTACTGCATGCATGGTGGGTGGTGACAATTCTAATGCACAAAAACATAGGTATAGAAAATAACATGATCAAAACTTGCCTTGCGATGATCCTCGTAAGCTAAAGATTCAGAGTAGCAAGCTTCAGACTCGAAACTCTACCGAGACAAACAATAATCACAATAAGCATAAAGCATAGGATCACATAACACAATAGCATAACAAAAGTAACACACCAAAACCAACAAAGCAAAACCCAAAGGAAAACTCAAAAAAACTAACTCAAAGTTTTCCTACTTCAAACAACAACTAAAGTAGTTTTATATAATAAAATTTTCTCAACATAACCTAATCATGGTTTTATGTTAACTTAACAGAAAAGAATGCACTAAGCAATTAGGAGCAAAAAGAATTAACTTAAAATCTATTATGAAACTCCTATTAGGCCTAATTCAATTTCTATTAAGAAAAATAAAATAAAACTTTTATTTATTATAAATAAAAGTTCATCCTATAAAGTGACAGAAACTATCCTAGAATAATTAATCACGTGTTAAAAATAAATTTATTTACTAATTAAAATAATAGAAAAACAGTAGCTAGTTAATTAATTAGGATTAACAAGATTCTGCTTAAAACTATTTTTTTATTAATCCTAAAATACCCAAATTAATTCCTATGGTTTGGTAATGTCAAAATAAAGTGGGGACAAAAAGAATCATCCAAAATAATTTTTCTAACTCAAGTTATAGCAGATTTACTATTCTGACTAAAACTAAAATAAAGCGATTTTAATTAATTTTAACATAGCTAAATATATATTCTACAGAAACTATAGAAAATTTGCAAACCAACAAAAAAGAATCAACTAAAAATATTAAACATAATAAAAGATATGAATTTTTCAAAACAGGAACTATTCTGTTAAAACAGAAAATGAAAATAAAAGAAAAAGGCCTAATGGGCCTAAACTGTGCACTGGGCGTAAAATAACCTAAACGGGCCCTAGGGTTAAACTAAAATGGGCCGGCTAAATAAAAATAAACCTAACTAAAATAAACCGAGACTAAACCGGGCGGTCCGTTTATTTTAAAGAAATACCCCTTGGGCGATCTAATCCTAGCTGCTCATCACGCCGGACGGGGAGGGAGTTCCGGTGGCTTACCGGAGCTCGGGCGGCGGCGACGAGTGTGCCGAGGCTCCGGTCGTCGGGAGGTCGGGAGTGGCAGGGCGGGGAGCCTGGGAGCGTCTGTGGAGTCGGGGAGATCGGGAGTGGCTAGGGCGGCGACGGCGACGACAATGGCGGCAAGGGAGGTTCGAGCTCCGTGAGCTCGGGAGAGAGAGGAGGGGTCCGCGAGGGGCTAGGGGGAATGGGGTGCGGGCGACGGCTTATATAGGCGGGGCCTCGGCCTTGCTTCGGGGCGATCGGGAGGATCGGGATCCCGATCCTTCGGATCCGGACAGGCGGCGGGCGAGGTGGCGGGCGAGCGGAGGAGGTGGTGGGGCCTGCTGTCGGTGAGAGAGAGAGAGAGGTGGGCGCGGGGCGACCGCGCCAAGGGTTTTCAAGTGGGGAGAGTGAGGCCGGCTCGGTCGGCTCATTGGGCTGGCCTCTGGGCCGCTGGTGGGCCGGCCGGTGGGGGGCTTCAGGCATGGGGCTGGGCAGGGGGCTAGGCTGGCGCTGGGTGGGTTTTCTCTTTTTTAAAATTTATTTTTTTAATAAAACAAAAACAGATATAAAACATAATCTATAAATATTTTATATAGGGTATATATATACCAAAATGATCAGGGAAATATTCCCTATCATTTGAACATTTTTCCAGAGGCAAAATCCAAACTTTATAAAAATCCATTTTTTCAAATTCAAATAAAATTCAGATTTGAATCCAAAACTTTTGACAATGTTTTCCTCGATATTTTTGGAGTGTCATGTTTACTCCTCTCATACTTTTGATCAAGTATTTATCAGGCATAGTTTTTGAAATGATTCCCACTTGCCAAAGTTTGAATTCAAATTCAAAACTCAAAATTCTCTGAAACTTCAAATAGCATTCAAATTCAAACAGGATGCATAGGATGCTTAGCTATAACTGTAAAACATTCCAAATAGGAAATTTGGGATGTTACAGTGAAGTGGGGGAGAGGAAAACGAGAGGCAAATGGCAAATAATGTAATGTGAGGGATAAGAGTTTGTTATGGGTACTTGGTATGTCATGACTTGTGCGTAGACTCCCCGGCAACGGCGCCAGAAATCCTTCTTGCTACCTCTGGAGCATGCGTTGGTTTTCCATTGAAGAGGAAAGGGTGATGCAGCAAAGTAGCGTAAGTATTTCCCTCAGTTTTTGAGAACCAAGGTATCAATCCAGTAGGAGGCCACACGCAAGTCCCTCGTACCTACACAAACAAATAAGAACCTTGCAACCAACGCGATAAAGGGGTTGTCAATCCCTTCACGGCCACTTGCAAAAGTGAGATCTGATAGAGATGGTAAGATAATATTTTTGGTATATTTATGGTAAAGACTAAAAGTATAGAAAGCAAAATAAACGGCGATAGAAATAGCTTGTTGACGGGAGATTAATATGATGGTAAATAGACCCGGGGGCCATAGGTTTCACAAGTGGCTTCTCTCAAGATAGCATAAGTATTACGGTGGGTGAACAAATGACTGTCGAGCAATTGATAGAAAAGTGCATAATTAGGAGAAGGCATGATCATGTATATAGGCATCACGTCCGCGACAAGTAGATCGACTCCTGCCTGCATCTACTACTATTACTCCACACATCGACCGCTATCCAGTATGCATCTAGAGTATTAAGTTCATAAGAACAGAGTGACGCATTAGGTAAGATGACATGATGTAGAGGGATAAACTCATGCAATATGATATAAACCCCATATTTTTATCCTCGATGGCAACAATACAATACATGTCATTTCCCCTACTGTCACTGGGATCGAGCACCGCATGATTGAACCCAAAGCTAAGCACTTCTCCCATTGCAAGAAAGATCAATCTAGTAGGCCAAACCAAACTGATAATTCGAAGAGACTTGCAAAGATAACCAATCATACATAAAAGGATTCAGAGAAGATTCAAATATTGTTCATAGATAATCTTGATCATAAACCCACAATTCATTGGATCTCGACAAACACACCGCAAAACGAGTTACATCAAATAGATCTCCAAGAAGATCGAGGAGAACTTTGTATTGAGATCCAAAGAGAGAGAAGAAGCCATGTAGCTAATAACTATGGACCCGAAGGTCTGTGGTAAACTACTTACACATCATCGGAGAGGTTACGGTGTTGATGTAGAAGCCCTCCATAATCGATGCCCCCTCCGGCAGAACGCCCGAAAAGGCCCCAAGATGGGATCTCACGGGTATAGAAGGTTGCGGCGGTGGAATTAGGTTTTCTGGTTCTCCTCGATGGTTTCGGGGTACGTAGGTATATATAGGAGGAAGAAGTAGGTCGGTGGAGCCATGAGGGGCCCACGAGGGTGGAGGATGCGCCCAGGGGGGTAGGCACGCCCCCTGCCTCGTGGCCTCCTTGATGATTTCTTGACGTCCACTCCAAGTCCTCTGGATCACGTTTGTTCCAAAAATAACTCTCCCGAAGGTTTCATTCCGTTTGGACTCCGTTTGATATTCCTTTTCTGTGAAACACTAAAATAGACAAAAAACAGCAATTTGCACTGGGCCTTGGGTTAATAGGTTAGTCCCAAAAATAATATAAAAGTGTATAAATAAGCCCATGTGACGCCCCCGATTTGATCATACACTAATCATACACGCAAACGTGTACGATCAAGATCAGGGACTCACGGGAAGATATCACAACACAACTCTAAAACATAAATAAGTCATACAAGCATCATAATACAAGCCAGGGGCCTCGAGGGCTCGAATACAAGTGCTCGATCATAGACGAGTCAGCGGAAGCAACAATATCTGAGTACGGACATAAGTTAAACAAGTTGCCATAAGATGGCTAGCACAAACCGGGATACATATCGAAGAGGCGCAAGCCTCCCGCCTCGATCCTCCTAAACTACTCACAGTGGTCGCCGCCGGGCTGCACGTAGTAGTAGGCACCTCCAGTGTAGTAGTCGCCATCGTCGGTGGCGTCGCCTCTGGGCTCCACCGTCAGTCGCAGCAATCGAGTAGAGATAGGGGAAAAGGGGAACAAGGCAACCGTGAGTACTCATCCAAAGTACTGCAAGCAAGGAGCTACACTACATATGCATGGATATATGTGTAAAGGGCCATATCGAGGACTGAATCGAGAATGCCAAAATAAGAGGGGATAGCTAATCCTGTCGAAGACTACGCTTCTGGAAGCCTCCGCCTTGCAGCATGTAGCAGAGAGTAGACTGAAGTTCTCCAAGTAGCTTCACATAGCAATAATCCTATCCGGCGATCCCCTCCTCGTAACCCTGAGAGAGAGCGACCACCGGGTTGTATCTGGCACTTGGAAGGGTGTGTTTTATTAAGTATCCGGTTATAGTTGTCATAAGGTCAAGGTCAACTCGAAGTCGTCCTGTTACCGAAGATCATGGCCATTCGAATTGATTAACTTCCCTGCAGGGGTGCACCACATAACCCAACATGCTTGATCCCATTTGGCCGGACACACTTTCCTGGGTCATGTCCGGCCGCGGAAGATCAACACGCCGCAGCCCCACCTAGGCTCAACAGAGAGGTCAAGACGCCGGTCTAAACCTAAGCGCCACGGGTGCAGGCCCATCGCCTGAAAGCACACCTGCGTTGCGTGGGCAGCCGAAGCGCACCTAGCCTAGCAGCATTCCAATCCAATCCGCGCGCGCGCTCGCCACGACGACGCCACGGCGTGCCGCCGATACCACGACATCGAGTGCCCATAATTGTTCCCGCGTAGTTGGTTAGTGCGTATAGACCAAATGGCCAGACTCAGATCAAATACCAAGATCTCGTTAAGCGTGTTAAGTATCCGCGAACACCGACCAGGGCCAGGCCCACCTCTCTCCCAGGCGGTCTCAACCCGCCCTGTCGCTCCGCCACAAAGATCCACACAGAGGGCCGTCGGGACAAGGTCCTTTCAGCCCCCAATCCGTGAATCACTCGCGGGTGCTCCTCGAGCCGACCGACTTTAGTCACCACATGTATCATGTATAGTATATAGTATATACCCGTGATCACCTCCCGAGTGATCACGGCCCGATAGTATAGCACAGTAGACGGACAAGAATGTAGGGCTACAGATGGAAATACTAGCATCCTATACTAAGCAAGTAGGATTGCAGGTAAAGGTAACAACAGTAGTAGCAAGGACAGGCTATGCATCAGTATAGGATTAACGGAAGCGAGAATATGCTACACTACTCTAATGCAAGCGGTATAGAGAAGAATAGGCGATATCCGTGATCAAGGGGGGCTTGCTGGTTGCTCGGCGGAAGGGTCGTCAACACCGTAGTCGAACTGGGCAGCAGCGGCGGCGTCGGTCTCATAGTCTACCGGAGAGAAGAGGGGGAATAAACAATGAATACAATGCAAAAAGATGCGTAACGATGCATGACAAAGCAAACAGCGGTGTTAGGAGTGCCCTAACGCGGTAGGAGGAGATACCGACGAAAGGGGGAAACATCCGGGAAAGTATCCCCGGTGTTTCGCATTTTCGGACAGATGAAACAGAGGGGGAAAGTTGCGTGTTTGCTATGCTAGGGATGTGAGGTGGTCGAACGGGCTGCGTATCCGGATTCGTCTCGTCATTCTGATCAACTTTCATGTAGAAAACTTTTTCATCCGAGCTACGGTTTAATTTATATGAATTTTCAAAGATTAAAACATTTTCTGGAATTAGTATTATTATAAATTCATTATGACATCAGCATGATGTCAGGGTGAGGTAAGCAGTCAACTGACCCGCTGACTGGTCAAACTGACCAGTTGGTCCCACTTGTCATAGACAGAGGGGCAGACAGAGGTTTATTTTAATTAAACAGAGTTAATTAACAGATGGGCCCCACATGTCAGTGACCCATTAAACTAACTAATTAAGTTCATTTACAAAATCATTTTAATTAGTCTAATTACGCGGTGGGACCCGCATGTCAGTGCCACTGGGCTGCCCAGTCAGCAGTTGACTGAGTCAACCCAGTCAACTGGGGCCCGTGGGGCTGGTTGGCAGCGACCCTGGGGGTGGCCCCAGGTCGGCCACGTCGGATGCCAGTGCCGGAGTTGGCTTCGGCGAGCCAAAACACGGCGGAGGGCGCCGGCGAGCCTCGGGATTTCGCCACGGTGGCCCAAAACGGGTGTGGCTACTCCCGTTCGAAAGCTAACGATGTCGCGCGTCGCATGGAGCTACGGGTTGGTCTCGGGGATGACCGGAACCACGCCGGCGAGCAGCGGAGGTGGCGACTTGTACGGGTGGATGTCGGAGACGGTGGAACAGCGTGCTACGGAGCAAAAGAAGAGGCTAGGCAGGCTCTACGTGCGCAAGCGAGCTAAACGGGCACTGGAGCGGGACCATTTGGTCGTCGGAAGCTCATCGGCGATGAGCTCCCGCGGTGATGGGCTCGGGCACGTACGAGGCGGCGACTACGAGCACGTTGGGGCGAGGAGAAGAGAGCGGAGAGGAAGGAGAGCTCATCGTGGAGCACACAAGGAGGCTCGGTGGCGGTTTAGGAGCTGCAGGGGCGGCGTCGGAGACGAAGAAGATCGACGGCAGCCGGAGATGGGGACGAAGGGGATCCGATGCTGCAGCGCCTCCGAGCTCCAGCTGAGGCCACCAGACGAAGGAGTCGACCCTGGCGGAGCTCACCGACAGGTCAGTGGCGCAAGGCCGCCGTGGCACGCGACAACGATGGAGGACGGCGGTGATGGCGCTCGGGCCGATGGGGAACGAGGGGAGAGGAAGAGGCGGAGTGGGCGAGGGAAGTGAGCGGCGAAAAGGGAGAATATCTCGGGCGGCCTCGGTGGAGGCCTTATCTCATCGCCTCGACGGCGAGGTGGTGCGGCGGGCGCTGCAATCCTTGTCGCAAAGCGGCGGAGGAGCTGTGAAGGGGAAGGCAACTCGGTGGGTTGGGTGACTGGCTGGGCGGGTGGGTGCATGGGCCGCCCGTTCGGATGGTTGAGGCCACTGGGCCACTTGGCCCAAATAGGGGGCTTTCTCTTTTTTTTGTTAGTTTAGTTTTTCTCTTTCGTATTTTCTTTTCTTTTATTTATTTACTTTTCTATTTTAAATCATTTTAAATTATTTAGGCCTTTTATAAAAATGTGTTTACTACACCATATTTATCTATGTAATGTTTAGTACAACCCGAACATTTTTATTTTAATGTTTGAATATTTTTATTATTTACCAAACTTTGAATTTGAATTTTGGACCGGTTTTGATCTAACAATAGATTAGCAGCAGTAACCGTGGTGACGTTGCACCATTAGCGTGGGATCACTGTAGCTTAATTATCCGGGCGTCACAATTCTCCTCCACTACAAGAAATCTCGTCCCGAGATTTAGGAGCGGGAGTAAGGGGGAAGGGAATTGGTTACGAAATTCTAACGGGTCTTCTCGGCATTGGTTGCTCTTCTCGAAGAAGTTAATCGCTTTCGTTGATGTCTTCATTTCTCTGCTTCGGTCATCATGATGAAGTAGGCATCCTTGCTTCGGGACTCCATCTTACTTATGAAAGGATATGGGTGTATTTCAGAAGAACGGGTCGCTACAGTGTTGCTTATCTAGTAGATAACATCAGGGAAGGTGGCGGAAAGTAACTCTCAATTTGAAACTTAAGACATTATCGAGAGCAAAGTAAGAAGGTGCAAAATAGGAGTTCCAAATGCATAGGCAATCGTTCGTCGCCTGTAACAACTTGTGAAAAGGGATTCAAATCAATGGAATAAGTATTGCGTCTGATACCAGAATAGATCACAAGGTAGTTGGCTCGTGAATTACATATGAAGTCAAGCGCGAGGAATATCTTTGGCAACATGGTGTACAGGAGAGTCAGGTTTCGATCCTGTGGAACTGTGGGTTATGGGCCCACCATGTGGGTTAAAAGTAGGAAGGGTGGTGACGTCTTGCACGATCATGTAAGCAAGGCATGCCGGAGGATAGCCTGTCAGTTATGTCGGCAACAACATCGGTACCGAGGGCGAGGGACGAAGAGAACCATTTTCCTGCTCGTTGAACGAGGCGGACCAATAGGCAAGGTTCTCATCCATCGGTGGTTACCGAAATGTCATCAATAATGGTAACAGGGTCTTGATGACAGAGTTGTACACCGAGGTGTTTACACAAGCAGGAGAATATTACTGCTTAGATCATATAGGTCACAAGAAACGTTAAACCAACCAATGGAAGTAAAATACGATTATCAGTTTAAAGAAAACAATGGAAAGGGAAAATGTGTTTAAACACATATTTCAGGGGTATATCCTTCCCAAGGACAAACAGAGCATGATATCCATGACAGCATGTAATGTAGAAAACCCTTTAGGTAAGGGGAGATGAAGTTCATGACATTACCCATACAACGGTGTTTGGATAATTGATAAAGAGAATTTAGCATTGTGCTTCAAATTCTCTTATTGAAAATCAGAGTACCACAGACATGCTTCGAGATAGCATTAACATGGTCATTGGGTAAAGATTAGACTTTGGATGAACAAGGATCCATCGGGAACAACTTATATATTAAGTCTTACAATTTCCTCATGGAAGAATAGATAACCTTGCTAAAAGAAAACTATAACAATAGGTCCTCCGTCCAGGTGTGCTAGGCATGCCATCACCTTACCGGTTCATAAAAGACCAGTGTTATAACTCTTGGAAAAATGTTCCAACCATCATATCTGACCGAGATTCAGATCTGATCGGTGTTAGGATACCTCAGACTCAGGATGCCTGAGAAGAAAAGGTGCAAAACAGATTAACGAGACGACATTGTAAGATTCTCGGGAAATTTACTACGGAAAAGAGTTCTGAAACAAAAGCTCATCATTAAACCAACGAAGGGATAAGGTGGTAGTTGATGAACTCAGCGACAATTCATCGAGACTTCCAAAAGATGGGTTTCCACAATTATGTGAACAAGGAGATAACATTAGTCAGATCAAATGATATAATGATGTATGCTCGAGAAAAACATACACAGTTAAACATTGGTTGAAAGGTGCACCCAAAATATGGGCTTAAGTAGCAAGATCAATGTTAGAATGGTGGTTCGATAACCAATGGTCTAAGAATGAAATATCGACCATTGACGTCGAAGCAATAGGGTTGCTAGCAGTTTTGAAGTCGCACATCATAGTTCGATTGTCGGTTTTCCGGTCAGAAATAACACGGGGACCAAGGAATGAACGGAGATGGCGAGAAGTATTATTATATCAAGAATTCTTAAGAGGTGGTGAAATTCTCACCACATTCTTGACAAAAGAGATGGTAATACTTCCAAGGTAAAGAAGAACAAATGCTGGGTAGCAAGGATCTCAGGTATAACACAAAACACGAACAAGTTTGTGTTGAACGGAAGGCAATAAAGTGGTCGGTGATAATACAAATCATTGAGGGCAAGAATGGTATTTCTCATCAAGAATTCGACTGATATTCTTTAAGGAGTCAAAATTTTGATGATGATTACGATAAATTTTGTCGAGAGATTTCATGAGGATGTAATCGATTAGCGACGACATCAAGTCAAAGGAATGATGAAGCAAGAGGTTATTGGAACCACAGTTACGACACAAACTCGAACTCAAGCTTGTTGTTTAAGGTGAAAGGGTATGACGAGGAAAATCGACGTAAGCTTAGCTATCATCGCAAATTGGTGCTCCGAGAATAAGGACCAGGTAGCTCAGTTAGAATCATCACGACAATGATATAGCCAAACAGGCTAGGAATGGCGGATCGGGTACAAACTCGTACTTATAGAAGCTTCTCAAGAGTTGTTGAACCGTAAAGCGGACTCGGTTCAGCTTATCGGTGTCTTTGAGTGTTTAATAACTCGAGCCCGTGAAAATTGGAATCATGGGAAGGTAGCACTTGATGAAGAACTCATAAGAAGTTATGCAGTTCCATGATAATCTCGAGATACCAGGAGGGTAATACTCGACACAAGATCAAAGTAAAGGTTGGACTGGTGTATTGATCCATAGAAGACAATTGTTTTAACTTGTCCGAGAAATGGAATCAAAGAAGAACAATCATGGTCGGAACCACGGTTGCAAGGGATCAATTCACAGATACCATATGTTAGTTATCAAGGAAATACTTATTATTACAAGAAGCTTCCATGATAGGATATACATCGCGTCCATGGGCATGAATACAAAGTTCAAGGTCGACTCCCACTTCCTCAATGCATAATCTTCCATTCACCTCTCGATTTCAAGATGACATTAGTTGTTGAAAGTTTTACCTGGTGCAATACCAGATAAGTATGACTCGTGAAATATTTCGGGTTCACACCGATGAGGGAAGGCATTGGTTCAATCCCATCGGGGCTTCTTACGAACATATACTATAAGCTTCAAGAGTAAATATCACCAGCTCAAAAGTAGAGCATGGTTGACAAAAGGAAAGGATACAATTTAACAAAGGCATTATGTATCGAAGAAGGACTCACAAGGTGATTAATTATTAAGGACATTGTCGGATATAATAATCCAACAAAGGATATGGCGATCCACAAGGAGCTCAGTGAGTATCGATACCCAATCGAGGAAGAAAGAATGCAAATGCAACAGGTTATGGATTCATCTGAATAATTCAAAGCTTAAATGCAAAGGAATTATGATTTCCAAAACAAGGGATCAGAAGCAGACGTTCTGATCAAGGATGGATCACTTGAATATACCAGAGGCACAATCGACGACAGATAGTTTGGTCGAGAACCAGCTCATGTTCAAAATGACGTCTGGGCCGGAAAGATAATCCTAGGACTCAACTGATGATTGTGAACATTCACAACGTATTGAACCAACGGACTCAAAAATGATGGTGACAAAGGATGCCAATATGATTACTCTACTTATGGGATTAATCATAATGAAAGCAAACAAGAAATTCCAGAGCAATAGGTTGCTAAGGATTTTCGGAATATCGAATGGTATTTCGAAGACTTTTGTGTAACACATGAACAACTGGGGGATGAGCGGATACTCGATAAGTGCGAGAATTAACCGTAGGGGTATTCAGGTGACAAAGAACAGCAAGGCAGAAGCTCAAAGGATTATCAAACAACGATTTAGTGTTTCGGGTATCTTGTAATAACAAGACCAATCGATGAATGTAAGAATAACAACTGCAAGTAGTTATCCATAAGGGTTTACGGTGGAAGGGGAATTGCAAACGCGATGAACACAAGTTCTTGAGTTAACAGCGGAGAGCATCTTCAGGGTCTTCTCGCAGCGTGATTTATCATCGGTAATAAGGGGCTCTCCGGGTGAAAGTGATAACGAGATCCTAATGTTAGATTTAGTAAAATTCATTTAACCCGAATAGAGGAGAGATCAGAGTCCCAGAGTAAAGGTCAAGGAGTAAAAGATCCTAATACCACCCAATGGCGACGTGGGCCCGTAAGCCACTGTAGCGACCAGACCCAAATGGATCAAGTCTCTGTGCTCAGTGTCATCCTGGATCGAGAATGCCGACACCACACAAGATTTCAAGGATTTATAGCAGAGTAGCAATCACACACTTATTACATCGTTGTCCACAAGGGAACTGAATACAATAATATGGCTTAAGGCCATCTAATAATAACAATGGAAGGCTTGGAAGGTAAGCGAGTCCATCAACTCCAACGGCATCACCGAGTATAGAACCACGACCTAACACCTTACTGTCGTTCGAAAAGTCTGCAACGTGAAAAGTTGCAGCCCAAAACGGTCACACATGGAATATGCCGCAATGTAACACAAAAGAGCAATGGATGAATAAGCCTATACTACATGCATATATGGCTGGTGGTAAGGCTCTACGGTTACATTTGCATAAAGCTGATTTTTCCCTACCTCAAAGGAATAATTTTATTTAACTATCATGGTGGTTGTTAAACATTGAGAATGGTTGACAGCATCCTCAATCCCAATTAAAAAGTACTCATCAAAACCCAATAACTTTTATTTAGAAGTAACATGTTGAGATTCACATGATAATCAAGTACCGGATACTCAAATTGTCCATAACCGGGACACGGCTAATCATGATTAGTTTATACACTCGCAGAGGTTTATGACTTTTCCCCATTAAGACTCGATCGCCTCCGCTTGGTTCTCGTGACTACATGGTGTTTGAGAAACGGATGACCGAGACATAGTCTTCGTAAGCGCTTAGCACCTTACATGTGGGTAGACCGTACCAACCTACATCCCCTACATCAGCTAGCCTACCCGTAAGAGTTCGTGACGACTTAGTCAACTACGCCAGAGCCCATAATTGGCTTGTGGCTGCACACGGAAGTTTCCAGCTTGAATAATCTTATGATCCCTTAGAGCCCGGGTGGCGGTCCAAGAAATACAGCAAGTCCTCGATAGAAACCAGGTGCCTCAATCCACCCAGATGTGTGTTTAGGTTGCCACCTTAGATAAACCATTAATTAAAATCTCACATCTGTCATGGATATTCACTCACCCAATCCACGCCTACTAGCATAGCATGGCATGAACAAGCAAACGAGAAGTAACTCCCAAGGTTTCATAAGTAAAACAGTAATAGGTACTACCTCAATCTACTTCCCAATACCCACAATTTATTTAGATCCTAATCATGCAAGTGTTTGAGGGTTTGATCTAATGCATAAAAACTGGGTAGTAGAAAAGGTATGATCAAAGTGTTACTTGCCTTGCTGATGATCCGCGAGACCTAGAGATTCAAATAACAAGCGGCGACCGGTGATCTAACGCAGACAAACAACAAGCATACAATAAGTACTCATCTAATGCACAGGAAATCTCGAATAAAAGATCTAACCAGAAAGTTCAACTTAAGAACCCTGGTTGCAAAAGAATCGAATCAAAATAAACTCCGAAAGTCGAAACTCGAGAGAGAACGCCTCGCTTTAGCGATCTGAAATTAGGTCAAAATTTCACAGTAGCAAAATTCTGTGAAAGTAGGGTAATCGAACGGCGGTTTCATTTTAAACTCCAGCGCTTGAATCACCCGATTCCGATAAACGAGCGAGAAATAAAACAGTTTTGAAAATCAGATCCAAATCAAATCGAAGATAACGGATTAATTCCGATTAAAAAGAAAAACGACGAACGAGTTAAAAACGAACGTTCATTAACGAATCGAATCTAACGAACGCGTTCATTGAAACGAACGGTTCGGTGAATGTTCGTTAAATAAGAAAACCGAAAAAAAATAAAACCAATCTAGGTTTTTTTTAAAAAAAAACCGAATATATTTTTTTAAAAATAAACCGGACGGTTCACGGAAAAAAACCGAATCGGCGCGGGGCGGCGGTGGCTACCTCCGGCGATCGCCGGCGAGGTCCGGCGGGGTCCGGCGGGGCTCGGCGGGGTTCAGCGTCGAGGGGGGGGTCCACGCGGGGCGGGCGCTGGCGTCCCCATCTGGCGGCGGGTCGGCGTCGGGCTGGGCGGCGGCCCGTGGGGTTGGGTTGGGGAGAGAGGGGGGGTCCGGGGTTATAAAAGGGGGGGCGGTGGCTTGGGAGGGGTCAAGGGAGCCGGGTCCGGCTGGGACTCGGGTGGCGGCGATGGCGTCGGCGGCGGGCTCTCCGGCGGGCGGCCATGAGGGAGGAGGCGGGGTGGGCCGGGGCGCTGGCCTGGGCCTGGCTGGCTTGGGCCGGCTGGGCCTCGGTCCAGGGGGGGGGGGTGGCGCTGTTTTTTTTTAAATAAAAATTAAACCAAAACAAATAAAAAAAATACCAAACGATCTCGGATTTAAATAAAACAAATTTTCCCCAACTCCTAAAAATGAGTCGAACAAAATGAACTTTAAAAACAATATACATGCATGAAAATTTTAAAATGCTCATTTTTGCCTAAGCAAAATAAATCTTCCAAAACCAAAATTTGGTTTATTTATAATATCTTCATTTTTCCTAATTGCTTGGGAAAGTCATATTATTCCCTCTCAAAATATTTTTTGAGGAAAATCTTTATGAAGATAATTTAAATAAATCCAAATGATCCTATTTTCAAAATTTGGAAAATCCCAAATATGAAAATAATGAAACTTCCAACTCTCTCCGAGGGTCCTTGAGTTGCGTGAAATTTCTAGGATCGGAAAAATGCGAGAAAAATATGATATGCATGACGACCTAATGTATAACATTCCAAATTGAAAATTTGGGATGTTACAAACCTACCCCCTTAAGATGAATCTCGCCCTCGAGATTCGGGTTGGCTAGAAAATAGGTGAGGTGGTCCTTACAAAACTTCCTCTCTTTCCTGGTGGCTTCATCCTCGGTGTGGTGGCTCCACCGAACTTTGCAAAACTTGATAACCTTGTCAAGGGTAACTCTCTTGGCATAATCGAGAATCTTAACCGGCTTTTCCTCATATGTCAAGTCATCCTTCAACTGAATTGCCTCCAGTGGCATTGTGTCTCTTAACGGTACCTCTGCTATCTCGGGGTGACATTTCTTCAACTGAGAAACATGGAATACATCATGAACTCCCGACAGTCCTTCCGACAATTCCAACTTATACGCAACTTCTCCCATGCGTTGCAAAATCTTATACGGTCCAACTAAACGGGTGCTAATTTCCTTTAACTCCAAAACGCTTAACTCCTCGAGCGGGATACTCGAGATATACTCTGCTCCAACTTCACTCAATCGCTGGCGCTTTGAATCGGCGTAGCTCTTCCGTGCGGACTGGGCTACCTTGAGCCTGTCTCGAATCAACTTAACCTTCGCTCGCACTCCTTAATCAGATCTGGTCCAAATAATCGACGATCTCCGTTTAGTCCCATGACAATGGTGTCCTACACCTTCTTCCATACAAGGCCTCGAAGGTGCCATCTTCAAGCTGGTTTGGTAATGTTGTTGTAGGAAAATTCTGCATACGGCAAATTGTCATCCCAACTAGATCCGTAATCTAGTGCACAAGCTCTCGACATGTCTTCCAAAATCTGATTGACTCTCTCGCTTGTCCATCGGTCTGTGGGTGGAAAGCTGTGCTGAATTCCAATCGGGTTCCCAATGTTTCGTGTAACCGGTTCCAAAATTTCAAGTAAACCGGGTTCCTCTGTTCGATACAATGCTCCTCGAACTCCGTAAGCACACAATTCTGGTCATGTATATCTTTGCCAACTTAGCACTGCTATAGGTAGTCTTGATCGAATGAAATGAGCTACCTTGGTCAAACGGTCGACTATGACCCAAATCGAGTCATATCCTGAACGGGTCTTTGGCAAACCTGTGATGAAATCCATGCCTAGTTTATCCCACTTCCATTCGGTATCGGCAATGGTTGTAATAATCCTGCTGGCTTCGATGCTCGCCTTTACTTTCGACATACGTGCGCAAATTGCTACATACTCCGCAATATCCTTCTTCATTCCGTCCACCGAAAATATTCTTCAAATCCAAATACATCTTGGTATTTCGGGTGAATCGAATAGGGTGAATCATGGACTTCTTGTAAAATCAACTTCCCGATCTACGGGTCATTGGGCACATAAACACGGTCTTCAAACCATAGGGTATCGTGTTCATCTTCTCGAAATCCTTTAGCCTTTCCTTTGCTCATTTTCTCCTTTATAGAGGCAACTTCCTTATCTCGCCTTTTGGGCTTCTCGATTTTGTCCATCGATTGTCGATCGAATCTCCAATGCTGCTACATAGCCTCTCGAACTATTTCCAAACATAGCTCTCAAGGTCCTCGGCTAATTCATTGGGTATTTCTCCCATCATTAGGGTATTGACGTGGCTCTTACGGCTCAATGCGCCTGCTACGACATTAGCCTTTCCGGGTGATAATGCAATCTCATATCATAATCCTTGATTAGCTCTAACCATCTCCTCCGTCTGAGATTCAACTCATTCGTGTGAAGATGTACTTTAAACTCTTGTGATCCGTATATACTTCACAATGATTTCCAATGAGAAAATGTCTCCACGCTTTCAAGGCATGCACAACGGTTGCTAACTCCAAATCATGAGTGGCATAATTCAACTCATGCGGCTTAAGTTGTCGTGGAAGCATACTGAAACAACTCTTCCTTCCTGCATAAGCACTGCTCCAAGTCCTCGACGTGAAGCGCCGCAATACACCTCATAATCCTTAGTTTGATCCGCAATATCAAAACCGGTGAGGTAACCAATCTTTTCTTCAACTCCTGAAAACTTGCCTCACAGTCCTCACCCATATGAATTTGTTTTCCTTCTTCAACAATTCAGTCATAGGCTTTGCAATTCTTGAGAAATTCTCAATGAATCTTCGGTAGTATCCTGCGAGTCCAAGGAAACTCAATCTCTCCAACTGTCGTTGGTGCTTCCCACTTGGTTACGGTCTCAACTTTTGTGGGGTCAATCGCTATCCCTTCTCCGGATATAACATGTCCGAAATCCAACTTCTTTAACCAAAACTCACATTTGCTGAACTTGGCATACAACTGGTGTTCCCTCGCTCCAAAACCAATCTCAAATGTTCCTTATGTTCCTCTTCATTCTTCGAGAAAATCAAAATGTCATCGATGAACACCACGATTTAACTTGTCCAAAAATTCCATAAACACTTTGTTCATCGTGTTCATGAAATAAGCTGGTGCGTTAGTCATCCAAATGACATAACGGTATACTCATACATCCATATCTCGTGGTAAATGCTGTCTTGGGTATATCTTGCTCCCGAATCTTCAATCGATGGTACCACGATCGCAAGTCGATCTTAGAAAACACTTTGGCTCCTTGCAAGCGATCAAACAGATCATTTATCATCGGTAGTGGGTACTTGTTCTTGATTGTTACTTCATTCAATCCACGGTAATCAACAACCATTCTCAAAGATCCATCCTTCTTCTCCACCAATAAACGGGTGATCCCCAAGGTGAAGAACTTGGGCGAATAAAGCCTTTATCCAATAGTTCCTTAATCGCTTCTTAATTTCTGCCAAATCCTTTGCGGAATCTCAGATGGTCGCTTTGATATCGGGCCTGTTCCTGGCAACAGCTCGATCAAAAACTCAATGTCTCTATCCGGTGGCATTCCTGGTAACTCTTCCGGAAATACATCAGGATAATCTTTCACCACTGGTACTTCTTCCTGTACCACTCCTGATAAACAATTAACTTGTGCTCTCCTCGGCTCGTGTTGTGATACATACTTAATCCTCCTTCCTTCTGGTGTGGTGAGCAAAATTGACCTTGCGGTACAATCTATGTTTCCTCCATACTTTGATAACCAATCCATTCCTAATATCACATCCAATCCTTGGGATTCCGAACTATTAGGTCCGAGGGGAAAACATAGTGTCCAATCCTTAGTGGCGATCGATCACACCATTTACTAGCCATGTACTCTGCTCCGGGTGAGGTTACTAGCATGGGTGACCTAAGGGCTTGGGTTGGTAACTTGTACTTATCCACAAATCCCTTGATATGTATGAATGCGATGCACCAAGATCAAAAAGAACAACCGCAGAAAAGACTTAACCAAAAACTTACCGACATCGCATCGGGCTGATCTTCAACCTCCTCCACATCAATGTGGTTCACCCGTCCCCTGTTGAAAGGGTTGGGCTTCTTTCCGAGCTTCCATTGCCATTTCCATTCGCCTTCGGACAATCATTTGCATAATGCCCAGCCTTGCGGCACTTAAAGCAAGTAATGTGACTCAGTGTCTACCTTGGATGGTGTAGACGGGTTGGTGCGGTTCTGTCCGCTGCTTCCTCCATTCCTGCTCCCATTCTTGGTGCCATTATGGTTGTGCGAATTACCTCCTCCATGGGTATGCTGAAACTGAATTCTGATTTAGGGGTATAACGAGGCTTCACCGGGATCCAGAGTTATACTTCCCTTGTCCATACTTCCGCTATGCAGTTCTCAATTTGTCTGCTTTCCTTCAATCATGAGAGCTCGGTCTACTAACTCCTGGTAGTTGTTGAAACTTGCTACCATCAACGGCATGCTGAACTCATCATTTAGTCCTTCTAGAAACTTCTCCTGCTTAGTCTGCATCCGTAGCAACGCCATCCGGGGCATAACGTGCTAATTTGCTAAAGTCATCCACGACTTGCCAACAGTCCTTCCTCCTTGGCGTAAGTTGCGAAACTCACGCTTCTTCATGGCCATGGCTCCTGCTGAAACATGGGCTGTCTGAAAAGCTTGTCAAACTGGTCCCATGTGATGTTGTTCACGGATAAGTGGTCGTGAAATTCTCCCACCATGCTGCTGCGGGTCCTTCAAGCCGATGTGCTGCAAACTTCACTTTTTCTCCATCTCGCATCCCGCAGTGGTCAGCTCCTTCCTATCTTGCGGAGCCACCATCTGCTACAATTGGCTCGGTGTTATCGGAATACACCGCGGGTTCAGTCTAAGGAAACGAGTCGATGATCCGCAGTGGTGGTGGTGGTGGTGGGTTGTTGTTGTTGTTGTTCGCACCAATGTTTGAATCAGGTATTCTCTGCTGGATCAATTGGGTGATCTCTCGGCGGAAAAACGAATCCGGGTCGCGCCTCGGAGGCATCTGATGGGTTTAGAAAAGAAGAGGAATGTAGAATAGAATGAGGTCTAAGGGAATCACTACCCAAATGCACATGAGCAAATGCACACAAAATCACTTCATTCAATCAAACAAGGGCTACAACGATCTAACTATCGCAAAAGTGCGGTACTATAATGTTTACATGGAGGAATACTACTAATATATGGGGACTTCTACTAATTTGAACCGTGGAAGACTCCATGATGTCCGCTCAGCTTCGCCTTCAAAATCGGGTTCACTTGGATCCGAATCTGTCGTCGATGTTGATGTAGTCGATTGGGTGTTCGACATACTGGTCTTCATTCCCGAGCGCCAACTTCTTCTTGAGTTCTTCGATCTCGTACTTAAGATCGTTATTGTGTCTTGCCGTAGCTACGATCTCGCCCATGTAGTCTTTGCGTGTAGTCTTTAGTTCTTCTTCCAATCCGATGATCCTTTCCTTCGCCTTCGCAACTCCAACATGTCATTGCACATTTGATTCTCCCGGCGCCGAATGTGCTGATTTAACTCCCGGATGAAAGCTGCAATGGACCTATCCTTCTTGGTGTTGACGACGTCCCAGCTTGTCGCCTCGGCGTCCGCAAATCTGGTAGATGGTGTCCTTGAGGTCTTCTTGATAAACTTATCCAATGCGTCCCATAGTGATGTGAGCTGCCATGCTCTTTCCTGCACTCCAAGTGGGTGCAATCAAAACACTATCTATTGGCTTGGTGATTGGGGCGAATGTCCTTCCCGAACGTGAGCATGAATCTTCCAGCTCTTCTTCAGCAGAGTGGCGTTGAAAGTCCCGTGAAGCTTGGTAATCCAATGTTCGGTACTTAGTAACTTCCTTCAAGTGAAATCCAAAAGGTGTGCCTTCATCCGGTTGGGTGTACTTGATCTTCGCGTCCGTCATCCTAAAGAGAGTAGAAAAGATGAGGAGTCGAAAATGGGAAGAGAGAGTGATCTATGGCTTTGACTTAGTGGTCGTGTCCTCAAATCAACTCGTGCTCGATACCATTCTCTCAGAGCGACCAGACCCAAATGGATCAAGTCTCGTGCTCGTTGTCATCCTGGATCAAGAATGCCGACACCACACAAGATTTCAAGGATTTATAGCAGAGTAGCAATCACACACTTATTACATCGTTGTCCACAAGGAACTGAATACAATAATATGGCTTAAGGCCATCTAATAATAACAGCGAAGGCTTGGAAGGTAAGCGGTCCATCAACTCCAACGGCATCACCGAGTATAGAACCACGACCTAACACCTTACTGTCGTCGTCTAAAAGTCTGCAACGTGAAAAGTTGCAGCCCAAAACGGGTCAAGACATGGAATATGCCGCAATGTAACACAAAAGAGCAATGGATGAATAAGCCTATACTACATGCATATATGGCTGGTGGTAAGGCTCTCTGTTACATTTGCATAAAGCTGATTTTTCCCTACCTCAAAGGAATAATTTTATTTAACTATCATGGTGGTTGTTAAACATTGAGAATGGTTGACAAGATCCTCAATCCCAATTAAAAAGTACTCATCAAAACCCAATAACTTTTATTTAGAAGTAACATGTTGAGATTCACATGATAATCAAGTACCGGATACTCAAATTGTCCATAACCGGGACACGGCTAATCATGATTAGTTTATACACTCTGCAGAGGTTTATGACTTTTCCCCACAAGACTCGATCGCCTCCGCTTGGTTCTCGTGACTACATGGTGTTTGAGAAACGGATGACCGAGACATAGTCTTTCGAAGCGCTTAGCACCTTACATGTGGGTAGACCGTACCAACCTACATCCCCTACATCAGCTAGCCTACCCGTAAGAGTTCGCACGACTTAGTCAACTACGCTAGAGCCCATAATTGGCTTGTGGCTGCACACGGAAGTTTCCAGCTTGAATAATCTTATGATCCCTTAGAGCCCGGTGGCGGTCCAAGAAATACAGTAAGTCCTCGATAGAAACCAGTGCCTCAATCCACCCAGATGTGTGTTTAGGTTGCCACCTTAGATAAACCATTAATTAAAAATCTCACATCTGTCATGGATATTCACTCACCCAATCCACGTCTACTAGCATAGCATGGCATGAACAAGCAAACGTAGAAGTAACTCCCAAGGTTTCATAAGTAAAACAGGTAATAGGTACTACCTCAATCTACTTCCCAATACCCACAATTTATTTAGATCCTAATCATGCAAGTGTTTGAGGGTTTGATCTAATGCATAAAAACTGGGTAGTAGAAAAGGTATGATCAAAGTGTTACTTGCCTTGCTGATGATCCGCGAGACCTAGAGATTCGAAATAACAAGCGGCGCACTCCGGGTGATCTAACGCAGACAAACAACAAGCATACAATAAGTACTCATCTAATGCACAGGGAAATCTCGAATAAAAGATCTAACCAGAAAGTTCAACTTAAGAACCCTGGTTGCAAAAGAATCGAATCAAAATAAACTCCGAAAGTCGAAACTCGAGAGAGAACGTCTCGGTTTAGCGATCTGAAATTAGGTCAAAATTTCACAGTAGCAAAATTCTGTGAAAGTAGGGTAATCGAACGGCGGTTTCGTTCTTAAACTCCAGCGCTTGAATCACCCGATTCCGATAAACGAGCGAGAAATAAAACAGTTTTGAAAATCAGATCTGAAATCAAATCGAAGATAACGGATTAATTCCGATTAAAAAGAAAACGACGAACGAGTTAAAAGCGAACGTTCATATTAACAGAACTAATCTAACGAACGCGTTCATTGAAACGAACGGTTCGTGAATGTTCGTTAAATAAGAAAACCAAAAAATAAAACCAATCTAGGTTTTTTAAAAAAACCAACATATATTTTTTTTAAATAAACCGGACGGTTCACGGAAAAAAAATCGGGCGCGGGCGGCGGTGGCTACCTCCGGCGATCGCCGGCGAGGTCCGCGGGTCCGCGGGCTCAGCGGGTTCAGCGAGGAGGTGGGGTCTCACGGCGGCGGCGTCGGCGGCGTCCCATCAAGGGCGGCGGGTCGGCGTCGGGCTCGGGCGGGCGGCTCGCGGGGTTGGGTTGGGGAGAGAGAGAGAGGGGTCCGGGGTTATAAAGGCGAGGGGGCGGCGGTGGCTTGGGAGGGGGTCAAGGGGAGCCGGGTCCGCCGGGACTCGGGTGGCGGCGATGGCGTCTTGGCGGCGGGGCTCTCCGCCGGGCGGCGGCCATGGGAGGAGGCGGGTGGGCAGGCGCTGGCCTGGGCCTGGCTGGCTTGGGCCGGCTAGGCCTCGGTCCAGGGGGGGTGGCGCTGTTTTTTTTTTAATAAAAATTAAACCAAAACAAATAAAAAAAATACCAAACGATCTCGGATTTAAATAAAACAAATTTTCCCCAACTCCTAAAAACGAGTCGAACAAAATGAACTTTAAAAACAATATACATGCATGAAAATTTTAAAATGCTCATTTTTGCCTAAGCAAAATAAATCTTCCAAAACCAAAATTTGGTTTATTTATAATATCTTCATTTTTCCTAATTGCTTGGGAAAGTCATATTATTCCCTCTCAAAATATTTTTGGAGGAAAATCTTTATGAAGATAATTTAAATAAATCCAAATGATCCTATTTTCAAAATTTGGAAAATCCCAAATATGAAAATAATGAAACTTCCAACTCTCTCCGAGGGTCCTTGAGTTGCGTGAAATTTCTAGGATCGGAAAAATGCGAGAAAAATATGATATGCATGATGACCTAATGTATAACATTCCAAATTGAAAATTTGGGATGTTACAGCCACACAGCCATGTTAGTAAAAGTTCTTCAACGACTAGACTCGACTTCGGCCAAGGAGTTGGAAAGGGGGATTCCTACAGCAATGGGCTCGATACCAATTCAGGCGCCCCGATTTGACCGTACACTAATCATACATCCAAACGTGTACGATCAAGATCAGGGACTCACGGGAAGATATCACAACACAACTCTAAAACATAAATAAGTCATACAAGCATCATAATACAAGCCAGGGGCCTCGAGGGCTCGAATACAAGTGCTCGATCATAGACGAAGTCAGCGGAAGCAACAATATCTGAGTACGTACATAAGTTAAACAAGTTGCCATAAGATGGCTAGCACAAACCGGGATACATATCGAAGAGGCGCGGGCCTCCCGCCTCGATCCTCCTAAACTACTCCCGGTCGCCGCCGGGCTACACGTAGTAGTAGGCACCTCCAGTGTAGTAGTCGCCATCGCCGGTGGCGTCGCCTCTGGGCTCCATCGTGCAGTGTCGCAGCAATCGAGTAGAGATAGGGGAAAAGGGGAACAAGGCAACCGTGAGTACTCATCCAAAGTACTGCAAGCAAGGAGCTACACTACATATGGATGGATATATGTGTAAAGGGCCATATCAAGGACTGAATCTGCAGAATGCCGTAATAAGAGGGGATAGCTAATCCTGTCAAGACTATGCTTGGGCAGCTTCCGCCTTGCAGCATGTAGCGTAGAGTAGATCAAGTCCTCCAAGTAGCATCACATAGCAATAATCCTACCAGCGATCCTCCTCGTAACCACGAGAGAGAGCGACCACCGGGTTGTATCGGCACTTGGAAGGGTGTGTTTTATTAAGTATCCGGTTATAGTTGTCATAAGGTCAAGGTACAACTCCAGGTCGTCCTGCACATCAAGATCACGGCTATTCGAATAGATTAACTTCCATGCAGGGGTGCACCACATAACCCAACACGCTTGATCCCATTTGGGCGGCACACTTTCCTGGGTCATGCCCGGCCACGGAAGATCAACACGTCGCAGCCCCACCTAGGCTCAACAGAGAGGTCAGCACGCCGGTCTAAACCTAAGCGCCACAGGGTGCGGGCCCATCGCCTGAGCACACACTGCGACGCTATGTGGGCGGCCGGAAGCAGACCTAGCCTAGCAGGCGTCCCAGTCCAATCCGGCGTGCGCCGCTCAGTCGCTGACGTCACGAAGTGCTTCGGCTGATACCACGACGTCGAGTGCCCATAACTGTTCCCGCATAGTTGGTTAGTGCGTATAGACCAAATGGCCAGACTCAGATCAAATACCAAGATCTCGTTAAGCGTGTTAAGTATCCGCGAACGCCGACCAGGCCAGGCCCACCTCTCTCCCAGCGGTCTCAACTCATACTGTCGCCTCCGCCACAAAGATCCACACAGAGGGCTCGTCGGGACAAGGTCCTTTCAGCCCCAATCCGTGAATCACTCATGGGTGCTCCTCGAGCCGACTCGACTTTTAGTCACCACATGTATCATGTATAGTATATAGTATATACCGTGATCACCTCCCGAGTGATCACGGCCCGATAGTATAGCACAGCAGACGGACAAGAATGTAGGTCCACAGATGGAAATACTAGCATCCTATACTAAGCAAGTAGGATTGCAGGTAAAGGTAACAACAGTAGTAGCAAGGACAGGCTATGCATCAGTATAGGATTAACGAAAACAGTAACATGCTACACTACTCTAATGCAAGCAGTATAGAGAAGAATAGGCGATATCTAGTGATCAAGGGGGGCTTGCCTGGTTGCTCTGGCAAGAAGGGTTCGTCAACACCGTAGTCGAACTGGGCAGCAGCAGCGGCGTCGGTCTCGTAGTCTACCGAAGAGAAGAGGGGGAAGAAACAATGAATACAATGCAAAAAGATGCGTAACGATGCATGACAAAGCAAACAGCGGTGTTAGGAGTGCCCTAACGCGGTAGGAGGAGATACCGACGAAAGGGGGAAACATCCAGGAAAGTATCCCCGGTGTTTCGCATTTTCGGACAGATGAAACAGAGGGGGAAAGTTGCGTGTTTGCTATGCTATGGATGTGTGGTGGTCGAACGGGCTGCGTATCCGGATTCGTCTCGTCGTTCTGATCAACTTTCATGTAGAAAACTTTTTCATCCGAGCTACGGTTTAATTTATATGAATTTTCGAAGATTAAAACATTTTCTGGAATTAGTATTATTATAAATTCATTATGACATCAGCATGATGTCAGGGTGAGGTAAGCAGTCAACTGACCCGCTGACTGGTCAAACTGACCAGTTGGTCCCACTTGTCATAGACAGAGGGGCAGACACAGGATTATTTTAATTAAACAGAGTTAATTAACAGATGGGCCCCACATGTCAGTGACCCATTAAACTAACTAATTAAGTTCATTTACAAAATCATTTTAATTAGTCTAATTATGCGGTGGGACCCGCATGTCAGTGCCACTGGGCTGCCTAGTCAGCAGTTGACTGAGTCAACCCAGTTAACTGGGGCCCATGGGGCCCGTTGGCGGCGACCCTGGGGGTGGCCCCAGGTCGGCCACGTCAGATGCCAGTGCCGGAGTTGGCTTCGGCGAGCCAAAACACGGCGGAGGGCGCCGGCGAGCCTCGTGATTTCGCCACGGTGGCCCAAAACGGGTGTGGCTACTCCCGTTCAAAAGCTAACGACGTCGCGCGTCGCATGGAGCTACGGGTTGGTCTCGGGGATGACCGGAACCACGCCGGCGAGCAGCGGAGGCGGCGACTCGTACGGTTGGATGTCGGAGACGGCGGAGCAGCGTGCTACGGAGCAAAAGGAGAGGCTAGGCAGGCTCTACGTGCGCGGGCGAGCTAAACGGGCACTGGAGCGGGACCATTTGGCCGTCGGAAGCTCGTCGGCGATGAGCTCCTGCGGTGATGGGCTCGGGCACGTACGAGGCGGCGACTACGAGCACGTTGGGGCGAGGAGAAGAGAGCGGAGAGGAAGGAGAGCTCACCGTGGAGCACACAAGGAGGCTCGGTGGCGGTTTAGGAGCTGCAGGGGCGGCGCCTGAGATGAAGAAGATCGACGGCAGCCGGAGATGGGGACGAAGGGGATCCGATGCTGCAGCGCCTCCGAGCTCTAGCTGAGGCCACCAGACGAAGGAGTCGACCCTGGCGGAGCTCACCGACAGGGTCAGCGAGCGCGGGGCCGCCGGTGGCCGCGACAACGACGGAGGACGGCGGTGATGGCGCTCGGGCGTCGATGGGGAACGAGGGGGAGAGGAAGAGGCGGAGTGGGCGAGGGAAGTGAGCGGGCGAGTGCGGGAGAAATATCTCAGGGGCGGCCTCGGTGGAGGCCTTATCCTCATCGCCCTCGACGGCGAGGTGGTGCGGCGGGCGCAACACTGTCATGATCTTGATCGGAGGAGCGATGAAGGGGAAGGCGACTCGGTGGGTTGGGTGGCCTGGCTGGGCCGGGTGGGTGCATGGGCCGGCCCGTTCGGACGGCTAAGGCCAGCTAGGCCACTTGGCCCAGCAGGGGGGGCTTTCTCTTTGTTTTTTTTTGTTAGTTTAGTTTTTCTCTTTCGTATTTTCTTTTCTTTTATTTATTTACTTTTCTGTTTTAAATCATTTTAAATTATTTAGGCCTTTTATAAAAATGTGTTTACTACACCATATTTATCTATGTAATGTTTAGTACAACCCGAACATTTTTATTTTAATGTTTGAATATTTTTATTATTTACCAAACTTTGAATTTGAATTTTGGACCGGTTTTGATCTAACAATAGATTAGCAGCAGTAACCGTGGTGACGTGGCACCATTAGCGTGGGATCACTGTAGCTTAATTATCCGGGCGTCACAGCCCATTAAACATCCAAAACAGAATATATAATAGCATGGAGCAATCAAAAATTATAGATACGCTGGAGACGTATCAAGCATCCCCAAGCTTAATTCCTCCTCGTCCTCAAGTAGGTAAATGATAAAAATAGAATTTTTGATGTGGAATGCTACTTAGCATATTCTTCAATGTAATTTTCTTTATTGTGGCATGAATGTTCAGATCCGAAAGATTCAAGATAAAAGTTTAATATTGACATAAAAATAATAATACTTCAAGCATACTAACAAAGCAATCATGTCTTCTCAAAATAACATGGCCAAAGAAAGTTATCCCTACAAAATCATATAGTGTGGCTATGCTCTATCTTCATCACACAAAGTATTTAAATCATGCACAACCCCGATGACAAGCCAAGCAATTGTTTCATACTTTTGATGTTCTCAAACTTTTTCAATCTTCACACAATATATGAGCGTGAGCCATGGACATAGAACTATAGGTGGACTAGAATCGTGGTTGTGGAGAAGACAAAAAAGGAGAAGATAGTCTCACATCAACTAGACATATCAATGGGCTATGGATATGCACATCAATAGATATCAATGTGAGTGAGTAGGGATTGCCATGCAATGGATGCACCAGAGCTATAAGTGTATGAAAGCTCAACAAAAGAAAATAAGTGGGTGTGCATCCAACTCGCTTGCTCACAAAGACCTAGGGCATTTTGAGGAAGCCCATCATTGGAATATACAAGCCAAGTTCTATAATGTAAACTTCCCACTAGTGTATGAAAATGACAACATAGGAGACTCTCTATCATGAAGATCATGGTGCTACTTTGAAGAACAAGTGTGGAAAAAGGATCGTAACATTGTCCCTTCTCTCTTTTTCTCTCATTTTTTTTGTTTGGGCCTTCTCTCTTTTTTTCTTTTAGCCTTTTTTTCTTTTTTTTCTTTCATCCGGAGTCTCATCTCGACTTACGGGGGAATCATAGTCTCCATCATCCTTTCCTCACATGGGAAATGCTCTAATATTGATCATCAGACCTTTATTTACTTACAACTCAAGAATTACAACTCGATACTTAGAACATAATATGACTCTATGTGAATGCCTCCGGCGGTGTACCGGGATATGCAATGAATCAAGAGTGACATTTATGAAAGAATTATGGAGGTGGCTTTGTCACAAATACGATGTCAACTACATGATCATGCAAAGCAATATGACAATGATGAAGCATGTCATAATAAATGGAACAGTGGTACGTTGCATGGCAATATATCTCGGAATGGCTATGGAAATGCCATAATAGGTAGGTATGATGCATGTTTTGAGGAAGGTATATATATGATACCGGCGAAAGGTGCGCGGTATTAGAGAGGCTAGCAATGGTGGAAGGGTGAGAGTGCGTATAATCCATGGACTCAGCATTAGTCATAAAGAACTCACATACGTGTTGCAAAAATCTATTAGTTATGGAAACAAAGTACTACGCGCATGCTCCTAGGGGGATAGATTGGTAGGAAAAGACCATCGCTCATCCCCGACCGCCACTCATAAGGAAGACAACCAATAAATAAATCATGCTCTGACTTCATCACATAACAGTTCGCCATACGTGCATGCTACGGGAATCACCAACTTTAGAACAAGTATTTCTCAAATTCACAACTACTCAGCTAGCATGACCCTAATATCACCATCTTCATATTTCAAAACAATCACCATACGTGTGATTTAGGAGCTGGTGTTAGTGCTATGCCTTTCTCTTTATATAAAAGACTTGATTTGAATAAACTCACACCTACTGAAATATCTTTGCAAATGGTTGACAAATCAACTGCCATACCTACCGGTATCTGTGAGGATGTGCCTGTTGTTGTTGCTAATGTTACTATTTTGACTGACTTTGTTATACTTGAGATGCCCGAGGACGACAAAATGTCGATTATCCTTGGTAGACCCTTCTTGAATACTGCAGGGAATGTTATTGATTGCAATAAAAGCAAGGTCACTATTCACATTAATGGCAATGAGCATACAATGCACTTTCTGAAGAAACAATTCCAAGTGAATTGTATTATTGTTATTGAAACATCTCCGACAATCACTATTGGAAGTTTTCAAATACCTCTACCTATTGTCAAAAAGAAATATGAAATACTTATTGTTGGGGAAATGCATATCCCCATTGAGGTAACTTAGTAATTTACGAAAGTTCTTCGGTTTCATGCTAATTGAAAGTGGTTGTTAATAAGACCTGATCAACCTTATTAACGGATCATTTTTTAGCGGTATGAAGTTGATGAATTTTGTAAGCACTACCTTCTGTCCTTACCTTTTGTTTTCTGTTTTTGTTAGTTAAATAAAATAAAATGCCATGTTTTGTCTGTTTTCTGAAATTCCCGTGCAATAAAAAAATGACCCAAAAATAAAAGTTCTCAGAATGCCCTGAAAATTTTACACGATTTTTTTCTGAATGTTTCTGAATTTCTAGTGCAAATAATACCAGAGGGAGGTGCACCGTGGGGCACAACCCACTGGCGCGCCAGACCCCAGCGCATACTGGGGTTGTGGTCCCCATGTGGGCCCCTCACTTACCTCTTCATCCCACATCATCACTTACCTCCAGAAAAAAATCTCCATTGCTCTCTCTCCTGTGTTCTTGAGCTCAAACCCGTGGATTTCGATCTCTTTGCTCGAAGCTTCGTTTCCGAAACTGTTTCGGGGGATTGTTGCTTGGTATGTGACTCCACGTTTGTCCAATTAGTTTTTTCTTTAGTGGTTTATATTTTGAATAATTAGCTACTCTTGGTGCTGCTGTAGATGTGCTTGCATGTTAAATTCTTAGTGTTCTAAGTAGTTTGAATGCTTGCTATGGCTTCTATTCATCCCTATGAGTAGTTGCTATCAATTTTATAAAGTTTTGTTGACAAATTTTTGTCACCCTAAAATTTTTATTTTCAGAAAATTGTACGCAGACATGAATATCTTCAGGAAGTTTGACTCTAAAAAGAACTCCAAGGGTGTGATTAGGGAATTTTCTGACAGTGATCTCCACCCTCGGAGGTTGGCGGAGGTACGGCCGTGCGAATGGCCGCACACCCCATTCCTAGAAGAGGCTGAAATTCTTCAGGAGTTCATGCAATATGTTGCAAATGCTGGCCTCACCGACTTCATCGCAGATGAGTGTGACCATCACCAAATCCTCACAAACATCTTTGTTCAGAGTTTTACTTTTATGCCTAATAATAATCCACCTGAAGTGAGCTTCGATTTATATGCTGAAAACCATCAGATACCACTTACTGAATTTTGTGATATATGCTTGATCCCTTCTGATGGGAGCTTAGGCGAGCCTAGGCCGGCTGGGTTTGAGGACTTTTATCGCACTTTGACAGTGGGAGATGAGAGAGGGGTGTCAGCCACCACGGCTGCTAGCATACACTTTCCTGTTGTACATTATTTTGCTTTATTTGTTGCTAAGTGCTTGCTTGCTAGAAAGAAGGTAGGTGCGCTCAGCGCACCAGACTTCGCTATTTTACGCCGAGCACTCGAGGGCGACAACACCCATAGCTTGGGAGCTATTGTGGCTCGTCACCTCCATCTTAATAAATCCCAGGGTGAAATACATGGTGGGATTTTTGCTACTCGTTTGGCGGCTCACTTCGAAGTCGAGATACACCCTCATGATTACCCTTTGACCAAGGTCTACCTAGACAGGGCAGCCATGGAACACCATCATTTTCTTGCACGAGATTATCCTGACATTCCCATTCCTTATAACCTGGTTTTTAGCGTTAAAACTCATGATATTATTCCACTGCCTGCACCCGCTTTGTTTGTTTTTGCTGCCAGGGGCGGATATAGGATCATGCCTGCGGACATCACCGCCTACCGGAACGCTCAGGCTGCTGCGGAAGCGGCACAGGAGGAGCCTCAGCAGTGGGACGAGTGGATGTCCACCCCTCAGCACCCCTACTACCCTCCAGGCTACTGATCGAATACCAAGTTAGGCCAAAAGCCTAAGATTGGGGGAGTACGTGTTTCCACCAACTTTACATTCATGTTCACTTATTCCATTTGTCGGTGCTCACACTTTTTCATTGTATCATCCATGCTTAGATTTATTTTCTTGCTTTCTTCTTGTGTGTTTGAAAAAACTTTAGAAAAACCAAAAAAAATGGTTGTAGTTAATTTACTTTCTATGCATGCTTAGTAGTAGCATTAAAATGAAAACCCAAAAATATTTCCTTGTTCTTCTTTTGCTTATTGGGAGCTTTCCCGTGTAAATAGTTTTTCTCGTTTTTGCTTTTCTATTTTTATTTACTTGTTCAAGAAAACCAAAAACTCCAAAAATATTTCAGTGTGTTTCTCTAAATTTCTTTTTTTTATTCGAGTTGTACCGAGGAGAAGACCACAATGAAAATATTGAGTGGCTCTCATTTGAATAATTGTTGAACTAATAAAGAGCACATTTTACCTTGTCTTCTCCTGTTGAATAAAATGTCTTGCAGATTCCAGCTTAGTCCACAACACTCTTGCACTATTATTATTTTCATATTGTTTGGTCGTGCAAGTGAAAGGCAATAATGACGACATTCGATGAACTGGCCGTGGCAGAGAGAAACTGGTATGAACTCGACTTGTTCTGTCTGTGTAAATATGTTTAACTTAGTATCCATGATTCAGCCTGTTCTGATTAAACATGTTTGCAATAACAATTAGAGATTATAGTTTCTCATGCCATGCATAAGTAGCTGGGAGTTGATAATGATTTATCTTGGATATCAACATTGTGTTAAAATGATTGTGATGTAGTATGATGATATGGTATCCTCCTCTGAATGTTTGAGTGGCTTCACTTGGCACATGTTCATGCATGTGGTTGAATCAAAACCAACATAGCCTCTATGATATTTATGTTCATGGTGTTCATATCCTACTCATGCTAGTGTCGAATGTTACTTATGCATAATGCATGGTTATGATCGTTGTTGCTCTCTAGTTGGCCGCTTCTCAATCTAATTGCTAGCCTTCGCCTGTACTAAGTTGGAATTCTGCTTGTACATCAAAAACCTTGAACCCAAAGTTATTCCAGATGAGTCCACCATACCTACCTATATGCGATATTACCCTGTCATCCTAGGTAAATTTGCATGTGCCACCTCTAAAAACTTTAAAAAATATCCGTTTTGTGTGCCTGGATCGTTCATGGAATGACAGGAGGTAGTCGGTATCTTCCATACTAAGCAGGTTATTCTCAGGTAGAGTGTTTATTCACTCGCCATCGCACGAGAAAAGGGCGATATTAGGGATGCCCAGTCCCAAACTGCAAAATACAAAAAAGAGTTAATTGCTCAAATAATCAAACAAAAACTCCCAATGGAGTCAAAAACTTTACATTTTATTGCTTGGGAACCGCCACTAGCTTGTTTAGCACGGGAGATATTGATAACTGGTAGTCGTGAAGTCAATGAGAAGGTTGCATGTCCCAAAATAGTCATTTACCTCTGTTTTAAAAATTGAGCTCTGGCACCTCTGCAAATCACTACTTCCCTCTGCGAAGGGACTGTCTATTTACTTTTATGTTGTGTCACCACCTTCTAAAAAAGCGCCAGAAACTGAGGGAGCACAACTGTCTTGATTTATGCATTGTGCGTAGCTAATGTTGGGTGCATCATGACTGGATCTTTTCTACCATGAATTACAATGTTTAGTCGCTGCTTGAACTTTGGAGGTGCTCTGCACTCATGTTTTGTGGTCTCAGAAAGGGCTAGCGAGATACCACTATTGTCATATCATATCATGGTTGTTTTGACAACGTGTTGCCATTTGAGATATCTTATTATTGCTCGCTAGCTAATTATGCCATTGATATGAATCATTATAATCTTTAAGAGTTATTGTTGACATGGTTAGTTATAATGTTGGCTGAAAACCTGGGTGTTGTTTAATCTTATTTATGCAAACAAGAGCAAAAGAGTTCGTAAAAAAATTTCTTTTTCACTTTCAGTTTATCAACTGAATTGCTTGAGGACAAGCAAAGGTTTAACTTGAGGGAGTTGATACGTCTCCAACGTCTCTACTTTTCCTAACGCTTTTCCTCTTGCTTTGGACTATAATTTGCATGATTTGAATAAAACTAACCCCGGACTGAAGCTGTTTTCAGCAGAACTGCCATGGTGTTGTTTTTGTGCAGAAATAAAAGTTCTCGAAATTGGCCGAAACTTCGCGAGGAATTTTTATACAATAAAAGAGAATTTCTAGAGCCAAGACCTGCCAGAGAGGGGCACCTGGGTGGGCACAACCCACCAGGGCGCGCCCCCCTCTCCTGGTGCGCCCAGGTGGGTTGTCCCCACCTGGTGGCCCCGCTGACCCTGAAACAAACGCTATAAAATCCTATTTTTTGAGAAAAAACCAGGGAGAAAGAATTATCGCGATCCATGAGACGGAGCCGCCACCAAGCCATGTTCTTCCTCGGGAGGGCAGATCTGGAGTCCGTTTGGGGCTCCGGAGAGGGGATCTTCGTTCTTCGTCATCACCAACCCTTCTCCATCGCCAATTCCATCATGCTCCACACTGGGAGTGAGTAATTCCTTCGTAGGCTCACTGGTCGGTGAGGAGTTGGATGAGATTCATCATGTAATCGAGTTAGTTTGTTAGGGCTTGATCCCTAGTATCCACTATGTTCTTAGATTGATGTTGCTATGACTTTGCCATGCTTAATGCTTGTCACTTTGGGCCAGGGTGCCATGATTTCAGATCTGAACAGTTTATGTTATCATCATTATATCCATGTTCTAGATCCGATCTTGCAAGTTATAGTCACCTACTACGTGTTATGATCCGGTAACCCCGGAGTGACAATAACCGGGACTTCTTCCGGTGATTACCGTAGTTTGAGGAGTTCATGTATTCACTATGTGTTAATGCTTTGTTCCGGTTCTCTATTAAAAGGAGGCCTTAATATCCCTGAGTTTCCAATATGGACCCCGCTGCCACGGGAGGGTAGGACAAAATATGTCACGCAAGTTGTTTTAATAAAGCAAGTATGACTATTTACGGAATACATGCCTACATTATATCGATGAACTGGAGCTAGTGCCGAATAGCCCTAGGTTATAACAGTCTCATGATGAATATCATCCAAAAAGTAACTGATTCAATGCCTAAGAACTTTTCCATATTGTTTCTACTAAGTTACTACTGCTATCATCATTGTTACACTTGCTAAAAAATTACTTCTATCACGGTTACTGTTTCTATTGCTGTTGTCACTACTATCAAAACTACATAACTACTTTGCTGATCACCTTGCTGCAGATAATTAATCTTCGGGTGTGGTCCAATTGACAACTCAGCTGCTAATACCTTCAAATATTCTTTGGCTCCCCTTGTGTCGAATGTATAAATTTGGGTTGAATACTCTACCCTCGAAAACTGTTGTGATCCCCTATACTTGTGGGTTATCAAATTTTTATACAATAAATAAGAATTTCTGGAGCCAAGATCCACCGGAGAGGGGCACCTGGGTGCACACAACCCACTAGGGCGCGCCCCCCTCTCTAGGCGCGCTCAGGTGGGTTGTCCCCACCTGGTAGCCCCGCTGACCCTAAAACCCACGCTATAAAATCCTATTTTTCCAGAAAAAAACTAGGGAGAAAGAATTATCGCTATCCACGAGACGGAGCCGCTGTCACCTCCTATTCTTCATCGGGAGGCCACATCCTGAGTCCATTCTTCGTCGTCACCAACCCTTCCCCACCGGGAGTGAGTAATTCCTTCGTAGGCTCGCTGGTCGGTGAGGAGTTGGATGAGATTCATCATGTAATCGAGTTAGTTTTGTTAGGGCTTGATCCCTAGTATCCACTATGTTCTAAGATTGATGTTGTTATGACCTTGCCATGCTTAATGCTTGTCACTTTGGGCCCGGGTGCCATGAACTCAGATCTGAACCGTTTATGTTATCATAATTATATCCATGTTCTAGATCCGATCTTGCAAGTTATAGTCACCTACTACGTGTTATGATCCGGCAACCCCGGAGTGACAATTGTCGGGACCACTCCCGATGATGACCGTAGTTTGAGGAGTTCATGTATTCACTATGTGTTAATGCCTTGTTCCAGTTCTCTATTAAATGGAGGCCTTAATATCCCTTAGTTTCCAATAGGACCCCGCTGCCACGGGAGGGTAGGACGAAAGATGTGATGCAAGTTCTTTTAATAAAGCACGTATGACTATTTACGGAATACATGCCGACATTATATTGATGAACTGGAGCTGGTGTCGTATCGCTCTAGCTTATAACTGTCTCATGATGAATATCATCCAACAAGTCACTGATCCAATGCCTACGAATTTATCCTATATTGTTCTTTCTAAGTTACTACTGCTATCATCACGGTTACACTTGCTACAAAATTACTGCTATCACTGTTACCATTACCGTTACTGCTGCTACTATTATCAAAACTATCATACTACTTTGCTACTGATCACTTTGCTGCAGATAATTAATCTCCAGGTGTGGTTGAATTGACAACTCAGCTGCTAATACCTTCAAATATTCTTTGGCTCCCCTTGTGTCGAATCTATAAATTTGGGTTGAATACTCTACCCTTGAAAACTGTTGCGATCCCCTATACTTGTGGGTTATCACACACACACACACACACACACATACACACACACACACACACACACACACACACACAGACATATATATAGGGAAAATACATCCTACCACCCGGTGGTAGTTATCCCACATGTCTCATATACTACCATGTGGTAATATATATATTATTTTATTATTTTAAATATGTTCATATACTATATCTAAGATATTTCAAAGCAAGTTACACGAAAAAATTGTATATGAGCACATAGTTTTTGTTATATTTGTGAAATACGTACATATTTGTACATAAAAAGAATGTACTCAAAATATGATACATACTACCTAAAAATTAGTATATATACTATCTAAACATTGTTATATACTACATACTACACGTACATACTCTCGATTTCGACACATACTACATACAACATACAAAACGCAAGTGGTGGTAACTATCACTGCTTGTAGGAAACATTTGTCCTATATATATATATATATATATATATATATATATATATAGTATCATAGAGTAGTATATATCATAGATGACCATTTTTATGGCCATGCATGACACAAAGTAGTATAGCATTTATTATATATGTTACCGTATCTACCTATGTTACTGCTTCTTTGACACATCATCATATTTTTGCAACATCGATAAACTTTCTGTTTTCAAATAGCAACGTGTATACTCGCAAAATAAGCATGGACAAGGCTATCATTGCCCCTTTTATTGAAAAAAAAAAGATGCAAAATATTATTCTAAATAACAGCAAGCAAATCCTAACAAAATAAAATGATGCTCCAAGCAAAACACATATCAGGTGACGAACGAAAACATAGATCCAAGTGAGGTTACCGATAATGTTGGAGACGAAAGAGGGGATGCCTTCCGGGGCATCCCCAAGCTTAGTTGCTCGGATATTCCTTGAATATTACCTTGGGGTGCCTTGGTAATCCCCAGGCTTAGGTTCTAGTCACTCCTTATTCTCCTCATATCGACATCTCACCCAAAACTTGAAAACTTCAATCACACAAAACTTAACGGAACTTCGTGAGATAGGTTAGTATGATAAAGAGCAAACCCTTTCAATTTGGTACTGTCAAAGACAAGATTAATAATTGTTTCCACACAATTCCTACTATAGCATATCATTTCCACAATTTGTATTGAGCAATATACGCCATAGAAACTAGAAAACAAGCAAACTATGCAATGAAAACAGAATCTGCCAAAAACAGAACAGTTTGTAATGATCTGGATAACTACCATACTTCTGCTACGCCAAAAATTTTGAAAAAATTAGGACCACATGAGAAATTTGTATATTAATGTTCTGCAAAAAGAATCAACTCAAAAGCACTCTTTTGTTAAAAATTTGAATTATTTTCGTGAGCGCAATAGTTTTTGTTTTTCAGCAAGATCGAATCAACTATCACCCAACATGATCCCAAAGGCTTTACTTGGCACTTCATTGAAACAAAAGCAATAAAACATGATTACTAAAGTAGCATAATCATGTGAACACACAAAAAGAGTAGGTAAAAGTGTTGGGTTGTCTCCCAAGAAGCGCTTTTCTTTAATGCCTTTTAGCTAGGCATGACGAGTTCAATGATGCTCGCATAAAACATACGGATTGAAACAGAAAGAGAGCATCATGAAGCATATGACTAGCAAATTTAAGTCTAACCCACTTCCTATGCATAAGGATTTTGTGAGCAAACAACTTATGGGAACAAGAATCAACTAGCATAGGAGGGCAAAACAAGTATAACTTCAAAACTTTCAACACATAGAGAGGAAACTTGATATTATTACAATTCCTACAAGGATAAGTTCCTCCCTCGTAATAATTTTCAGTAGCATCATGAATGAACTCAACAATATATCTATCACATAAAGCATTATTTTCATGATCCACAAGCATAGAAGTTTTATTACTCTCCACGTAAGCAAATTTATTCTCATCAATAGTAGTGGGAGAAAACTCAACAAAATAACTATCATGAGAGTAAAAATTAAAATCATGATGACAAGTTTCATGGTTATAATTATTCTTTATAGCATACATGTCATCACCATAATCGTCATAAATAGCAACTTTGTTATCATAGTCAATTTAAGCCTCATCCAAAATGGTGGATTGATCATTAAATAAAGTCATGACCTCTCCAATCCACTTTCATCAACATAATCATCATAAATAGGAGGCATGCTTTCATCATAATAAATTTTCTCATCAAAACTTGGGGGAGTAAAAATATCATCTTCATCAAATATAGCATCCCCAAGCTTGTAGCTTTGCATATCATTCTTCTTGTAGACGTTGTTGGGCCTCCAAGTGCAGAGGTTTGTAGGACAGTAGCAATTTTCCCTCAAGTGGATGACCTAAGATTTATCAATCTGTGAGAGGTGTAGGATGAAGATGGTCTCTCTCAAACGACCCTGCAACCAAATATAAGAAATCTCTTGTGTCCCCAACACACCCAATACACTGGCAAATTGTATAGGTGCACTAGTTCGGCGAAGAGATGGTGATAAAAGTGTAATGTGGATGGTAGAAATATATTTTTTTAATCCGAATAAATAAAAATAGCAAGGTAGCAAATAGTAAACGGGCACAAAAACGGTATTGCAATGCTTGAAAATGAGGCCTAGGGTCTGTACTTTCGCTAGTGCAATCTCTCAACAATGCTAATATAATTGGATCATATAACCACCCCTCAACGTGCAATGAAGAATTACTCCAAAGTTCCTATCTAGCAGAGAACATAAGACAGAATTGTTTGTAGGGTACGAAACCACCTCAAAGCTATTCTTTCCGATCAATCTATCCTAGAGTTCGTACTAAAACAACACAAAGCTATTCTTTCCAATCGATCTAACCAAGAGTTCGTACTAAAATAACACCAAAGCAAATTCAGTTTCATAATATTAAATCCAACACAAAGAACTTCAAAGAGTGCCCCAAGATTTCTACCGGAGATATAAAGACAAGAACGTGCATCAACCCCTATGCATAGATCACCCCAATGTCACCTCGGGAATCCGCGAGTTGAATGCCAAAACATATATCAAGTGAATCAATACGATACCCCATTGTCACCACGAGTATTTAATTGCAAGACATATATCAAGTGTTCTCAAATCCATAAAAGTATTCAATCCGATAACAGCGAAATCTCAAAGGGAAAAACTCAATTCATCACAACAAGATAGATAGGGGAAAACACCGTACGATCTGACTATATTAACAAAGCCCGCGATACATCAAGATCATGACATCTCAAGAACACGACAGAGATAGATTAAACACATAGCTAATGGTACAAACCCTCAGCCCCGAGGGTGGACTACTCCCTCCTCATCGTGGTGGCTGCCAGGATGATGAAGATGGCCACCGGAGATGATTCTCCCCTCCGGCAGGGTGCCTGAAAGGGTCTAGATTAGTTTTTGGTGGCTACAGTGCCTTGCGGCGGCGAAACTTCTGATCTAGGTTAACCCCGAGGGTTTTCGGAATTTCTGGGAATTTATAGGGTAAAGAGGGCATGCGGGAGGCTGATGACCCACAAGTGTAGGGGATCAATCTTAGTCCTTTTGACAAGTAATAGTGTCAAACCCAACAAGGAGCTGAAGGAAATGACAAGCGGTTTTCAGTAAGGTATTCTCTACAAGCACTGAAATTATCGGTAACAGATAGTTTTGTGATAAAGTAATTTGTAACGGGTAACAAGTAATGAAAGTACACAAGGTGCAGCAAGATGGCCCAATCCTTTTTGTAGCAAAGGACAAGCCTGGACAAACTCTTATATAGATAAAAGCGCTCCCAAGGACACATGGGAATTTCGTCAAGCTAGTTTTCATCACGCTCATATGATTCGCGTTCGTTACTTTGATAATTTGGTATGTGGGTGGACCGGTGCTTGGGTACTGCCCTTTCTTGGACAAGCATCCCACTTATGATTAACCCCTATTGCAAGCATCCGCAACTACAAGAGAAGTATTAAGGAAAACCTAACAATAGCATGAAACATATGGATCCAAATCAGCCCCTTACGAAGCAATGCACAAACTGGGGTTTAAGCTTCTGTCACTCTAGCAACCCATCATCTACTTATTACTTCCCAATGCCTTCCTCTAGGCCCAAACAATGGTGAAGTGTCAAGTAGTCGACGTTCACATAACACCACTAGAGGAGAGACAACATACATCTCATCAAAATATCAAACGAATAACAAATTCACATGACTACTTATAGCAAGACTTCTCCCATGTCCTCAGGAACAAACGTAACTACTCACAAATCATATTCATGTTCATAATCAGAGGTATATTAATATGCATAAAGGATCTGAACACATGATCTTCCACCAAATAAACCAACTAGCATCAACTACAAGGAGTAATCAACACTACTAGCAACCCACATGTACCAATCTGAGGTTTTGGGACAAAGATTGGATACAAGAGAAGAACTAGTGCTTTAGAGGAGATGGTGCTGGTGAATATGTTGATGGAGATTGACCCCCTCCCGATGAGAGGATCATTGGTGATGACGATGGCGATGATTTCCCCCACCCAGAGGGATGTTTGCCCGGCGGAACAGCTCCGCTAGAGCCCTAGATTGGTTCCGCCAAGGTTCTGCCTCATGGCGGCGGTGTTTCTTCCTGAAAGCTTGCTTATGATTTTTTTTCCAGGGTAAAAGACTTCATATAGCAGAAGATGGGCACCGGAGGCCTGCCAGGGGGCCCACGAGGTAGGGGCGCGCCCAGGGGGTAGGGCGCGCCCCCACCCTTGTGGCCAGGGTGTGGGCCCCCTCTGGTTGATTCTTTCTCCCGTATTTTTTATATATTCCAAAATGTGCCTCCGTGAAGTTTCAGGACTTTTGGAGTTGTGCAGAATAGGTCTCTAATATTTGCTCCTTTTCCAGCCCAGAATTCCAGTTGTTGGCATTCTCCCTCTTCATGTAAACCTTGTAAAATAAGAGAGAATAGGCATAAGTATTGTGACATAACGTGTAATAACAGCCCATAATGCAATAAATATCTATATAAAAGCATGATACAAAATGGACGTATCAACTCCCCCAAGCTTAGACCTCGCTTGTCCTCAAGCGGAAGCCGATAACGAAAAATATGTCCACATGTTTAGAGATAGAGGTGTGATAAAATAAAATACGGACATGAGGGCATCATGATCATTATTATAACACCAATATATATATATATATATATATATATATATATATATATATATATATATTGTCATATGATTTCTTATGCTCAAGTAATAATCTATTCACAGTGTAAAATATGAATCAGAAACTTCATTGAGAACCAACAAACTATAATCTCAGTCATTGAAGCAATTGCAATTTATCATAACATCGGAAAGAGTCAATATAAGAGCTTTTAAACAAGTCCACATACTCAACTATCATTTAGTCTTTCATAATTGCTAACACCCACGCAATACTTTATGGGTATGCAGTTTTAATCGGACACAGAGAAAGATAAGGGCTTATAGTGTTGCCTCCCAACCTTTTACCTCAAGGGTAATGTCAACAATAATAATTCATGCAAACTTACATCCAGTTGGATATATATATATATATATATATATATATATATATATATATATATATATATATATATATATATATATATATATATATATATATATCAGATCTTTCCAACACAAGGTGCTTGCCAAAGGATAAAATGTAAAAAGGAAAGGTGAAGATCACCTTGACTCTTGTATAAGGTATGAGACAAGAATAAAAGATAGGCCCTTCGCAGAGGGAAGCAGAGGTTGTCATGTGCTTTTTGTGGTTGGATGCACGAAAAATTTATGCAAAAGAACGCCAATTTATATTGCCACTTCTGATATGGACCTTTATTATGCAGTCTGTCGCTTTTATTTCTTCCACATCACAAGATCGTATAAAGCATGATGCAAAATGAACGTCGCTTTTATTATGCAGTCCGTCGCTTTTATTGCTTCCATATCACAAGATCGTATAAAGCTTATTGTCTCCACACTAATAGATCATACATATTTAAAGAGAAATTTTATTGCATGCAACAGTGACAACTTACTTGAAGGATCTTACTCAATCCATAGGTAGATATGGTGGACTCTCATGGCAAAACCGGGTTTAAGGATATTTGGAAGCACAAGCAGTATCTCTACTTGGTGCAAAGAATCTGGCTAGAATGAGGGGGAATGGCAAGCTGAGCATGTTGGATGATCCATGACAATATACATTATTTCGGATATAAGAAAACATAACCCATTACGTTGTCTTCCTTGTCCAACATCAACTTTTTAGCATGTCATATTTTAATGAGTGATCACAATCATAAAAGATGTCCAAGATAGTATATTTATATGTGAAAACCTCTCTTTCTTTATTACTTCCTATTAATTGCAACGATGACAAAAACTATGTTTGTCAACTCTCAACAACTTTTATTTATCATACTCTTTTATATGTGAAGTCATTACTCCCCATAAGATCAATATGATCTCTTTAATTCTTTCTTTTATTCCCTCAAGATCATAGCAAGATAGCAAAGCCCTCAATCCAAACTAATATTTATTATATATAGCTCACGGACTCGATTACATAGAAGGATCATAAAGCAAAACTCAAAACTAGATCATACTGAAACTTTACTCTACTAGATCAAGATATTACTAAAAGGATCGAACTAAGAAAAACGGCAAAGATAGGAGTGTGATGGTGATAAGATACCGGGGTACCTCCCCCAAGCTTGGCAGTTTCCAAGGGGAGTGCCCATATCCGATACTCAGTTATCCTTCTTCGGAGGTGGTGATGTGATATTCTTGGTGATGATACCCCTTAGGATACGATTCTCTTCCTCGACCTTATTGACTTGTTGCTTGAGGTCCATTATTTCCTTACGGAGCTTACCCGTGACGGCTAAAGCTCCTTTCACCCATGGATGTTGCATAGCTGCGGGAGAACAAGTAACACCCTTTTTCATATTTTCATAAGAAAGAAATCTAACATTGGAGGGGATGACCGAGTTTGGAATAGCTGAGCTCTGTAGTTCCCCTATCGTGAATCCAGCTCGGAAACGAGAAGTAACTTCTTGATCCTCCTCCATGGCATCTATCCTTTTCAGGTCGGCCTCCATCTCTTCCTCCGTTTATGGCCCAAAGTGGTCAGCATCACTGTTTGCTCCTGGTCCCGGTGTCGGATGAGACACCCGGCTCTCCCCGACTGACTCTTGAGAAGACATCTTGTTCTAATCTGCGGTAGAAACAACTCAAAACAAAAACAGAGGATTGTGTCATTGTACGGTGGTCAAAACCTTTGGGAGATTATATAATGAATTATTACCGACCAAAAGAAGTATCGCGCAAGGAAACGGAGTCCGGAGGGCACACGAGGCGCGCCCAAGGGGGTAGGGCGCGCCCTCCTCCCTCGTGGATGCCTCGTGTCCCTTTCGGACACTTCTTATTTTCCTATTTTCTTAAATATTCCAAAATGGAGAAAATTTGCCATTAGAACTGTTTTGGACTCGGTTTACTTACCGTACCACATACCTATTCCTTTTCGGAGTCTGAAACATTCTGGAAAGTGTCCCTTAATATTCCTCCGGGGTTATGGTTTCAATAACATTAGTTTCAACATTTATTAGATTACCTGAGATATAATGTTTGATTCTTTGACCGTTCACCACCTTTGGATGTGTGCCTTCGAAGTTGTTAACTAGTATGGCACCGGATCAGTAGACCTCCTCGATAACGTAAGGACCTTCCCATTTAGAGAGGAGTTTTCCTGCAAAAAATCTTAAAGGAGAGTTGTATAATAGAACATAATAACCTACATTAAACTCACGTTTTTGTATCCTTTTGTCATGCCATCTTTTAACTTTTTCTTTAAACACTTTGGCATTCTCATAGGCATGGGTTCTCCATTCATCAAGTGAGCTAATATCAAATAGCCTCTTCTCACCGGCAAGTTTGAAATCATAATTGAGCTCTTTAATGGCCCAATATGCCTTATGTTCTAGTTCGAGAGGTAAGTGACATGCTTTTCCATAAACCATTTTATATGGAGACATACCCATAGGATTTTTATATGCAGTTCTATAGGCCCATAATGCATCATCAAGTTTTTTGGACCAATTCTTTCTAGATCTATTAACAGTCTTTTGCAAAATTAATTTAATCTCTCTATTACTCAATTCTACTTGACCACTAGATTGTGGATGATATGGAGATGCAATTCTATGATTAACATCATACTTAGCAAGCATTTTACGAAAGGCACCATGAATAAATGTGAACCACCATCAGTCATTAAATATCTAGGGACTCCAAACCTCGGAAAAATAACTTCTTTAAGCATCTTAATAGAGGTGTTATGATCAGCACTACTAGTTGGAATAGCTTCTACCCACTTAGTAACGTAATCAACAGCAACTAAAATATGTGTATACCCATTAGAGGAAGGAAACGGTCCCATATAATCAAAGTCCCAGACATCAAATGGTTCAATAACAAGTGAATAGTTCATAGGCATTGTCGGTGTCAAAACCGGCGGATCTCGGGTAGGGGGTCCCGAACTGTGCGTCTAGGCGGTAATAGGAGACAAGGGACACGATGTTTTTACCCAGGTTCGGGCCCTCTCGATGGAGGTAAAACCCTACTCCTGCTTGATTAATATTGATGATATGGGTAGTACAAGAGTAGATCTACCACGAGATCAGAGAGGCTAAACCCTAGAAGCTAGCCTATGGTATGATTGTTGTTCGTCCTACGGACTAAAACCCTCTGGTTTATATAGGCACCGAAGAGGGTTAGGGTTACGCAGAGTCGGTTACAATGGTAGGAGATCTACATATCCGTATCGCCAAGCTTGCCTTCCACGCCAAGGAAAGTCCCATCCGGACACGGGACGAAGTCTTCAATCTTGTATCTTCATAGTCCAGGAGTCCGGCCAAAGGCTATAGTCCATCCATCCGGACACCCCTAATCCAGACTCCTCAAGAGCCCTGAACCAGGCTTCAATGACGACGAGTCCGGCGCGCATATTGTCTTCGGCATTGCAAGGCGGGTTCCTCCTCCGAATTCTTCATAGAAGATTTTGAACACAAGGATAGTGTCCGGATCTGCAAAATAAGTTCCACATACCACCGTAGAGAGAATAATATTTACACAAGTTCAATCTGCTGATATATTCCGCAGCGTGATATCACACCACGGCCAAGCCTTTATTCGAATCGTTTCTTGTCCCACCTCGGTAGCGTTTAGCGAGGCGGTTTCTTGGCACGCCTTATCAAAGCAAAGATCGTGTCCCCTTATTCGGGATTCTCATCAATACGGGCGTGGGTAACCCAACGCGCCATTGATTCTGGCGCTTGGGAGATAAGCGGTTTTATCAGGCGGTGGGGACGATAGCTTTGTCCGTCCATATAAGGGATAAGGATCCACTTTTTCGCACACGCCTTCTTCCTCCTTTGCTCATCCATTTCTGCGCACTTGAGCTCTAGCGCCCAAGTCCGCACATCCCACCTCAACCTTCTCCAACTATGTCCGGAGCAGGAGGCAAGTGGATGGCCTCCTCCGTCATGGAGGGACACATCAATAAGCTGCGAAAGGCCGGATACTTGTCCGACGACATCGCGCATCGGCTTCCCGACAAGGGGCAGCTCATCCCTACCCCCAGGCCCCATGAGAGGGTGGTGTTCCTCCCCAACTTCCTCCGTGGACTAGGTTTTCCACCTCACCCATTTGTCCGAGGGCTCATGTTCTACTACGGCCTAGATTTCCACGATCTGGCCCCGAATTTCATCCTCAACATCTCGGCGTTTATCGTCGTGTGCGAGGCCTTCCTCTGCATCCAGCCCCACTTCGGCTTATGGCTGAAGACCTTCAATGTCAAGCCAAGGTAGTAGGCGGGCGCCAAGCGGGAGTGCGAAGGTGCCATGGTGGGCAAGATGGCCAACGCCCTATGGCTCGAGGGCTCCTTCGTGGAGACCATAAAGGTGGCAATCGGGTGGTTCTACATCACCGAGCCGCGCAACTCTAAATGGGCAGCGGCCCCTGAATTCCGATCTGGCTTCCCTACACGGCTCACCTCATGGAAAGAGACGGGCCTGACGTGGGGTAATTTGGAAGAGCTGACCGGACTCCAAACCTGCGTCCAAACCTGGTGGACAAGAAGCTCAAGCTTGTCAACGTAGTCAAGTTATGCTCATCCGCGGATCCTCCCATGCCAGAACGGGCCTTCAACTTGTGGGAGTTTGATCCGCACAGCACAACCTTGAGCCGGCTCTTCGACACTCGTGCGAAGATGCCCGGAAGGTGTTGTTCATACGCCGAGGCTCCGCATCCGCCATCAAGATCGCGGATTCAGCTCATGCATCAAGCCGTGAGGTAAGCTATTTTACCCTTTACGGGACTCTTTTTCATAGTTTGACTCTATGCGGGATCTAAAACTCCCTCACCTTTGACAGATGGCGAGAAGACGTCCGGACAGGTTGACTGTCCGGCCCTTGCTAGAAGACCCAGCGGACGCCTTGATTGACGGAAGACTTGGTTCCGCACCTTACATGGTGCCGGAGAAGAAGGCCACGGAACTCAAGGAGTTCCCGGCGCCAGTGTTGTCGGACTCATCGTCGATGACTCGGCGGACTCCTCCCGCCAAGACGAGGAGGAGGAAAAGAGGCCTCTCCCGGTGGGGAGAGAGAAAAGGAAGGCCGCCTAACCGGGAGGCCGGAGGGTCCAATAAGGGAAGGACCCTTCCTCCGGACTACACCACCAACCCCGACGACGGCGAAGAGGGGTGGCCACCGAGGGCCAAGCCCCTGGCGAAATCGTAAGTGTCCGGACACCAGAATAACTCATGGCGTTCCATTCGTGCATAGCATCTTTTAACTCCGAATATAACCATGCAGCCCGCCCAAGGACGGGCTCGACGCTTTGACGAGCGGCTCCCTGGATTCGTCGGATGTGAATAGCACCTCACTTCCGACCGCCTCGTCTCCTCCGTCGCGGATGACGCCGAGGTGGAGTCCGAAAAGGGACCCAGCCAGGAGGAGATGGCCCTGGAGGCGCCGCAAGGCGACCTCCCGGACTCCGGACGCAAAGGGGATAAAACCCCAAAGGGCTTTAAGTTTGGCCATGTGCCGGACTCGCATCGAACCTTCATGGTTCCGAGTTCTGGCAAAGCACCCCTCGTAAGAAGGGCAAGACTGCGACGCTGGTGACCCCCGTCCAACCGGAGGCACCGGATAATTTGATGGAGGCGCTTAACGGCGCTTCCATCGACGAGGAGCACCACACTGTTATGAGTGTGGTGATCAAGAAAGTTCAGTCCGCCAAGAGCGGGCTGACTGAAGCCTGTCCCAGCCTTCTAACGGGCTTTGAGGTATGTATTTAAGATATGTAAAAATATTACCGCATAGACAGTAGCCCCTGATGCTCAATTTGGTGTTCGGAAAGAAAAGGCCGAACTGAGGATCTAAAAGATATACGCAGGAGTCTAACATAAGTATGTCAATATGGGAATGCAGGCTGCGCTGCTGACCTCTGTTGCACTGACTGCGGAGGTTGATGCATTGAAGCAGAGCCTCGAGCGGTCCGTGAACGAGCTCGTCCTTGCCAAAAAGTAGCTCGAGGGCAAGGAAGGTAAGTAATACCTTATGGGAGTATTTAAAAGAAGTGGTTGCAAAAAATGACAGGAATAACGTGAATATTGCAGGGGCCACGAACGAGGTGGCGACCCTGAAGGAAGCGGTGTCCAAGGCCGAAAGCAATGTGGCCACGGAGTGCGCCAAGCGAGAGAAGCAGGAGGCGCGGGTGGCGGAGGTGCGGCTAGAGCTCCAGGCTCTCGTGGAAAAACACGAGAGTTTGGAGCGTGACTCAAAGACTCGAGAGTCCGAGCTCGCCTCGGCCCTTGAGAGCGCCAAAGCCGCTAAGGCCGAAGCCCAAAAAGCCCTCCAGGAAATTGAGGCGATGAAGAAGATAGCGGCGGGTAAGGCATTCTTTATGCAAAGCAAGCATGTGAAAGTGAATTATCTGTTACTTACCCGAATCCGGAGCTCTCCAGGAGCATTCGCAGATCTGCCCCGCAGTGTGTCCGATGTTGCCGCATTCTACCGAGCCGAGGAGGGAAGCTCGATGGAGAAGGTGTTCTGGTCTCAGTATGCTGAGGCCGGACACCCGGTGCCCTTAAGCGACCAGTTGAAGCAGCTGGTCGAGCTCCATAAGGTGGCCGAACAGGCCATGAATGGCCTCATAGTTGGTGTGGCCTAAGGAAGCCATGCCAGGAGCTACTTCGGGCTGGTGAGGCGGTGGTGGACGCTGCTACGCCTCGAGCTTGCGTTGGTTTTCCCGAAGAGGAGGGGATGATGCAGCACAATGGCGTAAGTATTTCCCTCGCTTTTGAGAACCAAGGTATCAATCCAAGAGGAGGCCACGCGCAAGTCCCTCGTGCACTGCACAAAACGATAGCTACTCACAACCAACGCGATTAGGGGTTGTCAATCCCTTCACGGTCACTTACGAGAGTGAGATCTGATAGAGATAATATTTTTGGTATTTTTGGTATAAATATGCAAAGTAAAAAGTAAAAGCAAAGCAAGTAAATAAAGTGATGGAGATTGATATGATGAGAATAGACCCGGGGGCCTTAGGTTTCACTAGTGGCTTCTCTCAAGAGCATAAGTATTCTACGGTGGGTGAACAAATCACTGTTGAGCAATTGACAGAATTGAGCATAGTTATGAGTATATCTAGGCGATGATCATGTATATAGGCATCACGTCTGTGACAAGTAGACGAAACGATTCTGCATCTACTACTATTACTCCACTCATCGACTGCTATCCAGCATGCATCTAGAGTATTAAGTTAAAAACAGAGTAACGCCTTAAGCAAGATGACATGATGTAGAGGAATAAATTCATGCAATATGATAAATACCCCATCTTGTTATCCTCGATGGCAACAATACAATACGTGCCTTGCAACCCTTTACATCCTTTGGGTAAGGACACCGCAAGATTGAACCCAAAGCTAAGCACTTCTCCCATTGCAAGAACTACCAATCTAGTTGGCCAAACCAAACGGATAATTCAAGAGACTTGCAAAGATAACTCAATCATACATAAAAGAATTCAGAGAAGAATCAAATATTTTCCATAGATAAGTTGGATCATAAACCCACAATTCATCGGTCTCAACAAACACACCGCAAAAAGAAGATTACATCAAGTAGATCTCCACGAGAGAGGGGGAGAACATTGTATTGAGATCCAAAAAGAGAGAAGAAGCCAACTAGCTACTAGCTATGGACCCGAAGGTCTGAAGTAAACTACTCACACTTCATCGGAGGGGCTATGGTGTTGATGTAGAAGCCCTCCATGGTGGATGCCCCCTCGTGAGCTTCTCGAACAGGCCCCAAGATGGGATCTCATGGATACAGGAAAGGCACGGCGGTGGAATTAGGTTTTGGCCCGTCCCGATCTGTTGGGTGCGTACGAGGTATACATAGGAGGAAGGAGACGTCGGGGGCGTCGGGGCCCACGAGGCGGGCGCGCCCAAGGGAGGCGCGCCCCAACCTCGTGACCGCCTCGCACTCCTTGGAGTAGGGTCCAAGTCTCTGGATCACGTTCAGTGAGAAGATCACGTTCCTCAAGGTTTCATTCCGCTTGGAACTGTTTGATATTCCGTTTCTTGAAACACTGAAATAGGCAAAAAAACAGCAATTACAGGCTGGGCCTCCGTTAATAGGTTAGTCCCAAAAATAATATAAAAGTGGAAAATAAAGCCCATTATAGTCCAAAACAATATATAAAGTAGCATGGAGCAATCAAAAATTATAGATATGTTGGAGACGTATCAGACGCCTGTCCATGGGTTGAAGTCGTCAAGCGCCCCGTCTGCATCGAATGTGCCCGTAGGGCCCTTGCCCGTGCTAAGGTGCACTGGGGCGAGATGGACGCTGAGAAGCTTGTGATGGACGGACCACCACCGGGCAAGGAGCATCGCAAGCCTGAAATGTATTATGAGGGCGTCCTGAAGGGTGCCCGCCTTATAGCGGGTGAATGCTCCAAAGATGTAATTTTTGAGTAGACTCGCATTTGTTATCCTGTACGCTGAAAACTTGTTCATTTGCGCTAAGCAACACTTTTGAATTTAAAATATTACCTTCTGTGCGGCCGTGTATTAAATTTGAGAGATGGCGAGTCGTCGGCTTCAGCCCCCATGCCACGAGTGCCGGGTGTTCGGATAAACTTGAGCGCTCTTGTTCCCATTCTTGGGTCCTTGAGGAGGCGCCAGCGCAACGAACAAGGCAACCAGATTATAATGCTTGAACACTCTCATTTAGCCATAGAATTCTATAATTTTAAATTTCGTGAAGCCCCGGTATTCGAAAGACCGAGTTCGGGCGCTATCACGCCTAGGCGGACAATGCCGACTCCTCGCTCTAAGCGGCATAAGTCTTTAGGGACTCGAAAACCTCTCGAACAGCGACCGGCTCTCGCCCTATCATGACGGTCAGTTTTAGCTTACTCCACTGAGGTGCTTAACCCAGCTCAACCGGGGCACAATCGCAGTGGTTCTCCCAGTGCTACCTTAGCCGATATAACGGAACATAAGGTACCAAAACATGGGAGCCGGGCAAACCCAACTATTGACCCAAGACATGATTCGGAGCCGATGCATATAATGCTATAAGTTCGGTGCCGCACTTGTGAAAGTGTTCAGACTTATCACACCATATTGTGGGGTACTTAAGCCCCACGGTGTATTGCCTGCACCAAAGTGTACGGTTGCACAATGTCATAACTGAACATATATATATATATATATAGAGAGAGAGAGAGAGAGAGAAAAAGGAATTCAATAATAGGCGAAGCTATGTATTGTTTATTCAAAAGGGCTGCATGAAGAGCGAGCGATACAAATAGTCACGATAAGCAAGGGACGGACTTTTAACATGTCCCCTCCGAGGGTAAGCTGCGGGATGGTATGTAAAACAGGTATATTGCTCGTAATAGAGACCACCGGACACTCGACGTAACTTTACGCTTCCTGGCTGTTGCATCATGTGTTCGGCGATTCTCTTTGCGGACGAGGCTTCATGAGAACAGAGTCCGAAAGTAAAAAGAAAGAAGAAAAGAAAAGAATGACACAATTGGGAGCCCCTGGTGCGGTTGAGCCGCATTCTGGGCATGCCGTGGTCATGCCCCTCCCCCTATGCCCATGGTATTTCCAGAGCGTAATTATGTATGCGTAATACCGGTTTCGCAATTTCGCGAGGGCTGGGGTTTGGGCCGCATTGCTATGCGTGCTCGGAACATGCTAGGCGGTCTTGTTGTAGGTTACTCTGGGCGCGCTTGACGGTGTCCGGACGTTTAATAGCCGGACTCGAGAATTGCCTTAAGAGGCTTCTTTGTACTTCCGCTGCGAGGGCCGCCGTATGCTCCTCCGTACGGAGAGAGCGGTCGGTGTTTCCAGTGCGTAATAGCCGCTGCGGAACGGGACTATGTCGAAGATTAACTCCTCGCTTCGGAAGTTATCCGGGGATCCGAAGACCACTTCAAGTCTAAGCGAGCTGCATAGTTGGCCTCTACACCTGGTATGACGCCTTTAAAGGTCGTCTTCGTGGGTTTAATCCTTGATGGGTCTATGCCCATTTTGCGCACTGTATCCTGATAAAGCAGGTTCAGGCTGCTGCCGCTGTCCATTAGGACTCTAGTGAGGTGAAATCCGTCAATGATTGGGTCTAGAACCAATGCGGCGAATCCGCCATGGCGGATGCTAGTGGGGTGGTCCCTTCGATCAAAAGTGATCGGGCAGGAAGGCCACGGGTTGAACTTTGGGGCGACTGGCTCCATCGCATATACGTCACTTAGTGCACACTTCCGCTCTCTTTTGGGTATGTGGGTTGCGTATATTATGTTCACCGTCCGCACTTGTGGGGGGAAGCCCTTCTGTCCTCTATTGTTCGGCGGCCGGGGCTCCTCCTCGTCATCGCTATGCAGCCCCTTGTCATTGTTTTCGGCATTTAACTTGCCTGCCTGCTTGAACACCCAAAAATCCATGTTGGTGTGGTTGGCTAGTTTTTCAGGGGTGCCGTGTATCTGACACGAGCGATCGAGTATTCGGTCCAAATTGGACGGGCCCGGAGTATTTCTTTTAAATGGCTTTTTCCGCTGACCGGGTTTAGAGCCTCTTAATCCGGCATTGACTGCCGTATCCTCAGCATTATCGCCGTTAATGTGGCGCTTGTGCTTGTTGCGACGCGACCTGCCATTGTTGTCCTTGGTATCAGAATTACGAGGGCTCTTGGTCATGTTGTTACTACGAGCTAGCCAGCTGTCCTCTCCCGCGCAAAAGCGGGTCATGAGTGTTGTGAGGGCTGCCATGGATTTCGGCTTTTCCTGTCCTAGGTGCCGGGCAAGCCACTCGTCACGGATGTTGTGTTTGAAGGCTGCAAGGGCCTCTGCTTCCGGACAGTCGACGATTTGATTTTTCTTGGTTAGGAACCGTGTCCAGAATTGTCTGGCCGATTCCTCTGGCTGCTGAATTATATGGCTTAGGTCATCAGCGTCTGGTGGTCGCACATATGTGCCCTAGAAGTTGTCGAGGAATGCGGCTTCTAGGTCTTCCCAACAACAAATTGACTCTGCTGGCAAGATGTTAAGCTCGGGCTGGTCCTTTAAGCTTGAGTGGGAGGTATTTGATGGCGTGTAGATCATCACCGCGGGCCATGGGGATGTGAAGGAGATAGTCCTCGATCCAAACCGCAGGATCTGTTGTGCCATCGTATGATTCAATGTTTAAGGGTTTGAAACTCTCAGGGATTTGATGATCCATCACTTCATCTGTGAAGCATAATAGGTGTGCGGCGCCTCTGTATTGGGCTATATCATGATGCAGCTCAAATGAGCTTTGTCTACTGTGTTCGGCCCGGCCGGAGTTGCCATATCCGGCGTGACGGTTATCGTCACATGTTGTGGGGTGCCCACGCGATCCATAGATCGATCTTGTTTGCCTTGCCTTGTCCTCCAATATATCTCGCAGGTCTGGCGCATTTCCCCGCGCCTTGGTATTTTTTGAGCGGCGCTGGGTGCGTCTTGAGTTGAGGGCGAGAGCCTCTCTCGTCGCGCCACGAGGTGGCGGTCACCGATATCATCGCTGGTGATGTAGGTTTGGGTGCTTCCTCCTCTAATCGGGGTAGCAGCCTGCGTTTTGGGTAGCTCTTAGAGGGGCGCTCAAGTTCATACTCTTCGGCCGCAAGGACTTCAGTCCATCTGTCAGCTAGCAAGTCTTGGTCAGCTCTAAGCTGTTGCTGCTTTTTCTTGAGGCTGCTTGCCGTGGCCATAAGCCTGTGTTTGAAACGCTCTTGTTCGACGGGATCCTCGGGCATGACGAATTCATCGTCGTCGAGGCTTGCCTCATCTTTGGAGGGAGGCATGTAATTATCGTCCTCTACCTCTCTTTCTGCCGCTCTCTCATGAGGGCTGGCTTCTCCATCCTCCTGCGCTGAATCCCGCTGGAGGAGGTTGTCTTCGGCACTGTCCGGGGTGTTATTGTCTCCCGTGCCGGAATCTCCGTTTTTGTTGTGGCGGGATTTAGAGCGGCGCCGTTGACGCCGGCGCTTAGGCTGTTTCTTGAAGGGGTCATCCTCCGTTGTTCCATTGCCATTCCCATCTTTTGGGATGTCCACCATGTATATGTCGTATGACGAGGTGGCCTTCCAGTGCCCTGTAGGCGCTGGTTCTTAGTCGTCTCCTGCATCGTCATCCATACCGTTGATGTCTTCGGAGTCGAAGTCGAGCATGTCGGTTAAATCATCGACAGTGGCTACGAAGTGGGTGGTGGGTGGGCTTTCAATTTCTTCGTCGTCCGTATCCCAACCTTCCTGACCATAATCCGGCTAGGGCTCTCCTGATAAAGAGAGAGACTTTAGTGAATTCAGGATGTCGCCAAAGGGCGAGTGCTGAAAGATGTCCGCGGCAGTGAATTCCATGATCGGCACCCAATCGGATTCGATTGGCGGGGGCGCGGAAGGCTCGGAGTCCGGAGAGGACTCCGGCACCTTGGAGTCACGAGCTTCACAAAGGACGGGGTAAGTGTACGGCTCAATCGCCGTAGAGATTGCAGCCCCCGAGGCGGTGTCCAGCCACCCGTCCTCGATCGGCACAGTCGGCTCCGAGCTAAAGGTCGGAGCGGACACAGGTGCGGCCTCCAGCACACTATTCGGCGGTAGAGCTAGATCATGCCCCTCGTGACAGTGCGGCGCGCTTGGCTGTGGCTCGAACCCATCGAAGATCAAGTCTCCGCGGACGTCAGCCGTGTAGTTCAAACTTCCAAATCTGACCTGGTGGCCAGGGGCGTAGCTTTCAATCTGCTCCAGATGGCCAAGCGAATTGGCCCGCAGTGCAAAGCCGAGGAATACGAAGATCTGTCCGGGGATAAAAGTCTCACCCTAGAGCGCATCGTTGTTGACGATCGGAGGAGCCATCGGGCCTACAGATGACGACACAGAGGAACTCTCAATGAAAGCACCAATGTCGGTGTCAAAATCGGCGGATCTCGGGTAGGGGGTCCCGAACTGTGCGTCTAGGCGGATGGTAACAAGAGACAAGGGACACGATGTTTTTACCCAGGTTCGGGCCCTCTCGATGGAGGTAAAACCCTACTCCTGCTTGATTAATATTGATGATATGGGTAGTACAAGAGTAGATCTACCACGAGATCAGAGAGGCTAAACCCTAGAAGCTAGCCTATGGTATGATTGTTGTTCGTCCTAAAGACTAAAACCCTCCGGTTTATACAGGCACCGAAGAGGGTTAGGGTTACACAGAGTCGGTTACAATGGTAGGAGATCTACATATCCGTATCGCCAAGCTTGCCATCCACGCCAAGGAAAGTACCATCCGGACACGGGACAAAGTCTTCAATCTTGTATCTTCATAGTCCAGGAGTCCGGCCAAAGGCTATAGTCTGTCCATCCGGACACCCCCTAATCCAGGACTCCCTCAGGCATTTCTTGACGTCTACTAATATTACCGATTCTTTGACATTCATCACAAGACAGGACAAACTTACGGGCATCTTTAAAAAGAGTGGGCCAATAAAAACCAGATTGCAATACCTTATGCGCAGTTCTATCTCCAGCATGGTGTCCTCCATAAGCCTCGGAGTGACACTTGCATAGGATTTGTTCCTATTCATGCTCAGGTACACAACGTCAAATAACACCATCTACTCCTTCTTTATAAAGGTGTGGGTCATCCCAGAAGTAATGTCTTAAATCATAGAAAAACTTTTTGTTTTGTTGGTTTGTGAAACTAGGTGGTATAAATTTAGCAACAATGTAATTAGCATAATCATCATACCATGGAGTAGTACGAGAAACATTTATGACAGCTAATTGATCATCAGGAAACCTATCATCAATAGGTAATGGGTCATCAAGAACATTCTCTAACCTAGACAAGTTGTCTGCAACGGGGTTCTTAGCTCCCTTTATATCAATAATATGCAAATCAAATTCTTGTAGTAGGAGAACCCATCTAATAAGTCTAGGTTTAGCATCTTTCTTTTCCATAAGATATTTAATAGCAGCATGATCAGTGTGAACAGTTACTTTAGAATCAACAATATAAGGTCAGAACTTATCACAAGCAAATACAACTGCCAAAAATTCTTTTTCAGTAGTAGCATAATTTCTTTGGGCACTGTCTAGAGTTTTACTAGCATATTGGATAACATTTAATTTCTTATCAACTCTTTGTCCTAGAACAGCACCTACAGCATAATCACTAGCATCACACATAATTTCAAATGGTAAATTCCAATCAGTTGGCTGAACAACAGGTGCAAAAATCAAGGCTTTCTTAAGTATTTCAAATGCTTCTACACAATCATCATCAAAGACAAAAGGAACATCTTTTGTAAGAGATTACTCAGAGGCCTAGAAATTTTTGATAAGTCTTTAATGAACCTCCTATAAAAACCGGCAAGACCAAGGAAACTTCTGATACCTTTAATGTCCTTAGGACACGGCATCTTTTCAATAGCATCAACTTTAGCTTTATCAACTTCAATAACTCTTTCAGAAATTTTATGCCCCAAGACAATGCCTTCATTAACCATAAAGTGGCACTTCTCCCAATTCAAGACAAGATTAGTTTCTTCACATCTCTACAAAACTCGGTCAAGGTTGCTTAAGCAATCATCAAAAGAAGTTCCATACACGAAGAAATCATCCATGAAAACATCAACAATCTTTTCACAAAAGTCAGAGAATATAGCAGTCATACATCTTTGAAAGGTAGCAGGTGCAATACATAAACCAAAAGGCATACATCTATAAGCAAATGTACCGAAAGGGCAAGTAAAAGTGGTTTTTCCCTGATCCTCTTTTGACATAGGTATTTGAGAGAAACCAGAATAACCGTCTAGAAAGCAAAAATGTGTATGTTTGGATAATCTTTCTAGAATTTGGTCAATAAAAGGTAAAGGGTAATGATCATTTCAGTAGCTTTATTTAGTGTGCGAAAATCAGTTACCATTCTATAACCTGTAACAATTCTTTGTGGGATCAATTCATCTTTATCATTAGGAACAACAGTAATACCTCCCTTATTAGGGACACAATGGACATGACTTACCCACTGACTATCAGCAACGGGATAAATTATACCTGCCTCCAGAAGCTTTAGTATTTATTTTCTCAGCACTTCTTTCATCTTAGGATTCAATCATCGTTGGTGATCAACAACCGGATTAGCGTTTTTCTCCAATTTTATTTTGTGCTGGCATAGAGTGGGACTAATACCCTTAAGATCATCCAGAGTATATCCAATAGCAACACGGTGTTTCTTCAGAGTTTTCAATAATTTCTCTTCTTCCTGCTCTGAAAGATTAGCACTAATAATAACATGATATATCTTCTTTTCATCAAGATAAGCATACTTAAGAGTATCATATAATGGTTTAAGATCAAACACGGGATCACCCTTGGGTGGAGGAGGATCCCCTAGAACTTCAACAGGTAAGTTGTGTTTCAAAATAGGTCCCTGTTTAAAGAATACTTCATCTATTTCCTTTCTTTCATTCATAATCATATCATTTTCATGGTCTAACAAATATTGTTCTAAGGGATCGTTAGGAGGCACGGAAATAGGAGCAAGATTAATAATTTCATCTTTACTAGGCAATTCTTTATCATGGGGTTGTCTACAAAATTAAGCAAAATTAAAATCATGAGACATATCCCCTAATCCAATAGTAACAACATCCTTTTTGCAGTCTATCTTAGCATTAACAGTATTCAAGAAGGGTCTATCAAATATAATGGGACAAAAGTCATCTTATGGGGAACCAAGAACAAGAAAATCAGTAGGATATTTAACTTTCCCACACAAGACTTCAACATCCCTAACAATCCCAACCGGTGAGATAGTATCTCTATTGGCAAGCTTAATTGTAACATCAATACCTTCTAACTCAGCAGGTGCAATATCATGCATAATTTCTTCGTATAAAGAATGAGGTATTGCACTCGCACTAGTACCCATATCACATAAACCATGACAGAAATGATCTCCTATTTTAACAGAAATAACAGGCACGCCTACAACAGGTCTATGTTTATTTTTAGTATCGGGTCTAGCAATCCTAGCAGCTTCATCACAGAAGTAAATAACATGCCCATCAATATTATCAACCAAGAGATCTTTAACCATAGCAATATTTGGTTCAACTTTGATTTTCTCAGAGGGTTTGGGTGTTCTAATATTAATTTTGTTGACCACAGTTGAAGCTTTAGCATGATCCTTTATTCTAACAGGGAAATCTGGTTTCTTAGTATAAGCAGTAGGAACAATAGGATCAACATTATAAGTGATAGTCTTTTCTTCAACTTTAATAGGTTCAACTACTTTTACTTCAATGGGAGGATGATATTTAAACCACTTCTCCTTAGGGAGATCAACATGAGTAGCAAATGATTCACAGAAAGAAGCTACCATCTCAGAGTCAAGTCCATATTTAGTGCTAAATTCACGGAAAACTTCGATATCCATATATATTTAACACAATCAAACTTAGGTGTAATACATGACTCCTTACCTTCGTCAAGTTCCCAATCTACAGAGTTGCGTTTAATTCTTTCCAGTAAATCCCATCTGAATTCAATAGTCTTCATCATAGAAGAACCAGTACAAGAAGTATCGAGCATGGAGCGATTATTGAGAGAAAGCCGAGCATAAAAAATTTGAATAATAATTTATCTTGAGAGCTCATGATTGGGGCATGAATATAACATTGATTTAAGACTCCCCCAAGCTTGAGCAATGCTTTCTCCTTTGCGAGGCCAAAAATTATATATATAATTACGATCACGATGAACGAGATGCATAGGATAAAACTTCTGATGAAATTCCGAATTTAATCGGTTGTAGTCCCATGATCCAATATCATCACATAGCCTAAACCATGTCAATGCCTTTACCTTCAAAGATAAAGGGAATACCTTCTTCTTGATAACATCCTCGGGCATACCTACAAGCTTAAATAATCCACAAACTTCATCCACATAGATTAGGTGCATATCAGGATGTAATGTTCCATCTCCTTTAAAAGGATTAGCGAGTAGTTTCTCTATCATACCCGAAGGAATTTCAAATTAAACATTTTTAGTAGGTTCATTAGGTTGAGGAGAAACTCTTTGCTCTACTGGTCAGGGTGAAGATACCCCGAACAAGCCCCTCAAAGGATTATGTTCCATAGTAACCAGTGACAGTAAATTTCAGCACACTATATATTTTTTTTCCTTACCAAATTCCACCTACCAAAGGCGCTTCACTCCCCGGCAACGGCGCCAGAAAAGAGTCTTGATCACCCAAAAGTATAGGGTATCCATCGTACACCTTTCGATAAGTAAGAGTGTCGAACCCAACGAGGAGCAGAAGAAAATGACAAGTGGTTTTTAGTAAGGTATTCTCTACAAGCACTGAAATTATGGGTAACAGATAGTTTTGTGATAAAGTAATTTGTAACGGGTAACAAATAATAAAAGTAAATAAGTTGCAGCAAGATGGCCCAATCCTTTTTGGTAGCAAAGGACAAGCCTGGACAAACTCTTATATAAAGGAAAACGCTCCCGAGGACACATGGGAATTATCGTCAAGCTAGTTTTCATCACGCTCATATGATTCGCGTTCGTTACTTTGGTTATTTGATATGTGGGTGGACCGGTGCTTGGGTACCACCCTTCCTTGGACAAGCATCCCACTTATGACTAACCCCTATTGCAAGCATCCGCAACTACAAAAGAAGTATTAAGTTAAACCTAACCATAGCATGAAGCATATGGATCCAAATCAGCCCCTTACGAAGCAACGCATAAACTAGGGTTTAAGCTTCTGTCACTCTAGCAACCCATCATCTACTTATTACTTCCCAATGTCTTCCTCTAGGCCCAAACAATGGTGAAGTGTCATGTAGTCGACGTTCACATAACACCACTAGAGCAAAGACAACATACATCTCATCAAAATATCGAACGAATACCAAGTTCACATGACTACTTATAGCAAGACTTCTCCCATGTCCTCAGGAACAAACGTAACTGAAGGAAATATGCCCTAGAGGCATTAATAAAGTTATTATTTATTTCCTTATATCATGATAAATGTTTATTATTCATGCTAGAATTGTATTAACCGGAAACTTAGTACATGTGTGAATACATAGACAAAACAAAGTCTCCCTAGTATGCCTCTACTTGACTAGCTCGTTTATCAAAGATGGTTATGTTTCCTAACCATAGACATGTGTTGTCATTTGATGAACGGGATCACATCATTAGGAGAATGATGTGATGGACAAGACCCATTCGTTAGCTTAGCATTAGATCGTTGCAGTTTCATTGCTACTGCTTTTTTCATGACTAATACATGTTCCTCGGACTATGAGATTATGCAACTCCCGAATACCGGAGGAACACCTTGTGTCCTATCAAACGTCACAATGTAACTGGGTGATTATAAAGATGATCTACAGGTGTCTCCGATGGTGTTTTTTGAGTTAGCATAGATCGAGATTAGGATTTGTCACTCCGTGTATCGAAGAGGTATCTCTGGGCCCTCTCGGTAATCACTATAAGCCTTGCAAGCATTGTGACTAATGAGTTAGTTGCAGGATGATGCATTATGAAATGAGTAAAGAGACTTGCCGGTAACGACATTGAACTAGGTATGAGGATACCGACGATCGAATCTCGGGCAAGTAACATACCGATGACAAAGGGAACAACGTATGTTGTTATGCGGTTTGACCGATAAAGATCTTCGTAGAATATGTAGGAGCCAGTATGAGCATCCAGGTTCCCCTATTGGTTACTGACCAGAGATGTGTCTCGGTCATGTCTACATAGTTCTCGAACTCGTAGGGTCCGCACGCTTAACATTCTGTGACGATTCGTATTATGAGCTATGTGATTTGATGACCGAATTTTGTTCGGAGTCCCGGAGTAGATCGGGGACATGACGAGGAGTCTCGAAATGGTTGTGACGTAAAGATCGATATATTGGAAGGCTATATTCGGACATCGGAAAGGTTCCGAGTGATTCGGGTATTTTTGGAGTACTGGAGAGTTACGGGAATTCGTATTGGGCCTTAATGGGCCATACGGGAAAGGAGAAAAAGGCCTCAAGGGTGGCCACGCCCCTTCCCCATGGACTGGTCTGAATTGGACTAGGGAAAGGGGGCGCCCCCTTCCTTCCTTCTCCTTCTCCCTTCCCTTTTTCCTATTCCATGTGGGAGGTGGAATCCTACTAGGACTAGGGAGTCCTAGTAGGACTCCACACTTTGGGCGTGCCCTACGAGAGTCGGCCTCCTCCTCCCTCCATCCTTCATATACGTGGCCAGGGGGTACCCCATAGACGCACAAGTTGATCATTGATCTCTTAGCCGTGTGCGGTGCCCCCCTCCACCATAATCCACCTCGATCATATCATCTTAGTGCTTAGGCGAAGCCCTGCGTCGGTAGCTTCATCATCACCGTCATCACACCGTCGTGCTGACGGAGCTCTCCATCGACACTCTGCTGGATCGAGAGTTCATGGGACGTCACCGAGCCGAACGTGTGCAGATCGTGGAGGTGCCGTACTTTCGGTGCTAGGATCGGTCGATCGTGAAGACGTACGACTACATCAACCGCATTGTCATAACGCTTCCGCTTTCGTTCTACGAGGGTACGTGGACAACACTCTCCCCTCTCGTTGCTATGCATCACCATGATCTTGCGTGTGCGTAGGATTTTTTTTTTTTGAATTACTATGTTTCCCAACAGTGGCATCCGAGGCAGGTTTATGCGTAGATGTTATATGCACGAGTAGAACACAAGTGAGTTGTGGGCGATAATAGTCATACTGCTTAATAGCATGTCATACTTTGATTCGGCGGTATTGTTGGATGAAGCGGCCCGAACCGACATTATGCGTACGCTTACGCGAGACTAGTTCTACCGACGTGCTTCGCACATAGGTGGCTGGCGGGTGTCAGTTTCTCCAACTTTAGCTGAATCGAGTTTGACTACGCCCGGTCCTTGTTGAAGGTTAAAATAGCACATACTTGACGAAAAATCGTTATGGTTTTGATGCGTAGGTAAGAACGGTTCTTGCTAAGCCCGTAGCAGCCACGTAAAACTTGCAACAACAAAGTAGAGGACGTCTAACTTGTTTTTGCAGGGCTTGGTGTGATGTCATATGGTCAAGACGTGATGAGACATAAGTTGTTGTATGAGATGATCATGTTTTGTTGAAGTTATAGGCAAGTGGCAGAAGCCTTATGGTTGTCTCTTTATTGCATAAGATGCAAGCGCCAAATAATTGCTTTAGTTTATTGCTATGGGATAGCAATAGCTGCAAGAGCAATAGTTGGCGAGACGACCATGTGACGGCACGTTGATAGAGATCAAGATGATGGAGATCATGCTGTCATGCCGGTGACGGTAGAGATCATGATGGTACTTTGGAGATGGAGATCAATGGCGCAAGATGATCATGGCCATATCATGTCACATATTTTGATTGCATGTGATGTTTATCTTTTATACATCTTATTTTGCTTAGTTCGGCGGTAGCTTTATAAGATGATTCCTTACTAAAATTTCAAGGTATAAGTGTTCTTCCTCAGTATGCACCATTGCGACAGTTCTTCGTGCTGAGACACCACGTGATGATCGGGTGTGATATGCTCTACGTTCACATATAACGGGTGCAAGCCAGTTTTGCACACGCAGAATACTCGGGTTAAACTTGACGATCCTAGCATATGCAGATATGGCCTCGGAACACTGATACCGAAAGGTCAAGCGTGAATCATATAGTAGATATGATCAACATAGTGATGTTCACCATTGAAAACTACTCCATCTCACGTGATGATCGGACATGGTTTAGTTGATATGGATCACGTGATCACTTAAATGATTAAGTGGGATGTCTATCTAAGGGAGAGTTCTTAAGTAACATGATTAATTGAACTTTAAACTTGTCATGAACTTAGTCCTGGGTAGTATTAGCATATCTATGTTGTAGATCAAAAGCTCGCGTTTAGCTCCCCTATTTTATTTTTGATATGTTCCTAGAGAAAACTAAGTTGAAAGATGTTAGTAGCAATGATGCGGATTGGATCCGTGATCTGAGGATTATCCTCATTGCTGCACAAAAGAATTATGTCCTTGATGCACCGCTAGGTGACAGACCGATTGCAGGAGCAGATGCAGACGTTATGAACATTTGGCAAGCTCAATATGATGACTACTTGATAGTTTAGTGCACCATGCTTTACGACTTAGAATCGGGGCTTCAAAGACGTTTTGAACGCCACAGAGCATATGAGATGTTCCAAGAGTTGAAATTAGTATTTTAGACTCATGCCCATGTCGAAAGGTATAAGACCTTTGACAAGCACTTTGCCTACAAGATGGAGGAGAATAGCTCAGCTAGTGATCATGTGCTCAGAATGTCTGAGTACTACAATCATTTGAATCAAGTGGGAGTTAATCTTCCAGATAAGATAGTGATTGACAGAGTTCTCTAGTCACTATCACCAAGTTACTAGAACTTCGTGATGAACTATAATATGCAAGGGATAACGGAAACGATTCCCAAGCTCTTCGTGATGCTGGAATCAACGAATGTAGAAATCAAGAAAAGCATCAAGTGTTGATGGTTGACAAGACCAATAGTTTCAAGAAAAGGGCAAAGGGAAGAAGGGGAACTTCAATAAGAACGGAAAGCAAGTTGCTGCTCAAGTGAAGAAGCCCAAGTCTGGACCTAAGCCTGAGACTAAGTGCTTCTACTACAAAGGGACTGGTCACTGGAAGCAGAACTACCCCAAGTATTTGGCGGATAAGAAGGATGGCAAAGTGAACAAATGTATATTTGATATACATGTTATTGATGTGTACATTACTAGTGTTTATAGCAACCCCTCAGTATTTGATACTAGTTCAGTTGCTAAGATTAGTAACTCGAAACGGGAGTTGCAGAATGAACAGAGACTAGTTAAGGGTGAAGTGACGATATGTGTTGGAAGTGGTTCGAAGATTGATATGATCATCATCGCACACTCCCTATACTTTTGGGATTAGTGTTGAACCTAAATAAACGTTATTTGGTGTTCGCGTTGAGCATGAATATGATTTGGTCATATTTATTGCAATACGGTTATTCATTTAAAGTCAGAGAATAATTGTTGTTTTGTTTACATGAAAAAACCCTTCAATGGTCATACACCCAAGGTGAATGGTTTATTGAATCTCGATCGTAGTGATACACATATTCATAATATTGAAGCCAAAAGATGCAAAGTTAATAATGATAGTGCAACTTATTTGTGGCATTGCCGTTTAGGTCATATTGGTTTAAAGCGAATGAAGAAAATCCATGCTGATGGGCTTTTGGAATCACTTGATTATGAATCAGTTAATGCTTGCGAACCATGCCTCATGGGCAAGATGACTAAGACTTCGTTCTCCGAAACAATGGAGCGAGCAACAGACTTGTTGGAAATAATACATACTGATGTATGCAGTCCGATGAGTGTTGAGGCTCGCGGCAGGTATCGTTATTTTCTGACCTTCACAGATAATTTGAGCAGATATGGGTATATCTACTTGATGAAACATAAATCTGAAACATTTGAAAAGTTCAAATAATTTCAGAGTGAAGTGGAAAATCATCGTAACAAGAAAATAAAGTTTCTACGATCTGATCGTGGAGGAGAATATTTAAGTTACGAGTTTGGTCTTCATTTGAAACAATGCGGAATAGTTTCGCAACTCATGCCACCTGGAACACCACAACGTAATGGTGTGTCCGAACATCGTAACCGTACTTTATTAGATATGGTGCAATCTATGATGTCTCTTACCGATATACCACTATTGTTTTGGGGTTATGTATTAGAGACAGCTGCATTCACGTTAAATAAGGCACCATCTAAATCCGTTGAGGCGACACCATATGAACTGTGGTTTAGCAAGAAACCAAAGTTGTCGTTTCTTAAATTTTGGGGTTGCAATGCTTATGTGAAAAAGTTTCATCCTGATAAGCTCAAACCCAAATCGAAGAAATGTGTCTTCATAGGATACCCAAAGGAGACGGTTGGGTACACCTTCTATCACAGATCCGAAGGCAATACATTTGTTGTTAAGAATGGATCCTTTCTAGAGAAGGAGTTTCTCTCGAAAGAAGTATGTGGCAGGAAAGTAGAACTTGATGAGGTAATTGTACCTCCTCCCTTATTGGAAAGTAGTTCATCACAGAAATCTGTTCCTGTGACTCCTACACCAAATAGTGAGGAGGCTAATGATGATGATCATGTAACTTCAGATCAAGTTACTGATGACCCACAAGTATAGGGGATCTATCATAGTCCTTTCGACAAGTAAGAGTGTCGAACCCAACGAGGAGCAGAAGGAAATGATAAGCGGTTTTCAGCAAGGTGTTCTCTGCAAGCACTGAAATTATTGGTAACAGATAGTTTTGTGATAAGGTAATTGGTAACGAGTAACAAGTAACAAAAGTAAATAAAGTGCAGCAAGGTGGCCCAATCCTTTTTGTAGCAAAGGACAAGCCTGGACAAACTCTTAGATAGAGAAAAGCGCTCCCGAGGACACATGGGAATTATCGTCAAGCTAGTTTTCATCACGTTCATATGATTCGCGTTCGGTACTTTGATAATTTGATATGTGGGTGGACCGGTGCTTCGGTGTTGTCCTTACTTGGACAAGCATCCCACTTATGATTAACTCCTATTGCAAGCATCCACAACTACAAAAGAAGTATTAAGGTAAACCTAACCATAGCATGAAACATATGGATCCAAATCAGCCCCTTACGAAGCAACACATAAACTAGGGTTTAAGCTTCTGTCACTCTAGCAACCCATCATCTACTTATTACTTCCCAATGCCTTCCTCTAGGACCAAACAATGGTGAAGTGTCATGTAGTCGACATTCACATAACACCACTAGAGGAGAGACAACATACATCTCATCAAAATATCGAACGAATACCAAATTCACATGACTACTAATAGCAAGACTTCTCCCATGTCCTCTGGAACAAACGTAACTACTCACAAATCATATTCATGTTCATAATCAGAGGGGTATTAACATGCATAATGGATCTGAACATATGATCTTCCACCAAATAAACCAACTAGCATCAACTACAAGGAGTAATCAACACTACTAGCAACCTACAGGTACCAATCTAAGGCTTTGGGACAAAGATTGGATACAAGAGATGAACTAGCGTTTGATAGGAGATGGTGCAGGTGAAGATGTTGATGGAGATTGGCTCCCTCCCGATGAGAGGAGCGTTGGTGATGATGATGGCGATGATTTCCCCCTCCCGGAGGGAAGTTTCCCCGGCAGAACAGCTCTGCCAGAGCCCTAGATTGGTTCCGCCAATGTTCCGCCTCATGGCGGCGGAGTTTCTGCCCGAAAGCTTGCTTATGATTTTTTTCTCAGACGAAAGACTTCTTATAGCAGAAAATGGGCACCGGAGGGCCACCAGGGGGCCCACAAGGCAGGGGCACGCCCAGGGGTAGGGCGCGCCTCCCACCCTCGTGGCCAAAGTGTAGCCCCCCTCTGGTATTTTGTTCGTCCAGTATTTTTCATTAATTCCAAAAATGACTTCCGTGAAGTTTCAAGACTTTTGGAGCTGTGCAGAATAGGTCTCTAATATTTGCTCCTTTTCCAGCCCAGAATTCCAGCTATCGGCATTCTCCCTCTTCATGTAAACCTTATAAAATAAGAGAAAATAGGCATAAGTATTGTGACATAATGTGTAATAGCAGCCCATATGCGATAAATATCGATATAAAAGCATGATGCAAAATGGACGTATCAACTCCCCCAAGCTTAGACCTCGCTTGTCCTCAAGCGGAAGCCGATGACGATAAATATGTCCACATGTTTAGAGGTAGAGGTGTCGATAAAATAAAATACGGACATGAGGACATCATGATCATTCTTATAACAGCAACATATATGGATATTGTCATATGATTTCTTATGATAAAGTAACAATCTATCCACAATGTCAAGTATGAATCAGAAACTTCATTGAGAACCAGCAAACTATAATCTCAGCCATTGAAGCAATTGCAATTTATCATAACATCGGAGAGTCTATGTAAGAGCTTTTCAGCAAGTCCACATACTCAACTATCATTTAGTCTTTCACAATTGCTAACACTCACGCGATACTTGTGGTTACAGAGTTTTAATCAGACACAGAGAAAGATAGGGGCTCATAGTTTCGCCTCCCAACCTTTTACCTCAAGGGTAATGTCAACAATAATAGTTCATGCTAACTTACATCCAATTGGATATATATATATATATATCAGGATCTTTCCAACACAAGGTGCTTGCCAAAGGATAAAATTGTAGCGACCCGACCCGAATGGATCAAGTCTACGTGGCAAAGTGTCATCCACGGATCGGTATCTTTGACACACACGATACTCGAGGATTTATAACAGAGGTAAATCACATGTATAAAGTAACGTAAGAACTATTACCTCAATCCAAAATATAGCGGAAGCAACAAGGTCGTGGATTCCCATCTACACCAACGGCAAAGTTGAGTGTAGAAATCATAACCCTAATGTATCACTTACTCATCGTCTGAAAAAGTCTGCAACATGAAACGTTGCAGCCCGAAAACGGGTCAGCACATGGAATATGCTGGCAATGTAACACATAGAGAGTAATGAAGGAATAAGTTATACTACATGCATATATGGCTGGTGGAAAGCTCTATGGTTACAGTTTTTGCGAAAAGCCAATTTTCCCTACTACAAAGGAATAAATTTATTTAACTATCATGGTGGTTGTGAAACATTAAGAATGGTTGACAGCATCCTCAATCCCAATTAAAAGTACTCAATTAGACCCAAACAAATTATATTAAGCAATGTGATGAGATCAACAGGATAATCCAAGAACTAGATACTCAAGATGTCCATAACTGGGGACACTGCTAATCATGATTAGTTTATACACTCTGCAGAGGTTTGCGCACTTTTCCCCACAAGACTCGACCGCCTCCGTTTGATTTCTCGCACTACATGATGTTTGAGAAACGAATGACCGAGACATAGTCTTTCAGAAGCGCTAGCACCTTACATGTGGGTAGACCGTACCAACCTACATCCCCTACATCTGCTAGCCTACCCGTAAGAGTTCGCACAACTTAATCAACTATGCCAGAGCCCATAATGGCTTGTGGCTGCACACGGAAGTTTCTAGCATGAATAATCTCCTGATCCCCTTGAGCCTGGTTGGCGGTCCGAAGAAATACATGCAAGTCCTGATAGAAACTAGGTGCCTCAATCCACCCAGATCTGTGTTTAAGTTGCCACCTTAAATAAACCATTAAATAACAATCTCACATCTGTCATGGATACACTCACCCAATCCACGTCTACTAGCATAGCATGACATAATAAGCAAACGTAGAAGTAACTCCCAAGGTTTCATAAGTAAATCAGGTAATAGGTACTACCTCAACTACTTCCCATCCCACAATTTAATTAGATTCTAATCATGCAAATGTTTGAGGATTGATCTAATGCATAAAACTGGGTAGTAGAACAAGGCATGATCAAGTGTTACTTGCCTGCAATGTTCATGAAGATGATTCGCATTCAAAACTCTTGATAGTTCTACTCGTCACACTTCGGTCAATCTATCTTAAGCAAGCAATAGTAACCACGCATAAGCAATCACTCAAATGGTCGGGAAGAACGAAGAAAACAATTCAGAAAACATCAAAACCAAGCAAATAACTCTTGCAACATAAAACAATTTCTAACAGTACCAAAATTATGTGAATTTAGCCTTATCAGAAAGTTTAGGTCAAGAGCTTCAATTTGCAAAAAGAATCAACTCAAATGGAGTTATAAAACTCAAGTTACGATCAAACGAAGTTCAAATTCAAATCTGGTCTAATTCAAATTTTATACTTTCAAAAACATGTTTGAGTTGGATTACCGGATAGAGGAGATCGTAACGAACAAGTGGGCATTGGTTTCATCTAATTTGGATGAACGAGTAAAAAGTTATGGCTATTTGAAAAATCAGGGCCAAGCTATTTTACGAAAGAAAAAAAATAGCTACGGCTAAGGTCTAATGTATAAATACGTAGACTAATTGACAATCTAATTATTGTATCGTACTAGTCTAGAAAATAATAAACTATGGAAGTATAAAAAAGAAAAAAAACGAAGAAAGATACCTTTATAAGGCAGAGAAAAGACAACTACGGAGGGAGAAGACAATTTCCAGAAGTCGCGCTGGTGAGGAGAAATATATTTTTCTTAAATAAATCTAGTCAAACCAAAATATTGATTTAACCCGAATCAGATTATTTTTGGAGGCTCTATGGGTCTATATTTATAGGTGAAAAAGAGGTTTGGGGGTCAAAAGCTAGGCAATGTGAGACTAAACGTAGACGAAAATATACGAAACAAAGGAGAAAAGGAGAGTCGCGTGGCATGGGCCAAAAGACTTTCGGCCGGCCGCGCGCGTACACTGTAAATTTTTTTTAGCAATAAAAAAGAAAAAGAAAAACTATGGAAAAAAATATGAGGAAGGAATATGGCTCGCTGGGCCTGGCCCATATATTATATAGAAAGAGAAAAGAAGGGGCGCCTGCTGGTACTATGATGCGCACGTCGGCGACAGTTAGTTTCAGGCGCGCGTGCAGTTTTTGTTATTATTATTTTTTTAAACAGAAAGCGATAAACTGAAAAACGAAAATGAAACTACAATTTTATATAGGCATATTATATATCATAATTTTCGGAAAAAGATTTCTTACAAGCTGAACATTTTTCTAGAGTCAAATAAAATAAGCGCAAATTCAAATAAAACAAAGAGTGCTTCTGCTCTAGAAAAATCCAATGAAAATCTTTTTAAAAATACCAAAATGAATTCAAATTTATTTCTCCCCATTTTTCTGATGTAAGGAATCATGTTACCCTATTTTCCATATATTTTATTTTTGGAGAAAATAATTTGAATAAAACTCAAATAACTCCAAATTGAAAATAAACTCAAAAGAACTTTGAATTTAATTCTTTGAAACTCCCAACTCATATTTCATATGTTTTGAAGAAGTCATTTTATCTTCGCTCGTGAAAATCATTGAGTTGCATAAAGTTTCAGAATTGGAAATATTTTCCAAATGAAATTCAAATATTTTCAACACCCCTTGTCATTTAAATAAATGGAAGAAGTCATGTCATCTTCTCTCCAGGGTTTTGTGGTGAAAAAGAATTTGAATTCACGGAGATCATAAAATGCAAAAAAAGAAAGTTTGGGAAAGTCCTTTTATTCCCTCTCATTTAACTTTCAAAAAGTTTCGAATTCACCCACTTTCAGTCAATCAATCAAACAATCAATCAAAACTATCTATGTGTTTATAACATTCCAAAATTTAGAATTTTGGGATGTTACAAAACTACCACCCTTAAAAGGAATCTCGTCCTCGAGATTCGGAGAGGCTAGCAAGAAATAGGTTAGGGTTTGGGGGTCTTCTCAAAATCCATCGATCGACACAATGGGTCTGGGGTGCTACCACCCTTAGAAACATCGTTACGGTTCCATCAAAACTCATATACTCCATCCTTATTACTGACAATGTCGGTCTTCTCAGATCCTCTGGATAATTACTTCTCTGGGCTCTTCTGGTAGTGGCATAACCTTTTCCTCAATTCTTTTGTCCTTTTTCCTCTTGGTAAGGTTATTCCGAGATTGGGTCTTCTCAGCTGACGGGTCTGGCGCCAATTCTAAACAACTATCGTTATCTCATGGTGGTCAACGATTTATGGTTTCCCTGCAGAAAATGGGTCTGGATTGAATCTCACCGTATGACCTATGGTTGGCAACAACTGCCTTGTACAAGGGGAAAAATGCTTATACCATTCTAAGGTTTAAACAGGGTTTTGATCGTCGTCTCTCTACTATAGGTAAGTCACTCAGATTTACCATTCCATATAGCAAGGCGAATAATAAGAGTAAGTCGGTATGGTGATCAATCCATCCCTTTTAAATCATTACCTTGTACCTGGTTTAGCGAATCTCGCATTCTAACACTCGATCATCCTCACAAGCATTGCAGAATTTCTCTTGTCGACGAACCAAGTTCGGATAAATCCATTGATTCTGCAAGCCAAACAAACATCTATCGTTCCTTAACAACTCTCAGGTTTTGCGTAAACTCCTATAGAATCGTCTATCGATAAAATCATAACTTCTTCCGGGTTTTCCTTCACAAAGAGTGTGCTTGCTTCTTGGCGAGTCCAGGGCACGTGGGTTATAGCCCATCTCATCACTTGCAAACCTTGAACTCATCATCGGGGCAACTGATCATTATTCCAACTTCCAACTTCCTAGTATTCTTAAATCCATCCAATTGTATTGTCTTCCTTCCTTCTATTGGCACCAAACTAGGACATGATTACTCAGACTCATCATGGAATTTACCTTGATCCATATTTCCAACATCATACCTCCTTTATATCCAATAGTAATTCATCTCTTCATCCTCGTGGGATATCCCACCTACCGAGATAAAAAAACTTATACTTATGAAGTCCATACTCCACTTCGTGGAACATCATTATCCTTTCCAGGTTCAAGCGTCCTTACAGGAGAATATTGGCCATCTCTGCATGGCACTTCTTCAATTTGGGAAACGTGAAACACATCATAAACTCCTGACAGTCCTTCGGGTGACTCCAACTTGTTGGCCACTTCTCCCATACGCTCCAAAACTCGGTATGGTCCTACAATCTCGGGGATAACTTTCCCTTAACTCAAATCGTTTAACTCCTCACAGATGTGGCACACAAAGATATGCTCTATCTCTGATTCATAGACTACCTCCTTGCGTTATTGAGTATGCATAACTATTCTGCCTGGAATGAGCTACCTTCAGTATATCTCGAATCAAATTAACATTCTTTTCTGACTCCTTGATCACATTTGGTCCAAACAACTGACGGTCTCAAACTTCGTTCCACATCATCGGTATCTGGCTCCTTCTCCCATACAAAGCTTCAAAAGGGGCCATCTTCAAACTGGCTGGGTAACTGTTGTTGTATGAGAACTCCGCGTAAGGTAGATTATCATCACTACTAGATCCATAATCTTGCGCACAAGCTCTCAACATGTCCTCCAGAATCTGATTTACTCTCTCAGTCTGTCCATCTGTCTGCGGATGAAAGGCTGTACTGAACTCTAGCCTAGTACCCAAAGTCTGGTGTAGCTGATTCCAAAACTTTGAGGTAAACTGTGTTCCTCTACGATGGTCCTCGAAACTCCATGTAGACATACGATCCTGGTCAAATATATCTTGGCCAACTTCGCACTTGTATAGGTGGTTTTCACTGGGATAAAGTGAGCCACTTTGGTCAAGCGAATCAACTACTACCCAGATAGAATCATGTCTCGTTCGGGTTCTGGGAAATCCGGTAATGAAATCCATGCCAAGCTTATCCCACTTCCATTCGGGTATTGGCATAGGTTGTAGTAATCCGACTAGCTTCTCATGCTCTGCCTTCACTCTCTGACATACGTCACCTACGACTACATACTCTGCAATATCCTTCTTCATACCAGTCCACCAGAAACACTCCTTCAAATCCAAATACATCTTGGTGCTTCCAGGGAAATCGAGTATGGTGAGTCATGAGCCCCCTGAAGTATTAACTCCCTGATCTTTGCATTATTGGGCACATTTACACGGTCCTCGAACCATAAGGTGTCGTGCTCATCCTTACGTAAACCTTTGGCCTTTCCTTTGCTCATCCACTCTTTTACCTCAGCAATCTCTTTGTCATCCTTCTGAGTTTCACGGATCTTTCCCAACAATGTAGACTGAACTTCCATTACTGCAACAAAACCTTTGGGAACAATCTCCCATCAAGCTTCCCTGAGATCCTCGGCTAACTCTTTTGGTAATCCTCCGATTATGAGGGTATTCGTCCTTGTGTTCTTTATGGTTGTGTCATATTTCTCCACAAAGCTTGTATGCACAAGGTTTCTTCATATCCTTTCCATAAGGCTTAAACATCTGGGACACAAATCTAGACTTTGGCAAAGTCAACTTAAATTCTTCCCAAGTGGTTACTCTTTGCCATCCATGGATAGTTTGGTATATCCTCCATCAAGTTGCAGCACCTCTTTCAAAGCACTGAAGAGCATGCTGGGTCATATCTTTTCTGACTATCGGGTTATTCTCCATTTGATCCTCCATGTTCGAATCCATTGGTGCATCTCCAATTGACTCATTGGTCCGAGAAAATATAAGCTCATCTCCATTCATCCTCTATTGGGTCCATGGGTTTGGGGTGGGATAAGAGAGATCGAGAGGATGCACACAATACAAACAAAAGTTTTGAAAAGAGAGATTTTATTGTGGTGTCGGAAAACATCAAACAAATGACAGCTCACAATCGTCGCATCTAACGCAGATATATAATAGGGGTTTGGGCTTCTAAAGGTCAATGAATCTTCAAAGTCATCAAACTCTTCCAGTCTTGGTCATGTCTCCGATGGCTCCTGCCGATCATGCTTGTCCTTCTCAAGTTCTTTTGCCAAATCATCTCTATTGACGCGAATTCTCTCATGGCGTCCTTTAATATTCTAGAGTTGCATTCCAAACTGCGGTTTCAACATCCTTGACATGATCCATGATCCTCATCCCTTGATTCTTGTCAAATCTCCGGTATCTCGATGTTTTGCTCCTTGACTTGTCTACTTTCAACTTCGGGTCTGAGTTCTTCACGAACTACTTCCTTATCAAATCTGCTTCTTGTAGGTCCATCTTAACTTCTTGATGTAACACTCCGATCCCGGTGCTACACCAGTAATGTTAAACTGCATCCTTCACGACAGATGCTCCTTGACCTCCTACCATCCAATCCTTCGAGGAAATGCATGCTTAACTCAGCACGGTGACAATAGTATAAGCGGGCGATAACATCATGGATAGCGTGTTTCTGCTCTTGTCATTTCCATGAGCTATCATTCCATAGTTTGATATCTCCTGTCTTCGGGGTTTCTTGACAAAACTATGAGTTCTATGCTCCATGTTCCGGTCTTCCTCCGATACACCTTGATCTCGGGTATTGACAACTTCCATAGTCTGCCAAGTTCCATAAGGGGTGCCTTCCTAGGTCATACAAATCCGGAAATTATTTGGATCCTTCAAATCTCCTAGTCTTCAGAGTCTTCAACAGTTGTAGTTTCCATTTACACGGTAAAATCCTCTTCATTCCAAATGGTCTTAGTTGTCCGATATCTTATCTCCTTGGAGTGGTCTCATCGGTCGGATCTTCGAGAGGTCAAAAGGGAAAAGGGGTATGGTCTCACTAAAAGGGAATATTTGAATAAGCTCAGAAGAGAAGAGAGGTAAAAGATCATTTTGAAAATGAAGTTGTAGAGAAAAATCTTTCCTATGGGCTTGCCAGTTTCTAGGGTCACGTCCTACAGTCAACATGTGCTCGATACCATCTTGTAGCGACCGACCGAATGGATCAAGTCTCGTGCTTAAGTGTCATCCTGGATCGGTATCTTTGACACACACAAGACTCGAGGATTTATAACGAGGTAAATCACATGTATAAAGTAACGTAAGAACTATTACCTCAATCCAAAATATAGCGAAAGCAACAAGGTCGTGGATTCCCATCAACACCAACGCAAAGTTGAGTGTAGAAATCATAACCCTAACGTATCACTTACTGTAAATCGAAAAAGTCTGCAACATGAAGCGTTGCAGCCAAAAACGGTCAAGACATGGAATATGCTGGCAATGTAACACATAGAGAGTAATCAAGGAATAAGTTATACTACATGCATATATGGCTGGTGGAAAGCTCTATGGTTACAGTTTTTGCGAAAAGCCAATTTTTCCCTACTACAAAGGAATAAATTTATTTAACTATCATGGTGGTTGTGAAACACTGAGAATGGTTGACAGCATCCTCAATCCCAATTAAAAGTACTCAATTAAACCCAAACAAAATATATTAAGTAACATGATGAGATCAACAGGATAATCCAAGAACTAGATACTCAAGATGTCCATAACCGGGGACACGGCTAATCATGATTAGTTTATACACTCTGCAGAGGTTTGCGCACTTTTCCCCACAAGACTCGACCGCCTCCGTTTGATTTCTCGCACTACATGATGTTTGAGAAATGGATGACCGAGACATAGTCTTTCAGAAGCGCTAGCACCTTACATGTGGGTAGACCGTACCAACCTACATCCCCTACATCTGCTAGCCTACCCGTAAGAGTTCGCACAACTTAATCAACTATGCCAGAGCCCATAATGGATTGTGGCTGCACACGGAAGTTTCTAGCATGAATAATCTCATGATCCCCTTGAGCCTGGGTGGCGGTCCGAAGAAATACATGCAAGTCCTGATAGAAACCAGGTGCCTCAATCCACCCAGATGTGTGTTTAAGTTGCCACCTTAAATAAACCATTAAATAACAATCTCACATCTGTCATGGATACACTCACCCAATCCACGTCTACTAGCATAGCATGACATAATAAGCAAACGTAGAAGTAACTCCCAAGGTTTCATAAGTAAATCAGGTAATAGGTACTACCTCAACTACTTCCCATCCCACAGTTTAATTAGATCCTAATCATGCAAATGTTTGAGGATTGATCTAATGCATAAAACTGGGTAGTAGAACAAGGTATGATCAAGTGTTACTTGCCTGCAATGTTGATGAAGATGATTCACATTCAAAACTCTTGATAGTTCTACTCGTCACACTTCGGTCAATCTATCGTAAGCAAGCAATAGTAACCACACATAAGCAATCACTCAAATGGTCGGGGAGAACGAAGAAAACAATTCGGAAAACATCAAAACCAAGCAAATAACTCTTGCAACATAAAACAATTTCTAACAGTACCAAAATTATGTGAATTTGGCCTTATCAGAAAGTTTAGGTCAAGAGCTTCAATTTGCAAAAAGAATCAACTCAAATGGAGTTATAAAACTCAAGTTACGATCAAACGAAGTTCAAATTCAAATCTGGTCTAATTCAAATTTTAAACTTTCAAAAAACATGTTTGAGTTGGATTACTGGATAGAGGAGAATGTAACGAAGAAGTGGGCGTTGGTTTCATCTAATTTGGATGAACGAGTAAAAAGTTATGGCTATTTGAAAAATCAGGGCCAAGCTATTTTACGAAAGAAAAAAAATAGCTACGGCTAAGGTCTAATGTATAAATACGTAGACTAATTGATAATCTAATTATTGTATCGTACTAGTCTAGAAAATAATAAACTACGGAAGTATAAAAAAGATAAAAAAACGAAGAAAGATACCTTTATAAGGCAGAGAAAAGACAACTACGGAGGGAGAAGACAATTTCCAGAAGTCGCGCTGGTGAGGAGAAATATATTTTTCTTAAATGAATCTAGTCAAACCAAAATATTGATTTAACCCGAATCAGATTATTTTTGGCGGCTCTATGGGTCTATATTTATAGGTGAAAAAGAGGTTTGGGGGTCAAAAGCTAGGCAATGTGGGACTAAACGTAGACGAAAATATACGAAACAGAGGAGAAAAGGAGAGTCGCGTGGCATGGGCCAAAAGGCTTTCGGCCGGCCGCGCGCGTACACTGTAAATTTTTTTAGCAATAAAAAAGAAAAAGAAAAACTATGGAAAAAATATGAGGAAGGAATATGGCCCGCTGGGCCTGGCCCATATATTATATAGAAAAAGAAAAGAAGGGGCGCCTGCTGGTACTATGATGCGCACGTCAGCGACAGTTAGTTTCAGGCGCGCGTGCTGTTTTTGTTATTATTATTTTTTTAAACAGAAAGCGATAAACTGAAAAACGAAAATGAAACTATAATTTTATATAGGCATATTATATATCAAAATTTTCAGAAAAAGATTTCTTACAAGCTGAACATTTTTCTAGAGTCAAATAAAATACGCGCAAATTCAAATAAAACAAAGAGTGCTTCTGCTCTAGAAAAATCCAATGAAAATCTTTTTAAAAATACCAAAATGAATTCAAATTTATTTCTCCCCATTTTTCTGATGTAAGGAATCATGTTACCCTATTTTCCATATATTTTATTTTTGGAGAAAAATAATTTGAATAAAACTCAAATAACTCCAAATTGAAAATAAACCTAAAAGAACTTTGAATTTAATTCTTTGAAACTCCCAACTCATATTTCATATGTTTTGAAGAAGTCATTTTATCTTCGCTCATGAAAATCATTGAGTTGCATAAAGTTTCATAATTGGAAATATTTTCCAAATGAAATTCAAATATTTTCAACACCCCTTGTCATTTAAATAAATGGAAGAAGTCATGTCATCTTCTCTCCAGGGTTTTGTGGTGAAAAAGAATTTGAATTCACGGAGATCATAAAATGCAAAAAAAGAAAGTTTGGGAAAGTCCTTTTATTCCCTCTCATTTAACTTTCAAAAAGTTTTGAATTCACCCACTTTCAGTCAACCAATCAAACAATCAATCAAAACTATCTATGTGTTTATAACATTCCAAAATTTAGAATTTTGGGATGTTACAAAAATGTAAAAAGGAAAGGTGAAGATCACCATGACTCTTTCATAAGGGTAAGATATAAAAGTAAAAGATAGGCCCTTCGCAGAGGGAAGCAGAGGTTGTCATGCGCTTTCATGGTTGGATGCACGAAATCTTAATGCAAAAAACGTCACTTTATATTGCCACTTGTGATATGGACCTTTATTATGCACTCCGTAGCTTTTATTTCTTCCACATCACAAGATCATATAAAGCTTATTTTCTCCACACTAATAAGTCATACATATTTAGAGAGCAATTTTTATTGCATGCACCAATGACAACTTACTTGAAGGATCTTACTCAATCCATAGGTATTTATGGTGGACTCTCATGGAAAAACTGGGTTTAAGGGTATTTGGAAGGACAAGTAGTATCTCTACTTGGTGCAAAGAATTTGGCTAGTATGAGAAGGAAAGGCAAGCTCAACATGTTGGATGATCCATGACAATATACTTTATTTCAGATATAAGAAAACATGACCCATTACGTTGTCTTCCTTGTCCAACATCAACTCTTTAGCATGACATATTTTAATGAGTGCTCACAATCATAAAAGATGTCCAAGATAGTATATTTATATGTGAAACCTCTCTTTCTTTATTACTTCCTATTAATTGCAACAATGACCAAAACTATGTTTGTCGACTCTCAACAACTTTTAATCATCATACTCTTTATATGTGAAGTCATTACTCTCCATAAGATCAATATGATCTCCTTGTTTCTTTTTATTCTTCTTTTTCTTTTATTCCCTCAAGATCATAGAAATATAATCAAGCCCTTGACTCAACATTAATCTTTATTATATAGCTCACGGACTCGATTACATAGAGGGGATCATAACTCAAAACCAAATCATACTAAAACTTTATTCTACTAGATCAAGATATTACCAAAAGGATCGAACTAAGAAAATGGTAAAGATAGGAGTGTGATGGGATACGATACCAGGGCACCTCCCCCAAGCTTGGCAGTTGCCAAGGGGAGTGCCCATACCCATGTGATTATATATCCTTTGCTGGTGAAGAAGATAGTGGTGATGATGGATAGTCGCACATCGAGCGTAGGAGGTCCTCCAATTTGCGGATAATGCCCTTGAGTGCGATGATATGCTCCTTCAACAAAATATTTTCACATGTGAGATACTTGTTTTGTATACGAGCTAACTCAATCAGCTTGAAAGCTTCGATCTTAGTTGGGGTAAGAAGATTAGGATCAAGTTGAAGGATGTCTTCTGCTGCCGGAACTTGGTCCTCCGTGGCCTTCTTGATCCCTTCATCCTTGTTGATCTCCATGTGTTCTTCCCTCTTCAGCTCTATCTTCATTAGCCAAGCATCATTGTCACCATTGTTGGAGGAGGGAGACGACATGATGCCTGGCCTTGAAAACCCTGACAGAAAACAACTCGAAACAAGAACAGAGGATAATTGCGTAATTCGGTGGTTAAAACCTACGGGAGATTATATAATGATTTTTTACCGACCGAAAGAAGTATCGTGCAAGAAAACGGAGTCCGGAGAGCAAACGAGGTGCCCACGAGGTAGGGGGCGCGCCCAGGGGGTAGGGCGCGCCCTCCACCCTCGTAGAGGCCTCGTGTCCTTCCCGGACTGCTTCTTATTTTCCTATTTTTCTAAATATTCCAGAACGGATAAAAATTGCCATTAGAATTGTTTTGGAGTCGGCTTACTTACTGTACCACATACCTATTCCTTTTCGGAGTCTGAAACGTTCTGGAAAGTGTCCCTTATGTATTCCTCCAGTGTTACAGTTTCAATAACATTAGTTTCAACATTTATAGGATTATCTGAGATATAATGTTTGATTCTTTGACCGTTTACCACCTTCGGATTTGTGCCTTCGAAGTTGTTGATTTTTATGGCACCAGAACAATAGACCTCCTCGATAACGTAAGGACCTTCCCATTTAGAGAGAAGTTTTCCTGCAAAAAATCTCAAAATAGAGTTGTATAGCAACACATAATCACCTACATTAAACTCACGCTTTTGTATCCTTTTGTCATGCCATCTTTTAACTTTTTCTTTAAACAATTTGGCATTCTCGTAAGCCTGGGTTCTCCATTCATCAAGTGCACTAATGTCAAATAACCTCTTCTCACCGGCAAGTTTGAAATCATAATTGAGCTCTTTAATGGCCCAATATGCCTTATGTTCTAATTCGAGAGGTAAGTGACATGCTTTTCCATAAACCATTTTATACGGAGACATACCCATAGGATTTTTATATGCAGTTCTATAGGCCCATAATGCATCATCAAGTTTCTAGGACCAATTCTTTCTAGATCTATTAACAGTCTTCTGCAAAATTAATTTGAGCTCTCTGTTACTCAATTCTACTTGACCACTAGACTGTGGGTGATAGGGAGATGCAATTCTATGATTAACATCATACTTAGCAAGCATTTTATAAAAGGCACCATGAATAAAATGTGAACCACCATCAGTCATTAAATATCTAGGGACTCCGAACCTCGAAAAAATAACTTCTTTAAGCATCTTAATGGAAGTGTTATGATCAGCACTACTAGTTGGAATAGCTTCTACCCACTTATTAACGTAATCAACAGCAACTAAAATATGTGTATACCCATTAGAGGAAGGAAAAGGCCCATGTAATCAAAGCCCCAAACGTCAAATGGTTCAATAACGAGTGAATAATTCATAGGCATTTCTTGACGTCTACTAATATTACCAATTCTTTGACGTTCATCACAAGACAAGACAAACTTACGAGCATCCTTGAAGAGAGTAGGCCAATAAAAACCAGATTGCAATACCTTATGCGCAGTTCTATCTCCAGCGTGGTGTCCTCCATAAGCCTCGGAGTGACACTTGCGTAGGATCTGTTCCTGTTCATGCTCACGTACACAACGTCTAATAACACCATCTACTCCTTCTTTATAAAGATGTGGGTCATCCCAAAAGTAATGTCTCAAATCATAGAAAAACGTTTTCTTTTGCTGGTATGTGAAGCTAGGTGATATAAATTTAGCAACAATGTAATTAGCATAGTCATCATACCATGGAGCAGTACGAGAAGTATTTATGACATCTAATTGTTCATCGGGAAAGCTATCATCAATAGGTAGTGGGTCATCAAGAACATTCTCTAACCTAGACAAGTTGTCTGCAACGGGGTTCTCAGCTCCCTTTCTATCAATAATATGCAAATAAAATTCTTGTAGCAAGAGAACCCATCTAATAAGTCTAGGCTTAGCATCTTTCTTTTCCATAAGATATTTAACAGCAGCATGATCTGTGTGAATAGTTACTTTAGAATCAACAGTATAAGGTCTGAACTTATCACAAGCAAAAATAACTGCGAAGAATTCTTTTTCAGTAGTAGCATAATTTCTCTGAGCACTGTCTAGAGTTTTACTAGCATATTGAATAACATTTAATTTCTTATCAACTCTTTGTCCTAGAACAGCACCTACAGCATAATCACTAGCATCGCACACAATTTCAAAGGGTAAATTCCAATCAGGTGGCTGAACGATAGGTGCAGAAATCAATGCTTTCTTAAGTATTTCAAATGCTTCTACACAATCATAATCAAAGACAAAAGGAATATATTTTTGTAATAAATTAGTCAGAGGCCGAGAGATTTTTGAGAAGCCCTTAATGAACCTCCTATAAAAACCGGCATGACCAAGGAAACTTCTTATATCTTTGATGTCCTTGGGACATGGCATCTTTTCAATAGCGTCTACTTTAGCTTTATCAACTTCAATACCTCTTTTACAAATTTTATGCCCCAAGACAATGACTTCATTAACCATAAAGTGGCACTTCTCCCAATTCAAGACAAGATTAGTTTCTTCACATCTCTGCAAAACTCGATCAAGTTTGCTCAAGCAATCATCAAAAGAGGATCCATAAACGGAGAAATCGTCCATGAAAACCTCACAAATCTTTTCACGAAAATCAGAGAATATAGCCATCATGCATCTTTGTAAGGTAGCAGGTGCATTACATTAACCAAAAGGCATACATCTATAAGCAAAAGTACCGAAAGGGCAAGTAAATGTGGTCTTTGCTTGATCATCAGCTAACACAGGTATTTGAGAGAAACCAGAATAACCATCTAGGAAGCAAAATGTGTATGTTTGGATAATCTTTCTAGCATTTGATCGATGAAAGGCAAAGGGTAATGATCTTTTTAGTAGCTTTATTTAATTTGTGGAAATCAATTACAATCCTATAACCTGTAATAATTCTTTGCGGAATCAATTCATCTTTATCATTAGGAACGACAGTAATACCTCCCTTCTTAGGGACACAATGGACAGGACTTACCCACTAACTATCAGCAACGGGATAAATTATACCTGCCTCAAGGAGCTTTAATATTTGCATTCTTACCACTTCTTTCATCTTAGGATTCAGCCGTCGTTGGTGATCAATAACTGGTCTGGCGTCTTTCTCCAAGTTTATTTTGTGTTGACATAAAGTGGGACTAATGCCCTTAAGATCATCAAGAGTATATACAATAGCAGCACGGTGCTTCTTCAGAGTTTTCAATAATTTTTCTTCCTCCTTCTCTGAAAGGTTAGCACTAATAATAAAGGATATATCTTCTTTTCATCAAGATAAGCATATTTAAGAGTATCAGGCAATGGTTTAAGCTCAAATACGGGATCACCCTTTGGTGGAGGAGGATCCCCTAGGATTTCAACAGGCAAGTTGTGTTTCAGAATAGGTCCCTGTTTAAAGAATACTTCATCTATTTCCCTTCTTTCATTCATAAACATATCATTTTCATGGTCTAGCAAATATTGTTCTAAAGGATCATTAGGAGGCACAGCAATAGAAGCAAGACCAATAATTTCATCCTTACTAGGAAATTCTTCATCACGGGGTTGTCTACGAAATTTAGAGAAATTAAACTCATGAGACATATCATCCAAACCAATAGTAACAACATCCTTTTTGCAGTCTATCTTAGCATTAACAGTGTTCAAGAAGGGTCTACCAAATATAATGGGACAAAAGCTATCTTGTGGGGAACCAAGAACAAGAAAATCAGCAGGATATTTAACCTTCCCACAAAGGACTTGAACATCTCTAACAATCCCAATCAGTGAAATAGTATATCTATTGGCAAGTTTAATGGTAACATCGATATCTTCCAACTCAGTGGGTGCAATATCATGCATAATTTCTTGATATAAAGAAATAGGTATTGCACTAGCACTAGCACCCATATCACATAAACCATGATAACAATGATCTCCTATTTTAACAGAAATAACAGGCATGCCTACCACAGGTCTATATTTATCTTTAGCACCAGGTTTAGCAATTCTAGTAGTCTCATCACAAAAGTAAATAACATGCCCGACAATACTATCAGCCAAGAGATATTTAACAATAGCAATATTAGGTTCAACTTTAACTTGCTCAAGGGGTGTATAAGTTCTAATATTACTTTTACGAACCACGGTTGAAGCTTTAGCATGATCCTTTATTCTAAAAGGGAAAGGTGGTTTCTCAACATATGCAGTAGGAACAATAGGATCATTATAAGTGATAGTCTTTTCTTCAACTTTAATAGGTTCAACTACTTTTACTTCTATGGGAGGATTATATTTAAACCACTTCTCCTTAGGGAGATCAACATGAGCAGCAAAAGATTCACAAAAAGAAGCTACTATCTCATAGTCAAGTCCATACTTAGTGCTAAATTTACGGAAAACACCGGTATCCATAAAAGATTTAACACAATCAAACTTAGGTGTTATACCTGACTCCTTACCTTCGTCGAGATCCCAATCTTCAGAGTTGCATTTAATTCTTTCCAATAAATTCCATTTGAATTCAATAGTCTTCATCATAAAGGAACCAGTATAAGAAGTATCGAGCATGGAGCGATTGTTGTCAGAAAGCCGAGCATAAATTTTTTGAATAATCATTTCTATTGAGAGCTCATGATTGGGACATGAACATAACATTGACTTAAGCCTCCCCCAAGCTTGAGCGATGCTTTCTCCTTCGCGAGGCCAAAAATTATATATATAATTACGATCACGATGAACAAGATGCATAGGATAAAACTTCTGATGAAATTCCAATTTCAATCGTTCGTAGTCCCATGATCCCATATCATCACATAGCCTATATCATGTCAATGCATCTCTCTTCAAAGATAAAGGGAACACCTTATTTTTGATAACATCCTCGGGCATACCTGCAAGCTTAAATAATCCACAAACTTCATCCACATAGATTAAGTGTAAATCAGGATGCAATGTTCCATCTCCTGCAAAAGGATTAGCTAGCAGTTTCTCTATCATACCAAAAGAATTTCAAATTAAAAAATTCCAGTAGGTTCAGTAGGTTGAGGAGCAACTATTTTCTCTACCGATCGGGGTGAAGATACCCTGAACAAGCCCATCAAAGGATTACTTTCCATAGTGACAAGCGACAGTAAATTTCAGCACAATATATAAATTTTTCCTTACCAAATTCCACCTACCAAAGGTGCTTCACTCCCCGGCAACGGCGCCAGAAAAGAGTCTTGATGACCCACAAGTATAGGGTATCTATCGTAGTCCTTTCGATAAGTAAGAGTGTCGAACCCAGCGAGGAGCAGAAGGAAATGATAAGCAGTTTTCAGCAAGGTGTTCTCTGCAAGCACTGAAATTATCGGTAACAGATAGTTTTGTGATAAGGTAATTGGTAACGGGTAACAAGTAACAAAAGTAAATAAAGTGCAGAAAGGTGGCCCAATCCTTTTTGCAGCAAAGGACAAGCCTGGACAAACTCTTATATAGAGAAAAGCGCTCCCGAGGACACATGGGAATTATCGTCAAGCTAGTTTTCATCACGTTCATATGATTCGTGTTCGGTACTTTGATAATTTGATATGTGGGTGGACCGATGCTTGGGTGCTGTCCTTACTTGGACAAGCATCCCACTTATGATTAACTCCTATTGCAAGCATCTGCAACTACAAAAGAAGTATTAAGGTAAACCTAACCATAGCATGAAACATATGGATCCAAATCAGCCCCTTACGAAGCAACGCATAAACTAGGGTTTAAGCTTCTGTCACTCTAGCAACCCATCATCTACTTATTACTTCCCAATGCCTTCCTCTAGGCCCAAACAATGGTGAAGTGTCATGTAGTCGACGTTCACATAACACCACTATAGGAGAGACAACATACATCTCATCAAATATCGAACGAATACCAAATCCACATGACTACTAATAGCAAGACTTCTCCCATGTCCTCTGGAACAAACGTAAGTACTCACAAATCATATTCATGTTCATAATCAGAGGGTTATTAATATGCATAATGGATCTGAACATATGATCTTCCACACAATAAACGAACTAGCATCAACTACAAGGCGTAATCAACACTACTAGCAACCTACAGGTACCAATCTGAGGCTTTGGGACAAAGATTGGATACAAGAGATGAACTAGGGTTTGATAGGAGATGGTGCTGGTGAAGATGTTGATGGAGATTGGCCCCCTCCCGATGAGAGGAGCGTTGGTGATGACGATGGCGATGATTTCCCCCTCCCGGAGGGAAGTTTCCCCGGCAGAACAGCTTTGCCAGAGCCCTAGATTGGTTCCGCCAAGGTTCCGCCTCATGGCGGCGGAGTTTCTTCCCGAAAGCTTGCTTATGATTTTTCTCGGACGAAAGACTTCATATAGCAGAAGATGGGCACCGGAGGGCCACCAGGGGGCCCACGAGGCAGGGGGCGCGCCCAGGGGGTAGGGCGCTCCTCCCACCCTCGTGGCCAGGGTGTGGCCCCCCTCTTGTATTTTCTTCGTCCAGTATTTATCATTAATTCCAAAAATGACTTCCGTGAAGTTTCAGGACTTTTCGAGCTGCGCAGAATAGGTCTCTAATATTTGCTCCTTTTCCAGCCCAGAATTCCAGCTGTCGGCATTCTCCCTCTTCATGTAAACCTTATAAAATAAGAGAGAATAGGCATAAGTATTGTGATATAATGTGTAATAACAGCCCATAATGCGATAAATATCGATATAAAAGCATGATGCAAAATGGACGTATCAGTTACTACCGAACCTCGTAGGTCAACCAGAGTGAGATCTGCACCATAATGGTACGGTAATCCTGTTCTGGAGGTCATGTTACTTGACCATGACGAACCTACGAACTATGAGGAAGCGATGATGAGCCCAGATTCCGCGAAATGGCTTGAGGCCATGAAATCTGAGATGGGATCCATGTATGAGAAGAAAGTGTGGACTTTGGTTGACTTGCCCGATGATCGGCAAGCCATAGAAAATAAATGGATCTTCAAGAGGAAGACGGACGCTGATAGTAGTGTTACTATCTACAAAGCTAGACTTGTCGAAAAAGGTTTTTGACAAAGTTAAAGGTGTTGACTATGATGAGATTTTCTCACTCGTAGCGATGCTTAAGTCTGTCTGAATCATGTTAGCAAATTGCCACATTTTATGAAATCTGGCAAATGGATGTCAAAACTACATTCTTGAATGGATTTCTTAAAGAAGAGTTGTATATGATGCAACCAGAAGGTTTTGTCGATCCTAAAGGTGCTAACAAAATGTGCAACTCCAGTGATCCATCTATGGACTGGTGCAAGCATCTCGGAGTTGGAATATACGCTTTGATGAGTTGATCAAAGCATATAGTTTTATACAGACTTGCGGTGAAGCCTGTATTTACAAGAAAGTGAGTGGGAGCACTACAACATTTCTGATAAGTATATGTGAATGACATATTGTTGATCGAAAATAATGTAGAATTTTCTGGAAAGCATAAAGGAGTATTTGAAAGGACTTTTTCAAAGAAAGACCTCGGTGAAGCTACTTATATATTGAGCATCAAGATCTATAGAGATTGATCAAGACGCTTGATAAGTTTTTTCAATGAGTACATACCTTGACAACATTTTGAAGTAGTTCAAAATGGAACAGTCAAAGAAAGAGTTCTTGCCTATGTTACAAGGTGTGAAATTGAGTAAGAATCAAAGCCCGACCACGGCAGAAGATAGAAAGAGAATGAAAGTCATTCCCTATGCCTCAGCCATAGGTTCTATAAAGTATGTCATGTTGTGTACCAGGGAGTACAATAGTGATCTAGGAGTAGATCACAGGACAGCGGTCAAAATTATCCTTAGTGGAATAAGGATTTGTTTCTCGATTATGGAGGTGACAAAAGGTTCGTCGTAAAGTGTTACGTCGATGCAAGTTTTGACACTGATCTAGATGACTCTAAGTCTCAATCTGGATACATATTGAAAGTGGGAGCAATTAGCTAGAGTAGCACCGTGCAGAGCATTGTTGACATAGAAATTTGCAAAATACACACGGATCTGAATATGGCAGGCCCGTTGACTAAACTTCTCTCACAAGCAAAACACGATCACACCTTAGTACTCTTTGGGTGTTAATCTCATGGCAATGTGAACTAAGATTACTAACTCTCGTAAACCCTTTGAGTGTTTGTCACATGGCGATGTGAACTATGGGTGTTAATCACATGGTGATGTGAACTATTGGTGTTAAATCACATGGCGATGTGAACTAGATTATTGACTCTAGTGCAAGTGGGAGACTGAAGGAAATATGTAGTAGAGGCAATAATAAAGTAATTATTTATTTCCTTATTTCATGATAAATGTTTATTATTCATGCTAGAATTGTATTAACCGGAAACAAAGTAAATGTGTGAATACATAGATAAAACAAAGTGTCCCTAGTATACCTCTACTTGACTAGCTCGTTTATCAAAGATGGTTATGTTTCCAAACCATAGACATGTGTTGTCATTTGATGAACAGGATCACATCATCAAGCGAATGATGTGATGGACAAGACCCATTCGTTATCTTAGCATTATGATCGTTGCAGTTTCATTGCTACTGCTTTCTTCATGACTTATACATGTTCCTCAGACTATGAGATTATGCAACTCCCGAATACTGAAGGAACACCTTGTGTGCTATCAAACGTCACAACGTAACTGGGTGATTATAAAGATGCTCTACAGGTGTCTCCGATGGTGTTTTTTGAGTTGGCATAGATCGAGATTAGGATTTGTCACTCCGTGTATCGGAGAGGTATCTCTGGGCCCTCTCGGTAATGCACATCACTATAAGCCTTGCAAGCATTGTGACTAATGAGTTAGTTGCAGGATGATGCATTACGAAACAAGTAAAGAGACTTGCCAGTAACGAGATTGAACTAGGTATGAGGATATCGACGATCGAATCTCGGGCAAGTAACATACCGATGACAAAGGGAACAACGTATGTTGTTATGTGGTTTAACCGATAAAGATTTCGTAGAATATAAAGGAGCCAATATAAGCATCCAGGTTTCGCTATTGGTTATTGACCGGAGATATGTCTCGGTCATGTCTACATAGTTCTCGAACCCGTAGGGTCCGCACGCTTAATGTTCTGTGACGATTTGTATTATGAGTTATGTGATTTGATGACTGAATTTTGTTCGGAGTCCCGGATGAGATCGGGGACATGACGAGGAGTCTCGAAATGGTCGAGACGTAAAGATCGATATATTGGAAGGCTATATTCGGACATCGGAAAGGTTCAGGGTGATTCGGGTATTTTTGGAGTACTGGAGAGTTACGGGAATTCGTATTGGGCCTTAATGGCCATACGGGAAAGGAGAGAAAGGCCTCAAGGGCGGCCGCTCCCCTTCCCCATGGACTGGTCCAAATTGGACTCGGGAAAGGGGGCGCCCCCTTCCTTCCTTCTCCTTCTCCCTTCCCTTTTTCCTATTCCATGTGGGAGGTGGAATCCTACTAGGACTAGGGAGTCCTAGTAGGACTCCACACTTTGGGCGCGCCCTCTGAGGGCCGGCCTCCTCCTCCCTCCATCCTTTATAGACGTGGCCAGGGGGCACCCCATAGACACACAAGTTGATCATTGATCTCTTAGCCGTGTGCGGTGCCCCCCTCCACCATAATCCACCTCATATCGTCGTAGTGCTTAGGCGAAGCCCTGCGCCGGTAGCTCCATCATCACCGTCATCATGCTGTCGTGCTGACGAAGCTCTCAATCGACACTCTGCTAGATCGTGAGTTCGTGGGACGTCACCGAGCCGAACGTGTGCAAATCACGGAGGTGCCGTACTTTCGGTGCTAGGATCGGTCGATCGTGAAGACGTACGACTACATGAACCGCGTTGTCATAACGCTTCCGCTTTCGGTCTACGAGGGTACATGGACAACACTCTCCCCTCTCGTTGCTATGCATCACCATGATCTTGCATGTGCGTAGGATTTTTTTTGAAATTACTACGTTCCCCAACAGTAACTACTCACAAATCATATTCATGTTCATAATCAGAGGGTATTAATATGCATAAAGGATCTGAACACATGATATTCCACCAAATAAACCAACTAGCATCAACTACAAGGAGTAATCAACACTACTAGCAACCCACATGTACCAATCTAAGGTTTTGGGACAAAGATTGGATACAAGAGATAAACTAGGGTTTTAGAGGAGATGGTGTTGGTGAAGATGTTGATGGAGATTCACCCCCTCCCGATGAGAGGATCGATGGTGATGATTTCCCCCTCCCAGAGGGATGTTTCCACGGCAGAACAGCTTCGCCGAAGCCCTAGATTGGTTTCGCCAGGTTCCGCCTCGTGGGGGCGGCGCTTCGTCCCAAAGCTTGCCTATGATTTTTTTTTTCCAGAGCAAAAGACTTCATATAGCCAAAGATGGGCACTGGAGGCCTGCCAGGGGGCCCACGAGGTAGGGGGCGCGTCCCCACCCTCGTGGAAGGTGGGTGGCCCCCCTCTGGTGCTTTCTTCGCCCAATATTTTTTTTATTCTAAAACTGACTTCCGTGGACTTTCAGGACTTTTTGTGTTGTGCAGAATAGGTCTCTAATATTTGGTCCTTTTCCAGCCCAGAATTCCAGCTGCCGGCATTCTCCCTCGTCATGTAAACCTTGTAAAATAAGAGAGAAAAGGCATAAGTGTTGTGACATTATGTGTGATAACATCCCATAATGCAATAAACATCGATATGAAAGCATGATGCAAAATGGATGTATCAGGTAGCTATTTGAGTACGGGAGGCGTGCGATCAGACCCCTACGCGTGCTCATCGGGAGGAGAGCCCTTTGACCGCTATCCGCCGTGCACCTCCCTCCCAACGTCTCCATTAATGGCGCCTGAGCCCCTGTTCTACGGTGTGGCTATATGTCTCACTAGACTGAGATTTAAGAGAGAAAAATGAAAATCTGAAAAGAAAGTTTTGCACGGATCTTGATGTAAGATCCGACGGGCCTATATAGCATCGACTGTGACTTATAGCAAGCATGATGATATAAGGACGATGACAGTGCATAATAATTGTCTTACATAATTAGGAACATAATTAAAAGAAGCCACATGCGGCAATGCTACCTCTTGAGCACTGCGTTGGTTTTTCCCTTGAAGAGGAAAGGGTGATGCAGCAAACTAGCGTAAGTATTTCCCTCAGTTTTGAGAACCAAGGTATCAAACCAGTAGGAGGCCACGCTCATGTCCCTCGCACCTACACAAACAAATAAGAACCTCGCAACCAACGCAATAAAGGGGTTGTCAATCCCTTCACGGTCACTTATGAAAGTGAGATCTGATATATATGATAAGATAATATTTTTGGTATTTTTATGATAAAGATGCAAAGTAAAATAAAAGGCAATAAAAATAGCTAAGTGTTGGAAGATTAATATGATGGAAAATAGACCCGGGGGCTTCTCTCAAGAGCATAAGTACTACGGTGGGTGAACAAATTACTGTTGAGCAATTGATAGAATTGAGCATAGTTATGAGAATATCTAGGTATGATCATGTATATAGGCATCACGTCCGCGACAAGTAGACCGAAACGATTCTGCATCTACTACTATTACTCCACACATCGACCGCTATCCAACATGCATCTAGAGTATTAAGTTCAAAAGAACAGAGTAATGCTTTAAGTAAGATGACATGATATAGAGGGATAAACTCATGCAATATGATATAAACCCCATCTTGCTATCCTCGATGGCAACAATACAATATGTGCCTTGCTGCCCCTGCTGTCACTGGGAAAGGACACCGCAAGATTGAACCCAAAGCTAAGCACTTCTCCCATTGCAAGAAAGATTAATCTAGTAGGCCAAACCAAACTGATAATTCGAAGAGACTTGCAAAGATAACCAATCATGCATAAAAGAACTCAGAGGAGATTCAAATATTGTTCATGGATAAACTTGATTATAAACCCACGATTCATTGATCTCAACAAACACACCGCAAAAAAAGAGTTACATCAAATAGATCTCCACGAGAATCGTGGAGAACTTTGTATTGAGATCCAAAGAGAGAGAAGAAGCCATCTAGCTAATAACTATGGACCCGAAGGTCTGAGGTAAACTACTCACACATCATCGGAGAGGCTATGGTGTTGATGTAGAAGCCCTCCGTGATCAATGCCCCCTCCGGCAGGACACCGAAAAAGGCCCCAAGATGGGATCTCACGGGTACAGAAGGTTGCGATGGTGGAATTAGGTTTTCGTGGATGCCTCTGATGGTTTGGGGGTACGTAGTTATATATAGGAGGAAGAAGTACGTCGGTGGAGCAACATGGGCCCCACGAGGGTGGAGGACGCGCCTGGGGGGTGGGGGGGTAGGTGTGCCCCCCTGCCTCGTGCTCTCCTGGTTGATTTCTTGACGTGGACTCCAAGTCCTCTGGATCACGTTTGTTCCGAAAATCACATTCCCGAAGGTTTCATTCCGTTTGGACTCCGTTTGATATTCTTTTTCTGTGAAACTCTGGAATAGGAAAAAAACAGCAATTTGGGATGGGCCTCCGGTTAATAGGTTAGTCCCAAAAATAATATAGAAGTGTATAACAAAGCCCATTAATCATCCAAAATAGAATATAATATAGCATGGAGCAATCAAAAATTATAGATACGTTGGAGACGTGTCAAGCATTCCCAAGCTTAATTCCTGCTCGTCCTCGAGTAGGTAAATCATAAAAACGGAATTTTTGATGTGAAATGCTGCTTGGCATAAATTTTTTAATGCAACCCTCTTAATTGTGGTATGAATATTCAGATCCGAAAGATTCAAGATAAAAGTTTAATATTGACATAAAAGTAATAATACTTCAAGCATACTAACTAAGCAAATATGTCTTCTCAAAATAACATGGCCAAAGAAAGTTCATCCCTACAAAATCATATAGTTTAGTCATGCTCCATTTTCGTCACACAAGAATGCTCTCATCATGCGCAACCCCGATGACAAGCCAAGCAATTGTTTCATACTTTAGTAATCTCAAACTTTTTCAACCATCACACAATACATGAGCGTGAGCCATGGATATAGCACTATGGGTGGAATAGAATATAATGATGGGGGTTATGTGGAGAAGACAAAAAAGGAGAAAGTCTCACATCAACGCGGCTAATCAACGGGCTATGGAGATCCCCATCGATTGATGTTAATGCAAGGAGTAGGGATTGCCATGCAACGGATGCACTAGAGCTATAAATGCATGAAAGCTCAACAAAAGAAACTAAGTGGGTGTGCATCCAACTTGCTTGCTCACGAAGACCTAGGGCATTTGAGGAAGCCATTGTTGGAATATACAAGCCAAGTTCTATAATGAAAAATTCCCACAAGTATATGAAAGTGACAAAACAAGAGACTCTCTATCATGAAGATCATGGTGCTACTTTGAAGCACAAGTGTGGAAAAAGGATAGTAGCATTGCCCCTTTTTATTTTCTCTTTTTTTTGGCCTTTCTCTTTTATTTTTATTTTTATTGGGACAATGCTTTATGAATGATGATCATCACACTTCTAGTTATTTACAACTCAACGATTACAACTCGATACTAGAACAAATTATAACTGTCTATGAATGCCTCCGGCGGTGTACCGGGATGGGCAATAAATCAAGAGTGACATGTATGAAAAATTATGAAAGGTGGCTTTGCCACAAATACGATGTCAACTACATGATCATGCAAAGCAATATGACAATGATGAACGTGTCATGATAAACGGAACGGTGGAAATTTGCGTGGCAATATATCTCGGAATGGCTATGGAAATGCCATAATAGGTAGGTATGGTCATTGTTTTGAGGAATATATAAGGAGGTTTATGTGTGATAGAGCGTATCATATCACGGGGTTTGGATGCACCGGCGAAGTTTACACCAACTCTCAAGGTGAGAAAGGGCAATGCACGGTTCCAAAGAGGCTAGCAATGATGGAAGGGTAAGAGTGCGTATAATCCATGGACTCAACATTAGTCATAAAGAACTCACATACTTATTGCAAAAATCTATAAGTCGTCAAAAACCAAGCACTATGTGCATGCTCCTAGGGGGATAGATTGGTAGGAAAATACCATCGCTCGTCCCCGACCGCCACTCATAAGGAAGACAATCAAAGAACACCTCATGTTTCAAATTTGTTACATAACGTTTACCATACGTGCATGCTACGGGACTTGCAAACTTCAACACAAGTATTTATCAAATTCACAACTACTCAACTAGCACAACTTTAATATCACTACCTCCATATCTCAAAACAATCGTCAAGCATCAAACTTCTCTTAGTATTCAACACACTCCTAAGAAAGTTTTTACTAGTCTTGAATACCTAGAATATTAGGACTAATTTCCCAATTTAAGCAAATTACCATGTAGTTTAAGACTCTCAAAATAATATAAGTGAAGCATGAGAGAATAATAGTTTCTAAAAAACAAAACCACCGCCGTGCTCTAGAAGATATAAGTGAAGCACTAGAGCAAAAACTATATAGCTCAAAAGATATAAGCGAAGCGCATAGAGTATTCTAATAAATTCCGAATCATGTGTGTCTCTCTCTAAGGTGTGTACAGCAAAGATGATTGTGGTAAACTAAAAAGCAAAGACTCAAATCATACAAGACGCTCCAAGCAAAACACATATCATGTGGTGAATAAAAATATAGCTCCAAGTAAAGTTACCGATGAAAGTAGACGAAAGAGTGGATGCCTTCTGGGGCATCCCCAAGCTTTGGCTTTTTGGTGTCCTTAGATTACCTTGGGGTGCCATGGGCATCCCCAAGATTAGGCTCTTGCCACTCTTTGTTCTACAATCCATCAAATATTTTACCCAAAACTTGAAAACTTCACAACACAAAACTTAACAGAAAATCTCGTGAGCTCCGTTAGTGAAAGAAAACAAAACACCACTTCAAGGTACTGTAATGAACTCATTATTTATTTATATTGGTGTTAAACCTACTGTATTACAACTTATCTATGGTTTATAAACTATTTTACTAGCCATAGATTCATTAAAATAAGCAAACAACACACGAAAACAGAATCTGTCAAAAACAGAACAGTCTGTAGTAATCTGTAACTAACGCAAACTTCTGGAACTCCAAAACATCTACCAAAATAGGAAGACCTAGACAATTTTTTTATTGATCTTCTGCAATTGGAATCAATATTTTATCACGTTCTGGTGATTTTTAACAAATTTTTCCGTGAACAGGAAGTTTCTGGAATTTTCAGCAAAATCAAATAACTATCATCCAAGAAGATCCTATAGGTTTAACTTCGCACAGACACTAATTAAAACATAAAAACAAATCTAACCAGAGGCTAGATCAAATATTTATTCCTAAACATAAGCAAAAATCAAAAAACTAAAAATAAAATTGGGTTGCCTCCCAACAAGCGCTATCGTTTAACGCCCCTAGCTAGGCATAATACGGATAGATCTAGGTATTGCCATCTTTGGTAGGCAATCCATAAGTGGCTCTCATAATAGATTCATAAGGTAATTTTATTTTCTTCCTAGGGAAGTGTTCCATTCCTTTCCTTAACGGAAATTGGAATCTAATATTTCCTTCCTTCATATCAATAATTGCACCAATCGTTCTAAGGAAAGGTCTACCAAGAATAATAGGACATGAAGGATTGCAATCTATATCAAGAACAATAAAATCTACCGGCACATAATTCCTATTTGCAACAATAAGAACATCATTAATTCTTCCCATAGGTTTCTTAATGGTGGAATCCGCAAGGTGCAAGTTCAAAGAACAATCATCAAATTCACGGAATCCTAGCAAATCACACAAAGTTTTTGGGATCGTGGAAACACTAGCACCCAAATCACACAAAGCATAGCATTCATGATCTTTAATTTTAATTTTAATAGTAGGTTCCCACTCATCATAAAGTTTTCTAGGGATAGAAACTTCCAACTCAAGTTTTTCTTCATAAGATTGCATCAAAGCATCAACAATATGTTTAGTAAAATCTTTATTTTGACTATAAGCATGAGGAGAATTTAGCACGGATTGCAACAAGGAAATACAATCTATCAAAGAGCAATTATCATAATTAAATTCTTTGAAATCCAAAATAGTGGGTTTATTAATATCTAAAGTTTTGACTTCTTCAGTCCCATCATTATCAAGATTCATATTGCAAAACAAAGATTTAGTAGGGAACACATCAATAACTTTTATATCTTCATCTTTGTTCTCATAAAAATTAGAAGAACACGCTTTCACAAAGCAATCTTTCTTAGCACACATCCTAGCGGTTCTTTCTTTGCACTCATCAATGGAAATTCTCATGGCTTTGAGAGACTCATTGATATAATGCTTAGGTGGGATAGATCTAAGTTTCAAAGAATCAACATCAAGAGAAATTATATCCATGTTCCTAGCCAATTCATCAATCTTAGGCAATTTTTCTTCAAGCAAAGCATTGAAATTCTTTTGCGAATTCATAAATTCTTCAACACTAGTTTCAGAATCAGAGGGCAACTTATTAAAATTTCCATAAGAGTTGTTGTAGGAATTACCATAATTATTAGAGGAATTACTAGGATATGGTCTAGGATTAAAGTTTCCTCTATATGCGTTGTTACCAAAATTATTCCTACCAACAAAATTCACATACATAGATTCATTATTATTCTCAATCAAAGTAGACAAAGGCATATCATTAGGCTCAGAAGAAACACTCTTATTAGCAAATAATTTCATAAGTTCATCCATCTTTCCACTCAGAACATTAATTTCTTCTATCGCATGCACTTTTTTATTAGTAGATCTTTTGGTGTGCCATTGAGAATAATTAACCATAATATTATCTAGGAGTTTAGTAGCTTCTACTAAAGTGATTTCCATAAAAGTGCCTCCCGCGGCCGAGTCTAAAAGATTTCTAGAAACAAAATTCAAACCGGCATAAAATTTTTGTATAATCATCCATAAATTCAAACCATGTGTAGGGCAATTTCGTATCATTAATTTCATTCTCTCCCAAGCTTGTGCAACATGTTCATGATCAAGTTGCTTAAAATCCATAATATCGTTTCTAAGAGAGATGATCTTAGCGGGAGAAAAATACTTAGAGATAAAAGCATCTTTGCATTTATTCCATGAATCAATACTATTTTTAGGCAGAGACGAAAACCAAGCTTTAGCACGATCCCTAAGCGAAAAAGGAAATAGCTTCAATTTAACAATATCGTTGTCCACATCTTTCTTCTTTTGCATATCACACAAATCAATGAAGCATATCACACAAGATTCAACAAAGCAGCATTAATTTCACAAGATTCAGTATCGGTAAGAGGAGCAATCGGAGTGCTAAGAAAATCATTGTTGTTGGTATTGGTAAAATCACACAATTTAGTATTATCTTGAGCCATAGTGACAAGCAAGCAATCCAACACACGAGCAAATGAGAAGCGAGCGAAAAAAGCGAACGGAAAGAGAGGGCGAATAAAAAGGCAAGGGTGAAGTGGGGGAGAGGAAAATGAGAGGCAAATGGCAAATAATGTAATGCGGGAGGTAAGAGTTTGTGATGGGTACTTGGTATGTTTTACTTTTGCGTAGACTCCCCGGCAACGGCGCCAGAAATCCTTCTTGCTACCTCTTGAGCACTGCATTGGTTTTTCCCTTGAAGAGGAAAGGGTGATGCAGCAAAGTAGCGTAAGTATTTCCCTCAGTTTTGAGAACCAAGGTGTCAATCCAGTAGGAGGCCATGCTTAAGTCCCTCGAACCTACACAAAAAAATAAGAACCTCACAACCAACGCAATAAAGGGGTTGTCAATCCTTTCACGGTCACTTACGAAAGTGAGATCTGATAGATATGATAAGATAATATTTTTGGTATTTTTATGATAAAGATGCAAAGTAAAATAAAAGGCAATAAAAATAGCTAAGTGTTTGAAGATTAATATGATGGAAAATAGACCCGGGGGCCATAGGTTTCACTAGTGGCTTCTCTCAAGAGCATAAGTATTATGGTGGGTGAACAAATTACTGTTGAGCAATTGATAGAATTGAGCATAGTTATGAGAATATCTAGGTATGATCATGTATATAGGCATCATGTCCGCGACAAGTAGACCGAAACGATTCTGCATCTACTACTATTACTCCACACATCGACCGCTATCCAGCATGCATCTAGAGTATTAAGTTCAAAAGAACAGAGTAATGCTTTAAGTAAGATGACATGATGTAGAGGGATAAACTCATGCAATATGATATAAACCCCATCTTGTTATCCTCGATGGCAACAATACAATACGTGCCTTGCTGCCCCTGTTGTCACTTGGAAAGGACACTGCAAGATTGAACCCAAAGCTAAGCACTTCTCCCATTGCAAGAAAGATCAATCTAGTAGGCCAAACCAAACTGATAATTCGAAGAGACTTGCAAAGATAACCAATCATACATAAAAGAATTCAGAGGAGATTCAGATATTGTTCATAGATAAACTTGATCATAAACCCGCAATTCATCGATCTCAACAAACACACCACAAAAGAAGAGTTACATCAAATAGATCTCCACGAGAATCATGGAGAATTTTGTATTGAGATCCAAAGAGAGAGAAGAAGCCATCTAGCTAATAACTATGGACCCGAAGGTCTGAGGTAAACTACTCACACATCATCGGAGAGGCTATGGTGTTGATGTAGAAGCCCTCCGTGATCAATGCCCCCTCCGGCAGGACGCCGGAAAAGGCCCCAAGATGGGATCTCACGGGTATAGAAGGTTGCGGCGGTGGAATTAGGTTTTCGTGGATGCCTCTGATGGTTTGGGGGTACGTAGGTATATATAGGAGGAAGAAGTACGTCGGTGGAGCAACGTGGGCCCCATGAGGGTGGAGGGCGCGCCTCGGGGGGTAGGCACGCCCCCCTGCCTCGTGCTCTCCTGGTTGATTTCTTGACGTGGAGTCCAAGTCCTCTGGATCACGTTTGTTCCGAAAATCACGTTCCCGAAGGTTTCATTCCGTTTGGACTCCGTTTTATATTCTTTTTCTGCGAAACTCTAGAATAGGCAAAAAAAACAATTTGGGTTGAGCCTCCGGTTAATAGGTTAGTCCCAAAAATAATATATAAGTGTATAACAAAGCCCATTAATCATCCAAAATAGAATATAATATAGCATGGAGAAATCAAAATTATAGATACGTTGGAGACGTATCAGGCAACGCCCGAAATACACAAGGGCAAAAGAAGAAGGAAGACAACGATCTGGCTCGCTGATCTCTACTTTCTTGATGCGTTGTTGCACGCCGCGGGAACTAGTCTCCGTGGCGAGCGGCGATGAGCTCTTTCTTGTTGTCAAGATGCTGCTTGAGAGCATCCACGGATTCCTCCACCAGCCTTCTGCGCTTGATGCGCAGCATGGCATTCTCGTCCATAAGTTTCTCGTTGATGACGTCGGTCCTCTTCAACAAGGCAGTGGTCTCCTCCTACTGCTCCGCACTTCCGACGATCTTCGCCCTCAGCAGGTCGCGCTCGGCCTGGAGCTTCGCATTGCTCTCATTTAGTTGCCGGATGACGCCGGTAGCCTGTTCAAAAGAGGCTTTCATGTCGTCCTGCAACCTCGCCCAGCCGGAGATCTGATCCATCTGGCTATGGACGATCGCATGCATGCGCCTGTAAGAGTCCTCGCCTACCCGTGAGACATTTTCCCAGGCTGTCGCGGCTCGGAGGACATCTCTACTGCATTCGCGGCGCGGCGGGACATCTCTTCTGCTTCTGCGGCGTGGCCGAACCAGTCTACCGCATCGACGGCGCGGCGGGACCTGCGTGCTGCTTCTGGAGCGCTGCGGGACCTCTGTGCTGCTACGGCCGTGCGGCGAGACATGTCGGTTGCATTCGCGGCGAGGCAGGACATCTCTCGTGCTTCTGCTTCCATGCTCGCATCTCCCTGGTGGCAATCTCTTGACCCAGAACTCACGCTGGCCATGGCAGACGCAAAGGGAACGATGATGAATGACTTGTTTGTTTTTGTGGATGAGGAGTTGAGGAGGAATGTGCAGTCATCTTGGAGTAGTAGTATTTGTAACCGAGTAGTAATACACTCCTAAGTGGGAAACCGTTTAGGTTTTGATCGGTGTGAACAAGTTTGCAATTTGGAATGTGACGGGACGCATACTCAAAATTTACTGACGGTTATAAGTGCAGCACTGTTCCTGGAAGGCGTAAGGTGGGCACGTATGCCTTCTCGGCCGCGTACGTGGCATTTGCACCATAGGGTGCACCGCAATAGGCAGTGTCAGCACACGTCTTGTTCCAACAACCGTGCGCCCTCGTTATTACCATCGTGCACGCTTCTTTTAATTAGAATGTGTGTGCCCGTCTAGCGCACACATGTTGATCTATCTAACTGTTTCAGTTTGTTGTGGCTAATTGCAAACAGTTCATCCGTGTGAAGTGTATGCTATCAATCGCAGACACTTTGATCTGGCTGACCCGTTTCTGTTCTTTTGCCTAATCGCAAACAGTTAATCCTTCTGAAGCGTATGCCCTCAATCGCACACACCTTTATCTAGCCGCCCGTTTCTATTGTTCCTCCTCATCACAAACAGTTCATCCGAGCGAACCGTATGTTGTATATCGCACATGCCTTTATCTGGTTGCCCGTTTCTTTTGTTCTGCCTCATCGCAAACAGTTCATTGAACTGAACCGTATGCCCTGCATCGCACACACAACTAAAATTTGAACCGTGTTTGATGGCTCCGCCATCGCAAACGTTTTTCACCTTTTTTGACAGTCCTTTTACACCACTGTTTGCGATTATTGCATCGCACACAGTTTCGTCGAAGGGTCTCTGATTGTAGTGTCGCGTTAGCAGCATCCTGCAGTAGTGATGTACTAGTTTATCAATAGTTGGCCCACCTTACATCCTCACAAAGTGTCTTGGGTATCGTGTTGTAGCTGGCTACTAACCATGAGCCCGCTTCTCTTCTCTCTCATCTCCTCTTTCCTCCAACTAAGCACATGTATATTATTCTATTCCTTATAGTCTGCTTATGTCACTCTATTGTACTTGCTCTAATGCATAGTATCATAGAGTAGTATCATGTAGTACTTTATTTATTGTCATGCATGACACATAGTAGCATAGCATTTATTATGATATGGTTTCATGATATGATACTTAACCCTCTATTTCTTCATTTAATTCTAAGATAGTTCATCAAAATTGCCTAGTTGGCATGCATGATACTAGCTATGATACCCCTTACTATCAGCCTGGTTGGTATTTTAATTATAGGAAATTCAGATGGAGTTCGGACATCATCAAAATCGATGTGTGCCCGTGGCGTGCTCTCATGACCCCGTGGAAAAAAATTGGTAAAGTTTGGCACAAGTTTTGATGTCCGCTCCTTCCAAACCGGAGCATCTCACATGAAGGATCATGGTTTCCAAAAGGAGATGTGTCAATTCAAACTCCTGTGGCCAATGACTTCATCATTTGGTACGCAATCACCATTATACCACGAGTTTGATTTTTTGGCGCATTTCAGGTATCGTTAGCTATATTTAAGACATTTTTAGTTTAACATGCATTTTGTGCATAAAAATAAAGCTACAACCGGAACTGCATGTGTTGTCAAAAGGGATGAGGATCACCGTTTGATCTGGGAGCATCCAACGGTGCAGATGAACGATCCGTGGGGTTTGGGTTCTGGCCAATCAGAAAGCACGACTCAAATCGTGGGCGGGGTTTGGTCGTCACACGGCTTTCATCAACGAACCGTGTGCTACTCGCAAACCAGATTGCATATTTTTGTTCACACATACTGTAGTGAGATAAATTGAGTGTGCTACCTCTATGATATAATAATAATAATAATAATAATAATAACAAAAAACTGTTCATATTCATTGCCTGAGCTGACAGCATATCAAGGTCAACATATTAATGGTTCTTACATCAACATAAAACTGGGCATAACTCACAAATTTAGTACACGCGATTGTTCTAAATTGAACGAATTTAGTTGCAGGGTAGGCATAAATACTAGTCTTACGGCTTAATTCCCATGTACATGGGGGAACTCGGATCATTACGTTGACCCTGAATGAACTTGGGTTTTCTGATGATTTTACGCTTCTCTGTTACATAGGTGTGTGATCCCTTGGCTAGCAACTCATCAAATTCATCGTACTCGTCCTCATCGGCAACATCGTCGACACCCAGTTCCCTTCTCTTTACATGCATCACTACATGGCAGTTCTTATGCAAGGGGTCTTCCGTAAAGAAAATCTGGGTAGCATCGCTGGCAAGAATGAACGGGTCCGCGTGACCATCGTTGTCCTGTTAACACAGGTCTTCCTGTAATCATCAACCCTTACATGACTAGGAGGGATCCATGCGCACGAATAATGCCACATTTACTTTCACATAGTCAAGCTCCCAAATCTCTTTAATGGTTCCATAGTATGCCCTTTTATCAGCTTCATCTACAGTCATGCATTCTATTCGGACAGCGTTGTTCTGATATGAGGTCTTCTGATCATGTTCCTTAGTGTAAAACGTGTATCCATTTATGTCATATGATTGGTACATCAACACCGTAGGTGATGGCTTTTGTGCCAACCACGTAGTAATGTCATCAATGGATCCTTGTGTCAAACGATTCTTCAGCCATTCGGCATAGTTCTTAGTGTGCTCCTTCATCTCCACATCTGATGAAGGCACCATTGGTAAGAAGCTTTGGCGTATCTCCGCCAAGTGTTCTTCGGCATAAGCACTGAGAACTGGGCTGTTAAGCAGTACCGTCAAATGGGATTTCTCTGCCAATTCTCCGGGTGCAGCCATTTGCATGCCAGCAATGACCAGCTTACCTTTCAGCCTTCCATCATGGCGAGAGAGGGGCAAACCTATACGTCTTTGTTTCATGTATTCGGTGCAAAACTCAACCACCTCCTCCACGGTATAACCTTGTAGGATGCTTGCCTCTAGATGGTTTCGGTTCCGACAAAAGCGCTTCAGTTTTCCCATGAATCGCTCGAAGGGATACATGTTGCGAAGAAACATAGGACCACAATACTTTATCTCGTCGACAAGGTTCACAGTGAGATGGACCATGACATCAAAGAATGACGGTGGGAAAAACATCTCTAGGTTGGATAATATTCTTGCAATATCATCTTGCATATGATCCAACTCTTCAGGATCTACAACTTTCTGCCATAGTTGGTTGAATAAATCACAAAGGTCAATGAGTGTGTTTCTTATATCTTTGTCCGTCAGATTCCTGATGGCCACCGGGAGGATTTGTGTCAACATTACATGGCGATCATGTGACTTCATGTGTCCCAACTTCATTTTACCTGAGCTCACATCCACAAGACTTCTGATGTTTGCACAGTAGGAAGAGGGTGTCTTAACTGACAACAAATAGGTGAAGAACTGTGTTGCTTCTTTTGTACTGAAATTGTAACTCTGGCGAGCTTTGATGAATTTGTCATCATCTTCTGCTTCACTCTTGTGTTTTGATTGATCAGCAAGCATATCGAGCCGTGAACCATCACCATCCTTTCTTTTACCTTTTAATCTTGAGCAGAGTACCAAGGATGCTTTCACATACGTTCTTCTCTACGTGCATGACATCGATGCAGTGACGTACACGTAGAATCTCCCAGTAAGGTAATTTCTGATTTCTTCTTAAACACTTGACCCTTGGGTGTTTGTTTCACCGTCAAAGGGTGGTTCTTGCCAAGCACAACATTAATTTTTTAGCCATGTTGTGGACCACCTCCCCTTCATAGGGTCTTGGGCCCACATCTGCCTCTGTCGTACAATCAAATTCAGATTTCATCTTTTGGTATGGGTGATTTTTCTGTAAGAACCTACGATGACGCAAATACATGGTTTTGTGCGAGTTGGGAAGTCTTCTGCTGGCTGTCCTATCCATGCATGTGACACACCCTACATCTCCCTTTGTTTTCTGCCCCGATGTGTTGCCCAATGCTGGCATATCTTGAATGGTGTGCACCAGCATCGCATGTAGATCGAAAATCTCCTTTCTGTAAGCATCATAACATTTTACAGCAGGCACATCTATCCACACTGTTATCAGTTCTTCTACCAGTAGCTGAAAGTAAATGTCGATGTCATTTCCAGGTTGCTTCGGGCCTTGGATAATCATTGACATCATAATGTATTTTTTTCTTCATACACAACCAAGGAGCTAGGTTATATATGCATAGAAGCACCGGCCATGTGCTGTGATTGGTGCTCATATCACCAAAAGGATTCATCCCGTCAGTACACCCCCCGAGCCTTATACTTCTAGGATCCTTGGCAAAGTCTTGAAACTTGTTGTCGATTAATTCCCACTGAGCCCCTTCTTTTGGGTGCCTCATAAACTTATCTGCAATTCGCCAAATCGTCATGCCACCGCAACCTCTTTGCCTCTCTAGGGTTTGCAAACAAACGTCTCAACCTTGGAATTAAAGGCAAGTACCAAACAACCTTGAACGGGGTTCCTGTCTTCGTCTCGTCATCCAATTTGTAGTTGTCCTTTGCTCTCCCGCGCTTGTATCGTGCATGATTGCATATGGGACATACACGCAAATCTTTGTACTCACCACGATACAATATACCATCATTCACACAAGCGTGTATCTTCTGTACTTCAAGTTCCAATGGGCAAACAATTTTCTCCGCTTCATTCGTGCTTCTGGGGAGCACATTATCTTCTGGAAGAATTTCTTTGAAAAGACCTAACATCTCTGTGAAGCCCTTGTTTGATAGACCGTTTGCTGCTTTAAATCTGAGAAGCGCCAGGGTGGCACTCAACTTGGAATATTTCTTTTTGAAACCTGGATACAATTCTTTCTTGGAGTCCGCATCAATGGTTGGCAGATCCTTGTACCCAATCATATCCTTTTTTGGGCCCTCGAAATCTGCAATCATAGCAGCAAAATCTGGCATATCAAGATTGTCGTCATCTGCACCGACATCTTGGATTTCCAGTGGGCGATTTGGCTTTCCGGTGTTCCATTGGTAGCTTGACGCCTCTGCCCCGATGTTAGATTCAACATCCATGTGACACTGATCGGGATTTGGCATCTCGCAGCCCTGGGTATCTTCATCCATGACCTCCTCTTCACCGTGTATGGTCCAACTTGTATATCCATCCATGAATCCCCTAGAGACTTAGTGCAACTGTACATCTGCAACTTCATGTGACTCCATATTGGCACAATCAGTACATGGACACAGGATGTAATCCGCATCACCAATTCTCCTCTTTGTACTTTCAGCCAAATTCATGAACTCTGTCACGCCACTGATAAAATCTGCGGTTTTCCGATTCTTCATCCATCGAGATCGTTCCATCTACACCACACGAATGGTAATTAAAAACAAACAACAACATTAATACACGAACTAACTGCTGCCCAAAGATGTGTGCATAATTCACAAGGTTTTATTTTCATAATTATTGAGGGCGCTCCATATTGTTATCCAGACGTGCAATGACAAAAATTAATAGCCAGTCAATTTACACGCAGAGTACTAGTACAACACTACCCTTAGGAATTGAATACCTTAATTAAGCCACCCACAAAATGAATACCTTAATTAATTAGCCGTGCGGCGACCTCCACCCAGCAGACAGAGAAAAGCGATGCGGCGGCACGCCGAGACAGCGGGGACGAGGAGCAAAGCTTAGTGCGGCTGTCGCCTGAAGTTCGACCTCCACTATCCCGCCATCGACCGCGATGGATGTGCTCGAATCACGCCGCCGCCGACCTCAATGGTTGAGATCCTCCTATCTCCCACCATAGAACGAGGATTGACCTCCTATGACGCCGCCACCGCCCACCGGCCGAGGATTGACCTCTTCTCCGATAGCCGCTGCCTACGCCGCTGCCGCCATCTCTATATGCAGAGCGGCTGTTTTTTTACGGATATTCGTAGAGCGGCTGTTTACACGGTATCACTGTAACTCAATTATATGGACATGGTAGTATATCACATACGGTTATGTAAAGGCAACCGTGTCTAACCTACGCTATCTTCTCACACAGTGTGCCGTATACAACATATAGTGCCATAAGTAGTTCCCGACCGTTAGCTTATCCCTACAGTTTCCCCATTACCCCCAAATCCCTACATAGCCTCCAAATTCCCTTGAGTGGCGCTGAAATTGGGGGAATGCGGACTAGTGGTGCTGATGGTTTCGGTGCGGCTGCTCCTACTCGTATCGCCGCCATGACGGCGGTCGCCACCGAGCACTTGCCTAAGGTCATCGGAAGGGAGGTGTACTACGGATCCGAATTGTCCTGTCAGGTTCCAATCTATCCCGATCTTTTTAGCAAGTCCAAAGTATATCTCCTTGCTGAGTCCGTCCTGAATGACCCCCATGTTGGGGAACGTAGCAATAATTCAAAATTTTCCTACGTGTCACCAAGATCAATCTAGGAGATGCTAGCAACGAGAGAGAAGGAGTGCATCTTCATACCCTTGAAGATCGCTAAGCGGAAGCGTTACAAGAACGCGGTTGATGGAGTCGTACTCGCAGCGATTCAAATCGCGGAAGATCCGATCTAGCGCCGAACAGACGATGCCTCCGCGTTCAATACACGTACAGCCCGGTGATGTCTCCTCCTTCTTGATCCAGCAAGGTGAGAGGAGAAGTTGAGGGAGAACTCCGGCAGCACGACGGCGTGGTGGTGGAGCTCGTGATATTCCTGCAGGGCTTCTCCAAGCTCTACGGAGGAGAAGGAAGAGTTGGAGGAGGGAGGGGCTGCGCCAGGGAAGGGGTACGGCTGCCCTCTCTCTCCCTCACTATATATAGGGGGAAGGGGGTGGAGGAGGCGCCCTAGGGTTCCCTAGGGGAGGGGTGGTGGCCACAGGGGAAACCCTAGATGGGTTTGGGCGCCCCCACCCCTAGGAAACTTGCCCCCCAAGCCGGGAGGGGTGGCTGCCCTAGGGGAGGCGCCCCCACCTCTCCACTTTACATGAGAGGGGTTGGGAGGGGCGCACAGCCCCTTAGTGGGCTGGTGTGCTCCCTCCCCTTGGCCCATAAGGCCCCCCCAACGCTTGCCGGGGCCTCTGAAACACCTTTCGGTCACGCTGATCGTCACCCGGTACTCCCAGAACAATTCCGAACTCCAATACCCTTCGTCCAATATATCGATCTTCACCTCCGAACCATTCCGGGGTTCCTCGTCATGTCTGGGATCTCATCCGGGACTCCGAAAAACCTTCGGTAACCACATACTATTTCCCATAACAACTCTAGAGTCACCGAACCTTAAGTGTGTAGACCCTACGGGTTCGGGAACCATGCAGACATGACCGAGACAACCTCCGGCCAATAACCAATAGCGGGATCTGGATACCCATATTGGCTCCCACATGTTCCACAATGATCTCATCGGATGAACCACGATGTCGGGGATTCAATCAATCCCGTATACAATTCCCTTTGTCTATAGGTATGTTACTTGCCCGAGATTCGACCATCGGTATCCCCATACCTCGCTCAATCTCGTTACCGGCAAGTCTCTTTACTCGTTCCGTAACGCATGATCCCGTGGCTAACTCCTTAGTCACATTGAGATCAATACGATGATGCATTACCGAGTGGGCCCAGAGATACCTCTCCGTCATACGGAGTGACAAATCCTAGTCTCGATTCGTGCCAACCCAACAGACACTTTCGGGGATACCTGTAGTGCACCTTTATAGCCACCCAGTTATGTTGTGACGTTTAGTACACCCAAAGCATTCCTACAGTATTCGGGAGTTGCACAATCTCATGGTCTAAGGAAATGATACTTGACATTAGAAAAGCTCTAGCAAAACGAACTACACGATCTTGTGCTATGCTTAGGATTGGGTCTTGTCCATCACATCATTCTCCTAATGATGTGATCCATTATCAATGACATCCAATTTCCATGGTCAGGAAACCATAACCATCTATTGATCAACGAGCTAGTCAACTAGAGGCTCACTAGGGACATGTTGTGGTCTATGTATTCACACATGTATTACGGTTTCCAGTTAATACAATTATAGCATGAACAATAGACAATTATCATGAACAAGGAAATACAATAATAACCATTTTATTATTGCCTCTAGGGCATATTTCCAACACCCCCCTGTGAAAGCAATCGCCGGGATCCGTGCATGACTCTGCACTCCGCAACTTGAGTTCGACTCCGAGTTTTCCGCCACCGAGAAGTACCAAAAGTTGAGTTGTGTGCACGGGCACACTCCTGCTGGACATGTATGCACGGAGGAATCCGACATTGGCAGGCGGTTTCTTAGTTGCCCCTTAGAGGTTAGTGCTAAGTTCATCATTTTACTTCAGTTAATGCCACCGCTCATCCTGAATACTATTTAACATTGCCAGGGATATGAGGCTTGTGCCTTCGTTAATTAGCTGGATGAAGAATGGCATGGTAGGGCTCGGAGTGTTATCACCTAGCTCGCAGAAGATAACATAAAGCTGGAGAAGAAACTGGATGATCTGGAATGTACAATCAGTACGATGAAGCAAGAAAGAATCAATCACAGGCAACAGATGAAAGCAAGAAACAAGAAGGAACTAGCATGTGTAGTTGTGGTTGTCGCATTAGCTGTGTTCTATGCACTATTTGCAATGATGATTAGGGGTTTTGTTTGACAAGATTGCTAAAGCACATCTAGATGTGCTCTAAGTAATGCACATCTAGGTCCTATGCCATTGATGTTACGCGAAGATTCCTGCAAATATTTTTCTTTGTATTTATTTCTTTTCCTTTGTAGTTTGATTATTGCTAGCTTTATCAATAAGAAGAACTCAATGTATTGCTTGCCAACTGTCCTACCCGTTCGTACTGGTACCGGTGCATAATCCCAAAACTCGTTCCTTCTTTTTGTCCTAAAAAAATAAACCAGCCAATAGGAGTCTTGCGCAACCCCGGGAATTTGGAACGACTGGGTACAAATAATTGTGGTTGATTATATCAACGGTTAGATAATACGTCAACCCCCGCTTCAATTGGCATTTCCTCTTCTCTGCATACTCCGCTTAAGTGTCCACCATCTTCATCGTCCCCGCAGGTCACTGCTACACACCGGCACGCACTCGCAGCCATGTCGAGCGACAGCGAGGACGACTGTTTGGCCAGCAGTCTGGCGCCCGATGATAGGTCAACATCGAAATCATCCCCCTCGTCTTCCATGAGTCCGGCATCGAGCCCAGACCTCGATTATATCTGGATCATGGAAGGGACGCCGCCTCCGGAGTCGTCAGACGACAACCAGACGGGCGAGGAGCCGTCAGAGGACGGAGAAGAGGACGACGACGATGAGGAGGAGGAATGGTCGAAAAAGGAGGAGGAGGGCGACGACGGCAACAACGATGACGATGGCGGCAACGATGAAAAGCCAACCGTCAGCGGCAAGAAGCGTCCTCGCCAAGACTATGTCGCGGGGCCATCCAACAACAACAAGAAGAAGAAGAAATACTAAATTAAGCAGACTGTACATATCTCTTTTTCCGTTCGCTCATTAATTTGTTATCTCTGTTTATCCTGTCAGACTCATCACAGACGGTTAGTACGTATTCGACAGAGATCTTCTACATTATTGCCCACAGGTTGGTTTGTTGAACTGTGTGCCCTAACGAGCACACAATTCACAAAAAAAGATCGTATGGGCTGTCTATAATGATCGCACACAATTCTGATTACCGACCTGTTTGTCGGGTATCACACACATCTTGCTACGCTGAATTGTTTGTGTTCACATGATCATCGCAAATAGTTCATCAGAGCGAACTGTATGTCGTATGTCGCACACACATTGATATGGCCGCCCGTTTCTGTTTTCTGTCTAATTGCAAATAGTTCATATGGATCAACCGTATGCCCTGCATCGCACACGCAACTAAAATCTGAACCGTGTTTGATGTGCCCGCCTTCGCAAACGGTTTGCACCTTTTTTACGGTTATTTTACACCACTGTTTGCGGTTATTGCATCACACAGAGTTTCGTCGAAGGCTCTCTGATCATAGTGTCGCGTTAGCAGCATCCTGCAGTAGTGCTAGACCCCCTTTAATAGTATGAGTTTTCCTATGACTCAAAAATTAGAAGGAAGAAACTATGAAAACAAAGTCTTCACATCAATTTCTTCAAAGGCTGTACCAGTTCACTTGAAAAAAAATCATTTTTCCGGGTCATCTTCCATGGGTTAAACCAAAACTTCAAGGACTATAACACATGTGTACACTCACAAACACATTAGTCCATCAACACATTTGTATTCAATACTCCAAAACCACTAAGGCGGCACTTGATGCACTTACAAGAGGGCAAGGTGGGCCAAGTACAGAGAGTACATGTGTCCTCATGACCATCGCGCCGCAGCGTACTTCACAACAAGGACTGTTGTTGGTGTCAAAACCGGCGGATCTCGGGTAGGGGGTCCCGAACTGTGCGTCTAGGATCGATGGTAACAGGAGGCGTGTGACACAATGTTTACCCAGGTTCGGGCCCTCTCGATGGAGGTAATACCCTACTTCCTGCTTGATTGATCTTGATGATATGAGTATTACAAGAGTTGATCTACCACAAGATCGTAGAGGCTAAACCCTAGAAGCTAGCCTATGATTATGATTGTTGTATATCTCTATCGACTAGCCTGGCCCCGGTTTATATAATGCATCAGAGGCCTATGATAACAAGAGTCCTAGCCGAATACGCCGGTGGGGAGGAGTCCTTGTCTTGATCGCCAAGTCTTGTGGAATCTTCCTTGTATGCGGCAGCTGTCCGAACTGGCCCATGAGTATACGGCCATGGGGGTCCTCGGCCCAATCCAACTGATCCCCTAGTCCAGGACACCGTCAGTAGCCCCCTGAACCGGTCTTCAAGTTGGGGTCACTCCTCGATTCTTCCGAACTGTTCTTCATCTTCGGTCGTCGGTCTTGAAAACTGGTTCAACAAATCTTCTCACCTTCGATCTTGAGGATCGCCGAAGTGCATCCGAAGAGTTTACATGTCGGGCATCCGAGGAGCCCCTCTAAGCTTCCGGCCTTTATCAATGCCTTGTTATTTTTATGCCACACCTCGAGTTTGAAGTTGTTCCCGGGAGGCAGTGTCCTCTTGCGTCCGAGCTCTCACGCCGGACTGCATTCGAGGTATCTTTTGCAGCCGAGTACCAATGTCGGACTGCTTCCGAGCTCCAACACCGAAATGTATCCGAGCTCCAACGTCGGACTATATCCAAGATGTCATAGATCATCCTAGTTCAAAAAAGTCAAAGGAGTTTAGCCAAGCTTAATGCCGGAAATGCCCTCTATGGAGCTATTACCGCGCTGAGCTTTATGCCGGATCGCTTCAAGGTGGTGCACCACCCGATCATGGGCTGATTTTTGTTAATATTTTTAATCGGTGCGTTTATTCTCTGCCGAGATATATAGCCAGATATGTATATCCAAAGAGCCCTCAAGGTGTGTATCGCCTAAAACCCGAGATGCACTCAAGGAAAACATGAAACCGTTGTTCCCAGTAGCACCTGAGACTCAGGCCGATGCGCGAAATCGGCTTGAGGATCAACTCCTAGCTCGGCATCATACATAGGAATAAAAATGCAGTGTACTATATTAGAGATAATAGTGATCGGCGAACGGGCCCCTGAGAGAGGGTCGTGAGAAGTTGCCGCAATATACTGGCTTGATGCCGAATAGGTCCATATGGTACCTATTATTGTCCGAAGACGCGTATGCGCATAGTTAGGTCAAGCCGAACACTGAGCACTTTGAATTCTCTGCATTGAATAAGCAACGCAGTAGCCCCCGAGACACTGGTCGGGTGGCAACACCAAATCAGGGGATCTATGTGCCCCTTTAATATTTATAAATAATGAGCACGAAGCCCAGTAGCCCCCGAGCCTTAATGTGGGCACGGGTGGCCGAATTAAGGATCGATATCCAGAGTAAAATCACAAATTATGTGTAATGATTCTATGTGTCCAAGCACTTTACATCATTATTTTGACTCCATTGCAACCGTTTTATCAGTTGAAAGTGGCCCATCATCGGCTTCTACCCCTTGGTAGATACTACGCAGGGTGTTTCTGCAATAACAAAACAACCATTAGCCGACGTCTCGGTGCCCGAAGGCGGTTGTGTTAGCGGAAACGAGGCAATCAGATATGGGGCTTTATAACTTTCACTTAGTCATAGGAGCTTAAAGTTGGAAGGCCAATTACTAGCCTTCGGTTAGTGTTCGGCGACAGTCGAGGTCAAGCTGTAAACACTTCGGCCAATGTTATGAATGGCCCGTCATTTAACATAGTCATCGGATCGCTGACCAGTTTACGCCTATTGTGACAGTCGGTTTTCAGCTTTCTCCACTGAGGTGCTTAACCATGCGAGCTGGAAGCACAATCGCAGTGGTTCTCCCTTTGCACACCTAGTCGAACAAACCGGAACATAGGAGGCAAGCACAGGAGCCGGGCAACCCAACTATTGACCGAAGACACAATTCGAAACCGATGCATATATGGTAATATCCGAGAATGTTTTTGCCGAATCTCTAAAGGTGTCCGGCATTGCACTACAAGACTAATGCTGGAAACACACAAATAGCTTAAAAGTGCCATAGGCTTGGAAAACCAAAAAACGTTAGTGAAAACCTGACGTCCGAACAAGATCAAGTGTTCGGTGCCAATCTGAAAATTGGACTTTAAAAAAAGTGCTTCTGTCGTGCTTTAACACGACACATCCTATCTCAAGACTTCAAGTGGGTGAAGGCGAAGTACTTCTCATTAGGCCAGTTTAGCAAACTAAACTCTAGCGGCTTTGAGAGAGAAATTAGGCTCCCCGGCTAGTGACCACACACTCGTGTCGAAAAAAGGAGTGATAAATAATAATAATAAAAAAAAACTTTGCAACGACTAAGAAGAAGAACACTTATTATAAAATGGCTCATATAAATTTAAGAGCCCCCAAGTGACTTGGGTAGAAGAATTTTATGTAAAATGATTCTATGTACCTAAGTACTTATATCATATCTGTGTTCACCCGAACTTTAAACGCGTCTTAACCGACCGTCGGCTTCTCCCTCTTCGGTCAAGGGCCGAAAAGTGTTATGTACTCCACCGGTCGAGAATATCGATGGTGTTTCCGATAACCATGCAATCAGGCCATAAGGCTGTAACAGACAAAGCGCGCTCAAGGAACTTATGCTATATTACTGACGAAGTGTAAGAAGCATCTTCGAAGAAAATAGTACCCCCACTGATACCTTTCTTCGGTGTTCATTGTTACTATGAGACTTGTGCAATAGATTTTTTGTACTCATGAGTTCCGTTGTGTGCCAACCATAATTGAAAACAATAAGAGCGCTAGCTTTCGGCTTCACCCAGTCTGAGGTCCGGCTCGGATGACCCGATCGTGACAATCGCAGAGGTGCTCCCTTTACTCCCTAGCCGAATAATCGGGAACGTAGGGGTAAGCACAGGAGCGAGGCAACCCAACTTGCAAATCGCTTAAGTCAATATGGTGCATATTGTGGCGTAATACATGAACAAGGAACGAAGCCGTACAAGTATAATCATATGCAGGAGGAAAAGCTTCATAAAGGAAGCCGCCAAGTAAACGGGGTATTTGTGTGTCACAAACAAAGTTTCGACAAGGAAGTTTTTCACAAGCCACTTTTTGCCAAAAAGGTATAATGCTTGGTCGAATCGAACAAAATCTAAAACTGGGAGTTTTTGAGCGTCAAAGCGACTTAGCTGGTTAATGTGTTCGGCATTGATGACGCGATCCGAGCTTGGTGCGGGACAAGGTTTCAGCCCCCAAGCCCGATGTGGCCGAGCGAAGAACTCGGCACTCCGAAGAGGTGACATAGTGCGACCAATGCAGGCCGCCGAAGTTCCCGGCGTGGGTTAATGAGGTGTTGACGAAGCCCCCCGTCCAGCCGAGGTGACGTGGTATGTCAGTACGCCGAGGTGACAACACTGCCCGACCCGAATCATTTACCTGTGCACAAAAAATAGTGCAAACCGGAGATAATAGTAATAATAATAATTAAAAAAAGTTGCAGAATAAATAATTTATGCAAAGTGAGTAATAAAATAAAATATGGCCTGCGCGCCGAAGTGAATGTTGATGCAGGGCGTCGGCGTGATGCGGTAAAGGCGTGGCAAACCCTGAATTCACAGGTCGGTCCGAGTCCCAGATGCGGCGTGCGCCGGACTATGTACGGAACCTGACCGAACCACCATGCGACCGTCGTTCATGCGGCCATCATTTGACAGACCTGTGTACAGATGATGGACAAACCATAGTAATAATTCCTTGGGAAAAATAAACGCAAACAAGCAAAAAATACTAGGATTAATAGCACCTGGTTTATTTGTTGTAGCAATCCAAAGAAAAGTGACTCCCAAAATTGTGACTCGATCCGCACACCCATTGCCTGATAGGCGATAAAGCGACGGCATGTCGATGTTGGCAAAGGTTGGCTTGCCGAGGCAAAGCCCTCGGTCCAGCTAACGTGACGAAGCTGGTCGGCTAGTGACGCCGAAGTCTCCGGAGTAGGTTGATGAAGAGATGGTGAAGCCCCCGGTCCAGCCGAGATGTCGAAGCCTCGATGTCAGCCGATGAGTCGAAGTAGGTCGGCGTGATGGACATCGGCTTGAAGAAGCAATAGTGCGGCCCTGCCGATGCCAGTCGTGACGTGGTCAATGCCGGCTTGATGAAGTGACCGTGCGGCGATGCCGGTGTGCCCGCTCCGGGTAATCCGTGGGGCGACGATGTTGGTGATGATTTATCCTTCGTGATGTCGAACTCTTGTTCGGCTTGCCGAGATGATGATCCGAAGAAGTTGAGCTCGGCTCAACAAAGTGACGACGTGTCTAGCGCAGGTCGGCAGCCGTGGAGCAATATTGCCGGACTGGTTTGACACCAGCATGATGTTGAAGATCATGTTCAAAAGATTTTAAAGTTAGTGGGATGTGTTCGGGAACAAAACACAATACCCCATACAAAACTTCCTTCAAAAAGGATGTCCAAAATCCCGTTCATAAAAAAGACGAACTCGGGTCGGATTCGTTTTCACGCAGAAAACAGATCCGAAAAGTGATGCACTAATCGGAAGGTTCCCGGAGTTTGGACGTTCGGATCGAGCTAAAATTTTGTGGGGTGGTAGATATAGGAATTCCGCAGCCGATCAAAGGTTGGATGTTCCAAAGGACGTCCGAGCTAGAAGCTAGACACCACGCCCTAAACTCGTCCAGATTCCCGTCCAGATTTGACAGGGCTCCGGTATATCGCGGGCCAGAGATTCCTCTATTGGAACTCGACGAAATTTTCCAGGGTTGTTGTAGACTCAATTCCGCAAAATTCCACCAAAGCAATCGTTAAAACGACACTTGAGGAGGCGGTGGCGGCGGATACAAGTTCGTTGTCCAGAAAAACAGCACGGTCGCCCGAGGGCAATGTTGACGTTGAGCCTCCGAGCTCCCTGGATGATTCCTCCATGATCTTGATAGAGATCGGATTCGATGTTAATTAAGGGACCCGTACGAACATGACGATCGGAGATGGAGTACGGTCCTCGGTCGAGCCAAGGTGACCAGTCGAGCCAGCGATGAAGATGCCGGCGTCGCAGTTGACCTGCGGGCGAGCCATTGATCCGTTTGCCGATCACACAGCGAAACTCTCAATGAAAGCACCAATGTCGGTGTCAAAACCGGCGGATCTCGGGTAGGGGGTCCCGAACTGTGCGTCTAGGATCGATGGTAACAGGAGGCGGGGGACACAATGTTTACCTGTGTTCGGCCCTCTCGATGGAGGTAATACCCTACTTCCTGTTTGATTGATCTTGATGATATGAGTATTACAAGAGTTGATCTACCACGAGATCATAGAGGCTAAACCCTAGAAGCTAGCCTATGATTATGATTGTTGTATATCTCTATCGACTAGTTTGGCCTCGGTTTATATAATGCATCAGAGGCCTAGGATAACAAGAGTCCTAGCTGAATACGCCGGTGGGGAGGAGTCCTTGTATTGATCGCCAAGTCTTGTGGAATCTTCCTTGTATGTGGCAGCTGTCCAAACTGGCCCATGAGTATACGGCCATGGGGGTCCTCGGCCCAATCCAATTGATCGGAGACGACGTGATGAGTACCCCCTAGTCCAGGACACCGTCAACTGTGGTGGTGGTGGAGGAGGAACAAGAAACGATGGTGATGGAGGTGGAAGAAGAAGATGCGGTGGTGATGGTTGTAAGGTTGTAAGGTTGTCAGAGCCAAGACACCGAAGCATGCCAATCGATATGGACTCCGGCGAGGAAGAAGAGCTGGTGGTGCGGCTCGAGGAGAAGAACAAGGCCAAGGGCACCCACCGCTCCAACCGCCTTTAGGTTCGCCGAGGCTAAGAGCTAAGACTATTGTGTAAGATTTACCCCCAATCCCCCATTACCCTTGTATTGAATCCGGAGCGGGAACCTCAAATCTATCAGCACTACGAAGTCATGACGATGTTATGATCACTCCTATCGCCATTTACCCTGATTCCCCATTCCCCTAACGTGGATCGAATGTGAATAAGTAAGTGAGGAGGTGAAAAAAGTGCTTACCGCCATTGCTAAAGTGTCGGAGGTGATGATGCGGATGCCGGTGAAGGGGCCGCAGGTCACCTTGCTGTTCTCCCATGTGCTCAACGCCACCGCCGCCGTTGTCGTCGTCGGTGAGAGTGGAGAGAGGGGAGAGGGAGCGGTGAGGGGGCAATGAGGGTAATAACTGTCGGCGCTTTGGGAAGCAACGCGGCTTCTCGAGCGTGGCTCTTCACTTGCACCCCCCGCCTCACCACATGCATCGCACGGGCCTGGCTCTGGAGAAACTATCGATTCCAATGTTTCTAGCGAGACAGACCCAGAGGTGCTTTGAGTTTCGTGTTATGCAGGCCCAGCAGTGAACACAGGCAACCAAACGATCCACAATCTTCTCGCGCGGGTCTGGTTAGCCTATATGCAAGCAATCAAACGCGTCCTAAGTGTTAGCACGCAGCAAAGTAGGCTTCTTGGTTGCGTTAACACCATCATCATGCCTTGCTCCCAGCGATGCTTTATACTCCCTCCGTCACAGTTTAGAAGGAACAGTTAAATTTGCGTGCGTTTCCACAATAGACAAGGTTTAGGGCCCATTGCATTTATTTCTAGTAGCTAATTAGTACTCCGATATACTAGTATTTCCATATGCATGCGTAGTGTGAATGCTATTTTTTAACCTATCTCACTATCAATAGATAACCACCTAGGTCCCAGAGAATTTTCAAGCGTGCATTTTAAACCGTGACGGAGGGAGTATCAATATATAGGGTCAATAATTAATTTTGTGTGTAAGACTGGTGATTGGACATACATTGTCTTGGCACTACTCATGTATTGGAAGATTTTTTTTTCTTCAAAAAGGATGTACTGGAAGATGGGACCGGATTAAACCCAATGTGGTATATCTTTGATCATGATGTGATTTGGTAGGCGACTGCGAGAAGGGATGGAGAAATGACCACTTAGTTCAAACTCGGTCGAGTCTCGCTCCATTCGGTGTTTGACAAGGCCAGCCGTCACGTGACGCGTGAAAACCATCTGGGTTTTCCTATTCGATTCGGGTTTTGCAGTTTCATTTGAACTGCAAAATCGTTTAGGTAGTTTTCCTTTCATAAATTAGTATAAAAACGTTTAGAATACTACTTAGCAGTGATCAGTTTATATAGGGAGTATTTTTTTTCTCATGGTACCTACGCCGAGGTGTGATAGTGACAAATGATAACCTTTTTTTTTTTTTACGTCAACAAATGATAACCTTGTTCGTTGCAATTAGTAGAGAAGCAAAAAAATGTTTCTTTGTCACGGATGATAAAACGATTAAACATATTTTTCTTCCAAGGCGACTTTGCGAGTGCTACATGGACCCTCATCGATGTCGTGTCCAACTTGTACCCACCATGTAATATTGCTAAACATGTTTGGTCACTGGCTAGATGGGGTTTCACACAAGTATTGCATGCTTATTATAGTGGCAGCATCAAGATTTATTTGGTTGCACTCGCTACGTAGAAGTGACTTGGTTTTCAGTCGTAATAAATCGTTTCCACCGCAATTTATCTACTGATGTATGCACTGGCTCTGTTTGCTGTTTGTGGTACACTTCGTTGACAGAAGCATCATCTGTTGTTCACGAAGGTGTGTCCGTGGTTACAGCAGATGGCCAAGGATGTTTTTGCCCACATGGGTGACGACATGGTCTTCGGATAGGTCCCCCACCCCCTTCGCCAAAGTCTTAGTTTTGATCTTATATGACTTTCTGGATTAGTACTTTGTTTGGGTGGTGTGAAGTAAACTGTCTCAAAATTATGGTTAGGTGGAAAGTTTTTTTTAGTTGTGATCAACCGGTAAATCGGCCTTGTACAAGCTTTTGTAATATTTACTCTGAATAAATACTCATGATGTTTTAATATATAAGGCGTATTGATTTTTTCAAAATGTGGAACTTCCCTAACTTTAAACAAGTTTACAAAGGAAAATATCAATATCCGAAATACCAAATGATTATCATTAGATTCGTCATGAAATATATCTTAATATTTTATTTATTTAGTTGTCTAGATTTTGATATATTTTGCGATGAACTTGATCAAACATACAAATATTGACTTTGAAAATAAATGTTTACTCATATTTTGAAAACGAGGGAGTAGTTCACATAGCATGTCATTTTCTTCTTCAAGATCATGTACATGAGAAGTAATGGCTGTGGCTATGTGCATCACTTGATATAGAGAGGGTAATATGGACGCGAATTTTTGGCTCCTTGGTGCTTCACCCCCTATATAAACATTAAATTCAAAAAAATACAAAGGAAATAAAAAAAATATGGGATATCAAACATGGGTGTTCAATCTACTCCCGTGCGAAGTTCCGCGAAGAAATGACATTCGTGGTACTCTCCGTAAAAAGACAAAAATATCCTATGTAGCAAAAGAACCTGTTTGGATGGATCATAGGTCGGACCGTATTTTCTTTGTCTCAGATACTTCTTTTTGGTGAAAACCGTATTTTCTTTGTCACGGATACTTTTTTTGGTATTTTTTCAAAAAACTTCACACCCAAGATTCTAGATTCTTTTGGAATTTTCTGGTATTTTTGAATTTGATGTTCATATAGGAGGGTGGAGCTCCTGTGCATTTTCCGGGTAATCCTCCTTTTCGAAGAAAAAATGTGCATGACAAGAATCAGCCACTGGCTCTAGAGCCATGAGTACTGAAAAACTCTCTGCATACATGCACAAATAAAATAGTAGTATATCAAGTAGTATCAACAAGGACCAACCACAGAAGCATATATGATGCAAATCCTAGCACAACGCCTACTATGTCCAAAGAATGAACTCAGCAACAACCCATGTAGTAGTAAAAATTAAGCAGCACGGACGAACCCCGCCACTGACCTCTCTCATTAGTCTCTCGCTCACAAAAGTATCATCAGGCCACCGGAGACCGCCACCGCCAGCCAACTGGCCACACTGACGCCGGCGCGGTGCGACGCGCTCTTGGACCCCGCCTTGGCCTCCGCGCTCGCCGACTTCCCCGACGCCGGGCTAGGCGCGTCATCAGAGGACTTGGCGTCGGCGGGGGCGGGTGCGGGCGCCGGGGCCAGCGGCGGGTCGCTCTTGAAGAGCTGCATCGGCAGCAGCACCTTGTCGACCTCGTAGACGGCGACTGGGCGGGTGGAGTAGACACTGCTGCTGATCTTGGGGTTGGACCACATGGACTTGATCCGGATGCTGCCCATGTTGTCGGTGAGGTTGAGCGTGTACTGCGACCCCGCGAAGGTGGCCACCGGGTTGAGGCTGCTCAGCTTGTTGAACTCGGCCAGCGAGTAGTACTTGGGCAGCGCGTGGTACAGCATCAGCGACTTGAGCTGGTCGCTGGTGAGGTTGGCGAACGTCGTCGTCCTCAGCGCCGCGAACGCCGAGTCCTTGGGCACGAACATGGTGATCCCCTCCTTGGTGTCGTTCGCCTTGCTCTGGAAGGTCTCCAAGACGTTGGTCTTCTGGAGGTAGTCCAGGAAAGTGTGGAACGGGCCGGCCACGCTCAGGAGGTCCGCGAGGTCCACGTGGCGCGGCGCCGGTGCCGGTGCCGGTGCTGGGGACGGCGGGAGGACGGCCGCCGGCGGAGCAGGGGGGCTCTTCGTCTTCTGCGCCAATGCTGGGGAGGAGAGCACGGCAATGGCGAGCATGGCCACGGGCAAAATGCCTGCTCTGAGCTTCATCCTGAAGGTCCCCTGCTTTGCCTAAAATCCCTGAGGTCAAGCAAGAACAACCAAGAATTAAGCACTGAATTTTCTCTTCGCGTATTTCACAAGAACCTGAATTACCTAGTCTGGAAATTCTAACCACAAAAACGCAGTAATTACTTAATTTACTGGCAAACAACAGGAGATTTAAATTGCGGTTCCTGGTTTATGCAGGAACAGTAAGTCGCAGTTCTTCCGATTTCTGCACAATTTCCGAGAACTGCAAGGCGTTTCACAGCACCATGAACTAGTGAGATTTCAAGAAGCATGCAGCTTCTCGATCTGAAAGGATTTGTGGTTCAGTTAGATCTTTCATCAAGAGCTAATTTACTAGGCATTTCCCTATCACCAAGAGGGACAAATATAGAGACGCGGGGGGAAAACATTCCAGACTCGATCTAGCAGAATTGACCGGCATTACAGAACATGTGCTACCTACCAAAAATAAAATATAAGGCGGCAAAAACTGCTACTCAGCATGAACTGAACAGTCCTCTTACGTCCTGCAGATCTCAGCATCATGGATGGAATAAATTGCTCCAGAGCTGAAACAATGGCAAGAACAGGGAAACCCAACAAATTGCCCATTCCTGAATCCGAGAGCAGGGGCCAAAATTACACTGCATTTCGTTGCTTCGGCTGAAAATAAGAGCCACGAAGGTACACAACGCGAAGATCTGTTCTTCCTTGGGCCAAGAACTGGGAGAACAGATCCAAATGCAGCAATGTACGCGCCTGTGAGCTAATTTTTCGAAAATCGAGCGCCCCTAAGCTCAGATTGCAAACACATGGAGACCCAGAAAAGCGTAAGGAAATTTGAGCATTTGCGCCACAGAGTTGGATTGAGATGTGAAGGACAGGTTACTGAGACTGACCTGAGCGAGTGCAGAGCCGGGGAGCAGTGAAGGCAGCACGAACAGGGTGAGGTGGGGTGGGGGAGAGAGATAAGAGGGAGTGTGCGTTTATATAAAAGCTGTTGTATGGGGAAGAGTAAAAGATAATGCCATCATGGATGGCAGCTGTAGATGAGTTAGTAGACAGGAGAGAGAGAGAGGTGGCAGCTGTTGATGAGAGAGAGGGGGGCCGCAGGCTAGTGTGTCGGCGGCTGGGTGAGGGCCAGTTTTTTTTACTCGATTATGAAGAATTACGGTATGGAAAATCATAGTTGTAAAAATACTCATTTCTTACCTAGGTCTCGCCTAGAATCGACCCAGAATCGAAGTGCATTTTAGAATCGTTAAAAGTTGACGATTCTGCGAATCAACCTGTGGTTGAGTTGGTTAGGTGGATAGTGGTATCCCCAACCCACCAGGGTTCAAATCCTGGTGCTTGCATTATTCCTGGATTTATTTCAGGATTTTCGGCGATGCGCTTTCAGTGGGAGCAGACGTTCCCGTCGACGACGAGACGCCTACGGTGACTTCGTAAATCTCAAGATGATATGCCGGCTCAGTCTCTCACAGGGGTAGGGTGTGCGTGTGTACATTCATAGGGATGAGTGTATGCGCGTGTATATGCGCGCTTATGTTTGTACTGATGCTCAAAAAAAAATTAACGATTGTCGCCAGCCCCTTAAAAGAAAACGAGCACCCCTATTGAACAAAGTATTTATGCCCAAAATGCCACTCGGGACGAGTGAATGGCAAAAAGTTATCACATTACGGGCTATCATTGCAAAAAACTACCATTTTTTGATTTTCTTTAAAAACTACCAGAAAAGGGGTGTGTTGTTCCAAAAAACCCTAGTGGCTGAACCGTTACAGTTTAAGCGCGGTTATGACACGTGGGGCCCGCCCGTCAGGGTTCTGTCGACGAGAGGCTGGCGGCGCGCGTGATGACGCCGCTAGAGCACGCCGTCCCAACCAGGTGCTTAGTCACCCACTCCCACTCTCGCTCACTCTCGCTCACCCACTCCTACTCTCTCCTCCCTCGTTCTGTTCTCCCCTTCTCGAGAGCTCGCCATTGTCGTCGACCACCTCCCTTCCTCGTCGTCGGCCAGGATGCCTTCTTGGAATGATGGAGATGAGAGCTCCGACGATGACAGCATGCGGGGCATCCTGATGGACATGGAGTACTTTGTAAGTCTCACCCTCTTCCCTTTGCCATTATTTAGGGATAGGGTTGAATCGATTTGGGAATTAGGGTTGATGATATGCACATTTGTATGGATGGATTCCTTTGGTTGAGGGTTTGGTTTAGCCAGTGCTTGGTGGATCTGCAACTAATGGATGCATTGGTTGTCTGATCTACCTTGTACTGCATGTAGGACACACCTGATACCATCCCTGAGCCACAGTTGTGTGGTGCTCCCATGGAGGAAGTTGCCAAGTGCACTCTGCACCAGATGATGCCTAGGAAGTGTGTTGCTTTTGAAGGTGCTAACACCGGGATGAGGTTCTATGGACGCCTTGTTCAGGTGAGTAATGTAGTAAATCAGTAGCTCGTTGTTATCTGAAGTGAGTGTCCCTTATTTGCAGAGAGTGGTTTTGTACTTGATATATGAAGTCAGTGATTCATTTATGCTTTGTGGTTATCAGGTTTAGTGGATTCGGTTATGCTGGATGGATTCAATTATTGTGTAGTAGTTTGATGTTTGCAGAAAGTCAGTGATTCAATTATGCTAAGTTTTGGTTTCCGTTTGCATTAAGTATAGTGCAGAAATGCTCTGTCTTTGTAGCTAGAGTGCAGAAATGCTATCTATCTCTATTTTAAAATAGTTGGCACTGGATTGAGTTATGAATGTGTATATATCCTCTCTAGCTTTACTATGTATATATCCTCTGTATAGTGTTTGTATTGAATTGCATAGATTTCTGAATTTTTACATATCCTCCTTGTATATTAACTCTGTTTTAACTGAATTTAGTACTGAATTTATGCATTTTCTTAAGTATGTGTTGTCTGATCAAACTTAATTTATTTCTAAATTTAATATTATTGTTTGACTTAGCAGGGAGGTGTGAACTGTGGTGTAGTTAAGTGGGTTGATCCAGTCCACCCCGATATACTGAAGAACTGCCTCATCAAGTTGTGGGAATTGTTCCATGAGCAAAACCTTGGCAGAAATTCAAGACAAGAATGCATATGATGCTGAGTTAGCCAAGTTGATGAAGGAGAAGGATCACCTGTGTTAGGAGTATCAGAAAATGGTTGATGCTGTTTCCAAGATGTTTGACTGGCAGGATGGTGTTGGCAAGGTGGACTACCACAAAGCAATGGGTGCTGAGAAATTTGAGAAGTAGAATGAAGAGCTAGAGATGGAGATGAAGATGGAGAAGCTTAGGCTAGCAAAGGAGCAGAGGTGTATCCTTCAGGCTTAGGCAGACATAATTCACAATACTAGGAAGGCTATGAAAGAGATCAAGGTGGACATGGATCTTCTTGCACAAGAGAAGAAAGAGTTGGATAAAGTTGCAGCCGGTCTGCTCGATGCTGGCCACGGGAGCAAGAAAAACTTGAGCAAATCAATGCCATACTAGAGTCATGAAGATCAGACTATGGTTTGTAAGTAAGTTGGCCTACTATATATAACAGGCCTTGCAAGTTGATGGTGGTTGTTGTATATTTTGTGTAGCACTATATGAATTGCTTAAGTTATGGTAACTGGAGTGAAGGGAGGTGCCAATGTTTAAGTTAAGGTTATGTTAAATGATGCAGTGTTGAGAACCTATCTTAAGTAATGCAGTGAAGAACTATTTTATTAGTTCTAGTTGTTTTAATGAAGTGAATAAGTGTTTTAGTGCTCTTGCTATTTTATTTTGCAGTTGGGCTTAATGTCTCACTTATCCAATGTGGGCCTGGAACTGGGCTGATATCCAAACTTGCAGCCTGCCTACCAGCACCCAGTGTCCATCTATAAATCCCACCCTAAGCAAGAAACCCTATTGTAACCCAAACCCCTACCTTCTCCTCCCCACAGCCGCCAGAGAAATCCCTAGATCCGTAGCCCAGTGGGCATGGACCCTGGAGAGGTCGTAGATGTAGAAGAGGAGGTGGCCATGGGAGACATGCATAGAGAGGGAAGAAGAGCAATAGAACATAGGAGGGAGAAAGCCAATGGCGGCAACTAGATACAGGCATGAGTATTGCCGTCGTCTGGCTGAGAAGATCTTGGCAGCTCGCAACCGCAAGGGCAAGGAGCAGTTCTTGGAGGCCTTCGCCAATAGCTCTAACCCTAGTGATGATGATATCATCTACTGGGCAAGGAGGAGGGCAACTTTCATCCATTTCAAGTAACTGGGCACAGGTGGACCAAGAGTTTATACCCATGAGGAGTGCTCTGGTTATGTTTTATTAATCCTTGATCTATGTACGAATGATTCCCTGATGTGTTGAAGGATCTAACTATATGTACTGATATATGTATTGAAGGATCTATCTATATGTATTGATCTATGTATGAATGATATACCTAGTATTATGTATTTGAATGAAAGGATGGATTGTTTCTATGTATGAATGAACTCATAAATGATCTATCTAGTTTTATGAATGAAAGCATTTTTTATGTGGATGGATGATTTATATGTGGTTGACAAGCTGCCCCCCTAGATGGCCTACATAGGCCATTTCAGGGTTGGTCGACAAGTTGCCCCCTAAGATGGCCTAATTAGCCATTTTAAGGTTGGTCGACAAGTCCCCCCCCCCCCTAGATGGCCTACTTAGGCCATCTTAGGGTTGGTCTACAATTGCCCCCAAGATGGCCTAATTAGGCCATTTTAGGGTTGGTCGACAAGTTTCCCCCCTAGATGGCCTAATTAGGCCATTTTAGGGTTGGTCGACAAGTTTCCCCCCTAGATGGCCTAATTAGGCCATTTTAGGGTTGGTCAACAAGTTTCCCCCCTAGATGGCCTAATTAGGCCATTTTAGGGTTGGTCGACAACTCCCCACCCCCTCCCCAAGATGGCCTAAATAGGCCATTTTAGGGTCGGTCGACAAGTTGCCCCATAGATGGCCTAATTAGGCCATTTTAGGGTTGGTCGACAACTTGCCCCCCAAGATGGCCTAATTAGGCCATTTTAGGGTTGGTCGACAACTTGCCCCCCAAGATGGCCTAATTAGGCCGTTTTAGGGTTGGTCGACAAGTCCCCCCCCCCCCCCAAGAAGGATCAACATATCGAACAATGATCAACATATCATATCAATTCATATCAAACAATGACCAACATCTAACATAGTCAGGCTCATATCAAATCAAAATAGTTCAGAGAACAGCATGACACCACAATACTTAATTGTTCCAAGCAGTTCAAACAAACATTGTTCAGGGAAACCAACAGAGTTCAGGGCAACAAACAAAGATAACAAACTAACTGTCCCAAGCATGCATAACAAACATAGTTCAGGGCATGACAAATATATGTGTCATAACCATATTACAACATATTCAATGGTTGCCACTAGCTGTGAAATACAAATCAAATTTTCTTGGGGCCTTCCGCTTCCTCTTTGAACCAACACCTGCTTGACCTGAGGTTGATGTTGCCCTTGGAGCATTGAAACCTCTTGCAACTCTTGATATGTTGTTCTTTTGCTCGAGATGATGCACTTGACCTGGTGTTGTTGGCTGGTGCTGAAGTTGTTGGGTACTTTCTCTTTCTTGATCCTGCTGTTGAGACTGTAGTGGCAGCAGTGGTTGCTCTTGTTGCAGTCAGGGGTGTGGCAATAGATTGGGTGGCCCTAACTGAAGCTGCAACTGATTTTCTGGCCCTAACTGCATTTGTTGAAGCTGTAGCAGGACCAGAAGCCTGGCTGGCAACAGATTGGGTGGCCCTAACTGGAGGTGCACTTGCTGTAGGTGGCATGGGTGGTGCTGAAGCTTCTCGGTAGGATGCTCTGTTTTCCTACAATTAAAAAAGTAGCAGGTGAAAAGATTGATGCATTAATATTTGTTGCAGAATGTTAAGAAATATTGTGCATTCGCTTAGTTACCTGGTGGTTGGTGCATGTTTTTCCTTGTCATAAACTTGGCATTTAGCCTGTCTTCACAGAGTGTCCACCCGTGGCCTTGCTTCCCACAGTTACTGCATGTTATTGTACCCATCCTTGATGTATCCTTTGGAGCTGGCCCTTCAAATTCACCCTTTCTCCTAGTTGTCTGCTTCTTCCCTTTCTTCTCCCTAAATACTGGCGGTTCAATGTCTGGTGTGTAGGTGTTGGGCCAAAATTCAGGCCCAGGAACAGGATAGATGATGTGCTGGTATGCAGCCTTATACATTTCCTTCTTAAAGAATGGATGCACATAATCTTCTGGGTGAACTTTTATCTTCTGCATTGCAGTTATTGCATGGTGGCAAGGTGATCCAGTCATGTCCCATCTCCTGCAAGAGCAGGTCCCTTCATTCAGCTTCACACAGTAAGTGTTCTCTCCACTAGTGACTTGCCAGATGTTGGGACCAACCATGTTTGCTTCACAATATTTAGCCCACTTCTTGCTCTCTTCAAGCTTCTCCATGTATGGGGTTATTTCCCACCTACAGCTCTCCATTTTCTCTCTGATGCCCTTGTACTTAACCATTAGTTTGGTCCTCAACCCTTCAAACATGGTCTTAATTGGTTTGGACCTAACATCTAGAATCATTTTGTTGAAAACCTCACTAAGGTTGTTCACAACCAAGTCAGTCTTGCACACATGATCCATTGCATATCTAGCCCAATACTCCTTAGGGATGCCATTCAACCACATGTAGGTGGTTCACATGCTACTTTCAAACCAGCCATTCCTTCTCTGTGACCATGTTCAGTGAAGGAATAGCTAGCTTTGTCAACCCATTTCTTAAGTTCTTCTACTCTAAAGCCAGCTGACTGGAAGTTGGCATATATGTGTCTAAGGCAATATCTTTGTGGGGATTGGGAAAATACTTCATTAATTGCCTTAAGAAGGCCCTGTTGTTTGATTACATAAGCAAATAATAAGATAACTATAGCATAATGGCTATGTGCATAAGATTAAGGCAGAGTCGGAGAAAATACCTTCTGCATGTCAGACATGATGGTGTGGTTCCCAAATTGGTTACTGGTGCCAATGCAGACTCTAAGTTAGTTTAGAAACCAGGTCCAGATGGGACCATCCTCTTTGTCAACCACCCCAAAAGCAATTGGGAAGACATTGTTGTTCCCATCTCTCCCTGTTGCTGCCAATATTTTTTGACCTATGGATAACTTGATGAAGCAACCATCAAGTCCTGCATAAACACTGATATTTAGGGTCAAACTAAATAACTATGTCCAATAGTTACACTTCAAAAAGGATTACATCACTGAAATTTACCTATGAAAGACCTACAACCAGCAAGGAATCCATCCTTTGACGCCTGGAGGCAGTAGAACATGTAATTGAACCTTGGTGTGGGGGTCGGGTTCAAAGGATCCTCAAAAGTTGTCACCGTGCACCTGCTTCCAGGGTTTGTGTCAAGCACACATTGTAGGTAGTCCCTCAACCTAAGATACTGCTTTCTATGATCACCTTGCACAACATCAACAACGACCAGTCTTGCCCTATATGCCAAACTCCTAGGTACATGCACCCCAAACTTCTTTTTAGTATGTTTCAGAATTGTCTCTACATCAGCCTTTACATTTGATCTAATTGTGTCCTCCACAGCCTCTGCAACCCACTCTGCACTCACCTTGGTACTCTCTCCACTAGCTCCACAACTATGATCCAGGTGGCACTTCTTGATTGTGAATGTATCTTCATGGTCTACTTTGGAGGCAGTTATGAAAAATTCAGAACCATTCTTCCTCTCCGGGCACAACTGCTCATTCCTATGGTACTGAAAGTTTCTCAAAGTCCTAACATGAAAATTTCTCAATGTCTTTCTTAACTCATAGACATTGGTGAAGCAAAGGTCCTTGCACAACTTCTCACGTGCATTAGGTAGATTTGGGTCATACCATTTCCTCTCTTTCTTCTTCTTCAATCTTCTCTTCCTTCTAGAAGGTAGTCTTGGAACCTCTCCAACTGAGTCAAAAATTCCCACATCACCAGGGAAGCAATATTCATCAGGTTCAGGTACAAAATCTTGAAACTTGGGGATCTCTGGCTGACTGTGAGCTCTGGAAGTAGGACCTGGATTTACTGTTGCTCTTCAAACAGGCTTCAGTTTCTCACGCCTGCCTTTTTCCACAGTTCTCTCCTCTCCACTGTCAACCTCTTTCTCCTCCTGCCAAAACTCTGAAACATCACTGTCACCTTCAAACTGTGGTATGTCTTCTGCAGTATCTATTTCTTCTTCATTTACAATATTTTCTTCACCTCTCTTCCAAGCCTTGTAGGACATCTTTATCCCTCTATAGTCACCCCTATCAATCTCAAAGTCTGAGGATGATTTGTCAATATCATCATCTGGTACACCATCAGATCCATCTTCATCACCAGCTTGCCCATCATCACCACCAGGAGCTTCTGTAATGTTCAAGTTGCAGCTTTGTTGCATGCTCACATTAACTTCAAGAGGTTGTACCACTTCATCTTGTGACAGACTTAACACAAAACCAGGGCCCCCGACCAGACTACCTATTGGAACTTGTTCTTCACAAACATTGCGAGTCCTGTTAAATTCAACATCTCTATCTTCATTTTCCTTGTCCACAATGATATTCAGCACTGTGAAATCAGAGTGGTCTATCATTTCTTCAACTGCATCTTGACTGCCCAGAAGCAATAAACCTTCCTGTCCAATTCCTTCTCCGTTTACCCAGTACATGTAGTCATCTGACCCATAGCCTTCAGTTTTAGTAAGTGCTATCAAGTTGAGAAAAGTGATGTCTGAAACAAAAAAACTTCTTTCCATGTTATCTCTGCCCTGGAAATGCAGCCTCAGCTCCCAAATTTCATCATCCAGCCTGAATTACATAATATGTTATTTCAAAAGCCCAAATAAGTGTTTTTTGCTACAAAATTCAGTTCACACTAACTAAAAAGTACAGTAAGGAATCTCAATCCAACAAATGCTTCTCTGAATCCACCATGCATTTCTACTAAATCCAACTAATCCTTCAATTCAAAATGCAAGTGGTGCATCCAACTAACTACTCTGAACCAGTGCATGTTCTAATATGAATCACAACTGCATTAACCTAGGGTTGGTAAAAAACCTAACTAAAGATTACCTGAACTTTGAACTAAACTAGCACTATAATGAATTCAACTAGGGTATGTTAAAGGAGCTGATGAAGAGAAGAAAAAAATCTTCACCCCTCCAAATGAAGAGGCCGAGTGGTGGGAGTTTGCCGGATGCACGTTGTCGGTGTCAAAACCGGCGGATCTCGGGTAGGGGGGCCGAACTGTGCGTCTAGGCAGATGGTAACAGGAGACAAGGGACATGATGTTTTACCCAGGTTCGGGCCCTCTTGATGGAGGTAAAACCCTACGTCCTGCTAGATTAATATTGATAATGTGTGTTACAAGAGTGGATCTACCACGAGATCAAGGAGGCTAAACCCTAGAAGCTAGCCTATGGTATGATTGTTGTTCGTCCTACGGACTAAAACCCTCTGGTTTATATAGACACCGGATAGGGTTAGGGTTACACAGAGTCGGTTACAATGGTAGGAGATCTACATATCCGTGATCGCCAAGCTTGCCTTCCACGCCAAGGAAAGCCCCATCCGGACACGGACGAAGTCTTCAATCTTCTATCTTCATAGTCTTGGAGTCCGCCGATGATGATAGTTCGCTATCCGGACACCCCTAGTCCTAACTCCTCAAGAGTCTCTGAACCAGGCTTCAATGACGATTTAGTCCGGCGCGATATTGTCTTCGGCATTGCAAGGCGGGTTCTTCCTCTGAATAATTTATAGAAGATTGTGAACAGCAGATAGTGTCCGCTCGCAAAACAAGTTCCACATAACACCGTAGAGAGAATAATTTTGCACAGATCTGCTGACGATTCCGGCGTGACATCACACCACGGCCGCTTTTTATATGAATCGTTTTTTTGTTCCACCTCGGCGTGCTTAGCGAGGCGGTTTCTTGGCACGCCTTATCAAAGCGTAGATCGTGCCCTCTTATTCCGGATTCTCATCAATACGGACGTGGTAACCCAACCGCGTTCGCTGGCTGCCTTCTCTATCAAAGGCGAGTTCTAGTCGACCACGGGTGGGCTCTTGGTATTCAACCTCTTTATAACGAGACCAAGGCCCTCTCCTTTTACACCTCTATCGAGTTCGCCTCGTGCTTCGAAGTTCCAACACCCAAAGCTTGATTCAGCGCTTGGACTTTCGACGATGTCCGCTCCGACCAAAGATGGCCGATGGATGTCTTCCTCCGTCACGTAAGAAGACGTGCTAAGGCTGCGAGACGCCAGTATCACTACAAGAAATATGTCAACTTATGACCTTCATCGGTGACCTGGAAGAATTGGTCATAGATTTATGACCATTTGAGACCAATTGGTCAAAAGTCGTTCGAGGGCTCCAAACCCTAAACCATTGCGACCATTTTGGTCGAAAGGTCATAATTTCCTTACATGAAATGGTCATAAAGCTAACAGCTAGTCCGCTGCCTTATTTCTAGTTGTTAACGACCAATATAGATGGTCATAGCCTTGTAAATTGTGGTGGGTTGCTATGACTAGGCGCCACCTCATCGGTTTGCCTATGTGTCATGTCCATGTGGCAGTTTTGCCCTAGGTTGTGAAGCAACCTATATTTCTGTCATTCCCAAAATTCCCAAAAAATCTCATAAATTCTTTGGGTCATATCTTTGTCAAATATGTAAAAACTTCCTTGCCTAGTTCAAAATAATTCAAAATATTCATTTTCCTATTCTGTTTAGAGTAACAGCCAGAAGGAAGTACCACTTTGGCATGTCCAAATAGTATTCATTTTCTACAGTGCTTTCCTATGCCCAAATAACCATCCTCCACCAAATGCCAGCTCAATCCATTCATTATTTTGAGCCGAGCTACAACATTTGTATTTATGTCCAGTGTGGTGGTTTGCAAAGCAAGTACCACCTAGGCTCCTCCTTTTGAGCTGAAAATTTGTGAAAACGGTCTTCTTAGTAACTGATCATCCTCAGCCAAAACTCACTCCCATTAGCCATGTACATTTCCCGTACCGCTAATCAAACACTTGGCTGCTAATTCATGTTTGAGCATCGATTGGTCTCCTCGTGAGAATCTTATGTTGTAATTTTCATCCTAGCACCAACCTGGGGAGTGCCCCACCCACTAGACATGCCTAGGCCGCCCAGAACACATGGCAACGCCACGGTCACGCGGTGACCACGCGACGGGCATGCGAGTTCACGCGCCTAGAGTTGGGGCCCTCGCCACCGCCCAAACCTCGACGTATCGCCACCAAACCATGTATTTATGATTAAATAGGTCCTTATGTAACTAGAAATGATTTTTGGAAAAATAAATAGCAAACTATGAGGCATCTGCAGTTCAAATTTGACCCGCCCTCGGCCACCGCCCAAACCTCGACGAATCGCCACCAAACCATGTATTTATGATTAAATAGGTCCTTATGTAACTAGAAATGATTTTTGGAAAAAATAAATAGCAAACTATGAGGCAGCTGCAGTTCAAATTTGACCCGCTTCCAGCTGAATGGGCAGAAATTTGTCTTTTTCACCAGAGGTGGATCAAAACTTTTTACACCAGACCATTTTGTCAATTGTGCATTAAATATGGCCTAGTATTTTATAAAAATGATTTGGTCCAATTTTGCAACAATTATTTGGTAGTTCCTTCACAAAAAAACCTCCTTTCGGGCACTCGAAAAATGGAAAATGGTTTTTTCGTCCAACGAAAATGAAAACTTCCTTAGGCAACATTGTTTGATATTCCAATATGCACCCTTGTGCACAATATGAGATCATTTGAACAAACTATGCCATGAATGTGGCCATAAGATTGATCATTTGGCTTGAAAGCCATGAATCTTCACACTTGATAGCTCATTTCTGAGAACACTTTTTTAAAATAATTACCGTATTACAAGTTCATTATTTTTCCTGGAAACTTGGTCACATATAATGACACAATGCGAAGGTTTTCCATTTTTTTGATTTTTTTTGAATTTTTTATGCCCGTTTCAAAATGCGGTCAAAACGGCGAGAATGACCGTTCCTAGCTAGTGGTTGAATCTTGGAATTTTTTTGGTGTTTCTATGATTAAATAGATACTTATGTAACTAGAAATGATTTTTGGAAAAAATAAATAGCAAACTATGAGGCAGCTGCAATTCAAATTTGACCCGCTTCCAACTGAATCGGCGGCAATTTGTCTTTTTCACGAGAGGTGGATCAAAACTTTTTTCACCCAACCATTTGGTCAATTGTGCATTAAATATGTCCTAGTATTTTAGAAAAGTGATTTGGTCCAATTTTGCAACAATTATTTGGTAGTTCCTTCAAAAAAACCTCCTTTCGGGCACTCGAAAAATGGAAAATGGTTTTTTCGTCCAACGAAAATGAAAACTTCCTTAGGCAACATTGTTTGCTATTACAATATGCACCCTTGTGCACAATATGAGATCATTTGAACAAACTATGCCATGAATGTGGCCATAAGATTGATCATTTGGCTTGAAAGCCATGAATCTTCACGCTTGATAGCTCATTTCTGAGAAGACTTTTTTAAAATAATTGCCGTATTACAAGTTTATTATTTTTCCTGGAAACTTGGTCACATATAATGACACAATGCGAAGGTTTTCCAATTTTTTGATTTTTTTTGAATTTTTATGCCCGTTTCAAAATGCGGTCAAAACGGCGGAATGACCGCTCCTAGCTAGTGGTTGAATCTTGGAATTTTTTGGTGTTTCTATGATTAAATAGATACTTATGTAACTAGAAATGATTTTGGAAAAATAAATAACAAACTATGAGGCAGCTGCAGTTCAAATTTGACCCGCTTCAAATTTAATCGGCGGCAATTTGTATTTTTCACGAGAGGTGGATCAAAACTTTTTCACCCAACCATTTGGTCAATTGTGCATTAAATATGTCCTAGTATTTTAGAAAATGATTTGGTCCAATTTTGCAACAATTATTTGGTAGTTACTTCACAAAAACCTCCTTTCGGGCACTTTCGAAAAATGAAAATGGTTTTTCGTCCAAAGAAAATGAAAACTTCCTTAGGCAACATTGTTTGCCATTCTAATATGCACCCTTGTGCACAATATGAGATCATTTGAACAAACTATGCCATGAATGTGGCCATAAGATTGATCATTTGGCTTGAAAGCCATGAATCTTCACGCTTGATAGCTCGTTTCTGAGAACACTTTTTTATAATAATTGCCGTATTACAAGTTTGTTATTTTTCCTGGGAACTTGGCCACATATAATTACACAATGCGAAGGTTTCCCATTTTTTTGATTTGTTTTGAATTTTTTATGCCCGTTTCAAAATGCGGTCAAAACGGCGGGAATGACCGTTCCTAGCTAGTAGTTGAATCTTGGAATTGTTTTGGTGTTTCTCTGATTAAATAGATACTTATGTACCTAGAAATGATTTTTTGAAAAAATAAATAGCAAACTACAAGGCAACTACAATTCAAATTTGACCCGTTTCCAGCTGAATCGGCGGGAATTTCTCTTTTTCACCAGAGGTGGATCAAAACTTTTGACACCCAACCATTTTATCAATTGTGCATTAAATATGGACTAGTATTTTAGAAAAATGATTTGGTCCAATTTTGCAACAAATATATGGTAGGTCCTTCACAAAAAAACTCATTTTGGGCTCTCGAAAATGAGATGAAAATCGAAAATGAAAATGTTTATTTTGCAAGAAAACTCATTTCTCAATACACCTTTTTGAAGATATTTATATTTTTTCATGTTTGTTATTTTTTCTGAAAACCCGTTCACATTTTGGTGACACAATGAGAAGGTTTTATTTTCTTTTTGAATTTCTCAGGTCACAAAATAGCTGACATGATTTTAACATATTATTTTTAGACAACTATGACCAATTTAAATGGTCATAGCATCATACAGCATACTGATTCGTCTGTAGACGTTTCACGCGGATCGTGCATCATACGTCGTCGGATGCTCGTGGATCCAACGGCTGTCCTCAACCCTTCCACACCTAACACGAAACCCTAGCTGGTCATTTTCCATCCACCCCCCGCCTCCTTTCTTTCCCACATCCATCCATCTCCTCGCTGTCTCGCCCGACGGAGAGAGAGAGAGCTGCCTCCTCCCTTCCAGATCGCCGCTGGCACCTCCCTCCGCCGGAGCTGGCCGTCGTTCATGGCCTCCCGCACGCCCCTCCCCTTCCCCCACCCAAACCCTAGCTCAGATCCCCCCATCTCCTTGCGCCACCGCCCCCTCCCGATCCAATCCTCCCTCCCGCCGACGACCTCAACCAAGGACGAAGGAGATCCAGTCCTCTCCCTGCGCGGCAACCCTTCCTCCCACCCACCGCCTACCTCGCCGTCCTCCTCACCCACCGCCCACCTTGTCCCTCTCCTCACCATCTCTCCCTACCCTCCGCCTCTACCTCCTGCCTCGATCCCCCAGACCCAATCGACACAACCCCGCCGCCCGCACCCCGTACTGTCCACCATGGCCGCCTCCTCCTCCTCCCCGCTCCGGAACCCCACACCAACCCACCACCCCGTCGTGGGGGCGTGTCCGCGGTGGCTGTCCTTCCATGTCGTCTCCCCGGCGACCCCCACCCCGGCGACTCAGGTGCGTCCCTCCACTCCATCTCCTCCTCCTCACATCCCTCCCTCACTTCCTCACCTCGTGTTCTATCCCTCCCAGATCCAGGATGCCATGGACGAGATGGCCTCTTCCTCTTCCTTCACCGACACCGAGCGCCTCATCGGCGCCGCCGCCAAGAACCAGGTCGCCATGAACCCCACCAACACCGTCTTCGGTACGTGCCACCCTCCCTCCCTCCCGACCCGCTGTGTATCATGCGTCGTCTGTTAGATGAGATCTCCGTGGTTGCGTGCGGTCCCTGTTCTCTGCCAAGACGATCTGATATGATTTGTTCGAATAATCAGATGTGGCTGTTGCCGAATCCATCATGCAAAGCCACGCCTATGAGATTAATTACAGATTTATTATTGGTTCATATCTGCATGTGTGTTCTCTGTTGTTTGGCATGCTTGTAGTCCCTGCTTATGAGATTGTTCTATGTCGATTCTCAAATTAGATCCTTAGGAATGGATGGCTTGTCAATTAAGTTAGGATGGCTTGTCAATTTAAGTTAGGATGCCACCTTATGATTGAAAATATGTTGTAGATCTGGTCTTATTTAAATTAGATGTAGCAGCTGCTGTCGATTCTGTGTTGCAGTCCCGCTTCTCTTATCTATCACATAATTTTATTATTAGTTTATTAGCATGGCTGCTCTCTGCTTATACTTTGTCAAATGCTGTTATTTTTGTTGTTGTTTGTTCGCATGGTTCGTGAGTAGATCCTTCGAATGGAGGGCTAGAATTAAGTTGGGTGGTTGAAATTATGCTGCATATGAAAATTAGTTCTACTATGATATACTAGATTCTCAAGTTTTACATCCATCGAAAAAGACTACTTGAAACTATTTCTGCTGCTTGCACTTGTCAAACTACTTTTGTTGTTGTTTTCGTTGTCATACGACTCTAATCTCTCGCTGTTGTTGGTGTCAAACCGATGCTATGAACCCAGCAGCTCATATGACTCTATTGTTGTTCTTGACTGCTTTGTTTCTTTGTTGTAGGAGGAGCACACCTAGGAGAAGAAGGAGCACTCCCAGGAGAAGCTCTGCCTCTACATCCTCTACAAGCAGGCCACCCTTGGCCCCGTCAACACCGGTATATATACACATCTGTCCATCTTCTTATTACTAGCATCAATAATAGGTTTGATTTACTGTTGAAGTGCTTTCAAGTTTGGTTTGTGGTGCTGTATAAGCAGAGGGCTGACTGCATAATTGGTTTGTTGATCGTATGTGTTTGCTTGTGTGGCAGAAATCTGCCCTACATGTAGTAGCCGAGGCTGCTGTACGTTTTCTTTTCCTAATTTCTGCAGGATGCATTGCACGGAACAAAGCAGGCTCCGAAAGAAACAATCTGCATTTCTTTTTGTATTTTTAGAGCTCTGCACAATAATAGCCTTTGCAGTTTCGGAGTAGCTGCACGGTTCACGTTTCAATTCCATTCCTAGAGAATAAAGTTTTAATGGGATTACCGGTCCGGATGTGCCCTTATTGCTCTGCACAATAATCTGCATTTTCTTTTTGTATTTTTAGAGCTCTGCACATGAACAACCTTTGCACAACAACAATCTAATTATGTTTTTATCTACAAAGGATAACGCTAAACAGTTCACAGTTTCATTCACTAAATATTGCAAAGTCCAAAATCAATCCTATGCCAGCATGATAGTTAGATTAAACAATTCACAATCTACAAAATTGGAAATTTGAGAAGAAAACATTTCACAATCTACAGCAGAACTCTGTACTGTTTTATGTTGTTTTCCTTTTTTGTTTTATAACATGGATACATTGGCATGGTTCCTTGATTGGGTTTCCTTATGCATGCAGGTGACGGAAATGTGGTGTTTAGCGGGGTTTCTTCCTCAACTTCGGCGCCTCCCGCCCTGCCCGCCAGTGGCCGGTTCTGTCGCTTGTAAGACCAAGAGAGGCGATAGGAAGCCAGGTGAGGCATGGGATCCCCGGCGTTGTCGCTTGAAATCTCTTTTGCTTGCTTGGTTTTGTTGATGGTTTCGTTGGGTGTGCATGTAGGGGGATCTGCTGCGAAGGGAGATGGCCGGGAAGGGAGGCAAGGGGCTGCTTGCGGCGAAGACGACGGTGGCCAAGGGTGCCGCCGACAAGGACAAGGACAAGAAGAAGGCGCCTGTGTCCCGCTCATCCCGCGCCGGGATTCAGGTTTGCCCGCTCCCCAATTCCCCCTCTTTCCTGTAGCTATTTTGTGGACCGTTCTCGCGGGTGAATTGTTAGATCTCCAAGTGTTTCCTGCCGCGGATCTGGTTCCATGCTGCACCTTATGTTTGTACGAGATTTGTTTTAGAATCTTATTGGGTTCCGTTGTCAGTATTGATTATCGATTTGTAGTAATGATTATCGGTTAGCTGGTTCGTTTAGGTTGTCTCCCCCATCTTAGTCAGAGTTTGTTTGTTATGTTGTAAACTATGCCAGATCTATGTTTTGCACTCCTGCAATGTTATGACGAAGATATCGATTGCGTGCTTCAGTACCATGCACTGGCAAAAGTCCCATATTTTATTGATCTATTAACTTGTAGCTGTACCTTTTGAATTCTACCCACACTTGTACTGTACTATCGTGGGATCCGTTTACGGTTTTTTTCTATATAATAATAACATTGCTGGAGATAGGCATGTATTCTCTTTTTACAAGTAAGATTTAAGATGTGTTTATACTCTTCATGATCATCTGCCATGTAGTAATTGTTATTTTTTGTGACTTCTAAAAGCATCGTACTAGTTGAATTTGTGTTATCATTCTGAGAAGTTGTCCTTTTTATTGAATGGACTCTTCATAATATATTTGCTCCAGTTTTTTGATTCTTCTTTGCTGATTCATGTAACAGTATGCCCGACTATGAGCAAGAGCAAGAGCAGTGCATGTGCTGTTTGTAATTCTAATGAAGGAGCTCCATCTTGAAGAATATGGTGTTTGTAGAGCTTGTAAATTAGTTACTCCACTTGTAGAGTTATTTGTAGAGCAGAGCACCATTGTATTATGTGTTATTTGTAGAGCAGAGCTCCATATGTAATCTGGCTCTATCTTGAATCTGGCTGTTGTTATTTGAAGTATTATATGTGTTTTTGTCGCTGCCAATTTAAATATTGGTTATTTATTTACTGTCAAAATGAAATGAGGAATATGGCCCTAACAAGTCGGACCCACTTGCTAGAACCTAACAACTTGGAACCACTTATGAGAACATGATAACTGGGATTCAGCCCAGCAAAGAAATGGCCCAGAAAATACATGATCAAAAAGAAAATCAAGGGCCACGCAAAGAAATCAATAAGGCTGAATTGTTGGGCGGACCGGTAGCTAATAAAAGCATAGGAAAAAATACATTAAAAGGTCAATTGTTGGGCTAGGCCCATGTAGAAAATCGAATTGGACCGGGCTGAATCTTGTGCCACATCAGCTTGCCACGCTGGATGCCTACGTGGCCTGGGGGAGGTTGCTAGTGACCAAAACGCCACAATAGGAATATTTTGGTCGTAAATGTCTTTGACCATTCCAGAAGAAAGGTCGCTATAGTCAGTTTACGACGGCCGGCTTTTGACCTTCTGTTTTTGGTCACAAAAAGGTCATAAGTGGAAATTTTTGACCTTTCAGTGACCAATAGTGGTGGTCATAAGTTGACATATTTCTTGTAGTGTATCTAACCGGCGAGATCTCGCATAGGCTGCCTGCTCCAAGGCAGGTCATTCCCACTCCTGAGCCCGGTGAGAACGTGGTGTTCGTGTCTCACTTCCGTCGGGGTTTAGGCTTCCCGATGGACCCCTTTGTGAAGGGGCTCATGTTTTATTATGGGCTTGATTTCCATGACTTGAATCCGGAGTCCATCCTCCATATCTCGTCATTCATTGTTGTATGTGAGGCCTTCCTCCATATTACCCCTCACTTTGGATTGTGGCTCAAGACCTTCAAGGTGGAGACAAAGGCGATCAAGGGCAGCAAACAAAAGTGAGGGGCGGTCATAAGCAAATCTTGCTGGTGCTCCGTGGCCCGAGGGCTCTTTTCTAGAGGAGCTTGGTTTATGGCAACGGGAGTGGTTCTATATCACCGCTCCTGTGGGCACCAAATGGGCGGCGCCCTCGCCTTCGCCAGTCCACCACAGCGGCCAAGCGTCATGGGTCAACAAGGGGCTCGACTGGGGTTGTCCAGGGACCCCTCGCTGCAGGCCGATTCGAGATCTCCGGAAAGAGGATCAATCTGGTTGCGAGGGCGCGGTTTATTGTGATCTGGCGCCTTCAGCCCTGCAAACGTTGCCCCCTCCGCTAGGGAATTCAACCGAGGGACCACGAGCTCTCCAAAATTTTATGAGCACGACGCCCGGAGATGTATAAACTGTTCTTCGGATCACAAGAGAAGTGTCCGGACTTGACCGAGGACGCAGGACTAAGCTGCAATCGCCAGATACTCAAGTAAGTAGTCCTCAGAACCGGACAAGCTGTTCATTCATTTATTATACATATATGCCCTTTAAGGGAGCCGTTTTTGAACAGAGTGGATAGCCAAGGCAAAGTTGATAAGGTGTCCGGCTCCTCCGGAGACCATGCCGGATCCCATGTTGACCAAGATGTTGAAGGTCGCGCTTTTGAAGAAGGCGAAGAGAGGGCGGGGAGCAACCGCCTCTGCGAAGGAGGCTATCAAGGAAGGGGAGATTAAGAGTCCCTCCTTCCGAGGAGAGAAGAGGACCGCCTGTAAGATCCGGAGGTCAAGGCCTCAAAGAAAGGAAGGGAATCTTCGTCGGAGAGTCCGGCGCTGGGAAGTAACCCAGCCGCACTGTTTCCCCAAGGGGATCAGCCCTCCAGCGAGCCATAAGTAAAACGAAGGGGTCTTGTAAATAAGGAACATCCCTGTATTTATTTACGAAGATAATCGAAATTGTACCTTGTAGTTCGGACCTCAGCCCTTCTCAACGGAGCTCGTCTTCGAGGGATCTTCTTCCGGAGATGATGGAGAGCGAAACGCCTCCACCTGTCGCACCCTCATGTGAAGCGGATGACCCGGAGGTGTCGCCGCAGAGGGTTCCCCAAGTCCGGCGAGGCGGAAGGTCCGCGCCAAGTGGTGTCTTGATCGAGGAGCTGAGGGATTTTCTCGGGCGAGCGACTATCTCAGAAGATCACCGTGCTCTAATGGGTACGGTGATTGAAAGAATTGCATCTGCAGAGAGCGGATTGCACGAAGCCGTTAGAAGCTTACTGACGGGGTTTGAGGTACGCAAAAAATGATGTACCGTCGGCAGCTTATGCATATAAAATCGCCTGTATAGATAGTAGCCCACGAGACTCGGTATGTTGTCAAAATTGACGACGTGCGAGGATCAAATTCTCGATTTTAACATATCGCCGCTCCTAAACAGGTGGCGGGCGTCCGAGGCCAGCCGGATGATGAATATGCCGAACTGAAGCGGCAACTTGACGAGGGCGATCACGGACATCGCTACCGGTCAATAAACGGTTTGACGAGTCACAAGGTATGCGACTTCTATGCGGACACTGTTAAGGGAGCTTGACGCCCATGTCTTCTTGTGTGTATGCTTTAATGCAGATGGTGCCGCTCTTTGTTGAGGAGCTGCGGGCAGAACTTGCCCGAGTGAAAGAGCAAGCCAGAGTAGTAATGCGGCTGCTTTAAAGGCGGCAAGAGCTAGAAGCTGAACGGGCTGCTCACTTTGCCGAAGCAAAGAGGAGATGGCGAGATGGCCAAAAGGTTAAGGAATGCTACCGATCGCTGCGAGGTTCTTGAAAAAGAGCATCAAGCGGAACAGAAGGCCTAAAGAAGGCCGCCGCGAAACCAAGAATGCCCAATCGGCTTTGAAAGCTGCCAAGGAGGAGCTGAGTCGGGCCGAGGCAATTGCGGCCGGAAAACCGTTTACGCTGCGGGAAATATACAGATCCAAAGTATGCTCCGTTGGATAAATTATGGAGTTCAGAGGACGCTTATATGGACTTGGCGGCGGCCAGGACGCGGTTGAGCACTTCCGGGCGGAAGGGCACAAAGGGAAGAGCTATACTGGTCGCAATTCCATAGTCCGGAGCGTCCTCTGCCGCTGACCGATCGGTTGGGCGAGTGGGCTGAGCTGAATCGATTGTCCGGATTGGCCATGAAGCATGTCTTGACTCACTTGTGGCCGGATGGACCACAGCCGAAGAGCTATTTTGGTGTAGTGCAGTAGTTTCTTGGAGCGGTGCCGCGTATCGACGCGATGAAGGGATCGGTGTGTATTGAGGGAGCGCGGATGGCTCTTGCCCGTGTCAAGACATACTGGGCAGAGATGAAGGCCACCGACGTTGCATCCCAATACTCAGACAGAAGCCGAGCACCTACCGAGCACTACTTTGAAGAAGTCCTGCCGGACGCTCGTTTAATAGAGACGCAGTGCTCGAAGGATATTGTGTTTGAATGACATGTATGATTCGTGAAAACGATGTTTCAATGTAATATAAGTGCTTTTTATACTTGTGCGTTCAAGTAGTAAACTACTCCCTGTGCGGCCATTTATGTATATGTGTATATAACTCGAAAGATGGCAGTCCTTGGCTTCAGCCCCCACGCACATAGTGCGGGGTGTTTGCAAAAAGCGCTTTTCACACTTAATCCAACGTCTTGGTCCTGTTAAGGAGGTGGTAGCGTAGCAAACCAGCAACCGGACTATAATGCTTTATCACTTTCACTTAACCATAGGAGTTCGAGGGTGGGGCTACTATATAGCCCTTGGGGCACCGCACTCTCCCGAATTCGAAGTGCGTATGTGCTGACCGAAAACTGGTCCCGTTAATGCGGAGGAATTCTAAACATTCTGTGAGTCATCGAGTGGTTGACCAGTCTCTCGCTATATCATGACACCGGTTTTGGCTTTCTCTCTTCGAGGTGCTCGCGCCCGGCGAACCGGGCACAATCGCAGAGTTCTCCGGTGCCGCGTTAGCCGTGAAAGCGGGCGTAATGCAGCAAAACACAGGGCCGGGCAACCCAACATTTGACCAAAGACAATGATTTGGAGCTGATGCATATAAGGCCTAACTCTCGAGACGCCAATACTCCCTAAGGTATTCGGTCTTTATGAAAATGGGCAAAATAAGGCCCTAAGCCCTTTGTGTCCGTGCACGCATAAAAATTCTGGTGCGGCCAATGCCAAAGCACCACCTCCTCCTCGCTTATATTTAAGGAACGGGGAATGTATATCAACAAGAGACAGTGAAAAAAGGTTTACGCAGGTCTTAATCAAAAGAATCCTTGCTACGGGTCCCTGCTTTGCGCCTCTGCGCTGTGTCTCCGTTGTGCCGTATCCTGGGCGGGTGTAGCACGTTGTTCATCTGTAAAGAGAGGAACTTAGTTTGAAATAAAAAGGAGCGTCTGAAAGATGTACTTAATATTAAATGAGCAGATGCGGTTCAAAGAAGTGAACAAAATTGAGCTTTATTGTCTCTTGTTATACATGCATGCAGCCCCTTGTATGGGGTATGCCACTCGGGCGCCGGATTCGTCTAGCCGTATCCGGGTTTGAATGACCTATTGCGTGTTCTTTGCCTAGTGGAGCCGGATAGTCTGTGGAGCTGTCGATCTGATCTCCCCTTCTTCCGGCCGAGTAACACATAATACTTCCTTTCAACGAGATGATGCCGCGTGGACCGGGCATTTTAAGTGTTAGAGATGCATAATGCGGTATTGCGTTAAAGCGGGCGAAAGCTTGGCGTCCCAATAGTGCTTGATGGCTACTTTTAAGCGGGCGACATGGAAGAGTAACCTTTGCGACGGAAGTTGTCGGATGAACCAAACACAACTTCTAGCGAGATGGAGCCCGTGCAAAGGGCGTATGGGCTGGCGAGTACTCCTTTAAAGGAGGTGTTGCTATGGCGAATTTTGGTTGGGTTTATCCCCATCCTGCGGATCGTGTCCTCGATATATCGTGTTTATGTCATTTGCCGCCGTCCATGAGGACATGTGTAAATTGGAATCCGTCGATTATAGGATTCAATATCAAGGCAGTCCATCCTGCGTTCGGATATTACGGGATAGTCCCGATGGTCGAAGGTGATTGGTTTTGACAACCCGATTGTGCAACGCGCTTTTAGGGCGCCGCTTTGTTTTCCTTTGATCACGTGAAGTGAGTTTACTGTTTTAACCTCCTGTGGGAAAGTTTTTCGTTTTCCGGAGTGCTGCTTTTGGGTTTCGTCACTCGCATTTGGTGTGTCAAGCCCCTTGTGTTCGGCATTAAGTCGGCCGGACTGCTTGAAGACCCAACAATCTCTGTGGGTATGGTTTGCAGGCTTCCCGGAGGTACCATGTATTTGACACAGTCTGTCCAAAATCTTGTTTAGGTTGGATAGTTCGTCACTGTTATCCTTTAAGGGCAGTGTTTTGTTGTTCGGCCGAGAGCTTTTGAATCCGGCATTGACCGCCGTACTATTTGGGCCATTTTCCTTATTCCGGCGCTGATCTTTTCTGCGTTGTGATTTCCCATTTCCATCCCTGATTTGGATGTAATCGGTCATTGGTCTTGCATCTAGCCAGCCACTTGTCTTCTCCATAAAAGCGGGTCATGAGGCTTGTTAATGCGGCCATTGTTCTTGGCTTTTCTTTGCCGAGGTGTCTGGCGAGCCATTCGTCTCGGACGTTGTGTTTGAAAGCTGCTAAGGCTTCAGCGTCCGGATAGTCGACTATTTGGTTCTTTTTAGTAAGGAACCTGTTCCAGAATTTCCGGGCTGACTCTCCGGGCTGTTGAGTTATGTGACTTAGATCGTTTGCATCCGAAGGCGGACATAAGTCCCCTGAAAATTTGCCCAAATGCATCCTCGAGCTCTCCCGGCTTCCAATGGTATTTTCGGGAGGCTTTTAAGCCAATGCCGAGCTGGCCCTTTGAGTTTAAAGGGTAAGTATTTTATGGCGTGGAGATCGTCTCCTCTAGCCATGTGTATGTGGAGGATGTAATCCTCGATCCGCACTCGTGGTGCATTGTTCCGTCGTATGCCTCTATGTTTACGGGTTTGAATCCCTGGAAATTCATGATCCGGCACCTCATCGATGAAACATAGGGGTGTGCGGCGCCCTATATTGGGTGTGCCATGATCTTGAATTTTGGCGTATTGCATTGCTTTGACGAGCCTGCTTTCTTGGCCCATAGATGGACCTAAGCTGGGCCATCCTCTTGGTATGAATCCTTATGCGGATCGCATATTGGCTTGTGTCTTGGCGCCATTCGCGCTCTCTTTTTGCCATGAGGTCGTCCATCCTACCGGTGGCCTTCTTGCTTTTTAATTGTGGGGGCTCTAAGGCCTCCTCGTCAATCAGGCGGTAGCTTTCTTTTGGGTGGCTCTTTGTTGGGCGATCGTCGCCCGTGCCTGCGGTGCTGAATACTTTGCTCCATCTAATCCTAAGTGCATCTTCCGCTGTTTTGAGCTTCCGCTTACGCTTTTTTCGCTCTACAGCGCATGGCGGCGAGCCTTTTCTCGGAGGTCATTTTGCTCCAATGGTTTGTCCGGCGTGAGGTCGTCCGGACTGTTGTCTTCGCCGGGGACAGATTGTTTATCCAAGTTGTCTTGTTCTGACGATTGCTCGATAGCTTGTTCGTTGTCCACGGTTAGCCTGCTCTATGGCTGGGTCTTTGTTGGCGGGACTTTGTTCGCGTTTACGTTGCCGTTTGGACCTTTTGAGGGATTTATCCTTCGTAGTGTCCCGTTGCTCCTCGTCTTCATTTGCTTTAGGTGTATCCACCATGTATACATCATGGGGTGAGTTTGTCCGACATCCTATAGGTCTTTGGTTCATTGTTGTCTCCTACATTGTCGTCCATACCGTCGATGTCTCGGTCAAGTCGAGCACGTCGTGTAGGCTATTGGCGATGGCTACGAAGTGGGTGGTGGGTGGGCGTTGAATTTTTTCTTCGTCCGTATCCCAACCTTCCGACCGTAGTCCGCCAGGGCTCTCCGGATAAAGAGAGACTTTAGTGAATTCAGGATGTCGCTAAAAGGCGAGTCTTTGAAAGATGTCATGACCGTGAACTCCATAACGGGCGCCCAATCGGATTCGATTGGCAAGGGCGCGGAGGGTTGGAATCCGGAAAGGAGTCCGGCTTCACAGAGTCAAGGTCTTTGCGAAGGGCGGGGATGGAGTTGGCTTGATCGCCGTAGAGATTGAAGCCCCGGCGGTGCCCAACCACTCGTCCTCGATCGGAAATCCGGCTCGGATTAAGGGTCGGGCGGATTCAGTGCGGCCTCGAGGCCTTTGTTCGGCTGCGAGCTAGATCATGCCCATCGAGGCAAGTCTTGGCGCGCAGCTGCGGCTCGAATCCGTCGAAGATCCGGTCTCCGCGGATATTGGCCGTATAGTTTAAACTTCCAAATCGACTGGCGGCGGGGGTAGCTTCGATCTGCTCTAGATGGCCAGCGAATTGGCCCGCGATGCAAAGCCACCGGACACGAAGATCTGCACGGGAGAGAAGTCTCACCACGCCTGCGTTATTGTTGATGATCGAAGGAGCCATCAGGCCTATCGGTGGCGACACGAGAGAACTCTCAATGAAAGCACCAATGTCGTGTCAAAACCGCGGATCTCGGGTAGGGGTCCCGAATCGTGCGTCTAGGCGGATGGTAACGGAGACAAGGGACACGATGTTTTACCCAGGTTGGGCCCTCTTGATGGAGGTAAAACCCTCGTCCTGCTAGATTAATATTGATAATGTGTGTTACAAGAGTGGATCTACCACGAGATCAAGGAGGCTAAACCCTAGAAGCTAGCCTATGGTATGATTGTTGTTAGATCCTCACGGACTAAAACCCTCCGGTTTATATAGACCTTTGGATAGGGTTAGGGTTACACAGAGTCGGGTTACAATGGTAGGAGATCTACATATCCGTATCGCCAAGCTTGCCTTCCACGCCAAGGAAAGTCCCATCCGGACACGGGACGAAGTCTTCAATCTTCTATCTTCATAGTCTTGGAGTCCGGCCGATGATGATAGTTCGGCTATCCGGACACCACCTAGTCCGGAACTCCCTCACACGTCAATAGTGCCAGCAAGAGACCTCGCCGCTCAGTACTCAAGCAAGAACTGGCGATTCTCAGGCGACGACGTTGCAGCCTATGGCGTCGCCGTAGGTCTCCGCTACGGCGGCGACAGCTGGGTTGCGAAGCTACCGCGCCCAAGCCAGTTATCAACCTTCAAGTACTCTCCGTCGCCATCCCCCGTTCCACCTTCACACGTCGAGTGGCCGCTATCGACTCGTTTCACCGCCGTCGATGCCATCGCCTAGGTCGTAGAGGGAGACAAAGTGAGACAGGGTGGGGGACAGAGGCCACGACTCGGTCGTCTTGACCTGGTCGGGACAGCGCGCTCTAACGGACGTCATCATGCACGCCATCAACCTCTGGCCGACAGAACCCTGATGCGCAGGCCCCACGTGTCATAACCACGCTTAAACTGTAACGGTTCGGCCACTAGGGTTTTTGGAACAACCCACCACTTTTCTGGTAGTTTTTTGAAAACTAAAATAAGTGGTAGTTTTTTGCAACGATAGCCCGTAAAGTGGTACCTTTTGCTATTCACTCCACTCGGGACTGACCAAGCGAGGCCCAAAACGATCGATCTAGAGAGCCTTGTGTTCATTCCCCCACTCGTATGTTCCCAACCAGGCAACCACCTCGAGCTAGGGTTCCCTACGTCGCCATGAGCCACCTTGAGCCAGCCGGCGACCTCACCCCAACCAGTGGCGGAGCTACAAATACAAAGTTGGGCGGGCCAGACTGAAGCTGACGCTAATTTTCTGCCGCAACCTTGTAGTGCTCTGTATTCATTGGCTGATCCTATGTATAGTTTTATAGTTTTGCTAAAAGTCTGGGCGGGCCATAGCCCATCATCCACAACGTGGGTCCGCCAGTGGCTCCAACACTGTCAGATCCGCCGGCGGGAGGTACGACATGCCGCCACCAACTCCGACACCTCCGTGCCCAGTCGCTCCATCTCCTGAGGTGCCATCCCCTTCACCCCCGTGCCCGTCGTCTCGCCCAATCCGCCCTATAGGAGCTCCAGTCGCCCCGACCCCTGAGCTAGCCTTGCGGTTGCTAGTGAGCTCCTCTAGTCCCCTGCCTCTTGTCTCCTCTTCTATGCTCTCTCTGCCCCACTGAGGGAGTCCTGGATTAGGGGGTGTCCGGATAGCCGGACTATAACCTTTGGCCGGACTCCTAGACTATGAAGATACAAGATTGAAGACTTCGTCCCGTGTCCGGATGGGACTTTCCTTGGCGTGGAAGGCAAGCTTGGCGATAGGGATATGTAGATCTCCTCCCATTGTAACCGACTGTGTAACCCTAGCCCTCTCCGGTGTCTATATAAACCGGAGGGTTTTAGTCCGTGGGGCGGACAACAATCATACCATAGGCTAGCTTCTAGGGTTTAGCCTCCACGATCTCGTGGTAGATCTACTCTTGTACTACCCATATCATCAATATTAATCAAGCGGGAGTAGGGTTTTACCTCCATCGAGAGGGCCGAACACAGGTAAAACATCGTGTCCCATGTCTCCTTTACCATCCGCCTAGGCGCACGATTCGGGACCCCCTACCGAGATCCGCGGTTTGACACCGACATTGGTGCTTTCATTGAGAGTTCCTCTATGTCGTCATCTTTAGGGCCGATGGCTCCTCCGATCATCAACAATGGCGCAGATCCGGTGAGACTTTTCTCCCGGACAGATCTTCGTGTTCGGCGGCTTTGCACTGCGGGCCAATTAAGCAGCCATCTGGAGCAGATCGAAAGCTTCGCCTGTGGCCATCAGTCAGATTTGGAAGTTTGAACTACGGCTGATGTCGCGGAGACTTGATCTTCTGAGTTCGAGCCACAGCCCAGTAGCGCCGCCTTTATCACGATGGGCATGATCTAGCTCTGCCGCCAAGCAATGCCATGGAGGCCGCACGATGTCGCTCGACCCTTAGCTTCGGGCCGACTTCATGTCGAGGGCGGGTGGCTGGACACCGCCTCGGGGCTGCAATCTCTCGGCGTCGGCGAACACCAGCCTTGTCGCTGCGGCTTCGTGACTCAAGGTGCGGACTCCTCTCCGGACTCCGAACCTTCCGCGCCCCTGCCAATCGAATCAGATTGGGCGCCGATCATGGAGTTCACTGCCGCGGACATCTTTCAGCACTCGCCCTTCGGTGACATTCTAAATTCATTAAAGTCTCTCTCTTTATCAGGAGAGCCCTGGCCGGACTATGGTCAGCAAGGTTGGGATGCGGACGACGAAGAAATTCAAAGCCCGCCCACCACCCACTTCGTAGCCACTGTCGATGATTTAACCGACATGCTCGACTTCGACTCCGAAGACATCTGTAACGCCCCGGATTCGATGCGCCAGGTGTCTTCCAGTTATTCGCCGTCGTTGCCATGTCATGTGCTTGCGTGTTGCACTTTGCCATGTCATCATATGCATTTCATATCATGTCATCATGTGTATTTCATTTTGCATACGTGTTCGTCTCATGCATCCGAGCATTTTCCCCGTTGTCCGTTTTGCAATCCGGCACTCCTATGCTCCCCGGCGCCCTCTTTTACCTCTTTTCGTGTGCAGGTGTTAAACGGTCTCGGAATGGACCGACTCTTGCCAAGCGGCCTTGGTATAGCACCGGTAGACCGCCTGTCAAGTTTCGGATCAATTGGAGGTCGTTTGGTACTCCAACAGTTAACCGGGTAACCGTAGAAGCCCTCTTTGTGTTGCAGCCCAACACCCTTTCAAAGTATTTAAAACCCATCTAACTCCCCTCCATGCTCTCGGTCGTTCGATCATGATCGCGTGGCCGAAAACCGCACCTCATTTGGACTCTCCTAGCTCCCTCTACCTATAAATATGTGTTCCTCCCCGTCCAAATCGCCCAAAACCCTAGATCCACCTCCTCTGCGCCACCGGACACGTCCGGACATCGCCGGACATGTCCGCGCCGCCGCCCTGGACCAACCCGTGCCGCCACATCACGCCGCCGTTCCCCACCGCGGCCTGAAGCCATCGCGGGCCGCCGGGCCCAGATCCGCCCGCCCACCTTCCGCGGCCATTGCCGACCCGCCGCCGCCGTGCGTGCGGCGCCGCCCGCCGCTTCGTCGAGCCGCCGCCCGCCAGCGCCCGCCTCGCCCTCGGCCGCGCCGCCGCCCTCCCGCCGTCCCTTGGCGCCGCCCGGCTCAGCGGCGGCTCTGCCGCGCCTCCCCACCGGCCAGCGCCTCCGCCCGGGCAGTCGCCGCCTCGGCCGTCCCCTCGCCGGACCGCCGCGCCCGCCTCGGCCTCGCCGGCTCCGACCTCCGGCGAGCTCGGCCCCGCCGCCCCTCGTCACCGGCGTCGCCTCCCCGACCTTCCCCGGCCCGGATCCGGCCGTCCCCGGCCATCTCCCTCCTCTCCGACGTGTTTTCCGGCGAGAACCGCCTCGCCTCGAAGTCCGTGCAGATCTGAGATCCGTCAAGGTTGACCCCGTTTCATCCCCCAAGTCCTTTTCTGTCATTATTTTGTTGCATTTTCATCATGCCATAACTCTCTGCATACTGCTCCGTTTCGTGCGTGTAATATGTCAAATTGTTCGTCTCGACGAGTACATCATTTCATCTCATTGCATCATTTACATTTGAGCTCATCTTGATGCCCGAAATTCTGTTAGAAGAGGGCTATGTGATGTTAGTTTCAGATTCTTATCCGAACATGCACTTTTGTCATTTTTTCCATGATTGATGTGTGCACCCTATGAACTTGAGTCCTACATGTGTTTTGTACTATGCCATGTCGTCTTTACAGGGGTGTATGCCATGTAGTTTTGTGATCTCTGTGGTGACTAGCACAAGCATGCAAACTAGGCTTCATGATGTTGCTGATTTCAGCCCCTGTTCTGCTGATATTTTTATGCCATGTAAACTTGACGCTATAGAGAGATCCATGCTTATTTTGAGTTACTTAAGTAAGGATGTTTTGAACATATGGTTATTCTCTATCCATCCATGCCCTTTTTTGCAATTATGGAGTAGTCTAGCTTGAGTCAATCGAGCTCTACTTTTGCTATAAAATGTTTCCTGGCAGGTTATTTACATGTTATTCAATTTTGCCAAGGTTGTTGTAGTTGATCTGTGTATATTATGATGTTGTTCTTGCCATTTATAGCTTCTATGCCATGTCTTCTTACTGTTAGTTGCCTTGACATGCCATGTATTGCTCTGTAGTGAGTGGTTCAAGCTCACCAACATGTCTACTTATTGTTGTTCCTGCCATGTATGAATCTGTAATATAACTTGCCATGTTTACATGGGTGCCATCATATCTTCTGATCCTTTTTGGCTCATGGTCAGTAAAGGACATTTGTTCTATGCATTTAGTAGTATCATGCCATGCCTTGTTTTGCCATGATAAGTTCCTGTAGCATGTTGTTTCATAGCTCTAAACATTGCAACCTGATGTTATTTACGCTAAAGCTGGCTGTTATTATTTGCAATCTTCCCATGTGTGTTTGAGCATGTTCTAGTGATTTCTGGAGATAGCTCAGTGTTCATGTTTTGTCATGATTTACCTGTACATCATTCCCATGCCTTTTGTTTTCTTGTTGAGGTCCTGTAGCATGTTGTTTTGATGCTTGCAATATGCCTGGTTGCTGTTTTGGGCAGATTGTTGTTATGTCTTGTTTCATGTGTATGTGTTGAACCGTTGCTCCGTTTTGAGTGTGCTCTATATGGAACTTGCTTTATTTTGCATGTAGTTTCATATTATCATGTTGCATCCTTGTTTTGAGGTGTTTGATTAATGTTTGTATGCATTTTGCATCAATGCCATGTTTAACTTGTTTTGCTCATATCTTCTAGGCCGTAGCTCCGAATCTATTGAACTTTATATGTAACTTGACTAGAATTTCGTGTAGATCATCGTGGTGCATCTTAACTTGCTGTTTAACAACTTGAACATAAAGTTATTCAGATCTGGACCAATTTCGAAATATGCATATGAGGACTTACCGGAATTGTTATATGTTGTTTCCGGCCTCATTTAAACTTGCTTTGATGTGTTGGTCTTGTATGCATCATCTTTTGCCATGCGTAGCTTCATGTAGTATTGTCATGCATCATGCTTGTTTGTGCATCATGCCTTGTTCATGAGTGGTGTGTTTACTTTGTTGTGTGCTTCTTCTCGATAGTTCCCGTTTCGTTGCGATCGTGAGGATTCGTTCGTCTACGCTTGGTTCATCTTCGTGGCTTCATCTTCTTCATGGACTCGTTCTTCTTCCTAGAGGGATTTCAGGCAAGATGACCGCTACCCTGGATCTCACTACTATCATTGCTATGCTAGTTGCTTCGTTCTATCGCTATGCTGCGCTACCTATTACCTGTTTATCAAGCCATCCCTATTTGCCATGTCAGCCTCTAACCTTTGTCACCCTTCCCAGCAAACCATTGTTTGGCTATGTTACCGCTTTGCTCAGCCCCTCTTATAGCGTTGTTAGTTGCAGGTGAAGATGAAGTTTGTTCCTTGTTGGAACATGGAGATGTTGTTCCTTGTTGGAACATGTTTACTTGTTGGGATATCACAATATATCTTATTTAATTAATGCATCTGTATACTTGGTAAAGGGTGGAAGGCTCGGCCTTATGCCTGGTGTTTTGTTCCACTCTTGCCGCCCTAGTTTCCGTCATATCGGTATTATGTTCCCGGATTTTGCGTCCCTAACACGGTCGGGTGATTTATGGGACCCCTTGACAGTTCGCTTTGAATAAGACTTTTCCAAAGAAGGCCCAACATTGGTTTTACATTTGCCTCACCTAGCCTTTTTCCCTTGGGAGTCGTGCTCTCAAGGGTCATCTTCATTTTAGCCCCCCCGGGCCAATGCTTGTCTAAGTGTTGGTCCAAACTAGAAACCACTTGCGGTGCCGCCCCTAGGCAACTTGGGGTATCGTCGGTTGTCGTCGTCTTGCTCATCCGGTCGTGGCCTCGAGACAAGATCTGTGCAGCTACTATCGGGATGTCGGCCGCCGAGAGGTCTTCTGGTCTTGTTTTATTCTTTGTCGAAATGTCTTGTAGCCGGATTCGAGACTGATCGGGTCTTCCGGGGAGAAGGAATATCCTTCGTTGATCGCGAGAGCTTATCATTGGGCTAAGTTGGGACACCCTGCGAGGTATAAACTTTCGAGAGCCGTGCCCATGGTTATGTGGCGAGATGGGAATTTGTTAATATCCGGTTGTAGTAAACTTGAAGCAAACTCTTCTAAAATACACCAACCGTGTGCGTAACCGTGAGTGTCTCTTTTCGGGTTGATCGAGAGGAGAGTTTCGGGTTATGTCGGCGTAAGTAGGAGTTCGGGATCACTTCTTGATCATTACTAGTTGACGACCGTTCCTTTGTTTCTCTCCTCGCTCTCATTTATGTATGTTAGCCACCATATATGCTTATTATTGCTGCAACCTCACCACTTTATCCCTTCCTTTCCTACTTAAGCTTTGCTAGTCTTGATACCCATGGTAATGGGATTGCTGAGTCCTCGTGGCTCACAGATTACTACACCAACAATTGCAGGTGCAGGTTATGCGATGATCATGACGCGAGAGCGATGCATGCTTGTTTTGGAGTTCTTCTTCTGCTTCTTCGATCGGGGGATAGGTTCCAGGTCGGCAGCTTGGGCTAGCAGGGTGGATATTGTTTGAGTTTCTGTTTATGTTTCATCCGTAGTCGGAGGTTGATCTTGTATATGATGTTGATGTATTCTGGTGGCATTTGTGCCTTTTGTATGTATACCCATCTATTATGTAATGTTGATGTAATGATATCCACCTTGCAAAAGCGTTTCAATATGCGGGTCTATCCTTGGTGGGACCGTCGAGTTCCTTTTGGATAGGGTCACATATTGGGCGTGACAAGTTGGTATCAGAGCTTCGACCGACCCTAGGAGCCCCCCTTGATTGATCGTGTAGATTGGCCGTTGTTGAGTCTAGAATAAAACTGTTTTCGGAGTCTAGTTATATCGGAGAGTAGGAATTCGTTTTAGTCCTCAGCCCCTTCGTCGCTCTAGTGAGGAATCTTGACGTAGGTGTTTTGAACTACTGCTCTTCCCCTTAAAATTTTTCTTTCGGATCACGCAGTGGGTTTTTCCGGTAGTTGTTCCTCAGCTCTTTTCATCCGGTGCATTTCCCGTCAAGTTGACTCGAGCCTCTTCTTCTTTGCCAAGTTCAATCCTCAGTTGTTTTCTTTTCCCACCCGCCCTCCCTTCTTCCTCTAGGAACCGGAGTCCGTAATCGAGTATCCATCCTACTCGTGTAAAGTTTTTGCTCTCTCTCCTCAATGATTTCAACCGGTGTTTTCTCTTCAAGATATTCGTCGTTTCCCCTCCCGAGTTGCCTTTATTTTCCAGCCCACCCACCCTTTTCTTCCTGGAGCCTTAGTCTTTTTCGACCATCAATTTCATTCGTGTGGAGCCTCTTCAGTCTTCCCTCAATTATTTCTACCGGTGAATTCTTGTTTTGTTCGACATTCATCATCTCTTTTTCTTCCCCGGTGGATTCAATTCAAGTTTTTGGTTATCGTATCAATTCATTCGTTCCCTCAGCTTAGATATTTCCCTTTGCTCGTTCCTCCTCTCGCCATTCTTTTATCCCGGAGTGTTCAAGACATCTCAAGAGATTCGTCTGTGTTCCAATTAATTCGAGGTTGTCACCTCATTCAAATATTTCTATTGTTCCGGTGCATCATCTATCTGTTCATTAACCCTTTCCAACAGTGTTTTCTTTTAGTGGGCCCTAACCCACAGGTCTTTTCCCAGGATCTTACCTGACTCATCTAATTCCCCCGGAGTTATTCTCAATTCTTTTCAAGTGTGACGTACGAATGGATTTCATCAGTCACATGCCTTTTGCAAGATCGATTTTAAATTCTTTTCATTGTTGGCTCAACCTTTTCGCTTTTCATTCTACCGGAGTATCTCAACAATTTTGGTGGTGTTTATCATCGTCCTTTGAAGACCGAAGTAGAGTTTCTCTTAAATCTTGTCCGTTCTCCCGGAGATTCGAGGTGATATCTCGATGTTATCCTATCTAATTGTTTCCAGCCTTGCAAATTCTTTTCATCCATCCGGAGTATTTCAGGAGTTACTTTCCGTCTCTATCAACCGGAGGCCATCATTCCAGAAGAATTCTTCGTCCTCGCATTCCAGTTATCATTCTCTAATTATCCCGGTGCCACGTTCAAGTGTTCTTTAATCAGCTCATGATCTCTTTGTTCTTTTGCATCTAAATCCCCTCTAGCATATTTGTTCTTCTAATTCTTCCCGGTGATTCATACTCTTTCATCAGTCATTTTCGAATTCTTACGGTGGTTCGTTCAGATTCCTTTTCCTTGGTTATCATATCAATCCATTCGTTCTTTCAATCCTACCGGTGGTTCATGAAGACCTTCTCAAGTTTGCGACATGTCACTTCTCAATCCTTTTCAAGAAGAATAAGTAGTATGCAAAAATCCATCGCTTGTCATCAATTTAATTTGATGAAGGATAAGCATACAATAAATCTTATTCTTATTTCATCCAAGAGATTAATCCCTTCCTTCGGAGTTTGTTCTTGAGGAATAAATTCTAGTTCCAAGTCTTTCCATCTTTTCTTTTCCGGAGTTCAAATTTCCTTGGCCATCTCGTCGGAACCTCCATCTAAATCATCGCAAGGCTCATCTTATTCTTTCATCCTTCATTTCTATCTCATCATCTTTTGTTACCAGAGTTTTTCATGGTGGTTCTTCATGATTTCATTCTTTGTTCAAGAGTTCATCAAGATTTCGTTGGTGGAGTTCAAGTATCTTTTCTTCTCGCGTCTCAAAGTGCAATTAATTCTCCGTATTCTTTTGAAGTGGAGTTTCGCATTTCTTCGTTCTTCTCAGCTATCCAATCATTTTCGTTTGTGGCCGGTTATCACCTTATGATCGTGAGATGTTACCTATAAGTCCACAACAAGCTTTCTTTCGTTGTTGATTTTCTCAACAACCCCATTCAATCCTTCCTTCTAAGTCCTTTTCATTTCATTCTTTTAATTCTTCCGGAGGCATTGCTTTCTTCATCTCATCAACCGCCATCCCATCTCGTGGAGTTCATGTTCTTTTCCTTCCGTGTTCATCCGGAGTGCTGCCTAAATTCTTTCAGTCCTATTCGTTTCTTTTCTCATTCTAACCACTCCGGTTACAACGAGTGCTTTCATAGTCTATCTGATTCTGTGAGCTTCCGATTCTCGTCATTCTCGTCGTTCCCCTCGCCTTCTCTAGTGCTCTAGATTCCTTGCTTCTTCTTTGAGTTCTTGTTTCACCTCATCCTTTTTCCCTTCCGTCTCGGTCCTAAGATCTCGGGACGAGATCTCTTGTTAGTGGAGGAGTGTTGTAACGCCCCGGATTCGATGCGCCAGGTGTCTTCCAGTTATTCGCCGTCGTTGCCATGTCATGTGCTTGCGTGTTGCACTTTGCCATGTCATCATATGCATTTCATATCATGTCATCATGTGTATTTCATTTTGCATACGTGTTCGTCTCATGCATCCGAGCATTTTCCCCGTTGTCCGTTTTGCAATCCGGCACTCCTATGCTCCCCGGCGCCCTCTTTTACCTCTTTTCGTGTGCGGGTGTTAAACGGTCTCGGAATGGACCGAGTCTTTCCAAGCGGCCTTGGTATAGCACCGGTAGACCGCCTGTCAAGTTTCGGATCATTTGGAGGTCGTTTCGTACTCCAACGGTTAACCGGGTAACCGTAGAAGCCCTCTTTGTATTGCAGCCCAACACCCCTTGCAAAGTGGCCCAAAACCCATCTAACTCCCCTCCATGCTCTCGGTCGTTCGATCACGATCGCGTGGCCGAAAACCGCACCTCATTTGGACTCTCCTAGCTCCCTCTACCTATAACTATGTGTTCCTCCCCGTCCAAATCGCCCGAAACCCTAGATCCACCTCCTCTGCGCCACCGGACACGTCCGGACATCGCCGGACATGTCCGCGCCGCCGCCCCGGACCAACCCCGTGCCGCCACCTGTCCCGCCGCCGTTCCCCACCGCGCGGCCGAAACCATCACAGGCCCGCCCGGCCGAATCCGCCCACCCTGCCATGCCGCCGCCGACCCGCCCGCCCCGCCGTGCCGGTCCGCCGCCCATTGCTGCCGGAAACCGCCGCCCGCGCCGCCCGCCTTCGCCGGACGGCGCCGCTGCCTCCGCCGTCCCTCGGCGCCGCCCGAGCCCGTCGGCTCCCTGCCGCGCCTCCCCACCGGCCAGCGCCTCCGCCCGATCCGGTCGCCGCCTCGGCCGTCCCCTCACCGGACCGCCGCGCCCGCCTCGGCCTCGCCAGCTCCGACCTCCCGTGAGCTCGGCCCCGCCGCCCTCACACAGCGCCGCCTCCCGACCTTCCCGGCCCGGATCCGGCGTCCCGGCCATCTCCTCCTCTCCGGCGTGTTTTCGGCGAGAACCGCCTCGCCTCGAAGTCCGTGCAGATCTGAGATCCGTCAAGGTTGACCCCGTTTCATCCCCCAAGTCCTTTTCTGTCATTATTTTGTTGCATTTTCATCATGCCATAACTCTCCACATACTGCTCCGTTTCGTGCGTGTAATATGTCAAATTGTTCGACTCGACGAGTACATCATTTCATCTCATTGCATCATTTACATTTGAGCTCATCTTGATGCCCGAAATGCTGTTAGAAGAGGGCTATGTGATGTTAGTTTCAGATTCTTATCAGAACATGCACTTTTGTCATTTTTGCCATGATTGATGTGTGCACCCTATGAACTTGAGTCCTACATGTGTTTTGTACTATGCCATGCCGTCTTTACAGGGGTGTATGCCATGTATTTTTGTGATCTCTGTGGTGACTAGCACAAGCATGCAAACTAGGCTTCATGATGTTGCTGATTTCAGCCCTGCTCACTGATATTTTTATGCCATGTAAACTTGATGCTACAGAGAGATCCATGCTTATTTTGAGTTACTTCAGTAAGGATGTTTTGAACATATGGTTATTATCTATCCATCCATGCCCTTTTTTGCAATTACGGAGTAGTCTAGCTTGAGTCAATCGAGCTCTACTTTTGCTATAAAATGTTCCTGGCAGGTTGTTTACATGTTATTCAATTTTGCCAAGGTTGTTGTAGTTGATCTGTGTATGTTATGATGTTGTTCTTGCCATGTATAGCTTCTATGCCACGTCTTCTTACTGTTAGTTGCCTTGCCATGCCATGTATTGCTCTGTGGTGAGTGGTTCAAGCTCACCAACATGTCTACTTATTGTTGTTCCTGCCATGTATGAATCTGTAATATAACTTGCCATGTTTACATGGGTGGCATCATATCTTCTGATCCTTTTTGGTTCATGGTCAGTAAAGGACATTTCTTCTATGCATTTAGTAGTATCATGCCATGCCTTGTTTTGCCATGGTAAGTTCCTGTAGCATGTTGTTTCATAGGTCTAAACATTGCAACCTGATGTTATTTCTGCTAAAGCCTGAAACTGTTATTATTTGCAATCTTCCCATGTGTGTTTGAGCATGTTCTAGTGATTTCTGGAGATAGCTCAGTGTTCATGTTTTGTCATGCTTTACCTGTACATCATGCCCATGCCTTTTGTTTTCTTGTTGAGGTCCTGTAGCATGTTGTTTTGTTGCTTGCAATATGCATAGTTGCTGTTTTGGGCAGATTGTTCTTATGTCTTGTTTCATGTGTATGTGTTGAACCGTTGCTCCGTTTTGAGTGTGATCTATATGGAACTTGCTTGATTTTGCATGTAGTTTCATATTATCATGTTGCACCCTTGTTTTGAGGTGTTTGATTGATGTTTGTATGCATTTTGCATCAATGCCATGTTTAACTTGTTTTGCTCATATCTTCTAGGCCGTAGCTCCGAATCTATTGAACTTTATATGTAAGTTGACTAGAATTTCGTGTAGATCATCGTGGTGCATCTTAACTTGCTGTTTAAAAACTTGAACATAAAGTTATTCAGATCTGGACCAATTTCGAAATATGCATATGAGGACTTACCGGAATTGTTATATGTTGTTTCCGGCCTCATTTAAACTTGCTTTGATGTGTTGGTCTTGTATGCATCATCTTTTGCCATGAGTAGCTTCATGTAGTATTGTCATGCATCATGCTTGTTTGTGCATCATGCCTTGTTCCTGAGTGGTGTGTTTACTTTGTTGTGTGCTTCTTCTCAATAGTTCCCGTTTCGTTGCGATCGTGAGGATTCGTTCGTCTACGCTTGGTTCATCTTCGTGGCTTCATCTTCTTCATGGACTCGTTCTTCTTTCTAGAGGGATTTTAGGCAAGATGACCGCTACCCTGGATCTCACTACTATCATTGCTATGCTAGTTGCTTCGTTCTATCGCTATGCTGCGCTACCTATTACCTGTTTATCAAGCCATCCCTATTTGCCATGTCAGCCTCTAACCTTTGTCACCCTTCCTAGCAAACCGTTGTTTGGCTATGTTACCGCTTTGCTTAGCCCCTCTTATAGCGTTGTTAGTTGCAGGTGAAGATGAAGTTTGTTCCTTGTTGGAACATGGAGATGTTGTTCCTTGTTGGAACATGTTTACTTGTTGGGATATCACAATATATCTTATTTAATTAATGCATCTATATACTTGGTAAAGGGTGGAAGGCTCGGCCTTATGCAGGTGTTTTGTTCCACTCTTGCCGCCCTAGTTTCGTCATATCGGTATTATGTTCCCGGATTTTGCGTCCCTAACGCGTCGGGTGATTTATGGGACCCCTTGACAGTTCGCTTTGAATAAGACTTTTCCAAAAAGGCCCAACATTGGTTTTACATTTGCCTCACCTAGCCTTTTTCCCTTGGGAGTCGCTCTCAAGGGTCATCTCCATTTTAGCCCCGGGCCAATGCTTGTCTAAGTGTTGGTCAAACTAGAAACCACTTGCGGTGCCGCCCCTAGGCAACTTGGGGTATCGTCGGTTGCCGTACATCTTGCTCATTCGGTCGTGGCTCGAGGGCGAGATCTGTGCAGCTACTATCGGGATGTCGGCACGCCGGAGGTCTTGCTGGTCTTGTTTTATTGCTGTCGAAATGTCTTGTAGCCGGGATTCCGAGACTGATCGGGTCTTCCCGGGGAGAAGGAATATCCTTCGTTGATCGCGAGAGCTTATCATTGGGCTAAGTTGGGACTCCCCTGCAGGGTATAAACTTTCGAGAGCCTTGCCCGCGGTTATGTGGCAAATGGGAATTTGTTAATATCCGGTTGTAGTAAACTTGAAGCAAACTCTTCTAAAATACACCAACCGTAGCGTAACCGTGAGTGTCTCTTTTGGGGTTGATCGAGAGGAGAACACGGTTTCGGGTTATGTCGGCGTAAGTAGGAGTTCAGGATCACTTCTTGATCATTACTAGTTGACGACCGTTCCTTTGTTTCTCTCCTCGCTCTCATTTGCGTATGTGAGCCACCATATATGCTTAGTCGCTGCTGCAACCTCACCACTTTATCCCTTCCTTTCCTACTTAAGCTTTGCTAGTCTTGATACCCATGGTAATGGGATTCTTTGAGTCCTCGTGGCTCACATTACTACACCAACGATTGCAGGTGCAGGTTGTCACGATGATCATGGCGAGAGCGATGCATGCTTGTTTTGGAGTTCTTCTTCGCTTCTTCGATCGGGGATAGGTTCGGTCGGCAGCCTGGCTAGCAGGGTGGATATTGTTTGAGTTTCTGTTTATGTTTCATCCGTAGTCGGAGGTTGATCTTGTATATGATGTAGATGTATTCTGGTGGCATTTGTGCCTTTTGTATGTATACCCATCTATTATGTAATGTTGATGTAATGATATCCACCTTGCAAAAGCGTTTCAATATGCGGGTCTATCCTTGGTGGGACCGTCGAGTTCCTTTTGGATAGGGTCGCATATTAGGCGTGACAACATCGACGGTATGGACAACGATGTAGGAGATTTATCAGAACCGGCGCCTATAGGGCAATCGGACAACCACCTCATCTCACGATGTATGCATGGTGGACACACCTAAAAGAAACGACGACGAGGAACAAAGGGGCGAACGAGGATCGTTCCTCGGCGATCAAAGGCGGCGTAAGCGCCGCTCAAACCCCACCTCGGCAGAGACAACAGCCATCTGAGACCCAGCCATAGGCGAGGCGAACCGGCGGACGACGAACATGCCATCGAGCAACTGTCCGAACAGGGCAACTTGGATAAACAACCCATCCCCGGCGAAGATAACAGTCCGGACGACCTCACGCCGGTAAAGTTGCTGGAGCAGAAGAACCTGCAAAAAAGGCTCGTCGCCACTGCGCGTAGCCTGAAAAAGCAGAAACGGAAGCTCAAAATAGCGGAAGATGCACTCAGAATTAGATGGAGCAAAGTACTCAACACCGCAGACAAATACGGCGCAGTCGCCACACAAAGAGCTATCCGAAGCAAAAATTACTGCCGGAATTTGATGAGGAGGCCTTAGAGCCCCCACAATCAAAAAATAAGGAAGCCACCCGGTCAGGAAAACAACCCCATGGCCAACATAGAGCGGCAAAGGGCGCCGCACACAATCTGGCACACAATCCGCACAAGGATTCACATCAAAAAGATGGCCCAGCCAGATCTACTTATGGGCCAAGAAAGCAAGCTCTAGTAAGAAATGCAACGCATCAAGTATCCGAACATCACGGTACACCCAAATATAGGGGTGCCGCACACCCCCTATGTTTCAACGATAAGGTGCTGGATCATGAATTTCCAGCGGGATTCAAGCCCGTAAACATAGAGGCATCTGACGGAACAACAGACCACAGTGCGGATTGAGGATTACATCCTCCACATACACATGGCTAGAGGAGATGACCTCCACGCCATAAAATACTTACCCCTCAAGCTCAAAGGGCCAGCCCAACATTGGCTTAAAAGCCTTCCCGAAAACACCATTGGAAGTTGGGAAGAGCTCGAGGATGCTTTTCGGGCAAATTTTCAAGGGACCTATGTCCGACCTCCGGATGCAGACGATTTAAGTCACATAACTCAACTACCCAGAGAGTCAGCCCGGAAATTCTGGAATAGATTCCTTACTAAAAAGTACCAAATAGTCGACTATCGAGACCCCGAAGCCTTAGCAGCTTTCAAACACAACGTCCGAGACGAATGGCTCGCCAGACACCTCGGCCAAGAAAAGCCAAGAACAATGGCCGCATTAACAAGCCTCATGACCCGCTTTTGCGCAGGAGAGGATAGCTGGTTGGCAAGATGCAGATACTAGCGACCCAAGTACATCCGGGTTAGGGATGGAAGCGGAAACCACGACGCAGCAAGGACCAGCGCGGACCAAGGGAACAGCCGAAGAGCACGACGATCAACGCCGGATTCAAAAGCTCTCGGCAGAATCGTAAAAAGCTGCCCCTCAAGGATAACAGGGACGAGCTATCTAACTTAAACAAAATCTTGGACAAGATATGCCAAATCCACAACTCGGGAAGCACGCAAACCATACCCACAGAGATTGTTGGGTCTTCAAGCAATCCGGCAAACTCAACGCCCGAGCGAAGGGCTCGACACACCAGCGAGGGCGATGGCGAACCCCACAAGCGAGCACCGAAAACAAAAGAATTTCCCACAAGAAGTCAAAACAGTAAACTCACTTCACGTGGCAAAAGGAAAAACAGTGGGCGCCCATAGAGATACGCGCCATCGGCCTATCGAGAGGAGTCCCGCCACTGGTTGTTAAAACCAATCACCTTCGACCATCAGGATTACTCTAGAAGTATCTGGAATGCAGGCTGGACTGCCTTGATATTAGATTCGATAATTGACGGACTCCACTTCACACAAGTACTAATGGACGGCGGCAGTGATCTAAACCTGCTATATCAGGACACAATCCGGAAAATGGGGATAGACCCAACAAAAATTTGCCATAGCAACACTTCCTTTCAAGTGGCAACGCCAGGCCCAGATGCCCATTGTACGGGCTCTCTCCTGCTAGAAGTTATGTTCGGCTCCCCCGACAACATCCGCCGCGAAAAGCTAAACTTCCACATCGCCCCATTTACAAGTAGCTATCAAGCACTACTGGGACGCGAAGCTTTCGCCCGCTTTAACGCAATACCGCATTATGCATCTCTTACACTTAACATGCCCGGTCCGCGAGGCATCATCTCATTAAAGGGAAATATCAAGTGTTCCTCGAGCGCGGAAGATTGTGCGGCTGCCTTGACAGCCACACACTAAACCGGCTTCACTAATCAAAGCACCTAAACAGGTCGTTCAGACCCCGGACATGGCTAGACGAGTCCGACGTAAACATACAAGGGCTTACTAGCCGCATAACCCCGTACAAGGGGCTCCGCGCATGTACAACAAGAGACAATAAAGCTCATTTTTATTCATTTTTTGAATTGTACTTTGTTTATTTAATATAACGTACAGTTTCGCATGATCTTTTTCAACTAAGTTCCTCTCTTTTATAGATGAACACCGTGCTACACCCGTCCAGGATACGGCACAATGGAGACACAGGCGTAGACATGCAGTAGGGACCCGTTCCAAGGATTCTTTTTAGATTAAGACCTTGCGTAAACCTTTTTTACTGTCTCTTGTTGATACACATCCCCCGGTTTCTTGGTATAACCGAGGAGGAGGCTAGCGTCTTGGCATGTGGCCACGTCAGAATTTTGCGCATACCTGGACACCAGGGGCTTATTACCAAGGGCGTTATTCAACCCGTTTTCATAAAGACCGAATACCTTAGGGAGTGTTCGGCGTCGCGAGTTTGGCCTTATATGCATCAGCTCTGAATCATGTCTTTGGTCAAATGTTGGGTTTGCCCGGCTCCTGTGTTTTGCTGCCTTACGTTCCGCTCTATCGGCTAAAGCGGCAGCAGGAGAACTCTCGCGATTGTGCCCGGTTCGCCAAAGTAGCACCTCGATGAAAGCCGAAAACTAACTGTCATGATATAGCGTGAGACTGGTCAACCACTCGATGACCCGCCGGAATCTTTAGGATTCCTCCGCATTAACGAAGGGCCGTTTCCCGGCCAGGCACACACGCGCCCCGAATTCGGGTGAGCGCGGTGCCCCTAGGGGCTATATAGTAGCCCCACTATCAAGCTCCTTTGGGTAAGTGAAAGTGATAAAGCATCATAGTCCGGTTGCCTAGTTCGCTGCACTATCACCTCCTTAATAGGACCAAGATGTTGGATGAAGTGTGAAAATGCGCCTCCTGCGAACACCCCCGCATTATATGCGTGGGGGATGAAGCCGAAGACTGCCATCTTTCAGGTTATATACACATATACATTAACGGCCGCACAGGAGGTATTTTAATTCTTGAAGGCACAAGTATAAAAAGCTTTTATATTCCCTCGAAACATTGTTTCACAATAATACATGTTATTCGAACATAATATCATTCGAGCACTGCGTCTCTATTAAACGAGCGCCTTGTAGAACTTCCTGAAAATAGTGCTCGGCAGGTACTCGGCTCTTGTCCGAATCTTGGGATGAAACAGCTTTGGCCTTCATCTCCGCCCAGTATGTCTTGACACGGGCAAGAGCCATTCACGCACCCTCTATGCACGCTGACCTCTTCATTGCATTAATATGCGGCACCGCACCAAGGAACTGCTGCACCAAGCTAAAATAACTCTTCGGCTCGGGCCTTTTCGGCCACAGATGACTCACGACATCCTTCTTGGTGAGTCCGGATAACCTATTCAGCTCCGCCCATGCGGCGAAACGATCAGTTAATGGAAGTGGGCGTTCTGGATTGTGGAACTGCGACCAAAAAAGCTTTTCCACTTCGTGATCCTTTTGATCTCGGAAGTGTTCGGCCGCGTCCGCGGCACTCGCCGCTAAGTCCAGATAAGTATCTGCCGCACTCCACAGCCGGTCCAACTAAGCATATTTAGGATCCCCGAACTTCATCTGCAGCATAAAGGGCTTTCCAGCCGCGATATCTCCGGCCTGACGTAGCTCCTCCTTCATAGCTGTCATTGCAGAGTGAGCATCCTTGGCCTCGGTAGTGGCCTTCTCCAGGTCCTTCTGTTCCGCCCGATCTTCTTTTTCAAGAAGCTTGCAGCGGTCGGCAACATCCTTCAACTTCACAGCCATCTCGGCCATTTCCTTCTTGCTTGGCGGTGAGCAGCCTGTTCGGCTTTCAGCTCTTGGCCGCCTTTAAAGCGATCGCATCACTTTTCTGGCCTGCTCCTTGGCTCGGGCGAGTTCCGCCGAAGGTTCTCCATGGCAGCGCACCATCGCATCAAGCATACATGTTGTAAGGCATGGGCATCAAGCCCCCTTACCAGGTGTCCGCGGAGGAATTGCATACCCTGTGACTCGTCAAGCCGCTTGTTGACAAGCGCGATGTCGACATCTGCCACGTCAAGTTGCCGCTTTAGCTCGGCAAATTCATCGATCCGGCTAGCCACGGACGCCGCCACCTACATAGGAAGGGCGACATATTATACACAGGATTATGATCCTCGGCGCTGTCATTTTTGACAACACACCGAGTCTCAGGGGCTACTATCTACACAGGGCGCATCTTATATATGCGGAACCGTCAAAAGGTACATCATTTTGCGTACCTCAAAACCTGTCAGTAAACTCCTGGCGGCCTCGTACAACCCGCTCTCCGCGGATGAAATCCTTTCAATCACCGTGCCCATCAACGCACGGTGTTCTTCTGAATAGGCGCTGCTTTGAGCAGATCCTTGACTCCTCCGGCGCTGCCGGACGATGCGGACTCACCGATGGCCTTTTTCAAGGCGGACACGGAGGGCTTTGGGGGCCCATCGATCGCTTGCCGCCCTGCGGATTCGGAGAAACCCTCCGTGGCGACACCTCGTGGTCGCCCGCCGCCGCACGTGAGTGCGGTAGGGGAGGCGTTCCGCTCTCCATCATCTCGGACAAAGATCCCCAAGATGAGCTCTGCTGAAGGGCTGAGATCCGAACTACAAGGTAAAATTTCGGTTATCTTCCTCGAAATCGAACAGGGATGTCTCTTATTTTAAAACTCCCTCTCTACTTACGGCTCGGTGGAGGGCTGATCCCCTTGGGGGCACAGTGCGGCCGAGGCAGCTCTCGGCGCAGGACCATCTGACGAAGGATTCTTCCCCCGCTTTGAGACCATGGTCTCCGGGTCTTCAGAGGCGGTCCTCTTTTTCCCCTGGATGGAGGGATTCTCGATTCCTCCTTTCCTGACAGCCTCCTTCGGGGAGGCGGTAGCTTCCTTGTTCCCCCCCTTCGCCTTCTTCCAAAGGCGCAACCTCCAGCATCCTGGTTAACACGGGATCCGGCGTGGTCTCAGGGAGGGGGCCGAACACCTGATTAGCTTGGCTTTCGCTACCCTCTCCTGTTTAAGGGACAACTCTTTTAAGGGCAATTTTATAATAAATATACGGATAGCGTGTCCGGGTACAAGGCTACTTACTTGAGTATCCGGGCGATTGCAGCTCAGACCCGCGTCCTCGGTCGAGTCCGTACACATTGCTTGTGATCCGAAGAACAATTTGTACATCTCCATGGGCGTCGCGCCCGTAAAATGTTGGAGAGCTTGTGGTCCCTCCGGATTAAACTCCCACAGGCGGAGGGGGAGGCATTTGCAGGGCAAGGTGCGGCGAATCAACATGACCTGCGTCACTACGACCAGATTGATGTCTCTTTCTAGGAGATCTTGAATGCGGCCCTGCAACAAGGGCACATCCTTGGACGGCCCCCAGTTAAACCCTTTATTGACCCATGACGCCAGCCGTGGTGGGGGACCCGAGCGAAAGGTAGGTGGCGCCACCCACTTGGTGCCCCTGGGAGCTGTGATATAAAACCACTCTCATTGCCATAAGCTGAACTCCTCTTGAAAAGAGCCCTCGGGCCATGGAGCGTCAGCATTCTTGCTTATAACAGCACCTCCGCACTCCACGTGCTGCCCCTCGATCATATTCGGCTCTACTTTGAAGGTCTTAAGCCACAATCCGAAGTGAGGAGTAATGCGGAGGAAGGCTTCGCACACGACAATGAACGATGAGATGTGGAGGATGGAATCCGGAGCCAAGTCGTGAAATTCCAACCCATAATAAAACATGAGCCCCCGCACGAAGGGGTCCGTCGGGAAGCCTAGCCCCTGAAGGAAGTGAGACGCGAACACCACACTCTCACCAGGCTTGGGAGTGGGAATAACCTGCCCTTGAGCCGGCAGCCTATGCGAGATTTCGCCGGTTAGATACATGGCATCTCTTAGCTTTAGCACGTCTTCTTCCGTAACGGAGGAAGGCATCCACCGGCCTTGAAGGTCAGAGCCAGACATCATTGAAGGTCCGAAGCGCCTGAATCTGGAGCTTTGGGTGTTGGAACTCGAGGCAGATTTGATTGAGATTGAAAGAAAGGAGTAGGGCCTTGGTCTCTTTATAAAGAGGTTGAATACCCAGAGCCCTCCCCGTGACCGTTTGGGACTCGCCTTCAATAGAGGAGACATGCCAGCGGGCACGATTGGGTTACTACGCCCGTATTAATGAGAATCCGGAATAAGGGACACGATCTACTGCTCGACAAGGCGTGCCAAGAAACCGCCTCGCTAAGCGCTACCGAGGTGGGACGGTAAAACGATTTGAATAAAGGCTTGGCCGTGGCGTGATGTCACGCTGCGGAATCGTCGTGATTGGATTTGTGCAAATATTATTCTCTCTACGGTGGTATGTGGAACTTATTTTGCGAGCAGGACACTATCCTTGTGTTCAAAATCTTCTATGAAGTATTCGGAGGAGGAACCCGCCTTGCAATGCGAAGACAATCTGCGCGCGGACTCGTCATCATTGAAGCCTGGTTCGAGGCTCTTGAGGAGTCTGGATTAGGGGTGTCCGGATAGCGGGACTATAACCTTTGGCGGACTCCTAGACTATGAAGATACAAGATTGAATACTTCGTCCCGTGTCGGATGAGACTTTCCTTGGCATGGAAGGCAAGCTTGGCGATCTGGATATGTAGATCTCCTCCCATTGTAACCGACTACGTAACCCTAGCCCTCTCCGGTGTGTATATAAACTGGAGGGTTTTAGTCCGTAGGACGGACAACAATCATACCATAGGCTAGCTTCTAGGGTTTAGCCTCCCTTATCTCGTGGTAGATCTACTCTTGTACTACCCATATCATCAATATTAATCAAGCAGGAGTAGGGTTTTACCTCCATCGAGAGGGCCCGAACCTGGGTAAAAACATCGTGTCCCTTGTCTCCTGTTACCATCCGCCTAGACGCATAGTTCGGGACCCCCTACCCGAGATCCGCCGGTTTTGACACCGACACCCACCCTCTCTCCCTCTCATATCTCTATTTCTCTCTATTGCTCTATGTTTAGCACTGTAAAAAATTGTATGCTGATTTCGATGGTGCAAACATGTAGTGATTGATAGAAGGTAGTTCTATGGTTGATAGCTTATAGTGAAAAGTTGGTATGATGTATTGCTTAGTATGAATTTTGTAGTGGTATGGATTGATGGCTTCTTAGTAAAAAAGTGTAGATTAAATTATTCACATATGGATGATTAGATGGAGAAAGTGAAGCCTCTGAAAGGAAATTGAGGTTGTGTGGCTCATACAATTTATATGGATGTGTGCGTATAGAAGGTGCGAGAAAATAACGCTCCACATGAAACTCCACTTTGTACCCTGAGGTCGTCCTTCTATTTGTAGGTTGTAACTCGCTTTTAAATTTTAATATTAATCCCTTTATGACATTTCCTACTCGCTTTTAAACTAATATAAAACACTTCTATGATATTTGCATCTCGCTTTTAAATTTTAATATTAAACACTTTATGAGATTTGCATCTCGCTTTAGTGTTCATATTAGACGTGAAATTGTCCGAAATAACCAAGTCTAGAAATTCAGCACTCAGTTCTAATCTAGGGAGGTTACAAACATTTCAGCACACAACTCGTACCATAATTACAGGTCGGGATCTTAGAAAAGAACGGGATGACTGATTTTGTGGGCAGTTTCCCAGGATCAGATTCTGGAGATCATGAGGTGAAAAAAACTGACCCTGAATATTAGGTACTATAGGAGAGAGCATGCTCCCATGCTCTAGGAGCTTCTGAGCCATTGGATGTAAGATTGAACAGTAATCTCATGCGTTCCAACAAATTTGCAAAATGCCCCTTCAAGAGTCCCTTAGTTGCACGTAGGTCCAGGAGTTCATTAGAGACCATTGGATCTGGCCCACTAAAATTCAGGAAAGTTTTCAGGTGCTACGAGAGAACCTAAGGTCAAGTGCTCTAGGAGCTCCCTAGCCTTTGATCCGAGATCCAACGATGATCTGAAGATGCTTGACCTAGACATAATAACAAGATTCCTCTGTGTTTTCGCAAATTTGTGCGGCTCTCTCTGTGGCATTTGGATCTCAGATCAACAACTGGGGAGTGCTCCAGGAGCATTTGAACCATTGGATTTGAGTTTAAGAGAAAGATGCATCACATAATGAGGACCTCGTTGGTTTAAGGACTTTAAAACATAGGAGTAGGAAAAAAACATTGGACTAAAGTGTTATTTCATTTCAATTTTACCGGATTTTGGTTTGTTTGACTGCATTGTATGAAAACAAATCTTCTCAAATAGGTTTTGAATGCCAAAGTATTCTTTGATTAAAAGTATTCTCAAAGGAATTCCGGAGAACCATAATCCATAGGAATTAGGACAAGGTGTTTTTTTAAATCTAACTACACTTGAGTCATTCATAGTTGACTCTATGTAATGTGCATTCGGGCAATCCGAGATTCTTGTTGACAATAATAATAATGTGGAAATCAAAGGTAACAATAATGATGAAGATTTTCATGTGGTAACTTCGGAGGGAGTTGTGCTTACTAAAGACAACCTCGCTCATCACAAATTGGCAAGGAAGCACGATGTGTAACTTTGGTACTCATGACAAGAGAATCAAGCACGTCTTCTTCCTGTGCAAGTTTGCACATTGTATGTGGTTAGTCATCCAAATAGCATCTAATTCGTATTTGCCCACTGGTGTTCCCAATATCAATGGCCACTGGCTTGACGAAGTACCAAATAGGTTGCACACTAATAAGGGTAGGAGCATCTATCTTATTACGATCACTTTGGATGTGTATAAATGATTTTGTTTTTAAGGGAAAAAAAACTTCTCCTTTGCGGGTTATATACATTGTAGGCATTGGCTTCATCCATGGTCTATGCTACACCGAAAGGAGTACCAACCGATTTTCAAGACAGTGTTTATGTACGTAGTTGAAGTGTGTTGGCATTGAGGTTTCTATCCAACATGCATGGTAGGATAATCGCCAGATCGGCCCACCTCCTCCTTTGATATAGGCATAGTGTTGGTCTCATGTGACTTTACTATTGGCAATATGTCATTTTTTTTACTTATGCCAGGTTGTTCGCTTTATTTGTGTGCATCCTAGTATGCAGAGGCTGAGTATGGCTCATCATGTGATGTATTCGCTTGACGGTACATTTTCAGCATAATAAATGCACCCTTTATTAAAAGAATGAATTTTTCCCACGTGAGCTGTTTGAATCATATGATTGTAAACCATATGTTTTTTCTTAGGTTTACAATCCAGCCTAACCTCTGTGAAACCATATGAATTTTTCCTATGTGGGTTGTTTGACTCATAGGATTGTAAACTATATGTACTTTTCCTACATGGGTTGTTTGATTCATAGGATTGTACATGATATGATTTTTTCTTAGGGTTGTAAACCGTATAATTATAAACTAAAATCCCTATAGAAGGTAGTATAAAGGAATCCTTAAGAAAAAACTCATATAGGATTCAATCATATGAATCAAACAACCAATATAGGGAAACATGCGTATTCTAATCCTCCAAGATTCCTATGAAAATCTTTTGAATCAAAATAGCCCTAAAGGAATATTTTAGAGTATTCTAATTCTTATGATTTTTCCTATGTTGCTTGTTCGATTCATAGGATTATAATCCATACGGTTTTATCATTATGATTCATTTGTACTAGCTTTCATGGAATAAAAAATCTTCTAATCCAACCTCATGTGAAGAATCCATACTAATCATGTAGTATTGAAGATGGCATGTCACTTCGTTCTTGTGTTTTTCCTACTCTTGCATTTTAGAAATCATGTAAATCAAAGAGACCCTGAAATTTGGCTAGCGACAGAGGAGCCCCTCCTCCTTTTCATACTTATGCATTTTTGTTGTGATTTGTTAGTGCATTTTATTTCTAGTAGGATAACTGGTATTTTTCCAAAAAAATGATAATAAACCTGTACATATACATCATTTGGCGGGTTCGTAATTTTAGCACAACATTATTTGCTCTCATAGTAGATTTACATCTTGCATTGCAATGTATATGCCTTATGATGTTCATGGTTGGACCTGTCAACATCGAAGCATTGGTGTTGGTGTCAAAACCAGCGGATCTCGGGTAGGGGGTCCCGAACTGTGCGTCTAGGCGGATGGTAACAGGAGACAAGGGACACGATGTTTTTACCTAGGTTCGGGCCCTCTCGATGGAGGTAATACCCTACTCCTGCTTGATTAATATTGATGATATGGGTAGTACAAGAGTAGATCTACCACGAGATTAAGGAGGCTAAACCTAGAAGCTAGCCTATGGTATGATTTTTGTTAGTCCTCGGACTAAAACCCTCCGGTTTATATAGACACGGATAGGTTAGGGTTACACTGAGTCGGTTACAATGGTAGGAGATCTACATATCAGTATTGCCAAGCTTGCCTTCCGCCAAGGAAAGTCCCATCCGGACACGGGCGAAGTCTTCAATCTTGTATCTTCATAGTCTTGGAGTCGGCCGTGGCGATAGTCCGGCTATCCGGACACCCCTAGTCAGGGACACCCTCGGTAGCCCCCAAACCAGGCTTCAATGACGATGAGTCCGGCCGCGTTGATTGTCTTGACATTGCGGTGGGTTCTTCTCAAATTCCATATACTTGTCGAATAGTGTCCGACTTCGATAAATGCTGCGCTCCTCGGCCTGCGCCCAATAATGGCCATCTTCCATGTGTTTGAATGAATCTGAAAAGCCAGGTATTTTACAATATTCCCCTAGCCGCGCAAAGGAGTCGCTTATAAAAGGGCAAGGATCTAGATCTGAGTCACACCATCCCCCTTTGCGAGCTTTCATCGGGCGCCTCGACCAAAGCCCATTCCATCATGGACAGCCGGCGCGGCTCCTCCTCTCGCGCTCCCGGCCCCAGCCAGAAATGGGAGAGATGCTCACCCCGCATAGCGAGCTAGTTATACTCAAGCCAAGGATTTCTCCTCCGGCCTTCATGGTTCGGTTCGAGCGGACTTGCCACCTACAAGGCGGAAAGCAAGCGGAGGCGTCCCGATCCCTCTAAAGGAGGCGGGTGTGCTTCATCTCTTATCTAGTAAGAGGACTCAGATTTCCAATCCATCCGTTTCTCAGGGGCTCTTGGAGTTCTCTGACCTCCAACGCACCATCTTACTCCTGCCTCCATCTTGCACATCGCGGGCTTCGTGGCCCTTTGCGAACTGTTCCAGTAGCGTCGAGGCTCATTTCGGGCTGTGGAAGAGAATATTCTGCCTAGTTCCCCGTTCTCATGAGGGGTCAATATATCAGTGGGCGGAGCGAGCTATGGCGCATCGCCGGGACGGATACCTGTCGGAACCCCAAAGAAGGCGTCCAAGACTGGCCTTGAATGGTTTTACATGGAGGGCGTCCGGCTGCGGATCTGTCTGGATCGGCCTTCCGGAGTTCAGCAATGCTCCACCAAGAAGCGCCTAAGCTGGCGCCCTCGGAGCCGGAGAGAAGATGGCCGGGATGTCCGTTATTTGATGAGCCGAATAAGGTTCTTGGCTCATGCGGATGACCATGACAGAGTCATGGCAATCTGCATTATGAGGGAGTGCAGCCGCTCCATCTGAGGCCTCCCATGTGGGACTTCAGCGGGAGGGCGATGCCACCCGCCATGGCCGCAAAGGGCCAGGATCGATCACCGAACTGGTGAAGATCTTGTCGCCATGTACAAAGGAGAGGAGGAGGATTTCCTCCGTGTCAACCTTGAAGGAGTTTTCTTGAATTATCCTCGAAGCTGGGTAAGCAAACATCCTTGTAACCTGTCCGATCCATGTTCCGTAGTTAAATATCTCATTTTATGATTTTTATGCAGAACTACGCGGACTATGGAGAAGATACACAGCCCGCCCCACAACCCGAGGATCCGGCGGTCCCTCGATCCGACCTCGAAGAGGATCCGGATATAACGGCGGAGTTGATCGGCGGGTGTTCTACCAACTTAGCATCGACAATGCTTTGGTAGCCATTACGGTCGATTACCCGAAATACTTCCAGCCCACAGTGGCGAGACCAAGATCCCAAAACCACGATAATGACCCATCCATGCTTATTTTTATCACCATATACCAATGGCCTTCACAGGGGTACCTTGAGGCGGAAGCCGAGCTCGCGGCGGCCGCCAACAAAGGCGGTCTGTTATGAGCTAAAAAGAAGTGCGGTCGGATCGAAACTCCGCCCGCAGCGGTATGGCATGTCACCATACTTCCGAGATTGATTCCGGAAGGCGTACTACGCTGATGCTCTTTTCGGAAAAAAGCGCTTGCGGACCGAGCCCGCAGAGGATGCCGTCGAACCTTCACGGACAAGCTTCAAAGCGGATCTGGAGGCTGGGCGAGCACGAGGCGTCGTCGGATGCTCCTCCGACGGAGGATGCCGACAGGTTGTCCGCCACCAACTCCGAGGTGGAGGCGCCTTGAATCACAGAGCGCCGCGACAGTTCTTCGTGATGCATGTTTCTCCCGAGGCCTTGAATGCCTTTGATTGGAGATCGCATCTCCGTGCCGCTCAAGATGGTCTAGCGAGCCGCGGGCGATATGTGAAGGACATACGGGTAAGGAAATTTGTGATTATATATGCGGTAGCCCCGAGACTTAAAATAGTTAGAATAACTGATTTAAGGATCATTTGTTATCTGAGATCTTCTGAAAAAGAATACCCGACTGTCCCGGGAGCTGGAAGAGTGAGGCCCAACTTGAGGCCGCACAAGCCGCTCTGGGGAGCCACGAGACCCTCTCTGGTAATATCGCTTGAAGATAAATAATTTATGAAGTGCGGCGGTGTGTAGATCGACAAAAACATTGCAGATGGCGCGGACTAGATCCGGACAAGCAACAACTCTTCGCCGGTTAAAGGCGGCGAGTGTGCTTTCTGAGTCTGCGGCAGAGAAGAATAACCTCCAAGACGCCAACACCAAGCTGGGTGAGGAACTAAAGGCGTTCGTGCCCGGTTAGCTGACTCCGTAAATGAGAATCGGCGGCTTCGTCGCGGCATTTTTAGTAAGTGCTTGGCGAAATTTGAAAAGAGTTGGCGAGGAAGGCGATAACATAAACATGTTTGTAGGTTTGCTCACAGAGTCGTCACGAGGAGGAGATGCCCAGTTCTTCGGGTGATCTTCTTCCCGAATTGCGTCAGCTGCACTAACGAGTCCGGCAGGTGATGAAAGGCATCGGCCAAGCCTTGTGGCCATCTATCTCCCTGCCTGAAGGTGTTGGGGAGCTGGCGGAGAGGCTTCAAGGAGCACGGCGGCACTTCCGGTTATGGAAGATATCGGCCTGCCGTTAAGGCGCCAGGGAGGCCTGGGCCAGGGTGAAGACACGGTACACAAAGGCTGACCCAAACCACATGGCCGAGGTCGGACCTGTTGAGCCGGATGGGATGGAGATCCCTGTAAGCTTAGCGTACGGCCAAGTACAATTGGCCGCCAAGTATTCCCAACAAGATTGTAAATTAGATAGCCTACTAGATGGCATTGAGGAGGAATACAACGAGTCGAGTTGACTATGTAAAAATATGACATGAAAGAATGTCTTCTAGCCGGATTGTAGATCGTTTGTCATAGCGGACCTTTTAAGCCCGACCTCCGGACCCAATAGTCCGGAGTGTGTCCGAATACCTTCGTGGTTATATAAGAACCGTGGTATGCATGGAGACCAGGCGTAGGGGTCATTGTTGCTGTATCAGACAAGTGCCCAACTAGTTATGTTATATTACATGGGTAGTAAGAAACATCTTCCAGGGAGAATAGTTCCGTTAGGGGTTCCTTTATTGGGATGCATGCCCTAAAGTGCATGTCAAAGCTGTTATAAAGCAGAAAATCATCAGGGGCAGATGTGTAAATAGTTAAAATCATCTTTCAGTTCACCGACCGAATATTCCCTTAAGAACTCTAGCTTTCGGCTTCACCCGGTCTGAGGTACACATCCGGTGACCAGCGATAACAATCGCAGAGGTGCTCCCTTTACCTCCTAGCCGAACAATCGGGAACGTAGGGGTAAGCACAGGAGCAAGGCAACCCAGCTTGGCCAAAACTTAAGTCATATCGATGCATATAATGGTGAATGAAAGGTACATGCGGAAGTTTAACGATGTGTTGGGCCTGAAAGCCCGTATAAATAAGCTGCTGTTAAAGAAGCCCCCAGGTATAATGAGCGCGGACAGCGCGTCAAGTGTGTGCGAAAAAAGCGCAAACGAGCCTCTAGAGGCTACAAGAGGAAGAAGGGGGAAGGAGAGAAATAGAAGACAACAAAAAGCAAAAAAATAAAGAATGCGGACGGAGGAAGGGGACGAACTTGGAGTTCGGCACTTAGGCGTAGAATCTTCGTAGACGGGCTGCGTTCCATGGGATCGGCTCGAGTCAGTTATCCGATGCGTTTCGCAGACGGTATGCTCCGCCGGTCAGGACCTGGTCGATGATGAAGGACCTTCCCATTTGGGCTTGAGTTTGTCCTTTTTCTTGTCCGGCAGCGTAGAACTAGTTAAGCCAGCGTTATAAGCTTTGGCCCGTACTTCCTGCTTTGATATCTTGAGCCTCTTGTTGATAGAATGCGAGCGAGCCTTTGCCACGCCGCGCTCCTCCTCCAATGCGTCCAAACTGTCCTGCCGATCAAGCTCGGCTTCTCTTTCTTCGTACATGCGCACTTCGAGGTGAGTCATGTATTATGTCGCAGGCAAGACTGCCTCTGCGCGTACACCATGAAGAATGGTGTGAATCCGGTAGTACGATTCGGCGTGGTCCGTAGCCCCAGTCGGAGTCGAGCTCCTCAACCCGGTGTGTTAGATTCCTTGAGGATCGCACTAGTGCAGGTTTAATGCCGCTCATTATTAGACCATTTGCCGTTCGACTTGGCGTTGGTTTGAGGGTGATAGGCGAGGCGTGTCGAGCTTGATCCCATGTTTTTGCACCATGATTTGACCTCATCGACCATGAAGTTGGTGCCATTATCGATGATGATCTTGTGGGGACACCGTGTCGGTGCACTACCCCGATATGAAGTCTATCACTGGTCCGGATTCGCCGCTTTAACAGGTTTGGCCTCTATCCATTTGGTGAATTTATCCACCATGACCAATAGGTATTTTGCTTGTGGGTTCCTCCCTTGAGGGTCCAACCATGTCAAGCCCCAGGACCATGACGGCCGGTGATGGGTATAGTTTTAAGGGCGGTGGGTGGCATGTGGCTTTGGTTAGCAAAAGCTGGCAACCGACGCATCGTTGGACTAAGTCCTCAAGATCTGCCGGGCGTGGCCAATAAAATCCTGTCGGAAGGCCTTGCCTACAAGGGCCGGGCTGCGGCGTGGTGCCCACCCAGTCGGCATGAATTTCAGCCAGAGGTTTCGCCCTTCCTCTTGGAGATGCACCTTTGAAGGACTCCGGTAGTGCTTTTCTTATAAAGCTCTCCCTCATGGACTTTATAGGCTTTAGAGCGCCGTACTATGCAGCGAGCCTCATTTTGGTCTTCGGGGAGTTCCTTCCTAGTTAGGTAGGCTAGGAATGGTTCCGTCCACGGGGCGATTACCGCCATTATTTCGTGAGCATAGGGTGTTATCTCGGGGGCGGAGCCTCCGGTTGTGTCAGAGTGTTCGCGTCGAGCGATGCGGTTGGGTCCGGATTGTTATTGCCGCACTCCTTCCCATAATAATGGATGGCTTGAACAGCCGTTCCAAAAGATATTGGGTGGGGCGGCATCGCGTTTTGCCGATCGCGCGCCAATATATCCGCCGCCTGGTTGTTATCCGTGCTATATGATGAAATTGAGCCCTTGAACCGTCTTGACATTTTAGGACCGCATTGCGGTATGCTGCCATTTTCGGATCTTTGGCGTCAAAGTCTCCGTTTATTTGGGATATTGCGAGGTTTGAATCGCGCACCTCTAGGCGCTTAATGCCCATGGAGACTGCCATCCGGAGGCCGTGCAGAGGGCCTCAGATTCGCCGCGTTGTTGGAGTCCGTATACATTATCTCGAAGGACGACGCCAAATTTCCGTGCCAGCCAACATTTTGGAGCCGTCAAAGTGCATGATCCAATTGGAGTATGCGCCGTACTCTTTAGGGAGTTCGGCTTCAGTCCATTCAGCCACGAAGTCGGCCAAAACTTGCGACTTGATAGCTCGTCGTGGCTTATAATTTATGTCGAATGGGAGGATCTCTATGGCCCATTTAGCAATCCGGCCCGTCGCGTCGTGGTTGTTTATAATGTCATTAAGAGGTAATTCGGAGGCTACCGTTATCGAACACTCTTGAAAGTAGTGTCGCAGCTTCCGGGATGCCATGAACACCGCGTATGCTATCTTTTGATAGTGTGGGTACCGGGACTTGCATGGAGTTAGGACAGTGGACACATAATAAACCGGTTTTTGAATAGGGAACCGGTGTCCGTCCGTTCTCGTTCGACAACGAGCACCGCTACCGATAACTTGATGTGTTGCGCGATGTATAATAGCATTGGTTCGCCCACGCTATGCGCGCCAGACCGGATTTGTTGCCAAAATGGCCTTTATTTCTTCGAGTCCGGCCGTGGCGGCATCCGTCCACTCGAAGTGTTCAGTGCGGCGGAGGAGGCGGTAAAGAGGTAATGCCTTTTCTCCTAAACGGGAGATAAAGCAGCTTAGAGCCGCTACGCATCCCGTCAATTTTTGTATTTGTTTGAGGTCTTTTGGAATATCCAATTGTGACAGAGCTCGAATCTTGGCTGGGTTTGCTTCAATTCCTCTACCGACACAATGAAGCCTCAGAGCTTTCCGCCGAACGCCAAGACGCATTTTCGGATTGAGCTTGATGTCATATTTTTGAAGATTGTCGAATGTGAGCCTCAAGTCGTCTACTAGAGTTTCGACGTGCTTGCTTTTGACGACCACGTCATCTACATATGCTTCCACTGTTTTGCCGATCTGGTTTGCCAGACATGTCTGAATCATGCGCTGATATGTTGCGCCGGCATTTTTGAGCCCAAAGGGCATTGTGTTGAAGCAGAACGGGCCATATGGAGTGATGAATGCTGTTGCAGCTTGGTCCGGCTCCGCCATCTTGATTTGGTTGTAGCCGGAGTACGCGTCGGGGAAGCACAATGAGTCGTGTCCTGCTGTACCGTCAATGATTTGATCAATTCGAGGGAGGGGGAAGGGATCCTTTGGGCAAGCCTTATTAAGGTCTTTGAAATCAACACATAGGCGCCAGGATTTATCCTTCTTTGGTACCATAACCAGGTTTGCTAGCTAGTCCGGATGTTTTATATCTCTGATGAATCCGGCCTCCAAAAGTTTGGCTAGCTCCTCTCATGGCCTGTCTCTTGGGTTCGAAAAGCGCCAAGAGCCTGTTTGACCGGCTTGAATCCTTTTAGGATGTTTAGGCTGTGCTCACCACCGACGTGGGATTCTGGCATGTCGAAGGGTGCCAGCAAAGATGTCCCAGCTTTTCTTGTAGAAATTCTCGTCAGTCGGCGTCTACATCAGGGTTTAATTGTGCCTCGATGGAGGCCGTCTTTGCAGGGTCCGTTGGGTGGACTTGGAATTTGACTATTTCATCCGCTGGTTTAAAAGAGGTGGACTTGGATCTTTTATCAAGTATCACATCGTCCCTGTTCACCGTGGAGCGCATCGCGGTGAGTTCCTCGGCCGCTAGGGCTTCGGATAGTGCCTCGAGGGCTAGTGCGGCCGTCTTATTTTCGGCGCGGAGTGCTATGTTCGGATCACTAGCGAGAGTGATGATTCCGTTGGGACCGGGCATTTTAAGCTTCATGTACCCATAATGGGGTATAGCTTGAAAAATTGTGAATGCCTCTCGTCCTAATAAAGCATGGTATCCATCAAGAACAGGGCCACTTGAAATGTGACCTCCTCGAGCTGTAATTGTCCGGCGAGCGAACACTATGTCCAGCGTGATTTTTCCTATGTAGCATGCTTCCGGCTGAGATTATTCCTCTAAAGGTTGTGCTGCTTCGCTCAATGCGGTTCCATCTATTTCCATTTTTCGTAGGGTTTCCTCATAGATGAGGTTTAGTCCGCTGCCGCCATCCATGAGTACCTTAGTAAGGCGAAAAATCCGCCTACTATCGGGCTGAGGACCAATGCGGCTGGTGCCCGGGCAGTTCGGAATTTAGGTTCGTCACTGGCATTGAAGGTAATAGCCGTGTCACTCCATGGATTTATTGTTGCTACTTGGTAGACTTCGGCAAGGTTGCAGAGTTGTCGTTTTCGCATGTTATTTGATGCGAAAGTCTCGAAGACTGTTAACACCGTACTGGTGTTGCTGGGCTGGGATTCTGAAGCTAGAAGCTCTTCGCCACTTTTGGCCACCGCCGTAGTATCCAACATGCTCAAGGCTATGGGTTGGAGTGGCGCCTCGTATATGAATTTTGCAGGTCCGCTTAGCCAACCCTCCAAGACGGTTCCGCACCCTTTAGGGGTTTTGGTTTTTGGTATTCAACCTGTGTGCTTGATAATGATGCACCCTTTTGTTCCGCACTAGGGATGTATTCAATGGATTGTCCCAAAATTTACTTTCGGTTTTCCAGCGCTCTCCATCGCACAAGATACTTTTGTACGATGGTCACCAAGTCAGAAAAGCGTGTGATTTCGCGACAACTTATGGCGTTTAGGATTCCCTTGTCCGTGCAATTATTGCAGAAGATTGGTATTGCGTCCTCCTCTCGGCATTCCTTTATCCTGTTCATAACCAGGAGGAATCGCCCAAGAATGATGTATTGCTTGGCGGGCTCTTGCCAATTCGAGAGAGATCGCTAATGTTTGGGTGGGCGGGTGGCACTAAATCTGAAACCCGTCCAATTTAGGACTCAAGGGCGGGAAGTTTCGAACTCGGAAGCTTGGATTTTGAGTGCTATCCAATGAGTCCGACCCGCCGCCGACTTTAAGTTCGTGGCTTGATCGACATCCGTCCCTCCGGGAATCCGCATGGAGGATCGGGAATCCGGACGTAGCTAGTCCTTAAGATAGGAGAAGAGTCGCCGATTGCTCCTCTATCACAACAACATGATGGGTAGCCCGGGAGAGTTGATCTCTCGATCGGTTTTAGGCCCGATCCGGTCGTAATCTGTGGCGACTCCTGTATATGGCGATGCGATCCAAGAGCTCGTTTATGGAGGAGAGCTCGATCGGATCTAACTGTTCGGCAAGTTCCGTCTCGACATGGAGATTGGTTTCGATGACTCGAGAGGTCATCGTCGGTAGACAACCCGAACTAGCGGTCATGAGAAACCGCCTAGCCAAGAGTCTGACCAGTGGCCAATGCTTCTTTGGCGATGGTATCGTCTTTAAAGACGAGATGAGGCATCCTACCTGATGGCGACAACACAGAGGAACTCTCAATGAAAGCACCAATGTCGGTGTCAAAACCGGCGGATCTCGGGTAGGGGGTCCCGAACTGTGCGTCTAGGCGGATGGTAACAGGAGACAAGGGACAAGATCTTTTTACCCAGGTTCGGGCCCTCTCGATGGAGGTAATACCCTACTCCTGCTTGATTAATATTGATGATATGGGTAGTACAAGACTAGATCTACCACGAGATCAAGGAGGCTAAACCCTAGAAGCTAGCCTATGGTATGATTGTTTTTCGTCCTACGGACTAAAACCCTCCAGTTTATATAGACACCGGATAGGTTAGGGTTACACAGAGCCGGTTACAATGGTAGGAGATCTACATATCCGTATAGACAAGCTTGCCTTCCACGCCAAGGAAAGTCCCATACGGACACGGGACGAAGTCTTCAATCTTGTATCTTCATAGTCTTGGAGTCCGGCCGTGACGATAGTCAGGCTATCCAGACACCCCCTAGTCCGGGACTCCCTCAATTGGTCTCAATTCTTCTTGAAAGATTTGTTTAGGAGTAGTGTTTTTATTTGATGTTCGGTCATATGTCATACAATTCATGGTTGGTTTATAAAAAATAATGTTGTGAGGCGGATCCTTCTGTGGATGGCTTTGGAGTTTTATCTTTGTAAGACAATTTGTTCAATGTTAATGGTGTCGGTGTCAAAACCGGCGGATCTCGGGTAGGGGGTCCCGAACAGTGCGTCTAGGATCGATGGTTACAAGAGACAGGGGACATGATGTTTACCCACGTTCGGGCCCTCTCTACGGAGGTAATACCCTACTTCCTGCTTGATTGATCTTGATGAATATGAGTGTTACAAGAGTTGATCTACCACGAGATCGTAATGGCTAAACTCTAGAAGTCTAGCCTGTATGACTATGGTAATGAGTATATCCTTTCCGGACTAACTCCTCCGACTTATATAGACACCGGGGGGATCTAGGGCTACATAGAGTCGGTTACATAAGAAGGAATCTTCATAGCTGGTCGCCAAGCTTGCCTTCCATGCCAAGGAGAGTCCAATCCGGACACGGTTACAGTCTTCGGCCTTCATGTCTTCATAGCCCGTCAGTCCGACCCATGGATAACAGGCCGGACGCTCGAGGACCCCTTAGTCCAGGACTCCCTCAGCAGCCCCTGAACCTGGCTTCAATGACAAGGAGTCCGGCGCGCAGATTGTCTTCGACATTGCAAGGCGGGTTCCCTTCTTTCCGAACTCCAAGATAGTCTCCGGATGCGATGATAGTATCCGGACCTGTCACACACACCATACACAACCGCAAAGAGAATATAATTTTACATGAGTTCCATCCGCTGACAACTTTTTGTAGCACGACATTACGTCTGACCGGTCATAATTCCAAACCGTTTTTGTGTTCGACGCCCCACATCCAGAGACGCGGTTGCCATTGGCACGTCTTGTCAAAGCAGAGATCGTGTCCCCTTATCGCGGGATTCTCATCAATGCGGGCATGGGTAATCCAACCGTGCCGTTTATACAGCCCTTGGGAATAGGCGAATTCTAAGGCGAGTGGGGAGGCCTTCAATATTCACTGCCTTTATCAGGGGATAAGGATTCTCTCTTCCTCTCTCACGCCTTCTCTCTGTCTCCGCCCTTCCAATCTCGAGCTCCAACGCCCAAGCTCTCATCTCCTTTCCACTCAAGCTAGCACTCAACCATGTCCGGATCCGGAGGTCAGGGCAAGTGGATGGTCTCCTTCGTCAAGGAGGAGGACATTACCGAGCTTTGGGCGGCCGGATATTTGGCGAAGGAAATCGCCCACCGTCTGCTGGCCGAGGGACAAATCGTCCCCACGCCGAAGCCCAACGAGAGGGTGGTTTTCGTCCCTCATTTCTTCCGCGGACTAGGGTTCCCACTCCACCCTTTCGTCCGTGGGCTGATGTATTATTACGGGATAGATTTCCACGATCTGTCCCCGAACTCCTTCCTCAACATTTCGGCATTTATCGTCGTGTGTGAGGCTTTCCTCCGCATTCAACCCCACTTCGGGCTATGGCTCAAAGTCTTCAACGTGAAGCCGAAGGTGGTGGATGGCCAGCACGCGGAGTGCGGGGGAGCCATGGTGAGTAAGTTGTCCAACGTCTCCTGGCCGAAAGGTACTTTCGGGAGATAGTAAAGGAGTGGTAGAAACAATGGTTCTACATCACAGAACCCCGCGGCACTACCTGGGCCGCGACTGCCGAATTCCGCTCCGGTTCTCCCATGCGACTCACCTCTTGGGTCGAGAAGAGTCCGAACTGGTGTTCGCCCGATGAGCTGATAGCGCTGCAGACGCGCGTTTAGAGTATGATAGCCAAGAACGTCAAGCTTGTCGATGTAATCCCGGTGATGCTAGTTCGCCGGATCCTCCCGTGCCAGCGCAGAAGTCACCCTCTGTGGGAGTTTAATCCGAAGAAGCACCAAAACATGGAGAGGCTCTTTAGAACCACTCACGAAGGTGCCTGGAAGTTGCTCTTTAAGGGCAACGAGAAACCGCCGGCCACAGATTCAGACCGTGGGCACAATTGTAAACACCTCGCCAGCGAGGTATGTTATTTTCCACGTATCCCCTATTTAATTGTTTCGAGGATGATGTCTGAGTTTATCATTGCTTTCTCAGGATTGGATGGAGAGGGCGAAGCGGATCCAGTGTCCGGCTCCGCTACCTGAAGAACCGGTCATCCCGTGTCTGGCGAAGATGCTGGTGCCGGCGCCATATAAGGCGCCAAAGAATAAGGCCAAGAAGAAGGCTAAGGGGGCCAAAAGTGGCCTCCGTCGCAAGGGCACTTCGGATGTGACGTCCGAAGATGAGGAAGCCCATTCCTCCGTCCCTGAGGACGATGACGAGGAAGAGGAGGAGGAGGTGGAGAAGAACCCTCCCCCCAAGGAGAAGAAGAGGGGGGCCTCCATGAATCTGGAGGCAGGAACGCCCAAGAAGGGGAAGGGCGCCCCCGCGGTCAACACGACATGGGACGTTGACAGCAGTCCGGAGTGACGCCTCCGCACTAAGCCTCGGGCCGCATCGTAAGTACTATTTCTCTCGTACATAAGTGTACCCGGCCTCTCCTTTTTATTATTTTGACGTGGTTAATTGTGCCATTGCAGTCCGGCCCATGGCAGCATCCAGCGATCCTCATCTGGAGGTTCATTGGATCCGGCGGAAATGGCCAGTATGTCGCCGCCGCCCGCTTATTCCCCTGAGGCCAAGGACGACATCGAAGTGTTGTCCCGGAGGACCACTCCGAGCTGGGGAGGGGCCCAGGACGATGTCCAGGAGGCGCCGCAAGGCGAGACCTCCGCTGCCGGACACATGGGGGAGAAGATCCCCATGGAGACTGGCGAAGAGGGACGTATTCAGTTCGGCCCTCAGCCGAATACGATTCCGGGGACCGATACGGCCCCGGAATCCGGCGCGCGCCTTCCTTCGGAGGAGGGGGGTGCGCCAATTCCACCGATGGCCCCTTTCCAACCAGGGGCACCGAATAACCTGATGGAGGCACTACGAGGCGCCTCCATTGTGGACGAGCACTGTATCCTTATGGGTATGGTGATCGAGAAGGTTCAGTCCGTCAAGAGCGGACTAAACGAGGCATGCAACAACCTGTTGACAGGTTTTGAGGTAAGTCATGTAGAAAGAGAACACCCCGTGCTGATAGTAGCCCCTGAGACACTGTCCGGTGTTCGGAAAGAAAGGCCAGACAGAGGATCAACCCTTTATAGGAGACTAATTTTGTAATTAAACAGGCGTCGCTGTTGGCTGCAACCTCACATGCTGTCGAAGTCTCTGAACTGAAGCAGAGGTTGGAGCAGACCGAGAACGAGCTCGGTGAGGTGAAGATTCAGCTACACAAGAAGCAAGGTGAGTAACGACTTGCTGTGTATTCGGAAAGAGTAAGCGATGAGTATTGACTGGAGTGTCATAATATGTGTAGGGGCGGTGACCGAGGTCGAGGCCCTGAAAAATTCCCTGACCGAAGCCGAGGGGAAAGCTGTCCAGCAGCAAGCCGTCCGTAAGAAGCTCAAGGCCCGGGTCGGCGAGATCTAGCAGGAGCTCCAGGATGCGGTGAAGAAGTGTGAGGCTTTGGAGCGCGAAGCGTCGGTTCGAGAGACCGAACTTACCAAGGCTCGCCAGAGCACGGAGGCCGCACAGAATGAGGCCCGAGGTGCTCTCCAGGAGATCCAAGAGGCCAAGAAGCTCAGAGCGGGTAAGGCTTTTAACATGCAAAGCAAGTATGCGGAGAAGAAGTACCTTTTACTAACCCGGATCCGGAGTTGCCCAAGGGCTTTTCCGGATCTGCCATGCAGCGTGTCTGATGCTGCGGAGTTCTTCCGAGCCGGAGAAGGGAGTTCCACAGAGAAGTTGTTCTGGTCACAGTATACTATGCTAGAACATCCGGTGCCCTTTGCCGATCAACTGTAACAGTTGGTCGAGCTGCACAGGGTGGCCGAACTGGCCATGATGGATTTAATAATCCGGCTGTGGCCAGCTGAAGCTATACCTAGTAGTTATTTTTGCCTCGTGAAGCGGGTGATGGAGGCTTGTCCACGGCTAGACGTCGTCAAACGATCAGTCTGCATCGAAGGTGCTGCATGGCCTTCGCTCATTGCAAGATGTGGTGGGCGAAGATGGACGCCATTGAGGTGGACAGGGGGCCGCCGGAGGGCAAGGAGCACCGCACACCCGAGCGATATTTTGCGGATGTCCTGGAGGGATCTCGACTTGTAGCAGCGCAGTGCAGGCATGACATTATTTTCGAATGAATACATTCGTTTTTGTCTTTGCCTTGTATGATGAAAACAAATCCGGTTTGTAATATAATGTTTGTTATGTTTTGATTGTTTCCTCCTGTGCGGCCGTGTTGTATGGAATCTGAGGGTTGGCCATTCGTCGGCTTCTGCCCTCACGTAGGTATTACGGAGGTGTTCACGATGTAATCTAAACAATCTTGATCCAATTATATGGTCCTTGAAGGAGTTGTTTAGCACAACAAACCACGCAATCAGACTATGCGGCTTAAACGCCCTCACTTACCCATAGGAGTTTTATAATAAAACTTAGGCGCAGCCCCTGGTATATGAATCAGAGTGCTGTCAGCGTCTGATCGGGAAGTACCGATCCTTCGTGAAATGCGGGAAAAAAAATCTCCAACGATTTGTGACATCCGAACAGCTGAACGGCTCTTGCCGCATCATGACAGTCAGTTTTCGGCTTTCTCTACTGAGGTGCTCATCCGGTTTAGACTAGGGCACTGAGGGAGTCCTGGACTAGGGGTGTCCGGATAGCCGAACTACCATCACGGCCGTACTCCAAGACTATGAAGATACAAGATTGAAGACTTTGTCCCGTGTCCGTATGGGACTTTCCTTGGCGTGGAAGGCAAGCTTGGCGATACGGATATGTAGATCTCCTACCATTGTAACCGACTACGTGTAACACTAACCTATCCGGTGTCTATATAAACCGGAGGGTTTTAGTCCGTGGGATCTAACAACAATCATACCATAGGCTAGCTTCTAGGGTTTAGCCTCCTTGATCTCGTGGTAGATCTACTCTTGTACTACCATATCATCAATATTAATCAAGCAGGGTAGTAGGGTATTACCTCCATCGAGAGGGCCCAACCTGGTAAAACATCGTGTCCCTTGTCTCCTGTTACCATCCGCCTAGACGCACAGTTGGGACCCCCTACCGAGATCCGCGGTTTTGACACCGACATTGGTGCTTTCATTGAGAGTTCCTCCGTGTCGCCACCTATAGGCCCGATGGCTCCTTCGATCATCAACAATGACGTGGTCCAGGGTGAGACTTTTCTCCCCGGACAGATCTTTGTATTCGGCGGCTTTGCACTGCGGGCAATTAAGCAGGCCATCTGGAGCAGATCGAAGCTACGCCCCTGCCATCAGTCAGATTTGGAAGTTTGAACTATACGGCCGATGTCCGCGGAGACTTGATCTTCGACGGATTCGAGGCACGCCCCGAAGCGTGCCGCCGTTGTCCCGATGGGTATGATCTAGCTCGCCCAAGCAAAGGCCACAGGCCGCACCAAGATCCGCTCCGACCCTTAATCCAAGCCGGATTCCCGATCGAGGACGAGTGGTTGGACACCGCCTCGGGCTACGATCTCTCTGGCGATTGAGCCGAACTCCATCCTGTCGCTGCGAAGACCTTGACTCTAGGGTGCGGACTCCTCTCCGGACTCAACCCTCCGCCCCGCCAATCGAATCCGATTGGGCGCGGTCATGGAGTTCACTCGCGGACATCTTTCAAAGACTCGCCCTTTGGCGATATCCTGAATTCACTAAAGTCTCTCTCTTTATCCGGAGAGCCCTGGCCAGACTATGGACAGGAAGGTTGGGATGCGGACGACGAAGAAATTGAACGCCCACCCACCACCCACTTTGTAGCCACTGTCGATGATTTAATCGACATGCTCGACTTCGACTCCGAAGACATCGACGGTATGGACGACGATGCCGGAGACGACCAAGACCCAGCGCCTACAGGGCACTGGAAGGCCACCTCGTCATACGACATATACATGGTGGACATCCCAAAAGATGGGAACGACGATGGAACAACGGAGGATGACCCCTCCAAGAAGCAACCAAAGCTCCGACGTCAGCAGCGCCGCTCTAAATCCCGCCACAGCAAAAGCGGTGATTCCGGCACGGGAGATAATAACACCGGACAAGGTCTTGAAGACAACCCCTCCAAAGGACTCAGCGCGGGAGGAGGAGAAGCAAGTCCACACGACAAAGGCGGAGAAGAGAGGTAGAGGACGATAATTATCGCCTCCCTCCAAGATGAGGCAAGCCTCGACGACGCATTTAATTTGTCGTGCTCGAGGATCCCGCTGAACAGAGCGCGTTTTAAACGCAGGCTTATAGCCACGACAAGCAGCCTCAAGAAAAGCAGCAACAACTTAGAGCTGACTAAGACCTGCTAGGCGATGATGGATCAAGTCCTTGCAGCCAAGAGTATGAACTCGAACGCCCCTCCAAAAGCTACCCCAAACGCAGGCCGTTGCCTCAATCGAGGAGGAAGCACCCAAGTCACCAACAAGACGACATGGCAGACCGGCCACCCGTGGCCGCACGAGAAAGCCTCTCGCCCTCCGCCAAGCCACACCCCGACGCCGCTCAAAAAGTACCAAGGCACGGAAAACGCGCCGACTTGTGAGATATATTGGAAGATAAAGAAAAACATACAAGATCGATCTACGGATCGCGTGGGCGCCCCACGACACGTGATGATAACCGTCACGCAGGATACAGCAAACCCGGCCGGGCGAACACAGTAGACAAAGCTCATATGAGCTACATCGTGATATAGCCCAATATAGAGGCGCCGCACACCCACTATGCTTCACAGATGAAGTAATGGATCATCAAATCCCTGAGGGCTTCAAACCCGTAAACATCGAATCATACGATGGTACCACAGATCCCGCGGTCTGGATCGAGGACTATCTCCTCCATATCCACATGGACCGCGGTGATGATCTACATGCCATCAAATACCTCCCACTCAAGCTTAAAGGACCAGCTCGGCATTGGTTCAACAACTTGCCAGCAGAATCAATTGGTTGTTGGAAGGACCTGGAAGTCGCATTCCTTGATAACTTCCAGGGCACATATGTGCGACCACCAGACGCCGATGACCTTAGCCATATAATTCAGCAGCCAGAAGAATCGGCCAAACAATTATGGACATGGTTCCTAACAAAGAAAAATCAAATCATTGACTGTCCGGATGCAGAGGCCCTTGCAGCCTTCAAACATAACATCCGCCACGAATGGCTTGCCCGGCACCTAGGACAGGAAAAGCCGAAATCCATGGCAGCCCTCACAACACTCATGACCCGCTTTTGTGTGGGAGAGGACAGCTGGCTAGCCCGAAGCAACAACTTGGCCAAACACCCTGATAGTTCGGATACAAAGGATAGCAATGGCAGGTCACGTCGCAACAAGAACAAGCGCCGCATTAACGGCGATAATGCTGAAGATACGACAGTCAATGCCGGATTCAGAGGCTCTAAACCCGGTCAACGGAAGAAGCCATTCAAAAGAAATACCCAGGGCCCGTCCAACTTGGACCGAATACTCGATCGCAGCGATACATGGCACCTAAAAACCAGCCAACCACACCAACAGGGATTGTTGGGTGTTCAAGCAAGCAGCAAGTTAAGTGCGAACTCAATGACAAGGGGCTGCATAGCGATGACGAGGAAGAGCCCCGGCCACCGAACAATAGAGGATAGAAGGGCTTTCCCACTCAAGTGCGGACGGTGAACATGATATACGCAACCCATATACCCAAAAGGGAGCAGAAGCGTGCACTAAGGGACGTATATGCGATGGAGCCAGTCGCCCCGAAGTTCAACCCATGGTCTTCCTACCCGATCACCTTCGATCGAAGGGACCACCCCACTAGCATCCGTCACGGCGGTTTCCCCGCATTGGTTCTTGACCCAATCATTGACGGATTTCACCTCACTAGAGTCCTGATGGAGGCGGCAGCAGCCTGAACCTGCTTTATCGTGATACGGCGAAAAATGGGCATAGACCCTCAAGGATTAAACCTACAAAGACGACCTTTAAAGCGCCATACCGGTGTAGAGGCCAATTGTACAGGCTCGCTTACACTCAAGTGGTCTTCGATCCCGGATAACTTCCGGCGAAGAGTTAATCTTGACATAGTCCCGCTCATGGCGGCTATCACGCACTGCTTGGACGAACCGCATTTGTTAAGTTCAATGCGGTGCCGCACTACGCATACCTCAAGCTCAAGATGCCAGGCCCTCGAGGAGTAATCACGGTCAATGGAAACATCGAACGCTCTCTCTGAACGGAGGAGCACATGGCGGCCCTCACGGCGGAGGTACAGAGCAGCCTCTCACATCAATTCTCGAGTCTGGCCACTAAACGTCCGGACATTGTCAAGCGCGCCCGGAGTAACCTACAACAAGACCGCCTGGCACGATTCAAGCATGCGTAGCAATCCGGCCCCAACCCCAGCCCTCATGAAATTGCGAAGCCAGTATTACGCGTACATAACTACGCTCTGGAGATACCATGGGCATAAGGGGAGGGGCACGACCACGACACGCCAAGAATGCGGCTCGACCTCACCAGGGGCTCCCGATTGTGTCATTCTTTTTTTTTTTTCCTTTTTCTTACTTTCAGGACTCCGCTCTCCAGAAGTCCTGTCCGGCACTAGAATTGCCGAACTAACGATGCAACAGCCAGGGAAGAAGAAAGCTACGTCGAGTGTTCAGGTGGTCTCTATTACGAGCATTATACCTGTTTTACATACCATCCCGCAGCCTACCCCTGGAGGGGGACATGTTAAATAGTCCCATCCCTTGCTTATCACACAATTTGTATCGTCCTGCTTTTATTTGCAGTTTCTTTTTAATAACCAATATATAGCTCTTGCCTATTATTGCCTCTTTTTATCTATATATATGTTCATTTCATGACATGTTGCACCCGTACACTTTGGTACGGCCAATACACCAGGGGCTTAAGTACCCCAAAATTATGGTGTGATAAGTCCGAACACTTTCACAAGTGCGGCACCCCGAACTTATAGCATTATATGAATCGGCTCCGAATCATGTCTTGGGTCAATAGTTGGGTTTGCCCGGCTCCCGTGTTTTGGTACCTACGTTCCGTTATATCGGCTAAGGTAGCACCGGGAGAACCACTGCGATTGTGCCCCGGTTGAGTTGGGTTGAGCACCTCAGTGGAGAAAGCTAAAACTGACCGTCATGATAGGGCGAGAGCCGGTCACTGTTCGAGAGGTTTTTTCGGGTCCCTAAAGACTTATGCCGCTTAGAGCGAGGAACCAGAATTGTCCGGCCAAGGCGTGGATAGCGCCCCGAACTCGGTCTTCCGAATACTAGGGGCTTCGCCGACATTTAAAATTATAGAATTCTATGGCTAAGTGAGAGTGTTCAAGCATTATAAGTCCGGTTGCCTTGTTCGTTGCGTTGAGCGCCTCCCTCGATAGGACCCAAGAATGGGAACAAGAGCGCTCAAGTTTATCCCGAACACCCCAGCACTCGTGGCATGGGGGCTGAAGCCAACGACTTGCCATCTCTCAAATTTGATAAACGGCCGCACAGAAGGTAATATTTTAAATTAACAAGCGTTGCTTAGCGCATATGAACAAGTTTTCAGCGTATAGGATAACAAATCCTAGTCTATTAAAAAATTACATCTTTGGAGCACTCATCCGCTATACGGGCGGTCACCCTTCAGAGGCCCTCATAGTACATTTCGGCGACGATGCTCCTTGCCCTTCGGGCGTCTGGTCCGTCACAAGCTTCTCCAAGATCCAGCTTGCCCCAAAGGCACTTTAGCACGGGCAAGGCCCGACGGGCACCTTCAATGCAGACAGAGCGCTTGATGACTTCAATCCTGGACAGGCATCCACCACCGCCGTGACTAGCCCAAAGTAGCTCCTGTGCATGGCTTCCAATGGCCACAAATTAACTATGAGGCCCTTCATGGCCTGTTCAGCGACCTTGTGAGCTCGACCAGCTGCTTCAGCTGGTCGCTTAGGGGCACTGGATGTCCGCCTCAAAGATACCGAGACCGTAACAGCTTTTCCGTCGAGCTCCCTCCTTGGCGCGGTAGAACGCGGCAAAGATCGTACACACTACGGGCAGATCTACTAATGCTCTGGAGAGCTCCGACCCGGTAAGTAATATGTAATTCACTTTCACATGCTTGATTTGCATAAAGAATGCCTTACCCGCTGCTATCTTCTTTATTGACTCAATTTCTTGGAGGGCTTTTTGGGCCTCGGCCTTAGCAGCTTTGGCACTCTCAAGAGCCGAGGAAAGCTCGGACTCTCGGGTCTTCGAGTCACGCTCCAAACCCTCGTGTTTTTTCACGAGAGCCTGGAGCTCTTGCCACACCTCCGCCAGCTCGCCTCCCCTTCTCTCGCTCAGTGCGCTCATGCAGCATGAGCTTTCGGCCACGGACACCGCTTCCTTGAGTCGCCACCTCGCTCGTGACCCTGCAGTACCCATGTTATTCCTGTTATTTTTTGCAACCAAAACCTTTCTATAAGGTATTTCTTTAATAAGGTATTACTTACCTTCCTTGTCCTCGAGCTGCTTCTTGGCAAGGCCGAGCTCGTTCTCGGACCGCCGAGGCTCGCTTCAATGCATCGACCTCCAGATCAAGGCGGCAGAGGTCGCAGCCAGAGCCTGCATTCCCATATTGACATACTTATGTTAGACTCCTGCGATATCTTTTTAGATCCTTAGTCCGGCTTTTCTTTCCAACACCGAACTAAGCATCGAGAACTACCGTCTATGCGGTAATATTTTTACATATTCTAAACTTACCTCAAAGCCTGTTAGAAGGCTGGTACAGCTTCAGTCAGCCCGCTCTTGGTGGATCGAATCTGTCGGATCACCGCACTCATAACGGGCGGTGCTCCTCCTCGATGGAGGCGCTGTTAAGCGCCTCGATGCTATCCGGTGCCTCCGTTGGGCGGAAGACACCGGCGTCTTACCCTTCTTACAAAGGACCGCTTGGACTCGAACCATTGAAGGTTCCAGATGGAGTCCGGACGAGGGTCGGGCTTAGAGCCCCTGGGGGTCTCGCCCCCCACGCGCCTGGAGTCCGGGAGGTTGCCTTGCGGCGCCTCCTGCGCCACCTCCTCTTGACCAGGCCCCCCTTGGGGTACCACCTCAGCGTCGTCCGCAGCGTGAGGCGATGAGGCGGCCGGAAGTGAAGTACTCTCCATTTCTGATGAACCCAGGGATCCGCTCGACGAAGCGGCGAACTCGCCCTTGGGAGGGCTGCATGATTGTTCGGCATTAGAGAACACTATGCAATAAAAAAGCCATGGGTATCCGGACACTTACAATCTCGCCAGGGGCTTGGCCCTTGTTGGCCAATCCTCCTCGTCGTTGTCGACGTTGATGGAGAAGTCCGGAGGAAGGGTTCTTCCTTCTGATTCCTCCGGCCTCCCGGTTAGGCGGCCTTCCTTTTCTCTCCTCCCCGCTGTGGAGAGGCTTTTTTCCTCCTCCTCGTTCTCGTGGAGAAGATTCTGCTTCAGAACCGACAACATCAGCGCCGGGAGCTCCTTCGAGTTCCTCTTGCCTCCTTCTTGGTTTTCTTCTCCGCACCACATGAGGTACCGGAGCCAGCCTTCCCCCTCAATCGAGCGTCCAGCTGGGTCTTCGGCAAAGGAGCCGTCATTAACCTGTCCGGACGCCTTCAGCCATCCCGTTAAAGGTTAGGGAGTTTTAGACCCCGATAGAGTCAAACTATGAAAAAGAGTCCCATAAAGGGTAAAATAACTCACCTCGCTGGCTTGACGCTATGAGCTGAATCCGCGATCTTGATAGGCGGATGTGGGAGCCTCGGCGCCTTGAACAACACCTTCCTGCATCTTCGTGCGTAGTGTCAAGAGCCTTGTCGAGTTGGGTGCTGTGCGGATCGAACTCCCACAATTTGAAGGCCCGTTGTTGGCATGGGAGAATCCGCGGATGAGCATCACTGGATTACGCTGACAAGCCCGAGATTCTTGTCCACCAGGTTTGGGACGCATGTTTGAGTCCGGATAGCTCGTCAATTCCCCCACGCCGGCATGTCTCTTTCCATGACGAGAGCCGTGTGGGAAGCCATATCTGAATTGGGGCCGCCGCCCATTTGGAGTCGCTGCTCGGTGATATAGAACCACCCGATTGCCACCCCTTTATTGTCTCCACGAAGGAGCCTCGAGCCATAGGACTTTGGCCATCTTGCCAACCATGGCGCCTCCGACTCAACAGACGGCTGCCCACTACCTTCGGCCTTACATTGAAGATCTTCAGCCATAAGCCGAAGTGGGGCTGGATGCAGAGGAAGGCCTCACACACGACGATGAACGCCGAGATGTTGAGGATGAAATTAGGGGCCATGTCGTGGAAGTCCAGGCCGTAGTAGAACATGAGCCCCCAGACAAATGGGTGAAGTGGAAAACCTAGTCCGCGGAGGAAGTGGGGGAGAAACACAACCCTCTAATGGGGCCTGGGAGTGGGGATGAGCTGCCCCTCGTCGGGTAGCCGACACGCGATGTCGCCGGACAAGTATCCGGCCTCCCGCAGTCTTGTGATGTGCCCCTCCATGACGGAGGAGGCCATCCACCTGCCTCTCGCTCCGGACATAGTTGGAGAAGGTTGAGGTGGGGTGTGCAAACTTGGGCACTGGAGCTCGAGTGCATGGAAATGGATGAGCAAAGGAGGAAGAAGGCGTAGGTGAAAAAGGTGGATCCTTATCCCCTTATATGGACGGACGGAGCTATGCGTCCCCCACCAGCCTGGTAAAACTCACTTATCTCCCAAGCGCCGTAATCAATGGCGCGGATGGGTTACCCACGTCCGTATTGATGGGAATCCTGGAATAAGGGGGCACGATCTATGCTTTGATAAGACGTGCAGGAAACCGCCTCGCTAAACGCTACCGAGGTGGAACAAGAAAAACGATTCATATAAAGGCCTGGCCGTGGTGTGATGTCACGCGCGAATACGCCAAAGATATCCAGCAAAAGTTATTCTCTACGGTGGTATGTGGAACTTGTTTTGCAGAGACGACACTATCCTTGTGTTCAAAACCTTCTATGAAGTATTCGAGGAGGAACCCGCTTTGCAATGTCAAGACAATATGCTTGCGACTCGTTGTCATTGAAGCCTGGTTCAGGGCTACCGAGGGAGTCTGGACTAGGGGTGTCCGGATAGCGAACTACCATCACGGCCGACTCCAAGACTATGAAGATACAAGATTGAAGACTTCGTCCCCGTGTCCGGATGGGACTTTCCTTGGCGTGGAAGGCAAGCTTGGCGTCTGGATATGTAGATCTCCTACCATTGTAACCGACTCAGGTAACCCTAACCTATCGTGTTTATATAAACCGAGGGTTTTAGTCCGTGGGACTAACAACAATCATACCATAGGCTAGCTTCTAGGGTTTAGCCTCCTTGATCTCGTGGTAGATCTACTCTTGTACTACCCATATCATCAATATTAATCAAGCGAGTAGGGTATTACCTCCATCGAGAGGGCCCAACCTGGGTAAAAACATCGTGTCCCTTGTCTCCTGTTACCATCCGCCTAGACGCACAGCTTCGGGACCCCTACCGAGATCCGCGGTTTTGACACCGACAGCACAATCGCAGAGTTCTCCTTTACTACCCTAGCCGATGTAGCGGAATGCGTGGTAGCAAGCACGAGTGAGCCGCAACCCAACTATCGACCAAAGACATGATTCGAGCCAATGCTTATAATGCTAAATTCGGGGTGCCGAACTTATCTTTAAGAAGTGTTCGGACTTTGTTGCCGTATTATGGGGCAATGAGAAGCCCCTGGCGAATATGAAACGTACCAAAGTGCACGGGTGCGAGAATACAAGTAATTAATGGCAAAGGAAAACAGAAAGAGAGCAGAGGTAGTAACTGGGGCCCCTTGACTTGGGCCGTGAACTGTTTCCGTTATATTTGGGTTAAAGCGTCAAAGCGCATTTATACAAATAGTGCGATAATCAACCGGCTATTTAACATGCCATAATCAAAGGGGAGCTGCATTCAGGTACTCAAAATAGGTAGAGTAATCGTTGGATTGTCCTCTAGAGCTTCCCCTGCATGCTTGTGCTCTATGCCAATGTGGTGTACTTGTCCTTTGACAGGACCGGTAATCAGACCATCGAAGGAGGCCAGTATAAAAGATACCTGAAAGAAAAGAGAAGGAAAAAAGGAATAGTAAAGATATCAATGAGTCCGAGATCGGTGTAGCCGAACTACAAGCTAGTTGTGCCTCAGTTGATGCCCATGGGATTTTGAGTGCGTAATTATGTACGCGTGGTGCGGATGCCACTACCTTATCGGGACTGGGACGGAGGCTGAATTGCTAATCGAGCTCTTGACGAGCCGAACCGTCCTGTTGCAGTGTGGTCCAGACTCTCTTAGTGATGTCCAGGGGCTCGGCAGCCAGATTATGGTTCTGCTTGAGAAGGCCGCTCTGTACATCTGCTGCTAGGGCGGCTGTGTGCTCCTCTGTTTGGAGGGAGCGTTCAGTGTTGCCATTGACTATTATGACGCCGCGTGGACCGGGAATCTTGAGCTTGAGATAAGCATAGTGTGGCACTGCATTGAATCTAGCAAACGCGGTTCATCCGAGCAGTGCGTGGTAGCCGCTGCGGAAGGGGATGATATCAAAGATTAACTCTTCACTTCGGAAGTTGTCTGGAGAACCGAAGACCACCTCCAGCGTGACTGAGCCCGTACAACGGGCCTCTATGCCTGCTATGACTCCTTTAAAGGTAGTCTTTGTGGGTTTGATTCATGAGGGATTAATGCCCATGTAGCGACCATACCTCAAACAGTCTGATCTCTGTGTATCAGTGTCATCCCTGGATCGGTAATGCTGACACGCACAGTACTTGAAGGATTTATAACAGAGTAGCAATCACACACTTATTACATTGAATGTCTCAAAGAGAACTTATTACAATAAATATGGCTTAAGGCCATCTAATACGATAACAGCGGAAGGCTTGGAAGATAAAGTGAGTCCATCAACTCCAACGGCATCACTGAGTGAAAGACCACGACCTAAGGCTCCTTACTCGTCGTCTGAAAAGTCCGCAACATGATACGTTGCAGCCCGAAAACGGGTCAGCACATGGAATATGCCGACAATGTAACACAAGAGAGTAATGAACAGAATAATGCTATCACTACATGCATATAAGGCTGGTGGAGGCTGTATGGTTAATATGTTTTGTGAAAAGCCAATTTTTCCCTACAACAAAGGAATAAATTTTTATTTAACTACAAAGTTGGTTGAAAACATTGAGAATGCTAAACCCCATCTCAATCCCAATTAAAAGGTAATTATCAACCCAATCAAATTTTATAACTAAGAGTGATGAGATCCACATGATAATCCAGGAACTAGGTACTCAAGATGTCCATAACCGGGGACACGGCTAGGGTTAGGGTTTGGGCGTCGGGCGCGGGTGGGCTGGCGGCGACTGGGCCTTGGGGCAGCTCGGGGCGGCGGCTTATAAAGCCCCCCGGGCGGAGTCCCGCTCGGGTATGGCCCGGAGTCGGTTTCTCTTTTTTTTAAATAACTCCGACGTGCAGAAAAAGAAAGAAAAGAAGTACTAAACGGACTCCAAAAATCCCGAAATAAATTTTCCCCGTCCTCTAAAAATAGGCCGGACAAGGTGAACATTTATTTGGGCCTCTATTGCAATTTTGAAAAACACATTTATTTCCTAATTCAAATAAAATAGCGATAAAACTCCGAATAAAAATCTTATTTGATTTTAACATTAAATCTCCGATGTTTCTTTATTTTGAGGAAGTAATGTTATCCTCTCTCTTTTATTTTCATAAAAGAAATATTCAAAGAGAAAATAATTAAAATCAAACGATCCTCTTTTCAAAATTCGAGAAAAACTTGAATATGAAAATAATGAAATCCCCAACTCTCTCCGTGGGTCCTTGAGTTGCGTAGAATATCTAGGATCAAACCAAAATGCAATAAAATATGATATGCAATGGTGATATAATGTATAACATTCCAAATTGAAAATTTGGGATGTTACAAACCTACCCCCTTAAGATGAATCTCGCCCTCGAGATTCGGGTTGACTAGAAAATAGGTGAGAGTGATCCTTCCGCAGGTCTTCCTCTCGTTCCCAGGTGGCTTCATCTTCAGTATGGTGACTCCACTAAACTTTGCAGAACTTGATTACTTTGCTGCGTGTGACTCGGCTGGCAAACTCGAGAATCCTGACTGGCTTCTCCTCGTAGGTCAAATCGCTATCCAACTGCATCGCTTCCAGCGGCACTGTATCTCTCAGAGGAATATCAGCCATCTCTGCGTGGCACTTCTTTAACTGAGAAACATGGAACACATCTGAACTCCGGACAATCCTTCGGGTAATCCCAACTTGTAAGCAACTTCTCCCATACATTCCAAAACTTTGTATGGTCCCACAAAACGCGGTTCTAACTTTCCCTTAACTCCAAAGCACTTCACTCCTTGAAGTGGGGATACACGAAGATACACTCTGTCTCCGACTTCGTAAACTGTCTCCTTGCGTTTAGAATCCGCATAACTCTTCTTCCTAGACTGGGCTACCTTGAGTCTACCGCGAATCAGCTTAACCTTCTCTTCAGACTCTTTAATCAAATCTGGTCCAAACAACTGTCGGTCTCCAACTTCGTCCCACAAGAATGGTGTTCTGCACCTCCTTCCGTACAGTGCTTCGAAAGGGGCCATCTTCAAACTGGCTTGATAGCTGTTGTTGTAAGAGAACTCTGCGTAAGGCAAATTTTCATCCCAACTAGATCCATATTCTAGCGCACAAGCTCTCAACATGTCCTACATAATTTGATTGACTCTCTCAGTCTATCCATCTGTCTGCGGGTGAAAAGCTGTACTGAACTCTAGCCTGGTTCCCAAAGTTTCATGCAACTGATTCCAAAACTTTGAGGTAAACTGGGTTCCTCTGTCTGATACGATGGTCCTCGGAACTTCATGCAGACATACGATCCTGGTCATGTATATCTTTGCCAACTTAGCACTGGTGTAAGTGGTCTTCACTTGGATGAAATGAGCTACTTTTGTCAAGCGATCGACTACAACCCATATCGAGTCATAGCCCGAACGAGTCCTGGGTAATCCCGTGATAAAGACCATGCCTAATTTGTCCCACTTCCATTCGGGTATCGGCAATGGTTGTAGCAATCCTGCTGGCTTCTGATGCTCTGCCTTCACTCTTTGACATACATCACAAACTGCTACATACTCTCCAATATCCTTCTTCATTCTGGTCCACCAGAAACTATCCTTCAAATCCAGATACATCTTGGTATTTCCTGGGTGAATCGAATATGGCGAATCATGGGCCTCTTGCAGAATCAACTTCCTGATCTCCTGATCATTTGGCACATATATGCGGTCCTCAAACCATAAGGTATCGTTCTCATCCTCACGAAATCCTTTAGCCTTTCCTTTGCTCATTCTTCACTTTATTTCGGCAATCTCCTTGTCCGTCTTCTGAGCTTCTCTGATCTTATCCATCAAAGTAGGCTGAATCTCCAAATCTGCTACATAATCTCTCGGAACTATCTCCAAACATAGCTCGCGAAGGTCATCTGCCAACTCCTTGGGTAACTCTCCGGTCATGAGTGTATTGACATGACTTTTGCGGCTCAACGCATCGGCTACTACGTTACCCTTTCTAGGATGATAATGCAATCTCATATCATAATCCTTAATGAGTTCTAACCATCTCCTCTTCCTGAGATTCAACTCCTTCTGCGTGAAGATATACTTCAAATTGTTGTGATCCGTGTATACCTCACAATGGTTTCCGATGAGAAAATGTCTCCAAGTCTTCAACGCATGCACCTGAAGGAAATATGCCCTAGAGGCAATAATAAAGTTAATATTAATTTCCTTATTTCATGATAAATGTTTATTATTCATGCTATAATTGTATTAACCGGAAACATAATACATGTGTGAATACATAGACAAACATAGTGTCAGTAGTATGCCTCTACTTGACTAGCTCGTTAATCAAAGATGGTTAAGTTTCCTAACCATAGACATGAGTTTTCATTTGATTAACGGGATCAAATCATTAGGAGAATGATGTGATTTACTTGACCCATTACGTTAGCTTAGCACACGATCGTTTAGTTTTCTACTATTGCTTTCTTCATGACTTATACATGTTCCTATGACTATGAGATTATGCAACTCCCGTTTACCGGAGGAACACTTTGTGTGCTACCAAACGTCACAACGTAACTGGGTGCTCTACAGGTGTCTCCGAAGGTACTTGTTGGGTTGGCGTATTTGAGATTAGGATTTGTCACTCCGATTGTCGAGAGGTATCTCTGGGCCCACTCAGTAATGCACATCACTATAAGCCTTGCAAGCATTGCAACTAATGAGTTGGTTGCGGGATGATGTATTATGGAACGAGTAAAGAGACTTTCCGGTAACGAGATTGAACTAGGTATTGAGATACCGACGATCGAATCTCGGGCAAGTAACATACCGATGACAAAGAGAACAATGTATGTTGTTATGCGGTTTGACCGATAAAATCTTCAGTAGAATATGTAGGAGCCAATATGAGCATCCGAGTTCCGCTATTGGTTATTGACGGAGGCGTGTCTCGGTCATGTCTACATTGTTCTCGAACCCGTAGGGTCTGCACGCTTAAAGTTCGATGACGGTTATATTATGAGTTTATGTGTTTTGATGTACCGAAGGTAGTTTAGAGTCCCGGATGAGAACAGGGATTTGACGAGGAGTCTTGAAATGGTCGAGACGTAAGGATCGATATATTGGACGACTATATTCGGACATTGGAAAGGTTCTGAGTGTTTCAGGTATTTTTCGGAGTACCGGAGAGTTACGGGAATTCGCCGGGGAGTATATGGGCCTTATTGGGCTTTAGGTGAAAGAGAGAGGAGAGGCTGCGCGCCCCCCAAGGCCTAGTCCGAATTGGACTAGGGGAGGGGCGCCCTCTCTTCCTTCTCTCTCTTCCCTTTCCTTGACTCCTACTCCTACTACTTGGAAGGGGGGGATCCTACTCCCGGTGGGAGTAGGACTCCTCCTAGGGCGCGCCATAGAGAGGGCCGACCCTCCCCCTCCTCCACTCCTTTATATACGGGGAGGGGGGCACCCCTTGGAGACACAACAATTGATCCCTTAGATCTCTTAGCCGTGTGCGGTGCCCCCCTCCACCATAATCCACCTCGGTCATATCGTAGCGGTGCTTAGGCGAAGCCCTATGTCGGTAGAACATCATCATTGTCACCACGCCGTCGTGCTGTCAGAACTCTCCCTCAAAGCTCGGCTGGATCGGAGTTCGAGGGACGTTATCGAGTTGAACGTGTGCTGAACTCGGAGGTACCGTGCGTTCGGTACTTGATCAGTCGGATCGTGAAGACATACGACTACATCAACCACGTTGTGCTAACGCTTCCGCTTTCGGTCTACGAGGGTACGTGGACACACTCTCCCCTCTCGTTGTTATGCATCACCATGATCTTGCGTGTGCGTAGGGAAATTATTGAAATTACTACTTTCCCCAACAGTGGAATCCGAGCCAGGTTTTATGTGTAGATGTTATATGCACGAGTAGAACACAAGTGAGTTGTGGGCGATATAAGTCATACTGCTTACCAGCATGTCATACTTTGGTTCAGCAGTATTGTTGGATGAAGCGGCCCGGACCGACATTACGCATACGCTTACGCGAGACTGGTTCTTCCGACGTGCTTTGCACACAGGTGGCTGGCGGGTGTCAGTTTCTCCAACTTTAGTTTAACCGAGTGTGGCTACGCCCGGTCCTTGAGAAGGTTAAAACATCACTAACTTGGCAAACTATCGTTATGGTTTTGATGCGTAGGTAAGAACGGTTCTTGTTCAGCCCGTAGCAGCCACGTAAAACTTGCAACAACAAAGTAGAGGACATATAACTTGTTTTTGCAGGGCATGTTGTGATGTGATATGGTTAAGTCATGATGCTATATTTTATTGTATGAGATGATCATGTTTTGTAACCGAGTTATCAACAACTGGCAGGAGCCATATGGTTGTCGCTTTATTGTATGGAATGCAATCGCCCTGTAATGCTTTACTTTATCACTAAGCGGTAGCGATAGTTGTAGAAGCATAAGTTGGTGAGACGACAATGATGCTACGATGGAGATCAAGGTGTCACGCCGTTGACGATGGTGATCATGACGGTGCTTCGAAGATGGAGACCACAAGCACAAGATGATGATGGACATATCTTATCACTTATATTGATTGCATCTGATGTTTATCTTTTATGCATCTTATCTTGCTTTGATTGACGGTAGCATTATAAGATGATCACTCACTAAATTATCAAGGTATAAGTGTTCTCCCTGAGTATGCACCATTGCGAAAGTTCTTCATGCTGAGACACCATGTGATGATTGGGTGTGATAGGCTCTACGTTCAAATACAACAGGTGCAAAACAGTTGCACACGTGGAATACTCAGGTTAAACTTGACGAGCCTAGCGTATAACAGATATGGCCTCGGAACACTGAGACCGAAAGGTCGAGCGTGAATCATATAGTAGATATGATCAACATAGTGATGTTCACCATTGAAACTACTCCATCTCACGTGATGATCGGACATGGTTTAGTTGATTTGGATCACGTGATCACTTAGAGGATTAGAGGGATGTCTATCTAAGTGGGAGTTCTTAAGTAATATGATTAATTGAACTTAAATTCATCATGAACTTAGTCCTGGTAGTATTAGCATATCTATGTTGTAGATCAATAGCTCGCGTTTAGCTCCCCCGTTTTATTTTAATATGTTCCTAGAGAAAACTGAGTTGAAAGATATTAGTAGCAATGATGCGGATTGGATCCGTGATCTGAGGATTATCCTCATTGCTGCACAGAAGAACTATGTCCTTGATGCAATCGCTAGGTGACGGACCTATTGCAGGAGCGGATCGCGAGCGTTATGAACGTTTGACTAGCTCAATATGATGACTACTTGATAGTTTAGTGCACCATGCTTAATGGCTTAGAATCGGGACTTCAAAAACGTTTTAAACGTCATGGACCATATGCGATGTTCCAGGAGTTGAAGTTAATATTTCAAGCAAATACCCGAGTTGAGAGATATGAAGTCTCCAACAAGTTCTATAGCTAAAAGATGGAGGAGAATAGCTCAAGCAGTGAGCATGTGCTCAGATTGTCTGGGTATTATAATCGCTTGAATCAAGTGGGAGTTAATCCTCCAGATAAAATAGTGATTGACAGAATTCTCTAGTCACCATCACCAAGTTAGTAGAACTTCGTGATGAACTATAATATGCAAGGGATGACGAAAACAATTCCCAAGCTCTTCGCGATGCTAAAATCGGCGAAGGTAGAAATCAAGAAAAACATCAAGTGTTGATGGTTGACAAGACCACTAGTTTCAAGAGAAAGGACAAAGGGAAGAAGGGGAACTTCAAGAAGAACGGCAAGCAAGTTGCTGCTCAAGTGAAGAAGCCCAAGTCTGGATCTAAACCTGAGACTAAGTGCTTCTACTACAAAGGGACTTTTCACTAGAAGCGGAACCACCCCAAGTATTTGGCGGATAAGAAGGATGGCAAAGTGAACAAGCTATATTTGATATACATGTTATTGATGTGTACCTTACTAGTGTTTATAGTAGCCCCCGGGTATTTGATACTTGTTCGGTTGCTAAAAATTAGTAACTCAAAACAGGAGTTATAGAATGAACAAAGACTAGTTAAGGGTGAAGTGACGATGTATGTTGGAAGTGGTTCCAAGATTGATATGAACATCATCGCACACTCCCTATACTTTCAGGATTAGTGTTGAACCTAAATAAGTGTTATTTTGTGTTTGCGTTGATCATAAATATGATTTGATCATGTTTATTGCAATACGGTTATTCATTTAAGTTTGAGAACAATTGTTGTTCTGTTTACATGAATAGAACCTTCTATGGTCATACACACCAATGAAAATGGTTTGTTGGATCTCGATCGTAGTGATATGGCCATCATCATCTTGTGCTTGTGATCTCCATCTCCGAAGCGCCGTCATGATCACCATCGTCACCAGCACGACACCTTGATCTCCATCGTAGCATTGTTGTCGTCTCGCCAATCTTTATGCTTCTACGACTATCGCTACCGCTTAGTGATAAAGTAAAACATTACATGCGATTGCATTGCATACAATAAAGCGACAACCATATGGCTCCTGCCAGTTGCCGATAACTCGGTTACAAAACATAATCATCTCATACAATAAAATTTAGCATCATGTCTTGACCATATCACATCACAAAATGCCCTGCAAAAACAAGTTAGACGTCCTCTACTTTATTGTTGCAAGTTTTACGTGGCTGCTACAGGCTTAGCAAGAACCGTTCTTACCTACGCATCAGAACCACAATGATAGTTTGTTAAGTTGATGTTGTTTTTGTTGGAAATATGCCCTAGAGGCAATAATAAATTAGTTATTATTATATTTCCTTGTTCATGATAATCGTTAATTATCCATGCTATAATTGTATTGATAGGAAACTCAGATACATGTGTGGGTACATAGACAAAACCATGTCCCTAGTAAGCCTCTAGTTGACTAGCTCGTTGATCAATAGATGGTTACAGTTTCCTGACAATGGACATTGGATGTCGTTGATAACGGGATCACATCATTAGCAGAATGATGTGATGGACAAGACCCAATCCTAAGCCTAGCACAAAGATCGTAGTTCGTATGCTAAAGCTTTTCTAATGTCAAGTATCTTTTCCTTAGACCATGAGATTGTGCAACTCCGGATACCGTAGGAATGCTTTGGGTGTACCAAACGTCACAACGTAATCGGGTGGCTATAAAGGTGCATTACAGGTATCTCCGAAAGTGTCATTGGGTTGGCACGAATCGAGATCGGATTTGTCACTCCGTGTAAACGGAGAGGTATCTCTGGCCCACTCGGTAGTACATCATCATAATGTGCACAATGTGACCAAGGGGTTGATCACGGGATGATGTGTTACGGAACGAGTAAAGAGACTTGCCGGTAGCGAGATTGAACAAGGTATCGGGATACCGACGATCGAATCTCGGGCAAGTACAATACCGCTAGACAAAGGGAATTGAATACGGATTGATTGAGTCCTTGACATCGTGGTTCATGCGATGAGATCATCGTGGAACATGTAGGAGCCAACATGGGTATCCAGATCCCGCTGTTGGTTATTGGCGGAGAACGTCTCGGTCATGTCGCATGGTTCCCGAACCCGTAGGGTCTACACACTTAAGGTTCGATGGCGCTAGGGTTATAAAGGAAGTTTGTATGTGGTTACGAATGTTGTTGAGTCCTGGATGAGATCCGGACGTCACGAGGAGTTCGGAATGGTCCGGAGGTAAAGATTTATATATGGGAAGTCTGTTTTGGTCACCGGAAAAGTTTGGGTTTTCGGTAGCGTCACGGGACCACGGGAGGTCCCGGGGTCCACCAAGTGGGGCCACCAACCACGAAAGGCTCGTGGGCCAAGTGTGGGAGGGAACCAGCCCCAAGGGGGCTGGTGCGCCCCCCACAAGAGGCCCAAGGCGCAAGGGAGAGTGGGAGGGGGCAAACCCTAGGGCAGATGGGCCCTAAGGCCCACCCCAGGCGCGCCTCCCCTCTCTCCCCCCTTGGCCGCCCCCTTAGATGGGATCTAGGGCTGGCCGCACCCCTTGGGGGTGGGAAACCCTAAAGGGGGCGCAGCCCCCTTTCCCCCTATAAATACTTGAGCCATGGGGGCTGCCCAAGACACGAGAGCCTCTCCCTCTCCAGGCGCAGCCCTACCTCTCCTCCTCCTCCTCTCCCGTGGTGCTTGGCGAAGCCCTGCTGGATTGCCACGCTCCTCCATCACCACCACGCCGTTGTGCTGCTGCTGGATGGAGTCTTCCTCAACCTCTCCCTCTCTCCTTGCTGGATCAAGGCGTGGGAGACGTCACCGGGCTGTACGTGTGTTGAACGCGGAGGTGCCGTCCGTTCGGCACTAGGATCATCGGTGATTTGAATCACGACGAGTACGACTCCATCAACCCCGTTCACACTGACGCTTCCGCTTAGCGATCTACAAGGGTATGTAGATGCACTCTCCTTCCCTCGTTGCTGGTTTCTCCATAGATAGATCTTGGTGACACGTGGGAAAATTTTGAATTTCTGCTCGTTCCCCAACAAAGGGCATCATGAGCTAGGTCTATTGCGTAGATTCTTTGCACGAGTAGAACACAAAGTAGTTGTGGGCGTTGATGTTGTTCAATATGCTTACCGTTACTAGTCCAATCTTGTTTCGACGGTATTGTGGGATGAAGCGGCCGGACCGACCTTACATGTACTCTTCGTGAGACAGTTCCACCGATGACACATGCACTTGGTGCATAAGGTGGCTAGCGGGTGCCAGTCTCTCCCACTTTAGTCGGAACGGATTCGATGAAAAGGGTCCTTATGAAGGGTAAATAGCAATTGGCATATCACGTTGTGGTTTTGCGTAGGTAAGAAACTTTCTTGCTAGAAACCCATAGCAGCCACGTAAAACATGCAAACAACAATTAGGGGACGTCTAACTTGTTTTTGCAGGGTATGCTATGTGATGTGATATGGCCAAGAAGAATGTGATGAATGATATGTGATGTATGAGATTGATCATGTTCTTGTAATAGGATTCACGACTTGCATGTCGATGAGTATGACAACCGGCAGGAGCCATAGGAGTTGTCTTTATTTATTGTATGACCTGCATGTCATTGAACAAACGCCATGTAATTACTTTACTTTATTGCTAACCGTAGCCATAGTAGTAGAAGTAATAAGTTGGCGAGACAACTTCATGGAGACACGATGATGGAGATCATGATGATGGAGATCATGGTGTCATGCGGTGACGATGATGATCATGGAGCCCGAAGATGGAGATCAAAGGAGCAAAATGATATTGGCCATATCATGTCACTATTTGATTGCATGTGATGTTTATCATGTTTATGCATCTTATTTGCTTAGAACGACGGTAGTTAATAAGATGATCCCTTACAACAATTTCAAGAAGTGTTCTCCCTAACCGTGCACCGTTGCTAAAGTTAAATAAACTTCTAAGCACCACGTGATGATTGGGTGTGATGGATTCTTACGTTCACATACAACGGGTGTAAGACAGATTTACACACGAAACACTTAGGGTTAACTTGCGAGCCTAGCATGTACAGACATGGCCTCGGAAAACAGAGACCGAAAGGTCGAGCATGAGTCGTATAGTAGATACGATCAACATGAAGATGTTCACCGATGATGACTAGTCCGTCTCACGTGATGATCGGACACGGCCTAGTTGACTCGGATCATGTAATCACTTAGATGACCAGAGGGATGTCTATCTGAGTGGGAGTTCATGAGATGAACTTAATTATCCTGAACATAGTCAAAAGATCTTTGCAAATTATGTCGTAAGCTCGCGCTTTAGTTCCACTGTTTAGATATGTTCCTAGAGAAAATATAGTTGAAAGTTGAAAGTAGCGATTATGCGGATAATAAAGCTTATGTCCTTAATGCACCGCTCAGCGTGCTGAACCCCAAACGTCGTTTGTGGATGTTGCGAACATCGGACATACACGTTTTGATAACTACGTGATAGTTCAGTTAAACAGTTTAGAGTTGAGGCACCAAAAACGTTTTCGAAACGTCGCGGAACATATGAGATGTTTCAAGGGCTGAAATTGGGATTTCAGACTCGTGCCCACGTCAAGAGGTATAAGACCTCCGACGATTTTCTTAGCCTACAAACTAAGGGAGAAGATCTCAATCGTTGAGCTTGTACTCAGATTGTCTGGGTACAACAATCACTTGAATCGAGTGGGAGTTAATCTTCCAGATGAGATAGTGATGTTTCTCCAAAGACATTGCCACCAAGCTACTAAAGCTTCGTGATGAACTATAACATATCAGGGATAGATATGATGATCCTTGAAGTGTTCGCGATGTTTGACACCGCGAAAGTAGAAGTCAAGTAGGAGCATCAATTGTTGATGGTTGGTAAAACCACTAGTTTCAAGAAGGGCAAGGGCAAAAAGGGATACTTCATGAAGCGGAAAAGCAGTTGCTGCTCTAGTGAAGAAACCCAAGGTTGAACCCAAACCCGAGACTAAGTGCTTCGTAATGAGAGGAGCGGACACGAGCGGAACCACCCTAGATACTTGGTAGATGAGAAGGCTGGCAAGGTCGATAGAAGTATATTGGATATACATTATGTTAATGTGTACTTTACTAGTACTCCTAGTAGCACCAGGGTATTAGATACCGGTTCGGTTGCTAAGTGTTAGTAACTTGAAATAAAAGCTATGAGATAAAAAGAGACTAGCTAAAGGTGAGCTAACGATATGTGTTGGAAGTGTTTCCAAGGTTGATGTGATCAAGCATCGCACGCTCCCTCTACCATCGAGATTGGAGTTAAACCTAAAATTATTATTTGGTGTTTGCGTTGAGCATAGACATGATTGGATTATGTCTAGCAATACTGATTATTCATTTAAGGAGAATAATGATTACTCTATTTATTTGAATAATACCTTCAATGGTCTTGCACCTAAAGGAATGGTTTATTGAATCTCGATCGTAGTGATACACATTTTCATGCCAAAAGATATAAGATATTAATGATAGTACCACTTACTTGTGGCACTGCCATGTAAGTCATATTGGTATAAAACGCATGAATAAGCTCCATGTTGATGGATCTTTGGACTCACTCGTTTTTGAAAAGTTTGAGACATGCAAACCATGTTTATTGGTTTATATGCATGAAGAAACTCCATGCAAATGGACCGTTTGGACTCACTTGATTTTGAATCACTTGAGACATGCAAATCATACCACATGGGCAAGATGACTGAAAGCCTCGTTTTTCAGTGAAATGGAACAAGAAATCAACTTGTTGGAAGTAATACATTTTGATGTGTGCAGTCCAATGAATCTTTGAGGCATCAAATGAATATCGTTATGTTCTTACTTCACGGATGATTTAAGTAGATACTGAGTGTATTTACTTGATGAAACACAAGTCTGAATTATTGAATGGTTCAAGTAATTTCAGAGTGAAGTTAAAGATCATCGTGACAAGAGGATAAAATGTCTATGATATGATCATAGATATGAGTATCTGAGTTACGAGCTTTGGCACGCAATTAAGACATTGTGGAAATTGTTTCACAATAAATACCGCCTGGAACACCATAGTGTGATGGTGTGTCCAAACATCATAGTTGCACCCTATTGGATATGATGCGTACCATGATGTCTCTTATCGAATTACCACTATCATTCATGGGTTAGGCATTAGAGATAACTGCACTCACTTTAATAGGGCACCACGTAATTCCGTTGAGATGACACCGTATGAACTATGGTTTAGAGAAACCTAAGCTGTCATTTCTTAAAGGTTTGGGGCTATGACGCTTATGTGAAAAAGTTTCAGGTTGATAAGCTCGAATCCAAAGCGGATAAAATGCATCTTCATAGGACACCCAAAAAAGTTGGGTATACCTCCTAATTCAGATCCGAAAGCAATAGGGATTGTTTCTTGAATCGGGTCCTTTCTCGAGGAAAAGTTCGTCTCGAAAAGTTGAGTGGGAGGATGGTGGAGACTTGATGAGGTTATTGAACCGTCACTTCAACTAGTGTGTAGCAGGGCACAGGAAGTTGTTCCCGTGGCACCTACACCAATTGAAGTAGAAGCTTATGATAGTGATCATGAAGTTTCAGATCAAGTCACTAACGTACCTCGTAGGGTGACAAGGATGCGTACTACTTCAGAGTGGTACGCAATCCTGTCTTGAAGGTCATGTTGCTAGACAACAATAAACCTACGAGCTATGGGGAAGCGATGGTGGGCTCATATTCCGACAAATGGTTAGAAGCCATGAAATCCGAGATAGGATCCATATATCAGAACAAAGCATGGACTTTGGTGGACTTGCCCGATGATCGGAAAGCCATTGAGATAAATGGATCTTTAAGAAGAAGACGGACATGGACGTAATGTCACCGTCTATGAAGCTCGACTTGTGGCGAAGAGTTTTTCACAAGTTCAAGGAGTTGACTACGATGAGATTTTTCTCATCCGTAGCGATGCTTAAGTCCGTCGGAATCATGTTAGCATTAGCTGCATTTATGAAATCTGGCAGATGGATGTCAAAAATGAGTTTCCTTGCCAGTCCTCGTAAGGAAAGGTTGTATGTGATACAATCAGAAAGTTTTTGTCGATCCTAAGGATGCTGAAAGGTATGCTAGCTCCAGTGATCCTTCCATGGACTGGAGTAAGCATGTCGGAGTTGGAATATACTCTTTGATAAGAAAGATTTTGGGTTTATACAAAGTTTATGAGAAACTTGTGTTTCCAAAGAAGTGAGTGGGAGCACTATAGAGTTTTTGATGAGTATATGTTGTTGACATATTGTTGATCAGAAATGATGTACAATTTCTGGAAAGCATATAGGGTTATTTGAAAAGTGTTTTTCAAGTGAAAACCTGTATTAAGCTACTTGAACATTGAGCATCAAGATCTATAGGGATAGATCAAAACCGCTTAATGGTACTTTCAAATGAGAATATACCTTGACATGATCTTGAAGGTGTTCAAGATGGATCGATCAAAGAAGGAGTTCTTGCACGAGATGTAAGGTATGAAGTTAAGAGTTAAAGCTCGACCACGGCAGAAAAGAGAGAAAGGGCGAAGGTCGTCCCTATGCCTTAGACGTAGGCTCTACAAGTATGCCATCTTGTACCGCACTTTGATGTGTGCCTTGCTACATATCGGCAAGAGGGTACAAAGGTGATCAAGGAGTGGATCACCGGATAGCGATCAAAATTATCCTTAGAGGAATAAGGATATGTTTCTCGATTATGGAGGTGGTAAAGAGTTAGGTAAGTAAAGGGTTACGCCGATGCAAACTTTGACACTAATCCAGATTATTCGAGTAGTAAACTGGATTCAGTATAGTAGAACAGTTATTTGGAATAGCTCCAAATAGAGCGTGGTACTGCATCTAGGAGATGACGTAGAGATTTGTAAAGCACACACGGATCTGAAAGATTCAGACCCGTTGACTATAACATCTTTCACAAGCATAACATGATCAAACCCAGAACTCATTGAGTGTTAATCACATAGTGATGTAAACTAGATTATTGATTCTAGTAAACTCTTTGGATGTTGGTCACATGGCGATGTGACCTGTGAGTGTTAATCACATGACGATGTGAACTAGATTATTGACTCTAGTGCAAGTGGGAGACTGTTGGAAATATGCCCTAGAGGCAATAATAAATTAGTTATTATTATATTTCCTTGTTCATGATAATCGTTAATTATCCATGCTATAATTGTATTGATAGGAAACTCAGATACATGTGTGGGTACATAGACAAAACCATGTCCTAGTAAGCCTCTAGTTGACTAGCTCGTTGATCAATAGATGGTTACAGTTTCTCGACCATGGACATTGGATGTCGTTGATAACGGGATCACATCATTAGCGAATGATGTGATGGACAAGACAATCCTAAGCCTAGCACAAAGATCGTAGTTAGTATGCTAAAGCTTTTCTAATGTCAAGTATCTTTTCCTTAGACCATGAGATTGTGCAACTCCGGATACCGTAGGAATGCTTTGGGTGTACCAAACGTCACAACGTATCGGGTGGCTATAAAGGTGCATTACGGTATCTCCGAAAGTGTCATTGGGTTGTACGAATCGAGATCGGGATTTGTCACTCCGTGTAAGCGGAGAGGTATCTCTGGCCCACTCGGTAGTACATCATCATAATGTGCACAATGTGACCAAGGGGTTGATCACGGGATGATGTGTTACGGAATGAGTAAAGAGACTTGCCGGTAACGCAGATTGAACAAGGTATCGGGATACCGGCGATCGAATCTCGGGCAAGTACAATACCGCTAGACAAAGGGAATTGAATCTGGATTGATTGAGTCCTTGACATCGTGGTTCATGTGATGAGATCATCGTGGAACATGTAGGAGCCAACATGGGTATCCAGATCCCGCTGTTGGTTATTGGCGGAGAACGTCTCGGTCATGTCGCATGGTTCCCGAACCCGTAGGGTCTACACATAAGGTTCGATGGCGCTAGGGTTATAAAGGAAGTTTGTATGTGGTTGCCGAATGTTGTTCGAGTCCGGATGAGATCTCGGACGTCACGAGGAGTTCGGAATGGTCCGGAGGTAAAGATTTATATATGGAAGTCCTGTTTTGGTCACCGAAAAGTTTGGGTTTTCGGTAACGTCTGGGACCACCGGAGGGTCGAGGTCCACCAAGTGGGGCCACCAACCCTAGAAGGCTGCGTGGGCCAAGTGTGGGTAGGAACCAGCCCCAAGGGGGCTGGTGCGCCCCCCACAAGAGGCCCAAGGCGCAAGGGAGAGTGGGAGGGGGCAAACCCTAGGGCAGATGGGCCCTAAGGCCCACCCCAGGCGCGCCTCCCCTCTCTCCCCCCTTGGCCGCCCCCCTTAGATGGGATCTAGGGCTGGCCGCACCCCTTGGGGGTGGGAAACCCTAAAGGGGGCGCAGCCCCCTTTCCCCCTATAAATACTTGAGCCATGGGGGCTGCCCAAGACACGAGAGCCTCTCCCTCTCCAGGCGCAGCCCTACCTCTCCTCCTCCTCCTCTCCCGTGGTGCTTGGCGAAGCCCTGCTGGATTGCCACGCTCCTCCATCACCACCATGCCGTTGTGCTGCTGCTGGATGGAGTCTTCCTCGACCTCTCACTCTCTCCTTGCTGGATCAAGGCATGGGAGACGTCACCGGGCTGTACGTGTGTTGAACACGGAGGTGCCGTCCGTTCGGCACTAGGATCATCGGTTATTTGAATCACGACGAGTACGACTCCATCAACCCCGTTCACATGAACGCTTCCGCTTAGCGATCTACAAGGGTATGTAGATGCACTCTCCTTCCCCTCGTTGCTGGTTTCTCCATAGATAGATCTTGGTGACACGTAGGAAAATTTTGAATTTCTGCTACGTTCCCCAACAGTTTTAACCTTTGCAAGGACCGGGCGTAGCCACACTCGGTTCAACTAAAGTTGGAGAAACTGACACCCGCCAGCCCCTGTGTGCAAAGCACGGCGGTAAAACCAGTCTCGCGTAAGCGTACGCGTAATGTCGGTCTGGGCCGCTTCATCCAACAATACCGCCGAACCAAAGTATAACATGCTGGTAAGCAGAATGACTTGTATCGCCCACAACTCACTTGTGTTCTACTCGTGCATATAACGTTTATGCATAAAACCTGGCTCGGATGCCACTATTGGGGAACGTAGTAATTTCAAAAATTTCATACGCACACACAAGATCATGGTGATGCATAGCAACGAGAGGGGAGAGTGTTGTCCATGTACCCTCGTAGACCGAAAGCGGAAGCCTTAGCACAACGCGGTTGATGTAGTCGGTTGTCTTCACGATCCGACCGATCCAAGTACCGAACGTACGACACCTCCGAGTTCAGCACACATTTAGCTCGATGACGTCGCTCGAACTCCGATCCAGCCGAGCTTTGAGGGAGAGTTCTGTCAGCACGACAGCGTGGTGACGATGATGATATTCTACCGACGCAGGGCTTCGCCTAAGCACCGCTACAGTATTATCAAGGTGGACTATGGTGGAGGGGGGCACCGCACATGGATAAAAGATCAAACGATCAATTGTTTTGTCTCCAAGGGGTGCCCCCACTCCCCGTATATAAAGGAGTGGAGGAGGGGGAGGGCCGGCCCTCTCTATGGCGCGCCCTAGGAGGAGTCCTAATCCCACCGAGAGTAGGATTCCCCCCCTTCCAAGTAGTAGGAGTAGGAGTCAAGGAAAGGGGAGAGACAAGAGAAGGAAGGAGGGGGAGCAGCCCCTCCCCCTAGTCCAATTCGGACTAGGCCTTGGGGGCGCCCAGCCTCTCCTCTCTCTTTCCCCTAAAGCCCAATAAGGCCCATATACTCCCCGGCGAATTCGTGTAACTCTCCGGTACTCCGAAAAATACCCGAATCACTCGGAACCTTTCTGATGTCCGAATATAGTCGTCCAATATATCAATCTTTATGTCTCAACCATTTCGAGACTCCTTGTCATGTCCCTGATCTCATCCGGGACTCTGAACTACCTTCGGTACATCAAAATACATAAACTCATAATATAACCATCATCAAAACTTTAAGCGTGCGGACCCTACGGGTTCGAGAACTATGTAGTCATGACCGAGACACGTCTCCGGTCAATAACAAATAGCGGAACCTGGATGCTCATATTGGCTCCCACATATTCGACGAAGATCTTTATCGGTCAGACCACATAACAACATACGTTGTTCCCTTTGTCATCGGTATGTTAATTGCCTGAAATTCGATAGTCGGTAGCTCAATACCTATTTCAATCTCGTTACCGGTAAGTCTTTTTACTCGTTCCGTAATACATCATCCCACAACTAACTCATTAGTTGCAATGCTTGCAAGGCTTAAGTGATGTGCATTACCGAGAGGACCTAGAGATACCTCTCCGACAATCGGAGTGACAAATCCTAATCTCAAATCGCCAACCCAACAAGTACCTTCGAGACACTGTAGAGCACCTTTATAATCACCCAGTTACATTGTGACGTTTGGTAGCACACAAAGTGTTCCTCCGGTAAACGGGAGTTGCATAATCTCATAGTCATAGGAACATGTATAAGTCATGAAGAAAGCAATAGCAACATACTGAACGATCAAGTGCTAAGCTAACGGAATGGGTCAAGTAGATCACATCATTCTCCTAATGATGTGACCCCTTTAATCAAATGACAACTCATGTCTATGGCTAGGAAACATAACCATCTTTGATCAACGAGCTAGTCAAGTAGAGGCATACTAGTGACACTCTGTTTGTCTATGTACTCACACATGTATTATGTTTCCGGTTAATACAATTCTAGCATGAATAATAAACATTTATCATGAAATAACGAAATAAATAATAACTTTATTGTTGCCTCTAGGGCATATTTTCTTCAATATTGGTGTAAAGCGCATGAAGAAAATCCATGCTGATGGGCTTTTGGAATCACTTGAGTCCCTCGAGAAACTTTTCCTGCTTTGCGGCATCTGTGGCCACATCATCCGGGGCATAGAGAGCTAACTTGCTGAACTCATCCACGTACTGCCCCACAGTACGGTTCCCCTGGCGTAAGTTGTGGAACTCACACTTCTTCAGACTCATGGCTCCAGCTGATACATGAGCGGTGCGGAAAGCCTGATGGAACTGATCCCACGTGATGGTGGCGATGGATAAGTGGCGGTGTAGTTCTCCCACCAAGAGGCTGCCGGTCCATCAAGTTGATGTGCGGCAAAGCGCACTTTCTCTGCATCTGTGCATCCAGCAGTGGCTAACTCCCTTCCGACCTTGCGGAGCCAATCGCCGGCCACAATCGGCTCGGTCTTTGCTAGAGAACACCGCGGATTCAGCCTTAGGAAGCGGGTCAAGTTGTCAAGATGGGGTGGTGGCGGTGGATTGTTGTTGTTGTTGTTGTTCTGGTTCTGGATGAGCATCTGCATGAGTGCATTCTGCTGCTGGATCAGCTGGGTGAGCTCCGGCGGAAAGTTGAGACCGGGGTCACGTCTCGGAGGCATCTGGTGTTTTGGAGTGGATGAGGAAATTAGAATAGAACAAGGGTCTAATGAGAAAATATCACTACCCATATGAATGCACAATCATAATCACACCAATCATTTATTCAATCAACTCAAACATGGTTCAATCTCGGATTACAAATTCTCACGACTAATCGAAAATAACGGCCTAACTGATCGACGGAAAAATAAAATAACATGGCGGTCGACTAGATGTCTTCATCAATAATCCTTGCGTCCTCAGTGCGGCGTCCTCCGGTGTGGCGTCCTCGATCTGGCGCCTCCTCTTCGGACTTTCTTGGTGGAGCTCCTTCATAATCCTGGTCATTGCTCACGAGAGGTCCGTCATCTCCACTCGGAAAAAGGTCTTCTCCCAAGTCCATCTTTTCCTCTAATGCGGCAACATCCATCTTCACTTGTCGACTCTCTCCAAGAAATACTTGATTTCTTCTTGATGGTCAAGGAAGTCTCGTGTGCTTTCTCCTCTAGTTCCAGTTCACGGAACAATAGCCTCTGTGTACCTTCGAGTTCTGGTGAGTCGGATCTCCCGTTTCTGAGGAGACACTCCAAGTCTTGGACATATGATAGAATGGAGTCGTCCTCTCGGCACGGATGATATCTCCATTCCTAGCTCTGCGAGAAATCATGGCGAGTCGATGGGTCGAGCTCGGCCTGTACTCTTCTCGGAGATGTCCAAGTGCACGATAAATCGCCATGTTTCTTCCGAGGATCCAATTGAAGTCGGTAAACTCAAAGTCAATAGGCTCAATGTCCTCCGAAGGTCCTCCTGGAATGTGCACCTCAATCACAGAGCGGGTATCCGTCGGAAGTGCATTGGTAGGCTTCCGGTGATCGAAGGCGAGCAATCTTCAGCTTCTTCATGATCTGAACCAGCTTCTTGCCGAGAGGCATCGTCTCATCTGGTGGCAAAACTCCGTAGCAGAACGGGGTGAACTCGGCGGCCATCTAAAATGTTGAAAATCGGAGAGGAGTCGAAATGAACAGGGAGAATTACGGAATGATAAGGACATAAAATAAATAGTCTCTTCCTATGGCTTTCCGATCCTAGGGTTCGTCCTTCGGTCAGCGTGCTCAATACCATCTCAGAAGCGAGCCGACCCAAAATCGGTCAAGTCTCGTGTAGCTGTACCATCCCAAGATCATCTTTGGCACACAAGACATTGATGAAATAATCAAAGTTCAATCACACCTGAATTTATTACACGATTCTCATATCGAGTCTTTATTACAATAGAATAAATTCGGCCGAAGGCCAACTCATGAGAAATAAACTAAATAAAGCTGCGGAAGCATAGAAGAATAGCGAGTCCATCCGACTCTATAGGGCAATCGCTAAGCGTGGATCGCAGCCTCACTCCTGATCGGAATACTCCTCTGCAACATAAGACGTTGCAGCCGTGTAGGTCAGCATTTTGAATATGCCGGCAAGTCATGAAGAGAGAATAACAATGAAAAATTACTAACACTATATGCAATTTGGCTGTGGGGCTCTAAGTTTCAATGTTTTGTGAAAAAGCCAGTTTTTCCCTACAACAATGGACTTGTTTGCAAATACTACAAAATGTTGGTAGTTATTGAGATGGTTCCGCCAACCAATGTCTCATTCCCAATTATTAAATAATCCCTCAATTAATTTATTAATTTTGGTGTTGAGATATCCAAATACTTCCAAGTTCGAGGCTCAAATTGTCCGTAATCGGGACACGGCTAACCGATTAGATCTTCACTCTGCAGAGGTTTATGACTTTACCCATAAGATTCGTTCCCTCCTTTAAGTCTTAGCACTTCATGGTGTTTGAAGGCGGGATGAGCAAACAGGGTCTTCAAAGAGTTCCTCCGCCACCGCGGTACCCATCCAATCCTACCGTTCTTCTACATCTCGTAGCACCGTCCGCCAGAGTCACAACTAGGGTTGACCAAGCGAGCCCATAATGGCTTGCGGCTGCACAGTAAGCTTCCGGTCAATGGGGTATACATCCGTCTCTTCGTGGCTGGGTGAAGCTTTCCGCAAGATGTCATGGCGCTTCTCCATGCATCCCGCCAACCACTGGTTTTCTCCAGGTGCCCGTCAACCGTCCTCCACCCAAGAGTGAATTTTGAAGTCCATCTTGAGCTTGAAGTCATGGGGTTGTCATCATCTTGACTCTCACATCTCCCTTATGATTCACTCAACCAACCCGCTCTCTGAGCATAGCAAAATAAACTACTTCGTCCCGGCCATGGTAACAAGGGAAATGGGTTCATCCTACCTCATGATACTACTCAAGAACATAACTTAAAATTCTCCTACTGCATGCATGGTGGGGAGGTATAATTCTAATGCAATAAAATCATAGGTATAGTAAAAGAAAATATGATCAATGACTTGCCTTGCTGACGATCTTCGAAAGCTAGGGACTCGTGGTAGCAAGCTTCGCACTCCGGAAATTCTACCGAGGCAAACAACAATCATATAAGCATACAAACATATGATTCACTTAACATAACAGCATACTAATATAACACATGAAACAATTGAACCAAAACCCAAAGAAAACTCGAAGAAAACTAATTCAATGTTTTCACCATATCAAACAACAACCAAGAAATAGTTTTGCACAAACAAATTTTTCTTAACATAACCTAAGCATGGGTTTTTGCTAACTAACAGAAGAGAAAAACATCATGCAACTAGGAGCAAAAAGAATCACATCAAAGCTATTGTAGAACTCCTATTATGCCTATAACAATCCTAGCAAGGAAAAATAAAATAAAAATTTTATTTATTGTAAATAAAAGTTCATGATCTAAAGTTACAGAAACTAACCTAAAATAAACTATCACATAGGAAAAATAAAATTATTTGCTAATTAAAACAATAGGAAAACAGTAGCTAGTTAAATAAATAGAACTACATGATTTTGATTAAAACTATTTTTATTAAATCTAAAATGCCCAAATAAATTCCTACGGTTAGGAAAGGTCAAAACAAAGTAGTGACAAAAGAATCACTAAAATAAAATAATCCTAACTCATTTTATAGCAGAATTACTAATCTGTCTAAATCTAAAATAAAACAATTTCTAATAATTTAAACATGGCCAAACATATTTTGTACAGAAACTACAATAAATTTGCAAACCAACAAAAAAAGAATCAATGAAAAATATTAAGTAGATTAAAAGATATGGATTTTACAAAACTGAAACTATTCTGTTAAAAACAGAAAGAAAAAAAATTAACTAAAACGAAAACCGGCGCTAATGGGCCTATCTAGCGCTCGGGCGTAATATAGCTAAAACGCGCCCGAGGGATTAAACTGAGTCGGGCCAGTCTAAACTAAACCTAAATAAACCAATTAAACCGAAACTAAAACCGGTCTATTTAAATTAAACCGTACCCCTTCGGTGCTTCTAATCTAACGCGTCGACCTTAGATCGGACGGTGGCGGGGATCTCCTGTGACTCATCACGGTGGTCGACGGCGACGGCGGCAAGCGACAGACAGTCTGGCAACTCGGTGATCGGGGCGACGGCGAGCCCTCCAGCGGGTCTTGGCGGAGCGAGGGAAGTCGGGAAGGAGTCGGGGAGCTCGGGGGTTCGGGCGGCGGGCAGGGCAATGGCGGCGGCTTCTGACTCCAGCGAGGGATTGCGGCGAGAGCGAGGGGAGGCGAGGGGAAACTGGGGAGGTCGAGGAGGCGGTATTTATAGGGGGCCTCGACTTGGAGGAGGGGCGGATCGGGAGGAGATCCCGGATCCTTCGGGATTCCGAGCGGCGGCGCGGTGTGGCGTGGGGAGGAAGAAGGGCGGGTCGGGGTGTCGTGGGGGAGAGGGAGGCGTTTGGGTTGGGCGACCGGAGGAAGGGGCTTGAGGCGAGGGCTGGGCTGCTCATTGGTGGCTCAAGGCTTGGGCCGCTGGTCTTGGCTGGGCAGTTAGCTGGTGGCGCTGGGTCTCCTTTCCTTTTTTTTTGAATTTAGGGAGAGAGAGAAATATAATTAAATATATATTTTTTATATAGGACATATATATATATCAAAATGATCAGGGGAATATTCCCTATAATTTGAACATTTTTCCAGGGGCAAAACTCAAACTTAAAAAAAAAACATTTTTCTAAAATCCCAAATAAAATCAAAATTTGAATTCAAACTCTTTGGCAGGGTTTTTCATCTGACATATTTGGAGTGTCATGTTTACTCCTCTCATACTTTTTCTCAAGTATTTGTTAGGCATTGATTTGAAATAAATTTCAACTGCCAATTCAAATTCAAATTCCAACAACTCAAAATCTTCTGAAACTTCAAATGTCACTCAAATTCCAACGATATGCATAGGTGCTTAGCTACAATTGTAAAACATTCCAAATGGGAAATTTGGGATTTTACAGCAAGCATCTCGGAGTTGGAATATACGCTTTGATAAGTTGATCAAAGCATATAGTTTTATACAGACTTGCGGTGAAGCCTGTATTTACAAGAAAGTGAGTGGGAGCACTACAGCTTTTCTGATAAGTATATGTAAGTGACATATTGTTGATCGGAAATGATGTAGAATTTTCTGGAAAGCATAAAGGTGTGTTTGAAAGGAGTTTTTCAAAGAAAGACCTCGGTGAAGATGCTTACATATTGAGTATCAAGATCTATAGAGATAGATCAAAACACTTGATAAATTTTTTCAATGAGTACATACTTTGACAAGATTTTCAAGTAGTTCAAAATGGAACTGTCAAAGAAAGAGTTTTTGCCTGTGTTACAAGGTGTGAAATTGATTAAGACTCAAAGCCCGACCACGACAGAAGATAGAAAGAGAATGAAAGTCATTCCCTATGCCTCAGCCATAGGTTCTATAAAGTATGCCATCCTATGTACCAGATCTATTCCCTACACTGATTTTGGCAAGGGAGTACAATAGTGATCTAGGAGTAGATCATTGGACAACAGTAAAAATTATCCTTAGTGGAATAAGGATATGTTTCTCGATTATGGAGGTGACAAAATGTTCGTCGTAAAAGGGTTACATCAATACAAGTTTTGGCACTGATCCTGATGACTCTATGTCTTCATCTGGATACATATTGAAAGTGGGAGCAATTAGCTCCGTGCAGAGTATTGTAGACATAGAAATTTGCAAAATACATACGGATCTGAATATGGCAGACCCGTTGACTAAACTTCTCTCACAAGCAAAACATGATCACACCTCAGTAGTCTTTGGGTGTTAATCACACAGCGGTGTGAACTAGATTATTGTCTTTAGTAAACCCTTTGGGTGTTGGTCACATGACGATGTGAACTATGGGTGTTAATCACCTGGTGATGTGAACTATTGGTGTTAAATCACATGGCGATGTGAACTAGATTATTGACTCTAGTGCAAGTGGGAGACTAAAGGAAATATGCCCTAGAGGCAATAATAAAGTTACTATTTATTTCCTTATTTCATGATAAATGTTTATTATTCATGCTAGAATTGTATTAACCGGAAACATAATACATGTGTGAATACATAGACAAACATAGTGTCACTAGTATGCCTCTACTTGACTAGCTCGTTAATCAAAGATGGTTAAGTTTCCTAACAATAGACATGAGTTGTCATTTGATTAACGGGATCACATCATTAGGAGAATGATGTGATTGACTTGACCCATTATGTTAGCTTAGCACACGATCGTTTAGTATTCTGATATTGCTTTCTTCATGACTTATACATGTTCCTATGACTATGATATTATGCAACTCCCATTTACCGAGGAACACTTTGTGTGCTACCAAACGTCACAACGTAACTGGGTGATTATAAAGGTGCTCTACAGGTGTCTCCGATGGTACTTGTTGGGTTGGCGTATTTCGAGATTAGGAATTGTCACTCCGATTGTCGGAGAGGTATCTCTGGGCCCACTCAATAATGCACATCACTATAAGCCTTGGAAGCATTGCAACTAATGAGTTAGTTGCGGGATGATGTATTACGAAACGAGTAAAGAGACTTCCCGGTAACGAGATTGAACTAGGTATTGAGATACCGACGATCGAATCTCGGGCAAGTAACATACCGATGACAAAGGTAACAACGTATGTTGTTATGCGGTTTGACCGATAAAGATCTTCGTAGAATATGTGGGAGCCAATATGAGCATCCAGGTTCCGCTATTGGTTATTGACCGGAGACGTGTCTCGGTCATGTTTACATTATTCTCGAACCCGTAGGTTCCGCACGCTTAAAGTTCGGTGACAGTTATATTATGAGTTTATGTGTTTTGATGTACCGAAGGTAGTTCGGAGTCCCGGATGAGATCGGGGATATGACGAGGAGTCTCGAAATGGTCGAGATGTAAAGATCGATATATTGGACGACTATATTCGGACATCGGAAAGGTTTCGAGTGATTCGGGTATTTTTCGGAGTACCGGAGAGTTACGGGAATTCCCGGGGAGTATATGGGCCTTATTGGGCTTTAGGGGAAGAGAGAGGAGAGGCTGAACGCCCCCCAAGGCCTAGTCCGAATTGGACTAAGGGGAGGGGTTGCGCCCCCTCCTTCCTTCTCTTCTCTCTCCTCTTTCCTTGACTCCTACTCCTACTACTTGGAAGGGGGGTCCTACTCGGTGGGAGTAGGACTCCTCCTAGGGCGCGCCATAGAGAGGGCCGGCCCTCCCCCTCCTCCACTCCTTTATATACGGGGAGGGGGGCACCCCTTGGAGGCACAACAATTGATCCCTTGGATCTCTTAGCCGTGTGCGGTGCCCCCCTTCACCATAATCCACCTCGGTCATATCGTAGTGGTGCTTAGGCGAAGTCCTGCGTCGGTAGAACATCATCATAGTCACCATGCCGTCGTGCTGACGGAACTCTCCCTCAAAGCTCGGCTAGATCAGAGTTCGAGGGACGCCATCGAGTTGAACGTGTGCTGAACTCGGAGGTGCAGTGCGTTCGGTACTTGATCGGTCGGATCATGAAGACGTACGACTACATCAACCACGTTGTGCTAACGCTTCCGCTTTCGGTTTACGAGGGTACGTCGACACACTCTCGCCTCTCGTTGCTATGCATCACCATGATCTTGCATGTGCGTAGGGAAATTTTTGAAATTACTACATTTCCCAACAGCACCACGGCTGCTAACTCCAAATCATGCGTAGCATAATTTAACTCATGGGGTTTAAGCTGTCGTTAGGCATATGAAACAACTCTTCCCTCCTGCATAAGTACGGCTCCAAGTCCTCGACGAGAAGCGTCGCAATACACTTCTTAATCCTTTTGTTGATCTGGCAGAATCATCACCGGTGATGTAACCAAGCGTTTCTTCAACTCCTGAAAACTGGCCTCACATTCCTCAGTCCATTTGAACTTGGTGTCCTTCCTTAACAACTCCGTCATAGGCTTTGCAATCTTTGAGAAATTTTCAATGAACCTCCGGTAGTATCTTGCGAGTCCAAGAAAATTCCGGATCTTTCCAACCGACATGGGTGACTCCCAATTTGTCACAGTGACAACTTTGGTGGGGTCTACCGCTATTCCTTCTCCGGATATAACATGTCCAAGGAATCCAACTTCCTTCAACCAAAACTCACACTTGCTGAACTTGGCGTATAGTTGATGTTCTCTGAGTTTCCCAAGTACTAAACGCAAATGCTCTTTATGTTCTTCTTCATTCTTTGAGTAGACCAGAATATCATCAATGAACACCACGACGAACTTATCCAGAAACTCCATAAACACCTTGTTCATCATGTTCATAAAATAGGAAGGTGCGTTAGCCAGGCCAAATGACATAACAGTATACTTGTATAGCCCGTACCTCATGGTAAAAGCTGTCTTAGGTATGTCCCGCTCTCGAATCTTCAGCTGGTGGTACCCTGATCGCAGATCGATCTGGGAAAACACCTTAGCTCCTTGCAGCTGGTCAAACAAATCATTGATCATCGGCAGTCGGTACTTGTTCTTGATCTTCACCTCATTCAATCCTTGATAATCAACAACCATCCTTAACGTTCCATCCTTCTTCTCCACTAAAAGTACTAGGGATCCCCAAGGTGACGAACTTGGGCGAATGTAACCTTTATCCAGTAACTCATTAATCTGCTTCTTAATTTCCTCCAAATCCTTTGCGGGCATTCTGTACGGTCTCTTAGATATTGGCCATGTGCCTGGCAAAAGCTCAATTAAAAATTCAATGTCTCTATCCGGTGGCATGCTTGGCAACTCTTCTGGAAATACATCTGGAAAATCCTTCACCATTGGTACTTCCTCCTGTACAACTACTGATAAGGAATTTACTTGAGTCCTATTCGGCACATGCCGGGATATATACTTGATCCTTCTTCCTTCTGGGGTGGTGAGAAAAATCGACTTACTGGCGCAGTCAATGTTCCCTCCATATTTTGATAACCAATCCATGCCTAATATCACATCCAATCCTTGTGACTCCAATACTATTAGGTCTGAGGGGAACAGGTAGTTACCAATCCTTAATGGTAACCTATCACACCATAGACTAGCCATATACTCTGCTCCTGGCGAGGTTACTAACATGGGTGACCTAAGGGCTTGGGTTGGCAGTTTAAACTTATCCACGAATCCCCTTGATATGTATGAATGCGATGCACCCGTATCAACAAGTACGACTGCAGTGAATGACTTAACCAAAAACTTACCTATTATTGCATCTGGCTGGGCTTCAACCTCCTCCACGTTAACGTGGTTCACTTGTCCCCTGGTGAAAGGGTTGGGCTTCTTCCCAGAGCTTCCATTGTCGTTTCCATTCTTAGCTTCAGGACACTCATTGGGTAATGTCCGGTCTTCTGGCACTTGTAGGAAGTAACATGGCTTAGATCTTTCTTGGCGGGTGTTGCCGGGTTGGAACGGTTCTGTCCGCTGCTTCCTCCATTACCATTCCCGTTCTTGGAGCCACTATGGTTGGGCGAACTTCCTCCATTATGAGCGTGGCCTCCATGGTTATGGACAAGTCCTCCTAAGTTCGGGGTGAAACGAGGTCTCCGCTGAGCTCAACAATTATACTTCCCTTGTCCATACTTCCTCTTGCGGCTGTCAATCTGCTGCCGATTCCCTTCCAGCATGAGAGCTCTATACACCAACTCCTGGTAGTTATTGAAATTTTCCACCATCAACTGCATGCTCAGCTCATCATTCAGTCCTTCCAGAAACTTCTCCTTCTTAGCTGCATCTGTAGCGATGTCATCCGGGGCGTAACGTGCTAGCTTACTAAAGGCATCCACATACTGGCCAACAGTGCGCCCTCCTTGGCGTAAGTTGCGAAACTCATGCTTCTTCATGGCCATAGCTCCTGCTGATACATGGGCAGTGCGAAAAGCCTGCTGGAACTGGTCCCATGTCACAGTGTCAATGGGGTAAGTGACTATGAAATTCTCCCACCATGATGATGTGGGTCCATCAAGCTGATGTGCGGCAAAACGCACTCTCTCCGCATCTGTGCATCCTGCAGTAGTCAACTACCTTTCAATCTTGTGGAGCCAATCATAGAACACCGGCGTATTTAGCCTAAGAAAACGGGCTAAGTGATCAACTGGTGGTGGTGGTGGTGGGTTGTTGTTGTTGTTGTTGTTGTTGTTGTTCCCCTGGTTCTGATTCTGGACTAGTATCTGCATCAATGCATTCTGCTACTGGATCAACTGAGTGAGCTCCAGTGGGAAAGCAAATACATTGTCGCGTCTCGGAGGCATCTGCTGGGTTTAGAAAAGATAAGAAAACAGAGTAGAATGAGGTCTAGGGAGAAAACACTACCCATATGCACATGAGAGAAACACAAACATATCACTCAATCAAATCAAACAAGGGCATACAATCGGTCTAGAACTATCGTTACGGAAGTGCTCGGACTATACTATATACATGGTGGAATACTACTACTGATATGGTGGTCGACTAGAAAATTTGATCGGTCGAAGACTCCACGATATCTGCTCCAGCTTCATCAACATAGTCATCATCGCTATCGTCAGGGTCTGAGTTAGTGTCGTCGATGATGATGTAGTTCTCCGGCAAGTGGAACTGTCATCTTCTCCTCCTGGCGCGGGGTCTCCCATGAAAACTCCTAGCTCCCTTATCTGGTCGTCATTCTTATCCACTAGTGCGACGATTTCCTCCATATAATCTTCGCTTGAGTTCTTCCTCCAGTTCCATGATCCTTGTCGTCGCCTTCTTCAAATCTGTCATGCCTGCTCACATCTGGTTCTCCTGGCATCGAATGTGCTGGTTTAACTCCTGGATGAAAGCGGCAATCGATCTATCCTTCCTGGTGCTAATCATCTCCCATTGCTCATCTCGGCGCCCACAAATCTGGTAGATAGTATCCTTGAGATCCTTGTGGTAAACTTCTCCAATGCGTCCCATGGTGATGTGGGCTGCCATACTCTTTCCTAGACTCCAGGTTGGTGCATCAAAGGAAAACTCTATGGGCTCAGTGACTGGCGTGAATGTCCTTCCTGGAACTTGAACTTGAATCATCCAACGCTCCTCTTCTGGTGAAGTGGCATTGTAAGGCCCTGTGAAGCTTGATATTCCAATGTTTAGGTACCTAGTAACTTCCTTCAAGTGGCGTCCAAAAGGGGTGTCTTAATCCGGTTGCGTGAACTTGATCCTTGCATCCGCCATCCTAAAGAGTAGAAAATGGATAGGAGTCAGAAATGAGAAGAGAGTAGTGATCTAGGGCTTTAGCTTAGTGGTCGTGTCCTACAGTAAGCGTGTGCTCTGATACCATCTTGTAGCGACCGGACCTCAAGCGATCGATCTCGTGCATCGATGTCATCCACGGATCGGTAATCTTGACCGCACAATACTTGAAGGATTTATAACAGAGTAGCAATCACACACTTATTACATCGAATGTCTCAAAGAGAACTTATTACAATAAATATGGCTTAAGGCCATCTAATACGACAATAACGGAAGGCTTGGAAGATAAAGTGAGTCCATCAACTCCAACGGCATCACTGAGTGAAAGACCACGACCTAAGGCTCCTTACTCGTCGTCTGAAAAGTCCGCAACATGATATGTTGCAGCCCGAAAACAGGTCATCACATGGAAAATACCGGCAATGTAACACAAGAGAATAATGAACAGAATAATGCTATCACTACATGCATATATGGCTGGTTGAGGCTGTATGGTTAATATGTTTTGCGAAAAGCCAATTTTTCCCTACAACAAAGGAATAAATTTTTATTTAACTACAAAGTTGGTTGAAAACATTGAGAATGCTAAACCCCATCTCAATTCCAATTAAAAGGTAATTAACAACCTAATCAAATTTTATAACAAGAGTGATGAGATCCACATGATAATCCAAGAACTAGATACTCAAGATGTCCATAACTGGGGACACGGCTAGGGTTAGGGTTTGGGCGTCGGGTGCGGGTGGGCTGGCGGCGGCTGGGCCTTGGGGCGGCTCGGGGCGACTGCTTATAAAGCCCCCCGGGCAGAGTCCCGCTCGGGCATGGCCCGGAGTCGGTTTCTCTTTTTTTTTAAATAACTCCGACGTGCAGAAAAAGAAAGAAAAGAAGTACTAAACGGACCCAAAAAATCCCGAAATAAAATTTCCCCGTCCTCTAAAAATATGTCGGACAAGGTGAACATTTATTTTGGCCTCTAATGCAACTTCGAGAAATGCATATTTTTCCTAATTCAAATAAAATAGCAATAAAACTCCGAATAAAAATCTCATTTGATTTTAACATTAAATCTCCGATATTTATTTATTTTGAGGAAGTCATTTTATCCTCTCTCTTTTATTTTTATAAAAGAAATATTCAAAGAGAAAATAATTAAAATCAAACGACCCTCTTTTCAAAATTCGAGAAAAACTCGAATATGAAAATAATGAAATCCCCAACTCTCTTCGTTGGTCCTTGAGTTGCATAGAATTTCTAGGATCAAACCAAAACACAATAAAATATGATATGCAATGATGATCTAATGTATAACATTCCAAATTGAAATTTTTTGATGTTACAGCCCATCTTCCGCACTGTATCCTGATAGAGCAGGTTGAGGCTGCTACCGCCGTCCATTAGGACTCGTGTTAGGTGAAATCCCTTGATGATTGGGTCGAGGACCAGTGCGGCCGAATCGCCATGGCGGATACTAGTTGGGTGATCTCGACGATCGAAGGTGATCGGGAATGACGACCACAGATTGAATTTTGGGGCGACTGGCTCTACTGCGTGAAGCGTCCACGAGTCTTGGCTGCGCTCCCTTTTGGGGATGTGCGTAGCGTATATCATGTTCACCATTTTGACTTGAGGGGGAAATTTCTTCTGCCCCCCAGTATTGGGCTGCGGGGCTCTTCGTCCTCGTCCTCACTTTGTGATCCCTTTTCTTTGTTCTCGGTATTTAACTAGCCAGCCTGTTTGAAAACCCAACAATATCTGTTGGTATGATTGGCTTGTTTGTCTGGGGCGCCATGTATCTGGCCCGGACTATCGAGTATGCGGTCCAGGCTGCATGGTCCCTCACTGTTCCTTTTGTAGGGCTTCTTCCGTTGGCCGAACTTGGAGCCATTGAATGCGGCGTTAACTGTGGTGTCATCGGTGTTATCGCCATTGTTTCGGCATTTGTGTCTATTGCGCCGGAGCTTGCTGATGCTGTTCTTCGCCTCGGAGGGCCGGCCTCGCTGGCTGTGTTTTTGCTACGAGCCAACCAGCTGTCCTTACCCGCGCAAAAGCGGGTCATGAGTGCTGTGAGGGCTGCCATAGATTTCGGCTTTTCTTTGCTGAGGTGGCGAGCGAGCCATTCGTCACGGATGCTGTTTTTGAAGGCTGCTAGGGCTTCGGCATTCGGACAATAATGATCTGGTTCTTTTTGGTTAGGAACCTAGTCCAGAATTTTCTGGCTGATTCTCCGGGTTGTTGGACTATATGACTTAAGTCATCGGCATCTGGTGGCCTGACATAAGTACCTTGGAAGTTGTCAAGAAAAGCTTCTTCCAAGTCCTCCCAGCTACCGATGGAATTTTCAAGCAGACTATTTAGCCAGTGTCTAGCTGGACCTTTTAATTTTAGTGGGAGGTATTTGATGGCGTGGAGGTCGTCTCCTCGGGCCATACGGATGTGGAGAATAAAATATTCAATCCACACTGCAGGATCGGTTGTTCCGTTGTATGATTCGATATTGACGGGCTTGAACCCCTCGGGGAATTCGTGATCCAGTACTTCATCTGTGAAGCAGAGAGGGTGTGCGGCACCTCTATATCAGGCCGCCTCGCGGCGCACCTCCGATGGAGTTTGTCTGCGGTTATCGTTCTGGGCGTGACTAAGTTTGTCACGTCCGAATAGGTAGCCGTCATCCCGAGTCGAGAAGCGTCCTCGCGATCCGTAGATTGATCTGGTGTGTCCTGCTCTACTGTCCAGGTCCTGCCAAAGGTCGTATGTATGGTCCCGAGCTGTTTTGTCTCTATTTTTGCGAGGCGGTGGGGCGGGCTATTGTTCGGCCTGAATTACCGTTTTATCCCGACCGCGTGGTGGTCGGTCCGCTGCACTATCCCGACCATGTGGTGGTCGTTCCACATTGCACGAGGGAGGTATGGGCTCTGGTGCCTCCTCATCAAACTGAGGTAGCAGTCTGCACTTCGGGTAACTCTTGGCTGGGCGCTTGAGGCCGTATTCTTCGGCTGCCAGGACATCAGTCCATCTGTCAATGAGTTGGTCTTGATCGGCTTCAAGCTGCTGCTGCTTTTTCTTCAGGCTTTTTGCAGTAGATATTAGCTGGCGCTTGAAGCGCTCCTACTCGAGGCGTGCCTCAGGCATGATGAAATCCTTGCTGCCGAGGCTCTCCTCATCTTGGGAGAGTGGACGATAACTATCGTCATCCGGGTCACTGGGCATGGCCTGTTTATGAGGGTTAACTTGCACGTTGCCTTGTTCTTCCTGTTCGGATGCTACTCCAACAGGGTCTTCATTGTTTTCGGCGTCGTCCGGAGTGCTATTTTCTCCGGTGCCAGTGTTTCCATCTTTTGAGCGGCATGGCTTAGAGCGGCGTTTAGGGTGCCGGCGCTTGGACTGTGTCTCAGAAGGTTTATTCACGATGGGATCTTCTTTGTCATCATCGCTAGCTTTTTTAGGTGTGTCAACCATGTACACATTGTACGAAGAGGTGGCCGTCCAACGTCTAGTGAATGGCGGGTCTTGGCCTTGCTCCTTGTTGGCATCGTCGTCCATACCATTGATGTCTTTGGAGCAATAATCAAGCTCATCGGTTAAGTCCCCGACAGTGGCTATGAAGTAGGTGGCGGGTGGGAAGCGAAATTCCCATCATCAGCCTCTAGTTCGAACCGGACATAGTTCGGCTGTGAGTCCTCCGCCAAGGATAGGTTTTTTAATGAATTTAGCACATCGCCCAAGGGTGAGTGTTGGCAGATGTCTGCGGCGCTGAACTCGAAGATCGATGACCGATCCAGCTTGGTGTCTGCAGGCGTATGCCGTTCATAATTTATAGCCGGAAACGAGTACGGTATTCCTTGACGCAGATATTTCCTGGTGTTGAGTCTGTGTGCGGCTCCAACGCCAAGGACTCTGTGGCTTCGGATGGTGCCATCTGCTCCGGATCTAAGGCCGTAGCAGTTACAGGAACCATCTCCTGAATCTGGTCCGATGACAGATTTAAGTCATGTTCATCGGAGCGAGGGGGAGCAATCGCCGCGGTCTCAAATTCATTGAAGATCAAGTCTCCACGGATATCCGCGACGTAGTTCAAGCTTCAAAATCTGACCTGGTGGCTAGGGGCGTAGCTATCGATCTGCGCCAAATGACCAAGCGAGTTGGCCCGCAGTACGAAGCCGCCGAACACGAAAATCTGTCCGGGGAGGAAGGTTTCTCCTTGGACATCGTCACTATAGACGACCGAAGGGGCCATCGAACCTTTCGTCGACGGCACAGTGGAAATCTCAATGAAAGCACCAATGTCGGTGTTAAAACTGGCGGATCTCAGGTAGGGGGTCCCGAACTGTGCGTCTAGGATCGATGGTTACAGAAGACAGGGGACACGATGTTTACCCAGGTTCGAGCCCTCTCTATGGAGGTAATACCCTACTTCCTGCTTGATTGATCTTGATGAATATGAGTATTACAAGAGTTTATCTACCACGAGATCGTAATGGCTAAATCATAGAAGTCTAGCCTGTATGACTATGGTAATGAATATCTCCCCCTCCAGACTAAGCACTCCGGTTTATATAGACACCGGGAGGATCTAGGGTTACATAGAGTCGGTTCCATAAGAAGGAATCTTCATAGCTGGTCGCCAAGCTTGCCATCCACGCCAAGGAGAGTCCAATCCGGACACGGGTACAGTCTTCGGTCTTCATGTCTTCACAGCCCATCAGTCCGGCCCATGGATAACAGGCCGGACGCCCGAGGACCCCTTAGTCCAGGACTCCCTCAACTGGTGGAAACTATTGAATAATTAATAGCTCATATATGGATGCTTGTGTGCATCAACCTATCAAAGACTAGGGAGTATTCCTCCTTTTAGAAGAAAATAAAGATGTTCATCTGGTTGTTTGCAATGAAAGTTGTTGGTATTTCTTATGAAAATGCTCAAAATAACATGGTGGTGCACTTTTAAAAACTTGACAAAAATCATTTTTAAGTTTCAGGAAAATAAAAAGTCCCACATGTAGGCATGGAGTCAAAATTTGTGACATCCCAGCTTAATAGGAATTATAGACTACTCATATCAACAAGCTGCACCATATTTTTCGCGAGCCCATCCAAAAAGAATCTCAAAGTTAAGCATGCTTGGCTTGGAGAAATTCAAAAATGGATGACTCAGTGGAAAGTTGCTAACAGGTGCGCCCGAATGAGCACAAAGTGCGCATGAAGGGCTAAGATTAGTCTGTGGGGCCTGTCCAGATTCTAGGCGCAACGACCAGCAATGGGTTTGTGAGTTTGACTACGGCGTAACAAAAAAATTACTACTTTTGTTGGAAATTGCATGACATTGGCAGCATGTGTAAAAGGTACAAAGTCAGAAAGCTCATGTCAGGAAATGGTCCCAATCTTATGAAAATCTACATGGTTATCTACCCAATGACGCATATGATTTATCCACACTTTTAGAAAACTTAAAATGTGATTGTTCGGGATCTCGGACTGGGTGTACCTACGCCCGCCTGCCTGCGGCTCAGGACACAACGCGTGGTTTAGGCCCCGTACGGCCCATCTTCGAGGCTGCATGAGCAAGACCCTCTCGAGGTATCCCGCCTCGTGAGGCATGCATCACCAGGGACCTCCCGAGGCCCTTTCGCGGAGCAGCCCCCGAAGTCGTCTCCCGAGGCCCCCTCGCGCGCGGATTCAACGAGGTCACCAAGCCACGGATCGCGCTGCACGTGGGTGACGCGCGTCATGACGAGCGTCACCAGGACCGGTGCCAGCGGGCACGGATGGTGAGGCTTTCCTCTTCGGTGCTAAGAGAGCAAGGCCAGCGCGCGGGTTCCCATGGCAGCCCCAAAGGTTGTCTGTTTTGTGCAAGAAGACCCAGAGGGCGGGCTCGTCACGACGGAGGTCATCGCCGAGCCCACCTGCGCGTCATTGCCAGAAGCTTTGGCAGGCGTAGACTACCTTTTGTCAGTATAAAATGTACTCCTGTTCCCCTTAAAAATTGGCTGTTGTGGACACCCTTCCCGCCAAGTGTTTCGGGGGAAGAGGACCGGGTCAATATAAGTAAAGCTAGAACACCACCTTAGGAGAGGATCGAGTTCATCCACCCCTCAAGCCCAGAGCCACTCCTGAAGCCTCTTGAGGCAGCTTGTACTCACACATTCATCCTCCCTCGCAAGGCAATCTAACCACAAAGCAGGAGTAGGGTTTTACACCAAAGGTGGCTCGAACCTGGGTAAACTGTTGTGCTCTTAGTCCTTCCTCGGCCGCGAGGTTGAGTGCCGTTAATAGGGCGAGGTGAGGAGTAGTGAGCACGCCCCTGAGTTCGAACCTTTCTTGGGTCCGCGGTGCCCCGATTCAGACATTTGGCGCGTCAGGTAGGGGGTTGCCTCTCTTCTTTCGCTTTTGCTCCGGGTTCAGCTACGCCAACTTCATGGCCGATGCCCACCGTGTTCGCGCTGAGCGTTGGGCAGCGTGTGTCGCCCAGACCACGCCCTTGGCGCGCGACGGCCGCCACCACTCAGTCGGGACCGCGACCGCCGCCACTGACCCAACCGCGCACGAGCAGCAAGACTCCTCTCTGCACCCCTCCGTGATACGGGACGACAGCACTGCCACTCCTTCACTCACCCGGACACGGCTTCATCCTCTCATGCTCGTCGCGGGCTGGTGAACGCGGAAGCTTCCCTGCTCATGGTGCGGGATCTACTGCGCTACCGCCCAACCAACGAGGGCCATCACACCTGGCTTGACAAATCACCGAGCTCATCAACGCCGCAGGAGAGGCCCCGGCGCCCTCCAGCCCACTCTGCCCTCCGCCGTTTCGTGCGGGCGACATCGCGCATGGCGTGCCTCCACCGCCTCCCCTGCACGGTGACATCGTTGAGCCCCCGCGTGAAGCGCGGCCCCGCTGACGTTGTCCTGGACTAGGGGGTACTGACCACGTCATCTCCCGATCTGTTAGATTGGGCCGACGACCCCCATGGCCGCATACTCATGGGCCACTCCGGACAGCTGCCGCATACAAGGAAGATTCCACAAGACTTGGTGATCAAGACAAGGACTCCTCCCCCACCGGCGTATTCGGCTAGGACTCTTGTTATCCTAGGCCTCTGGTGCATTATATAAACCAGGGCCAGGCTAGTCGATAGAAGACAATCACAATCATAATCATCATAGGCTAGCTTCTAGGGTTTAGCCTCTACGATCTCGTGGTAGATTTACTCTTGTACTAACCATATCATCAATATTAATCAAGCAGGAAGTAGGGTTTTACCTCCATCGAGAGGGCCCGGACCTGGGTAAACATATGTGTCCCTTGCTTCCTGTTACCATAAGCCTTGACGCACAGATCGGGACCCCCTACCCGAGATCCGCCGGTTTTGACACCGACATTGGTGCTTTCATTGAGAGTTCCTCTGTGTCGTCGCCGTCAGGCTCGATGGCTCCTTCAATCATCATCAACGACGCTGTCCAGGGCGAGACTTTCCTCCCCGGACAGATCTTCGTGTTCGGCGGCTTCGCACTAAGGGCCAACTCGCTTGGCCATCTGGAGCAGATCGATAGCTACGCCCCTGGCCACCAGGTTAGGTTAGGAAACTTGAACTACACGGCCGACATCCGCGGAGACTTGATCTTCGACGGATTTGAGCCCATGACAGGTGCGCCGCACAGTCCCGGTAAGCATGACTTAGATCTGCCGTCTGACGGTGTTCGGGAGAACGCACCTGCAGCTGCCCTGGCTTTAGATCCTGAGCAGATCGTCCCATCCGAGGATGGGGGATAGACCCCACCACGGAGGCCGCACACTCATCGGCAATAGAGCCGAACACAGACTTCGCCTCCAATAAAGTCTGTGCCATCGGACCCTCGGACTCGTCTCCGGCTATAGGCTCCGAACCGCGCGCATCCGTGCCTATCGAATCTGATTGGGCACTGATTATGGAGTTCACCTCCGCGGATATCTTTTAGCACTCTCCCTTGGGCGATGTGCTAAGTTTATTGAAATCTCTATCCCTGTCCGGAGACTCCCGGCCGAACTATGTCCGGCATTGACCACGTCACGACCTGCATCGGCGGGGCCGCACTGTTGCTTCTTGAAGCCGGTGTCCATCACGCCGACCTACTTCGACTCATCGGCTGACATCGAGGCTTCGACATCTCGGCTGGACCAGGGGATTCACCATCTCTTCATCAACCTACCCCGGTGACTTTGGCGTCACCAGCCGACCAGCTTCGTCACGATTTACTGGACCGAGGGCTTTGCCTCGGCAAGCCAACCTTTGCCAGCATTGCCATGCCATCGCTTTATCGCCCATCAGGCAATGGGTGTGCGGATCGAGTCCCAATTTTGGGAATCACCTTCCTTCGGATTGGTACAACAAATAAACCAGGTGCTATTAATCCTAGTATTTTTCGCTTGTTTGGGTTCATTTTTCCCAAGGAATTATTACTTTGGTTTGTCCATCATATGTACACAGGTCTATCAAATGGTGGCGCATTATCGACGGATCGCATGGTGGTTCGATCGGTTTCAGACATAGTCCGTGAACGCCCATCCGAACTCGGACCGACATGTGAATTCAGGCTTTGCCACGCCTTTACTGCATCACGCTGACGCCCTGCATCAACATTGACTTCGGCGCCAGGCCATATTTCTTTTATTACTCACTTTGCATAAATTATTTATTATGCAACATTTTTTTAATTATTATTATTACTATTACCCCCGGTTTGCACTATTTTTTGTGCATAGGAAAATGATCCAGCCGGACTATATCCTTTGGCGTCACCTCGGCTGGACGGGGGGCTTCGTCAACACTTCATTACCCCATGCCGGGGACTTCGACATCACTCTGCCGACCTGCATTGACTGTGCTATGTCACCACTTCGGAGTGCCGAGCTCTTTGCTCTGCAACCTCGGGACCGGCTTGGGGGATGGAACCTTTTCCCATATCAAGCTCGGACCGCGTCATCAATACCGAACAAATTAACCAGCTAAGTTGCCTTCATGCTCAAAGTTTTAAATTTTTAACTTGTGTTCGGTTCAATCAAGCATTATAATTTTTTGGAAAAAAGTTGCTTGTAAAAAATTTCCTTGTCCAAACTTTGTTTGTGAAGGACAAATTCAAATACCCAGTTCACTCGGGGGCTTCTTTCATGAAACCTTTCCTCTTGCATATGATTATACTTGTACGGCTTTGTTCCTTATTCGTGTATTACACCACAATATGCACCATATTGACTTAAGCAATTTGCAAGCTGGGTTGCCTTGCTCCTGTGTTTACCCCTACGTTTCCGATTGTTCAGCTAGGGAGTAAAGGGAGAACCTCTGCCGATTGTCATGACCGGGTCGTCCGAGCTCTGACCTCAGACTGGGTGAAGCCGAAAGCTAGCGCTCTTATTGTTTTCAATCATGGTCGGCACACAACAGAACTCATGAGTACAAAAAATCTATTGCACAAGTCTCATAGTAACAATGAGCACCGAAGAAAGGTATCAGGGGGGTACTATTTTCTTTGAAGATGCTTCTTAGACTTCGTTAAGTAATATAGCATAAGTTCCCCGAGCGCTTTATGCATTATGACCTTATGGCCTGATTGCCTGGTTATCGGAAACACCGTCGATATTCTCGACAGGTGGAGTACATAACACTTTTCGGTCTTTTGACCGAAGAGGGAGAAGCCGACGGTCGGTTAAGACGCGTTTAAAGTTCGGGTGAACATAGATATGATATAAGTACTTCGGTACACACAATCATTCTTTTACCCAAGTCACTTGGGGGCTCTTAAGTTTGTTTGAGCCGTTTTATATTAAGTGTTTTTCTTCTTAGTCGTTGCAAAGTTATTATTATTATTATTATTATTATTATTATTATTATTATTATTATTATTATTATTATTATTATTATTATTATTATTACTTATCACTCCTTTCTCGACGCAAGTGTGTGTTCAATAGCCGGATAGCCTTGCTTCTCTCAAAGCCGCTAGAGTTTAGTGTGCTAAACTGGCCTAATGAGAAGTACTCCGCCTTCGGGATAGGAGGTTGAAGCCGTGGGCTGACCCGCTTGAAGTCTTGAGATAGGATGTGTCATGTTAAAGCACGTCAGAAGCACTTTTTTTTAAAGTCCAATTTTCGGATTGGCACCGAACACTTGATCTACTTTGGACATTAAACTTTTGAATAAGTTTTTTTTTGCTTTTCGAGCCTATGGCACTTTTAAACTATTTGTGTGTTTCCAGCATTAATCTTGCAGTGCAACGCCGGACACCTTTAGGGATTCGGCAAAAAAATTCTCGGATATTGCTATATATGCATCGGTTTTGAATTGTGTCTTCGGTCAATAGTTGGGTTGCCCGGCTCCTGTGCTTGCCTCCTACGTTCCGCTTTGTTTGGCTAGGTGTGCAAAGGGAGAACCACTGCGATTGTGCTTCCAGCTCGCATGGTCAAGCACCTCAGTGGAGAAAGCCGAAAACTGACTATCACAATGGGCGTAAACTGGTCAGCGATCCGATGACTATGTTAAATGACGGGCCGTTCATAACATTGGCCTAAGTGTTTATGGTTTGACATCGGATGTCGCCGAACACTAACCGGGGGCTCATAGCTAGCCTCCCCAGTTTAAAGCTCCTATGACTAAGCGAAAGTTATAAAGCCCGCATATCTGATTGCCTCGTTTCCTCTAACACAAACGCCTTCGGGCACCGAGACGTCGGCTAAGGGTTGTTTTGTTAGTGCGGAAACACCCTGTGTAGTATCTACCAAGGGGTGGAAGCCGACGACGGGCCACTTTCAACTGATAAACAGTCGCAATGGAGTCAAAATAATGCTGTAAAGTACTTGGATACATAGAATCATTACACATAATCTGTGATTTTACTCTGGATATCGATCCTTAATTCGGCTACCCGTGCCCACATTAAGGCTCGTGGGCTACCGGGCTTTGCGCTCATTATTTACAAATATTAAGGGGCACATCGATCCCCTGATCTGGTGTTGCCACCCGACCAGTGTCTCGGGGGCTACTGCATTGCATATTCAATGCAGAAAAATCAAAGGGCTCAGTGTTCGGCTTGATCGAACTATGGGAAAGCGCGTCTTCGGACAACAATAACTACCATCCGGACCTATCTGGCATCAAGCTATATATCACGGCGACTTCTCACGACCCTTTCTCAGGGGCCCGTTCGCCGATCACTATTATTTCTAATATATTACACTGTGTTTTTATTCCTATGTATGCTGCCGAGCTAGGAATTGATCCTCAGGCCGATTTCGCGCATCGACCTGAGTCTCAGGGGCTACTGGGAACAGCGGTTTTTATGCTTGCCTTCAGGTGCATCTCGGGTTTTAGACTGATACACACCTTGAGGGCTATTGGATATACATCGGCAGAGAATAAACTGCACCAGTTAAAAATATTCACAAAAACCAGCTCATGGCCGGGTGGTGCACCACCTGGAAGCGATCCGGCATAAAGCTCGGGCGCTAGCGGCTAGCTCCATAGAGGCATTTCGGCATTAAGCTCGGCTAAACTCCTTCAACTTTTTTGGACCAAGATGATCTATGACTTCTTGGATATAGTCCGGCGTTGGAGGTTGGACATAGTCCGGCGTTGGAGCTCGGATACATTTCGGCGTTGGAGCTCGGAAGCAGTCCGACATTGGTGCTCGGCTGCAAAAGATACCTCTAATGCAGTCCGGCGTTAGAGCTGGACGCAAGAGGACACTGCCTCCCAGGAACAACTTCAAACCCGAGGTGTGGCATAAAAATAACAAGGCATTGATAAAGGCTAGAAACATAAAGGGGCTCCTTGGATACCCGACGTGTAAACTCTTCGGATGCACTTCGGCGATCCTCAAGATCGAAGATGAGAAGATTTGTTGAACCGGTTTTCAAGACCGGCGAATCAAGATGAAGAACAGTTTGGAAGAATCGAGGCGTTCCTAACTTGAAGACCGGTTCAGAGGTTATCGACGTTGTCCTGGACTAGGGGTACTCACCACGCCATCTCCGATCTGTTAGATTGGGCCGAGGACCCCATGGCCGCATACTCATGGGCTATCCCAGCATAGCCGCATACAAGGAAGATTCCACAAGACTTGGTGATCAAGACAAGGACTCCTCCCCCACCGGCGTATTCGGCTAGGATTCTTGTTACCCTAGGCCTCTGGTGCATTATATAAACCAGGGCCAGGCTAGTCGATAGAGGACAATCACAATCATAATCATCATAGGCTAGCTTCTAGGGTTTAGCCTCTACCATCTCGTGGTAGATCTACTCTTGTACTACCCATATCATCAATATTAATCAAGTAGGAAGTAGGGTTTTACCTCCATCGAGAGGGCCCGAACCTGGGTAAACATCTGTGTCCTTTGCTTCCTGTTACCATCAGCCTTGACGCACAGATCGGGACCCCCTACCCGAGATCCGCCGGATTTGACACCGACACCCGCGACCCGCCGCACGAAGCACCCGTGCCGGCCCGAGATGAAGCCAGCTGCCAGATCATCCGTTGTGCGCCGCCGGACGCGTGCATGCTCCGTGAGCAGCGTCAACAACGTCAAGACCGAGCCATCCGAGAGGTCGCTGTGGCGGGGCGACAAAACCGCCCGCCCTGGCAAATGGGCCCCCGCGTGCAACATGGGCCGTCGGGCCTTCACTCGCGAGCTGTGCTGGGTGGTTTGGCCTGGCAAGTTCAAGGCGGACCTGCCCTTGCGCTATGATGGCACCCCGACCCTACAGAGTTTCTTTAGCTCTACGCGCTAAGCATCGAGGTGGCGAATGAGAACGATAAGGTCATGGCCAACTGGTTCCCCATGGCTCTCAAGGACGGTGCACACTCTTGGTTCATGAACCTACCCGAGGAGTCCATCTCTTCGTGGGGCGAGCTGTGCGAGCTGTTCGTCGCCAACTTCAAAGGCACCTACGGTCGTGCCCTCACCATGAAGGACCTGCGTCGGGTGAAGCAACACCCCGACAAAACACTCCGGTAATACATTCAGTGCTTCAGCCAGGTGCGCCAGAAGATTCCACGCGCTTTGGACGAGGCCATCATCATGGCATTCACCAATGGAGTCAAGGACGTCTGCATGTGCGAGAAGCTCGCCATCCACAACGACCATAGCACGACGCTGGAGCTATTTACCATTGCTGACAAGTGCGCCAAGGCCATAGAGGGTCGCCTCTTCCTCCACAACGACCCCGATGCGGCGCCCGATGACGGCAAGGCCAAGGGCAAGGAGGTCAAATGGAAGGGCCTTGTTGTGTTGGCAGCCGAGGCCGAGCAGAAGCGCAACCGCGACTGCGACTGTGATGAACCCGAAGGGAGCAGCCGCATGTTCTGCGTCTATCTCAACATGCGCACCCACAACACCAATGACTTCCAGGAGCTCAGGGCACTTCACGACGAGCGCTTGGGTCGCCGCCTCGACCGCCCCGACTATGGTGTCGGCCGCGGAGGCGGCGGTGGCAGATGGGACAATCACAACGGCAATCAGCACCAGGGCTGGCGTGACCAGCCTCGCGACGGTGCCTAGCATGACCAGCCTCGCGAGGCCCATCCTCAGGACAACGCAACCCTTCCACCGCTGCCGCCAGCCCCTAGGAGGAATGAAAACAACCAGCAAGACGAGGGGGTTGGGGGCTACCACGAGCCTCGCGTGATAGCCTGCATCCTCGGCGGAGCTCACGCTCCCACGTCCAACCGTCTCTTCAAACAGTTCCCTTGCGAGGTGAATGCTGCCCTCCTGAGGCTTGAAGCAGTGAGACCCCTCAAGTGTCCGCAGTATGCCATCACTTTCGACTCCAAGGATCAGCTCAGGTGCTCGGCCACCATTGGCGCACTCCCCATGTTGTGCACCCCCACCATCAGCAACGTCTCTGTCACCAAGACTCTCATCGACGGTGGGCTGGCCTCAACGTGATCTCCATTGATACGTCTCCAACGTATCTAATTTTCCTAACTCTTTTCCTCTTGTTTTGGACTCTAATTTGCATGATTTGAATGAAACTAACCCCGGACTGACGCTGTTTTTAGCAGAACTACAATGGTGTTGTTTTTGTGTAGAAATAAAACTTCTCGAAATGGAAGGAAACTTTGCGAGGATTTTTTATATCAATAAAGAGAATTTCTGGAGCCAAGAACCACCGGAGGGGGGCACCTGGGTGGGCACAACCCACCAGGGCGCGACCCCCCTCCAGGCACGCCCAGGTGGGTTGTCCCCACCTGGTGGCCCCGCAGACCCTGAAACCTATGCTATAAAATCACATTTTCCAGAAAAAACGAGGGAGAAAGGATTATCACGTTCCACGAGATGGAGCCGCCGTCACCTCCTATTCTTCATTGGAAGGCCAGATCTCGAGTCTGTTTGGGGCTCCGGAGAGGAGGATTTTCGTTCTTCGTCATCACCAGCCCTTCTCCATTGCCAATTCCATGATGCTCCCCACCGAGAGTGAGTAATTCCTTCGTTGGCTCGCTGGTTGGTGAGGAGTTGGATGAGATTCATCATGTAATCTAGTTAGTTTTGTTAGGGCTTGATCCCTAGTATCCACTATGTTCTGAGATTGATGTTGTTATGACTTTGCCATGCTTAATGCTTGTCACTTTGGGCCCGGGTGCCATGATTTCAGATCCGAACCGTTTATGTTATCACCATTATATCTATGTTCTAGATCCGATCTTGCAAGTTATAGTCACCTACTACGTGTTATGATCGGGCAACCCCGTAGTGACAATAGTCGGGACCACTCCCGGTGATGACCGTTGTTTGAGGAGTTCATGTATTCACCGTGTGTTAATGCTTTGTTCTAGATCTCTATCAAAAGGAGGCCTTAACATCCCTTAGTTTCCAATTGGACCCCGCTGCCACGGGAGGGTACGACAAAAGATGTCATGCAAGTTCTTTCCATAGGCACGTATGACTATTTACGGAATACATGCCTACATTGTATTTATGAACTAGAGCTAGTGCCGTATCGCGCTAGGTTATAACTGTCACATGATGAATTTCATCCAACAAATCGCCGATCCAATGCCTGCGAAGTTATCTTATATTGTTTCTGCTAAGTTACTACTACTATCGTTACTGCTGCACTTGCTACAAAATCACTGTTGTTACTGTTACCGTTACTATTGCTGCTGCTACTATTATTATCAAAACTATCATACTTGAAAGTGCGTTATATCGACTAGAGGGGGGGGGGGTGAATAGGCGATTTTTATGAATTCTTCAATGAGGAATTTGCCGGTGAGGAAATTCCTAAGTGAAGAACTACTTGCAGCGGAATAAGTACTCAGAAGTAAGCATAAGAGAATGCGGGCATGGTCATCATGATGAAATGAAGACAATCAAAGAGTACAGAAAGCGTAAACACAGGATAGCACAAGATGAAGACAAACAGACTGAAGATTTTGAACTGAGGAAATTGAGAAAGTCTTCAGTCAATGTCTTCAAACACAGATATGAATGAACACTCAACACAGTAATGAGGAAATGAAAGGGTTGAGGAAATAGAACCAGTTAGGTTGGTGAAGACAATGATTTGGTAGGCCAGTTCCAACTACTGTCTCAGTTGTACGTCTGGTTGGAGCGGCTGAGTATTTAAACTCGAGGACACACAGTCCCGGACACCAAGTCGCTGAGCACGCAGCTCAGGACACCAAGTCCTCACCGTATTCTCCTTGAACTACGGTCACACAGACCTCGTCCAATCACTCGTGGTAAGTCTTCAGGCGACTTCCAAACCTTCACAGACTTGGTCACTCGGCGATCCACAACTCCTCTTGGATGCTCTAGACCATGACGCCTAACCGTCTGGAAGAAGCACAGTCTTCAAAGGTAACAAGCGTCGGATCCACGCAGGATCAATCTCTTCAGTGATGCTCAATCACTTTGGGTTTGTAGGGGTTTGGTTTTTGGGTTTTTCCTCACTCGATGATTTTCGCTCAAAGTCCTCGGAGGATGGGTTGCTCTCAAATGACAAGTGTCAAGTTCTCTCGGAGTAGCCAACCAGCTAGTGGTTGTAGGGGGCGGCTATTTGTAGCCTAGGGAGCAGCACGACATGATAAGTGAAAGTGCGTTATATCGACTAGAGCAGGGGTGAATAGGCGATTTTTATGAATTCTTCACTGAGGTATTTGCCGGTGAGGAAATTCCTTAGCGAAGAACTACTTGCAGCGGAATAAGTACTCAGAGGTAAGCATAACAGAATGCGGGCATGGTCATCATGATGAAATGAAGACAAACAAAGAGTACAGAAAAGCGTAAACACAGGATAGCTCAAGATGAAGACAAACAAACTGAAGAAATTGAACTGAGGAAATTGAGAAAGTCTTCAGTCAAAGTCTTCAAACAGAGATATGAATAAACACTCAACACAGTAATGAGGAAATGAAAGGGTTGAGGAGAGAGAACCATAAGGTTGGTGAAGACAATGATTTGGTAGACCAGTTCCAACTGCTGTCTCGGTTATACGTCTGGTTGGAGCGGCCGAGTATTTAAACTCGAGGACACACAGTCCGGACACCCGAAGAGCTGAGCACGCAGCTCAGACACAAAGTCCTCACCGTATTCTCCTTGAACTAAGGTCACACAGACCTCGTCCAATCACTGTGGTAAGTCTTCAGCGACTTCCAAACATTCACAGACTTGGTCACTCGGCGATCCATAATTCCTCTTGGATGCTCTAGACCATGACGCCTAACCGTCTGGAAGAAGCACAGTCTTCAAAGGTAACAAGCGTCGGATCCACGCAGATCAATCTCTTCATGATGCTCAATCACTTTGGGTTTGTAGGGTTTGGTTTTGGGTTTTCCTCACTCGATGATTTTCGCCAAAGTCCTCGGAGGATGGGTTGCTCTCAAATGACAAGTGTCAAGTTTCTCTCGGAGCAGCCAACCAGCAAGTGGTTGTAGGGGGCGGCTATTTATAGCCTAGGGAGCAGCCCGACATGATAACACATAAATGCCCTTCAATGATATGACCGTTAGGTGGATAAGATATTTTGGGACAGGTGGCAAGCAGACAAAGAACGGTCGGAAATTTGAATCTCAAATTCCTCGGGGCTATCATGATCCTCACTGTAGGCAATCCGATTGGGCGAATTCTCGACTCCTCGGTCGAACAAATTCTCGGCGACCGTAAGAGCTTCGTCTCATCATCAAGAAATTGATGAACTATATGAGTTTTCAAAGGCTTCACTCGAAGGGATTGGTAGGTGTAGGATTTTGAGTTGAGCATCACATGGAAAATTTTCCTTAGTATTTCCTCGACCCCCTTTAACAAAGACGGGTGTTTCCTATGACTCAATAAAGAGAAAATGAAACAACGAAAACGAAAGTCTTCACGCTTCATGTTCCTCAAATGAATACCAAGTCTTCAAGGTCACACCAATTTCTTCACTTTCAAAGTCTTCAGAAAGTCTTCAGAATAACAAAGTCTTCAGTCGAAGAACTTCATTTTTAGGGGTCGACTTTCTCTGTAAACATCAAACTCCTCATAGACTTATAGACCTGTGTACACTCACAAACGCATTAGATCCTTAACATATAAGTCTTCAATACACCAAAATCACTAAGGGGCACTAGATGCACTTACAATCTCCCCCTTTTTTGTGATTGATGACAATATATGTTAAGTTTTCAACGGGGATAAACATATGAAGTGTAAATAATGATAATGAGGAATTTGATTGCAAGATATAGAAGAACTCCCCCTGAAGATGTGCATAGTGAGGAATTTGCTTTTGAGGCAATGCACATTTGAAGAGTTGAATCATGGAGATCTCCCCCTATATCTTGTAATTCATACACACATTTGACATATAGCATGAAGAATTTGAAATGCATGATTGAGATATGGTGCTTGACGTAATTCAGCATGCGTGCGATAACATTAATGAGGAACAAGCATGCAAAATAACGCATCAAGAGTATCAGAGCTCAAGAAGCTCAAGAGAATCAGAGCATAGTGCAAGAGCACAGTGCATCAAAAGTATCAAAGCACCATCGGGTTTAAGATTACAACTCGATCAATAAAAGTTTCGTAAGAACGAGAGTTGTAACTTAACAAAATAAATTGCCCATATAATAGACCCGCTTGAAGACTAACTCAAATTTCTCCCCTTTGTCATTGAATGACCAAAAGGATCGAACCGAGGACTAACGCCTCAAGAATTTCAAGTTGAAGAAGGAGCGCCAAACATTGTTGGGGTCGGTTGTTGTAGTAGGGCCTGCCGCGGTGTCTTCCAAGTCTTCATTTTCATCGATTGTCGCGAGGAAGAATAGGAGCTGGCCACCAAGGAAGGAACTTTGACCTTCTTGTATTTCTTCGGAGGAGGTGCAGACCAGTCAAATTCTTCTTTGAGTCCCATTGTCGTCAGTTCTTCCGCACTGTAGACATGTGAAAGAACAGCCCAGGTGCGTTTGAAGGTTTCATGGAGGTAGTAGTGGTTTTTCTTCACTGCATTGTGTGTTGAGGTCATGTTGTGAAGAATTGAACCAAACTGACGCTTGACCCATTTATGATTGCGATCAACCTTCTGATGAAGACTGAGGAGTAACTCACGATCACCATCACCACAGGTGCGATAGCTTGAGGACTTTGCTTGACTGAGGTATTTGCGGCAGTCATGTGTGGCAGAGTCATCATTGGTGGAGTAGGATGCAGCTTTGCGAAACTGTCCATCCAATGGACGAATGCCTTCATCGATCACAGCAGTGGCCTTGCCCTTGTCATCAGCTGAGGTAAATGTCCGTTTGAGGACTTCAATCGGGGGCAAGTAACTGCAGTGGTTCAGAGTATCAGCCTTGTAATTGAGTGAAGGCCTTGTCCTGATGAATCTCATTATCCAAGGCGCATAAGGCTTCAGCTCAAATGGTGATATAGCAATGTTTTCCAGAGTCCTCATGAAGAAATCATGGAAGTTGACGGGAACGCCATGGATTATGTTGAAAAGCATATTCTTCATGATGCCAACGACTTCTTCATCATTCGAGTCGTGGCCTTTGATAGGACTCATTGTCTTCGTCAGAATCCGATAGACAGTCCGAGGCACATACAATAATTCCTTGACGAGGAATTTGGTTCTTGGGTCCTGCCTTGGCTTCAAAGGCTTCATCAGCACTTGCATACAATGATTTGAAAGTTCTGGTTCGTTGTAGATACAACGAGCACCGTCAAGTGGAGGATCGAGTGGTAGAGCACGAAGCAATTCAGTTGTGGTGCCTTGTAGTGAGTGTTTTCGGACATCCAGCCTAGCACCCATGAGTTCACGTCTTGACGTCTCCGGTGATGTGCAGCGTTGCATAGAATTGAAGAATGAGTTCTTCATTCCATCCACAGATACCGGTGCAGAAATTCAAAGTCTGCGTCGTGAAGAACACCGAGGACCGGCTCAAAGCCTCGGAGAGACTCCATGTCCACATGAGGAATATGAGCATGATCGAAGACTTTGTCTTTATTGAAAAGCACCGAGGAATAGAAATTGGCTTGGTGGCAGTCCGTAAACGCCTCTTCCTTATCGAGCGAATCATATGGATTGTAATTAGTGAAGAATACATGCTCACCAAGAAGTCTTCAGCCTTGAACTTTTGCTTTGTTGAGAAGGGATCCTTGGGCTTTGGCAGTGGAGTGTCAGTGAGTTGCATCACGACCTCTGGAATCGCAATCTCAGGTTCTTCAGGCTGATGAATTTCTTGTTCCTCAATAGGTGCGATCGAGGATCAACAAAGAAGAGTTCATCAAGACTAGTGGCTGGAATTTCTTCAGGGACAGATGAAGTGGGATGAGTTTCTTCAGAGCCCATTTGAACAGTAGGAGCAGGGGACTGAGGTATCTGTTGGATTGGGGTGAAGAGTGGAGAATTTGGATGCTGACTTTCCCAAAAGTCATCATTCATTCTTGGCGTTAATGCTTCCAATATCCACATCTTCTTCAAGTTCCTCAACACCGCCTCTTCACCGTGAACTGAGGCATAGGTGAGGAAATGACTGGGGTTGAAGGGATTGCTTCCACTTCAATTTCTTCATCTATCTTCTCTGATGAAGCAGCAGAATGATTTTCTTCATCAAATCCGCTTGGGATCACACAATCTTCATCAAAAGGAACAAGGTCCTTTGATGGAATTGAGGAAATTGGAACAGCATCAATTGGATTTTCAAAGGAGCTCGTCATTGGCTTCATTTTCTTCCCAGCCTAAGAATTTGACGCAGCTGATGCTTTCCGTTTCTTCACAGCAGCTCGTTCTACAGCCTTGGTCTTCTTCACATCAGAGGCAGATGGAAGAATTGGAGTGGGTGTTGGCGCGGAGGAGCCGAGGAATCTGATGATTTTCCTCAGGCAATCGATGCAGCTTGCCTGATTTGTTCGATTTCTTCAGCGCACCACTAGTGGATGCCACGCAATTTCTTCGGCGGCCGGAATGGGATCATCAGCCACGAACTGCATTTTCTTCAAGAGCTGAACTTCATCGGTGGTCTTGGCATGTTCTTCGATTGGCTGAGCCGAGGCTCCACTGAGGAATTTCATGTTGTGTTGGGGCAGCAACATTTGTGAACTTCTTCGTCAGTTGATTTAATCTGACCTTGGCTCCTTGCCAATCAGCATAATAAGCATCAAGTTTTTGCCGAGGGCTTGGATTTCATTCTCGACCTTGAGAAGTTCCTCGGTGTCATTTTGACAACGTTTTCTTGAGAACTTCTCCTTTACGTATTGAGCTTTCTTGATCTCTCTTGCCTTTTCAAACTTCCATTTCTCTTACGTGATGAAATGAGTCAACATATGACTTTGTCCGGGTCAGATGAAAATCAGGCAAAGGGGTATTTGGATCCTTGTGCCAGAGATCAATATAATCGAGGATTTTCCTCGGATCCAACAACAGAGGCACAGATGTGCCTTTGTCTCTAGCGGCCCTTTCTTGGCGATCTCTGATGATTTCCGCAAGTTCATCATCATCAGCCTCATCATCTTCAGGTGGCTCTTGGAAAGCAACCTGTTTCTTCTTGGGACTTGGCCGAGGACCTCGCCCACCGTGGCCTTAGTCTTCATGAGAGTCGGGCCAGATGAAGACTTTGGTGCAGCTGAGGAACTTGCTGAGACACCAGAGGCAATGGAGAAGCCTGCAGTCCTTTGGCACGTGGCCAGATGCACAGGTGCTGAGGACTTTATCGGAACTACTGAGGATTTGGGAGGAGCTGCTGAGGACTTTGAAGGAGCTGAGGATGTTGGAGGAGCAGGAGCAGCATGAGGAATTGGCCGTGAGGGCACTGCTGAGGAACTTGGCCGTGAGGGCACTGTTGGTGAAGCACTTGGCTTGTGAGCGGGCTTCTTTGGCATAGATTTTCTTGGCTTAACAGAGGTCTCAGGGGCAGCAGCAGTAGTAGAGTCCTCATTGAATTTCCTCACTGCCTCATTGGCTTGTCTTGCCAACTTGGCTTGGCGCTTGGCCCATTCTTCAGGAAAGTCCTCACCACGCTTGATGCTGGTGGGGTCAGCTTCTTGGCCAGGTGCCAACGGAGCTCTTGGGCATGGAGGATTGAGTGCGAATTTCCTCTTGTACTTTGGAGTTACATATCTGTACTCCCTCCATTCCCGTGCCCATCTCCGTTCAATCCTTTGGATCCGCACCTTGCGCTGATTTTTGTTCTCTTTGCCGAACTCGGCTTCATCAGGTGTGCAATAATCAGCATAAATTTCCTCAGGGATTTCAAACGCGGTCATGACCTCAGGCCTCTTTCCTCCTTTCGTGGCTTCTTTCTTTCGCCATATTCTTCACCGAGGAATTTGAACAAATGAATTCTCTGAAGAAGTATGCAACTTTTCTTCGAGGAACGCTGCAAATGAGTTAAGTTGATGAGAACCTAGTGATTCAGCGGCGACATGAGTACCGTGAACAGAGTATAGTTGCGTGGAATTTGGAGAGGTCATATGCGTTCTCAGAAGGTTTTTCAAAAAGAACAAGTTTTGAGGATTTTGACCAGATGAGCCTTGAAGAATTTCACTAAGCGTTCTTTGTCTTAGGTTCCAGAGTTGTACAGATCGAGGATCCACACAATTGAGGAATCTTGAAGAAAATGGTTGCTTAGAGAAACGAATCAAGAGCATATAACTTGTGAGGTGTTTGTGTGTTAGGATTTGAAGAATAAAACATCTATGAAGATTTTGTAGTGTAAGATTTGGATCAACGAGGGTAGTAAAAGTAACTTATATTTACCCTAAATGAAGAACACGACGAACTGGGTGTTGTAGATGTGAAGCTCGTCTGTTCAGATCTTCCACGCCCTAACTTGGCGGAGGAAGACAGCTACGGCGGCGGGCGGAGTGAGGATTTCCAGTCGGCGTGAGTAATCGTCGGCGACGAGGTCGAGCCAGTGAAGCTCTTCCTCACCGGCGACGATGGAGTAGCGGCGGCGCTAGGGTTTGAGAAGCTCGAACGGGAGAGAGAGGTCGAGCGGAGTAAAAGAAGTGAGGATGGAGAGAGGGGTATTTATAGAGGCGGAAAAACTGTTCGCCTCAAGATTTAGGACTAACGTGCCTGACCGTTCTCCTTCTCACGACATGTTTCACCCACGTACTGTGTAGTGGAGATCGTGTACGATCGTGGGTGAGTAAAATAATGCATCGTGGGATGCGGAACGGTTTGAGCGGCAAAACCGAAAGTTTGGATAAGATCAGTTTTAAAGTTCCGTTCGCAATTTCTTCAGCTGACAAGGACACAGTGAAGATTTTGAACGAGTTTCAAATAGAACGCACATGAAGAATTTGTGAATAGATTAGGTTGAGTATAGCATAGAGGGGGAAGGGTCTGATCATATTCACTTAGCAGAAAAAGCGACTTGAAGAAATAGCCATAAGTGAATGCTGTAGAGGACATAAACCCATATATATATGTATTGCCAATGAAGAAAAACGACGGAAACAGTGAAGATTTTGCAAAGTTGAAGAATTTGAAAAACTGAAGAATTTCAAAAACTGAGGAAAAACTCAAATTGAAGATTTTCAACTTTGGTGGTGGTGTGACCCACCAGATATAAGAATGATGATTTCAGACACCGCGCACAATTGTCGAGGGTTCGGCAATCAAATTCTTCATTAATTTCTTCACACTTAGAGTGTTATTCTTCATTGATTGAAGAAAACGTTTCTTCATGTGTTGCACATCTAAGTCATCAATTTTGCATAAGTGTCGGGATGTGTGTCCTTTTCAAAGAACGTTCAAGATTCTAAGATATTTAGCTCACACCGCAACTTGCTAAATCTCTTCTCATCCAAGGGCTTAGTGAAGATATCGGCTAGCTGTTCTTGATCTTCACATGCTCGATGGAGATGTCGCCCTTTAACACATGATCATGAAGAAAATGATGACAAATTTGAATGTGCTTTGTCTTCGAGTGCTGAACTGGGTTGTGAGCAATCTTGATGGCACTCTCATTGTCACAGTAGAGAGGCACATTTTTCACGTTGATGCCGTAGTCCTTGAGAGTCTGCTTCATCCACAACAATTGAGCACAACACGAGCCAGCAGCAATGTATTCAGCTTCCGATGAGACAAGTGATACGCATTCATTTCTTCGAGGACCAACAGCACCAAAGATCGTCCGAGGAAATGACAAGTACCAGATGTTGACTTGCGGTCCACACGATCACCAAAGATAGTCGAGTCGAATATCCAATGAGATCAAAAGTAGAGCCCTTGGGGTACCATAATCCTAGTGTTGGTGTGTGAGCTAGATATCGAAGAATATGCTTCACAGCCTTATGGTGTGATTCCTTCGGTGTAGCTTGAAATCGGGCACACATGCAAACACTAAGCACTATATCTGGCCTAGATGCACATAAGTACAATAACCAATCATGGAGCGGTATACCTTGTGATCGAAGTCAATACCATTTTCATCAGCGCATAGATGGCCATTTGTGGGCATAGGAATTTTGACACCTTTGCAATCTTGCATGCCGAATTTCTTCAGGACATCTTTGAGGTATTTCTCCGAGATATGAATATGCCATTGTGTTGTTGATTTAATTTGAAGACCTAAGAAGAATTTCAACTCTCCCATCATAGACATTTGATATTCTTCACTCATCATATAGGCAAATTCATCACTATAACGTTGGTCAGTACAGCCAAAGATAATATCATCAACATATATTTGGCACACAAACAGTTCACCATCATATGATTTAGTAAAGAGACTAGGGTCGAGTGAACTGGTGTGAAGCCATTCTTCACGAAGAATTCCTTCAATGTATCATACCACGCCTGTGGGGCTTGTTTGAGACCATAGAGGGCCTTTTTGAGTCTCAAGACTTTGTCGGGATTCTTTGGATCTTCAAAACCTGGGGGTTGAGCAACATATACTTCTTCCTCAAGCTTACCATTGAGGAATGCACTTTTCACATCCATTTGATATAAAGTGATATTGTGATGGTTAGCATAGGCGAGTAATATGCGAATAGACTCAAGTCTAGCAACAGGTGCAAAAGTTTCATCGAAATCAATTCCTTCAACCTGGTTGTAGCCTTGAGCTACTAGTCGTGCCTTATTCCTCACCACAAGGCCATTTTCATCTTTCTTGTTGCGGTAGATCCACTTTGTGCCAATGATATTATGCTTGCGAGGATCTCGGACGTTTGACCAGTTCCTGCACATTGTTGAGCTCGAATCTGATGTAATTCTTCTTGCATTGCCTGAATCCACTCAGGCTCCAGAAATGCTTCATCTACCTTAGTGGGCTTTGTGATAAAGACAAAAGCATAGTGCCCACAAAAGTTAGATAAATGTGAAGCTTTTGAGCGTGTGAGAGGACCTGGCGCTTTAATGTCATCGATGATCTTGTCAACTTGCACTTCTTTTGCAACACGAGGATGAGCTGGTTGCTGTCGAGGAATTTGATCAGCATTTTCTTCAAACCATTGTCTTCACATTATCTTCAGTGCATCACCGACGTTCTTCAGCGTCTGAGAATGAATTCTTCACAGATTCTTCAAGAGGAATGACATCCTCGCTTGCCTTGAACTTGATAGATTCCTCAGAGCTGGTTCATCTAACACGTAAGGTAGGTGCTCTATTGGGTTTCTTGTCGTTGAGGAGTTCATAGGCAGTCTTCTTGAAGAATTTGTGAAGATATACTCTGTTGATGATGTGGCACGCGGTATCAATTGCATCAATCCAAAAACGACTAGGCGTTTTGTATTCATCAAGCATAGTGCGAGCCATCTCAACAAGAGTTCTGTTCTTGCGCTCCACGACGCCATTTTGCTGAGGAGTATAGGGAGCAGATAACTCATGAGTAATACCAAGTTCATCAAGACCGGAATTCTTGAACTCAGTTCCATTGTCACTCCTGATGTGCCTGATCTTCACACCAAAGTTGGTTGAAGCCCTCGAGGAAAATCGTTTGAAGGCTTCCTGCACTTCATTTTTGTAAGTAACAATGTGTACCCATGTGTAACGAGAGTAATCATCAACAATAACAAAGCCATATAAAGATGCATCATTAGTGACTGATGAGTAATGATTAGGACCAAAGAGGTCCATGTGAAGCAATTCGAAGGGACGAGTAGTGGTCAGGATAGTCTTAGCTGGATGCTTGGCCTTGGTCATTTTTCCAGCTTCACAGGCTCCACACAAGTGATCCTTGAGGAATTTGACATTCTCAATGCCAATGACATGCTGCTTCTTCGCAAGCGTGTGCAAATTCCTCATGCCTGCGTGACCAAGTCGCCGATGCCATAGCCAGCCTTCTGAAGCTGTTGCAAGTAGACACACGGCTGGTTGTGGTCCTGTAGAGAAATCAACAATATACAAGTCTCCTCTCCTAAAGCCTTCGAAGACTTTGGAATTGTCAGCTTCCATGATCACAACACAACGATACTTGCCAAAGACAACAACCATATCAAGATCACAAAGCATTGAGATCGACATGAGGTTGTATCCTAAGGACTCAACAAGCATGACTTTGTCATGTGTATGTCCTTAGAGATCGCAACCTTACCAAGACCCAATACCGACTTTTGCCTTTGTCAAGAAAGATGATATGCTTGAGATGTGACGGTGATAAGGAGTATCCATCAATAGATTCTTGTCACCAATCATGTGATTTGTACATCCACTATCGAGGACCCACTCATTGGCTTTGGGTTGATCATCCTGCAGATGAATTAGTGCAACTTACGATCTCATATACTTCATCGGTGAAGAATATGATATCAAGTTCATCGATGAATTTCATCAGCAAGATAATGATAAGCAAGATGAGGACGTGTGAAATGAAAGTTCATTTCTTCATGATTAGCCTGCGTCCTTTCAGGCATTTTTGTCAGGCCCCTGCAAATTCTTCAGACGTTTAAAGCATGTCTAGAGACCTGACCCTGCAGAAGAGGTTAGTTCTTCTTCTTCACCACCCACATCTGAAGGGCTGGCAAAGAGTTCATCACTCTGCGAGCTCCATATGAGAATGGTGGCATAGAGGCCAATCCATTTCGTTTCACATAAGAGGGGTTAGGGTAAGCATATGAATAAGCAGAGAAATTCTTTGAGGACTTATGAACATATTGGTTTGAAGAATAATGCACATATTCATAGCCCTTAGCTCTACCTCATGAAACAGAGTTGTTAGCACGATGATAATCATATGAGGACTTTGATCCTTTTGAGGAATTTGATCCACGTGAGGAATTTGGTCCGTATGAGGACTTGGATCCATATGAAGAATTTGGTCCATATGAAGAGTTTGATCTGGGGTTCCTATTCTTCATAGGTGGTGTCATGAGGACATTCACCAAGACTTTCAAGGCACTTCTTGGGAACCCAGATTTTCTTCATAGGGAACCGCTCTCAAGTTAGTGCCAACATATCTAGCAAATACTTCACCATTCTGATTTTTGAACAGTTTATAGTTGGAGTCAAATGACTCATCGGAAGAATGAGGAGATTCGCATGTAAAGCCAGATAAGTTAGATGGATCAACTGAGGTCCTTTGCAGCAACCCATGAGGTTTTGGGATACCGCTCAAAGCTTCCAATATGTTCCATCAAGATTGAGTTTCCTCTCAAAGGCAATACCTCTTTCCTAGGGTTTCGTTGAGGATCTGCTTTTAAGCACATCACAAAGAGTCGATGCCCTTTGAGGCTTTTGTACATGCTCGTCATGTACAATTCCTTCAGCCCCGCATCGTCAAGGATACTAGCAATGTCCTCGATGAGGAATTAGTGATAGCAGAGGCAGTTGAAGAATTTGTAACAGTTGAAGCATTTGAACATTCAGGTGAAGAATTAGCAGATTCACGTTCAATGCACTTTAAGCATGGACGAACAAATTCTTCCTGATAAGCGCTGATTTGTTGAGCAAGTAATGAATCACGCTCCTTCTGAAGATCTTCATAACTCACTCTTAGCTTCTCAAGATCTTGCTTTCTTTGAATAAATTCATAAGAAAGTTTCTCATGATCAGAAAAGAGAGTGTTATGATGACCTTGAAGGCTGTCAAACCTAGACTGAAGTCTCTGAAGATTTTTAGTCAGGGCTTTAGTGCGATCCATTTCTTCACCTAACATATCATCACTTTTATCTAGCATGTTTTGAACCTTTTCAAAAGCCCTTTGTTGTTTTATAGCAATCATAGCAAGTTTTGAGTAGCTGGGCTTTACATCTTCATCAGATTCATTTTCACTAGATTCAGAGGAGGTATATTTGAGTACCTTAGCACCCTTTGCCATGAAGCAATAGGTAGGAGCGTAGTCATCACTATCTTCATCAGCTTTGTTGGTGAGGTCATTTTCTTCAGAGTTGAAGATGGACTTGCTGACGAAAGCAGTAGCGAGAGCTAGACTCGCCACACCAGACTCAGATTCTTCTGATGCCTCCTCTTCCTAATGTTCCTCAGATTCAGCTTCAGAGTCCATTTCCTTGCCAATGAATGCCCGAGCCTTTTTGGAGCTGCTCTTCTTGTGAGAAGAAGGCTTTGAGGATTTTGATTATGAAGATTTCGACGATTTCTTCTTCTTCTTAGCGCCATCGTAACTGTAATCCTTGTATTTCTTCTTCTTTAATTCCTTTTCCCATCGAGGACAATCTTGAATGTAGTGACCAGGTTTCTTGCATTTGTGGCAAAGTCTTCTCTTATAGTCACCGGATGAGGAATCACTGCTCCTTGAGGATTTTCCAAAGCGACCACGCCTTGAGAACTTCTGAATTTCTTCACGAGCAGTGCTAGCTCCTCGCTCAATTCTTCGAGGTCTCCAAGGCTACTACCGAGTCTTCACAATCAGATTCGCACACAGCCTTGGCCTTCGAGGCACGTGATTTTCCATAGCTATAACCATAGAGATCTCTTTTTTAAGAAGTCGGAACTCATGAGTATTTAGCCTCTCGAGGATATCACCGGATCAAGTGACTTGTAGTCAAGACGCTCTTGTATCATCGCGCAGAGTGTCAAATGAGGAATCAGCGATCTCAACAATTTCTTCACCACCTCATGGTCGGTGATGTCAATGGCACCAAGCGCTTGAAGCTCATTTGAGATGTCAGTGAGGCGATCGAAGGTTTGTTGAAGATTTTCATTGTCGAGTCTTTTGAAGCGCATCAACTCGAGAGTCACGCTGAGTTGAGACTCCTTCATTTACTTTGGACAGCCTATCCCAGATGAGCTTAGCAGTTTCCAAAGCACTCACTCTTCCATATTGTCCTTTGCTCGATGGCCACATATGATATTCTTCGCTTGAGAATCAAGTTGCTTGAATCTCTTCACATCAGCAAAGATTCGTGAGAAGGTGTGACAGAGGGAACACCATTTTCCACAACATACCAGAGATCGTTGTTAATTGCCTCAAGATGCATTCGCATCTTGTTCTTCCAATAGGGGTAGTCCGTCCCATCAAAGGTAGGACACCCAGCTGAGACCTTGATCATACATGCGGTCGACATAACTAAAACTCCAGGTGGTTAAACTAAAATCACACGTAACAAGGAGTACCTTGCTCGATACCAATTGAAAGTGCGTTATATCGACTAGAGGGGGTGAATAGGCGATTTTATGAATTCTTCAATGAGGAATTTGCCGGTGAGGAAATTCCTAAGTGAAGAACTACTTGCAGCGGAATAAGTACTCAGAAGTAAGCATAAGAGAATGCGGGCATGGTCATCATGATGAAATGAAGACAATCAAAGAGTACACAAGCGTAAACACAGGATAGCACAAGATGAAGACAAACAGATTGAAGAAATTGAACTGAGGAAATTGAGAAAGTCTTCAGTCAAAGTCTTCAAACACAGATATGAATGAACACTCAACACAGTAATGAGGAAATGAAATGGTTGAGGAAATAGAACCAGTTAGGTTGGTGAAGACAATGATTTGGTAGACCAGTTCCAACTGCTGTCTCGGTTGTACGTCCTGTTGGAGCGGCCGAGTATTTAAACTCGAGGACACACAGTCCGGACACCCGGCCGAAAGCACGCAACTCAGACACCAAGTCCTCATCAGATTCTCCTTGAACTAAGGTCACACAGACCTCGTCCAATCACTGTGGTAAGTCTTCAGCGACTTCCAAACCTTCACAGACTTGGTCACTCGGCGATCCACAATTCCTCTTGATGTTCTAGACCATGACGCCTAACCGTCTGGAAGAAGCACAGTCTTCAAAGGTAACAAGCGTCGGATCCATGCAGGATCAATCTCTTCATGATGCTCAATCACTTTGGGTTTGTAGGGGTTTGGTTGTTGGGTTTTCCTCACTCGATGATTTTCGCCAAAGTCCCTTGAGGATGGGTTGCTCTCAAATGACAAGTGTCAAGTTCTTCGAGCAGCCAACCAGCTAGTGGTTGTAGGGGCGGCTATTTATAGCCTAGGGAGCAGCCCGACATGATAAGACATAAATGCCCTTCAATGGTATGACCGTTAGGTGGATAAGATATTTTGGGACAGTCAAGCGTGCAAAGATAAAGAACGGTCGGAAATTTGACTTTCAAATTCCTCGGGGCTATCATGTTCCTCATCTGTAGGCAATCCAGACTGCAAATTCCTAACTCCTCAATCGAATAAATTCTCAACACCGTAAGAACTTCGCTCTCACATCAAGAAATTTATTGAGCTGTATGAGATTTCCAAAGGCTTCACTCAAGGGATTGGTAGGTGTAGGATTTTGAGTTGAGCATCACATGGAAATTTCTTAGTATTTCCTCAACCCCTTTAACAAAGACGGTGTTTCCTATGACTCAAGAAAGAGAAAACGAAACTACGAAAACAAAAGTCTTCACGCTTCATGTTCCTCAAATGAATACCAAATCTTCAAGGTCACACCAATTTCTTCACTTTCAAAGTCTTTAGAAAGTCTTCGAATATCAAAGTCTTCATCAAGAACTTCATTTTAGGGTCGACTTTCTCTCAGAATATCAAACTCCTCATAGACTTATAGACCTGTGTACACTCATAAACACATTAGTCCCTTAACCTATAAGTCTTCAATACACCAAAATCACTAAGGGGCACTAGATGCACTTACAATACTACCTTGCTACTGATCACTTTGCTGTAGATAATTAATCTCCAGCTGTGGTTGAATTGATAACTCAGCTGCTAATACTTACAAATATTCTTTGTCTCCCCTTGTGTCGAATCTAAAAATTTGGGTTGAATACTCTACCCTCAAAAACTATTGCAATCCCCTATACTTGTGGGTTATCAAGGCTCTTTATCGCACTGTTGCCAGGGAGCATAGCTGTATTTGTTGAGTCACTTGGGATTATTATGAAGTTATCACTATGAATAATCTGAAGGATGCTAAGACTAAGATTTATCCCTCTAAGATGTGGGAAGGTAAGGAACTGCCATCTAGTTCTGCTTTAGATTCACCTTCTGTTATAAGTAAACTTGCAACACCACCACATGCTATTAATCCTGATTTGTCGTAAGTTATTGATGATGCTACTTCTGCTATGAATGATACTTATGATGATGCTAGTACCTTGCCTGATGATGATGGTGTACCACTAGGTGATTTTCTTGATGAACAAATTGCTAGAGTAAGACAACATGATGTTGTTGAAACTGATGATGAGCTTGAAACTAGAAATCTTGAAACACCTACTAGAAATAGCCCTCCTAGATATGAATTGCCAAAAGTACCGGAAGGTTATGTTATGAATGAGGAGACAACTAGAGATATTCTTGCTTGGAAGGATAGAGATGATCTAGAGAAATTATTATGCAAGTATAAAGAAAAATCCTTGAATGCTAGAATGCAATATGATCCTAAGTTTGCTACCTCACCTTTCTTTATTGATGATAAGCATTATGAATTCTCTGTTGACCCTGAGTTAATTACTTTGGTTGAATCTGATCCTTTTCATGGTTATGAAACTGAAACTGTTGTGGCCATCTTACTAAGTTGAATGACATAGCCACCCTTTTTACTCATGATGAGAAGACTCTCTATTACTCTATTCTCAAATTATTTCCGTTCTCATTAAAGGGTGACGCTAAAGCTTGGTACCATACTCTTGCTCCTGGTTGTGTGCGTAGTCCCCAGGATATGATTTATTACTTCTCTAAAAAATATTCCCTGCTCATAAGAAACAAGCTGCCTTACAGGAAATATTTAACTTTGTGCAAATTGAAGAAGAGAGTCTCCCACAAGCTTGGGGGAGGCTTCTCCAATTTCTTAATGCTTTGCCTGATCATCCTCTTAAGAATGAAATACTTGATATCTTCTATAATGGACTAACTGATGCTTCTAGGGACTTCCAAGATAGTTGTGCTGGTTGTGTTTTCCGGGAATGAACTATTGGGAAAGCTGAAGAATTATTGAATAATATATTGAAAAATTATGATGATTGGACTCTTCCCGAACCACCGCCTAAGCCCACTTCGAAGAAGAGGGGTATATTATATCTCAGTCCTGAAGATATGCAAGAGGCAAAGAAATCTATGAAGGAAAAATGTATTGAAGCCGAGGATGACAAAAATTTACCTCCTATTGAAGAAATACATGGGCTTGATACACCACCACCACCTAAGGTGGTAGAGGTAATTTCTCTAATTAAATTTAATGATAATGATAATCCTCATAATATGCACCCTAGCCAATGCCTTTATGAGTTTGAAAACTACATTAGAAAACAAGATCACTTCGATGCAAATATTACGAAACAATTGAAATACAATTATGATACGATTGCTCGCTTGAGTGACTTGTTATTTAGAATCTCAAATGATGTTAGAGGTGTGGGAAAGCATGCTTCTATGGTACAAACCCAATTAGAACAAGTTGCTAAATCTCAAAGAGAATTGTTTGATGAAATGAATAACAATATACATGACTTTGATGTTACAGTTGCAACTAGAGGAGGTAAAATTACTCAGGAACCACTTTATCCTAAGGGACACCCAAAAAGAATTGAACAGGATTCACAAAGGAACAACACCATAGCACCTAGTCCTTGTAAAAAGAAGAAGAAAAAGAAAAATAATAGGACTTTGCATGCTTCTTGTGAACCTGAATTAGAAAAACCTCCTGATAATGAAAATGATGTTTCTATTTCTGATGCTGACTCAATCTGGTAATGAACATTCACCCAGTGATAATGAAAAGATAATGCTCATGTTCATGAAGATACTCAACCAAACAATAAAAAAGAACCAGGTAATGATGTTGAAATAGAACTAGTTGTTGATCTTGATAACCCACAACCCAAGAATACACGATATGATAAAAGAGACTTTATTGCTAGAAAACACGGTAAAGAAAGAGAACCATGGGTTCAAAATCCTATTCCTTTTCCACCCAAGTCAACTAAAAAGGAAGATGATGAAGAATTTGAATGCTTTGCTGAAATGCTGAGGCCAGTATTTTTGCGTACTCGCTTGACTGATATCTTGAAAATTCCTCCTTATGCAAAGTATATGAAAGACATCATCACTAATAAGAGAAAAATACCGGAAGCTGAAATCTCCACCATGTTAGCTAAGTATACTTTTAAAGATGGAGTACCTAAAAAACTTGGAGATCCGGGAATACCAACTATACCTTGCTCTATAAAAAGAAATTATGTGAAAACTGCTTTATGTGATTTGGGAGCTGGTGTTAGTGTTATGCCTTTCTCTTTATATAAAATACTTGACTTGAATAAACTCACACCTACTAAAATATCTTTGCAAATGGCTGACAAATCAACTGCCATACCTATCGGTATTTGTGAAGATGTGCCCGTTGTTGTTGCTAATGTTACTATTTTGACTGACTTTGTTATACTTGAGATGCCCAAGGACGACAACATGTCGATTATCCTTGGTAGACCCTTCTTGAATACTGCAGGGGCTGTTATTGATTGCAATAAAAGCAAGGTCACTTTTCATATCAATGGTAATGAGCATATGGTGCACTTTTCGAAGAAACAATTCCAAGTGAATGTGTAGCGACCAGACCCGAATTGGATCAAGTCTCTGTGCTCAGTGTCATCCCTGGATCAGTAATGCTGACACCACACAGTACTTCGAAGGATTTATAGCAGAGTAGCAATCACACACTTATTACAATGTTGTCCACAAGGGAACTTATCACAATAATATGGCTTAAGGCCATCTAATAATAACAGTGGAAGGCTTGGAAGATAAGTGAGACCATCAACTCCATCGACATCACTGAGTATAGAACCACGACCTAAAACACCTTACTCGTCGTCTGAAAAGTCTGCAACATGAAAGTTGCAGCCCGAAAACGGGTCAGCACATGGAATACGCTGGCAAAGCAACACATAGAGAGTAATGAAGGAAATAAGCCTATACTACATGCATATATGGCTGGTGGAAAAGCTCTACGGTTACATTTTTGCATAAAGCTAGTTTTTCCCTACAACAAAGGAATAATTTTATTTAACTATCATGGTGGTTGTTAAACATTGAGAATGGTTGACAGCATCCTCAATCCCAATTAAAAAGTACTCATCAAAACCCAATAACATTTATTAGAAGTAACATGTTGAGATTCACATGATATTCAAGTACTAGATACTCAAAACGTCCATAACCGGGGACACGGCTAATCATGATTAGTTTGTACACTCTGCAGAGGTTTGCGCACTTTTCCCCACAAGACTCGATCGCCTCCGTTCGGTTCTCGCACTACATGGTGTTTGAGAGATGGATGACCGAGACACAGTCTTTCAGAAGCACTAGCACCTTACATGTGGGTAGACCGTACCAACCTACATCCCCTACATCAGCTAGCCTACCTGTAAGAGTTCGCACAACTTACTCGACTATGCCAGAGCCCATATTGGCTTGTGGCTGCACACGGAAGTTTCCAGTTTGAATAATCTTATGATCCCTTAGAGCCTGGGTGGCGGTCCGAAGAAATACAGGCAAGTCCTGATAGAAACCAGGTGCCTCAATCCACCCAGATGTGTGTTTAGGTTGCCACCTTAGATGAACCATTAATTAACAATCTCACATCTGTCATGGATATTCACTCACCCAATCCACGTCTACTAGCATATCATGGCATAATAAGCAAACACAGAAGTAACTCCCAAGGTTTCATAAGTAAACAGGTAATAGGTACTACCTCAATCTACTTCCCATCCCACAATTTAAGTTGATCCTAAACATGCAAGTGTTTGAGGGTTGATCTAATGCAGAAAACTGGGTAGTAGAAAAGGTATGATCAAGTGTTACTTGCCTTGCTGATGATCCGCGAGACCTAGAGATTCGAAGTAACAAGCGGCGCACTCCGGGTGATCTAACGCAGACAAACAACAAGCATACAATAAGTACTCATCTAATGCACAGGGAAATCTCGAATAAAAGATCTAACCAGAGAGTTCAACTTAAGAACCCCGGTTGCAAAAGAATCAAATCAAATAAAACATCGGAAGTCGAAAGTCAAGAGAGAACGACTCGGTTTTAGCAATTTGAGACTAGGTCAAAATTTTACAGTAACAAAACTTTGTTTAAGTAGGTTAGTCGGAACGGCGGTTTCGAAACGAAACTCCAAGCGCTTGAATCACCTGATTCCGATAAACGAGCGAGAAAATAAACAGATTTGAAAGTTGAATCGGAAATCGAAATCGGAAAATAACGGATTTAATCCGATTAAAAGAAAAACGACGAACAGATAAAACGACGGACGTTCGTTAACAGAAACTAACCGACGAACACGTTCATTAAAACGAACGGGTCGGTGAACGTTCACTAATTAATAAAACCGAAAAAAATAAACCATCTAGGGTTTTTTTTTTAAAAAACCGAACAACGCGAGAAAAACCGGATCGGGTTTTTGAAACAAAAACCGGACCGGGGGCGGCGAGGTGGCTACCTCCGGCGAGTCGCCGGCGGGCTCCGGACTCGGTGGGCGGCGGCGGGTCCGGCGGGTCGGCGGGTGGCGGGTGGCGACGTCCGCGGCGGCGGGCGACGGCAGCGGCGGCGGCGACGGCAGGCGGCGGCGGCGGCGGGCGGGCGGCGGCTCGGGTTGGTTGGGGGGCGGCGGGGGGCGGGATGAGGAGAGAGGGGGGTCGGCGGCTTAAATAGGAGGGGGTGGCTCGTGCCTTGGGGAGGGGGCACGGCGGCGGCGGCGGCGTGGCCGAGCCGGACTCGGCGGCGTGCGGGGGGCTCCTCCCACATGAGGAGAGGGCGGCGGGGCAGGCGGCTCAGTTGGGCTAATGGGGGCCTTGGCCCAGCGCGGTTTTTTTTTTAAACAAAACTAAACGAATTTAAAATAAAACCAAACGAACACCAAATTAAATAAAATTAATTTCCCCCGACTCCTAAAAATGAGTCGAACAAAATGAACTTTAAAACGGGGCAAAATGCATATTTTTAAAAATACTCATTTTTTTGCCCTAAAGCAAATAAACTTTCGAAAACCAAAATTTGATTTATCCATTAAATCTTCATTTTTCCTAAACGTTGGGAAAGTCATATTATTCCCCCTCTTCATTTATTTATCGGAAAAACTTTTGAAGATAAATAAATAAATCCAAATGATCCTATTTTCAAAATTTGAGAAATCCCAAATATGAAAATAATGAAATCTCCAACTCTCTCCGAGGGTCCTTGAGTTGCGTGAAATTTTCTAGGATCGGAAAATGCGAGAAAATATGATATGCATGATGACTCTAATGTATAACATTCCAAATTGAAAATTTGGGATGTTACAAACCTACCTCTTAAGATGAATCTCGCCCTCGAGATTCGGGTTGGCTAGAAAATAGGTGAGGTGGTCCTTGAGCAAAACTTCCTCTCTTTCCTGTGTGGCTTCATCTTCAGTGTGGTGGCTCCACTGAACCTTGCAAAACTTGATAACCTTGCTGCGAGTAACTCTGCTGGCATAGTCGAGAATCTTAACTGGTTTCTCCTCATATGTTAAGTCATCCTTCAACTGAATTGATTCCAGTGGCACTGTGTCTCTTAACGGTATCTCTGCTATCTCGGGTGACATTTCTTCACCGAGAAACATGGAATACATCATGAACTCCTGACAGTCCTTCTGGCAATTCCAGCTTATAAGCAACTTCTCCCATGCGTTGCAAAATCTTATATGGTCCAACGAACGTGGTGCTAACTTTCCTTTAACTCCAAAACGCTTAACTCCTCAAGGGGATACTCTAAGATATACTGCTCCAACTTCATACTCAATCGCTTTGCGCTTTGAATCTGCATAGCTCTTCATGTTCGACTGGGCTACCTTGAGCCTATATCGAATCAGTTTAACCTTCTGCTCGGACTCTTTAATCAAATCTGGTCCAAACAATTGACGATCTCCAGTTTCGTCCCATGACAACGGTGTCGTGCATCCTCTTCCATACAGAGCCTCGAAAGGTGCCATCTTCAAGCTGGTTTGGTAACTGTTGTTATAAGAAAATTCTGCATATGGCAAATTATCATCCCAACTGGATCCATAATCTAGTGCACAAGCTCTCAAAGATATCCTCCAAAATCTGATTGACTCTCTCGATCATCCATCGGTTTGTGGGTGGAAAGTCTTCAATTCCAGTCTGGTTCCCAATGTTTCGTGTAACCGGTTCCAAAACTTTGAGGTAAATTGGGTTCCTCTATCGATCGATGCTCCTCGAACTCCGTGTAAACACACAATTCTGTTCATGTATATCTTAGCCAACTTAGCACTGCTATAGGTAGTCTTGATCGAATAAAATGAGCTACCTTCGCAAGCGGTCGACTACAACCCAAATCGAGTCATATCCTGAACGGGTCTTTGGCAAACCTGTGATGAAATCCATGCCTAGTTTATCCCACTTCCATTCGGGTATCGGCAATGGTTGTAACAATCCTGCTGGCTTCTGATGCTCTGCCTTTACTTTCTGACATACATCGCAAACTGCTACATACTCCGCAATATCCTTCTTCATTCCGGTCCACCAGAAAGTATTCTTCAAATCCAAATACATCTTGGTATTTCCTGGGTGAATCGAATAGGGTGAATCATGAGCTTATTGCAAAATCAACTTCCTGATCTCTGGGTTATTGGGCACAAAGACACGGTCCTCAAACCATAGGGTGTCGTGCTCATCCTCACGAAATCCTTTAGCATTTCCTTTGCTCATTTTCTCCTTTATAGAGGCAACTTCCTTATCTGCCTTTTGGGCTTCTTTAATTTTGTCCATCAGTGTTGACTGAATCTCCAATGCTGCTACATAGCCTCTTGGAACTATTTCCAAACATAGCTCTCGAAGGTCCTCGGTTAACTCATTGGGTATCCCTCCCATCACTAGGGTATTGACGTGGCTCTTACGGCTCAATGCGTCTGCTACGACATTAGCCTTTCCGGGGTGATAATGTAATCTCATATCATAATCCTTGATAAGCTCTAACCATCTCCTCTGTCTGAGGTTTAATTCCTTCTGTGTGAAAATGTATTTCAAACTCTTATGATCCGTGTATACTTCACAATGATTTCCAATGAGAAAATGTCTCCATGTCTTCAAGGCATGCACAACGGCGGCTAACTCCAAATCATGCGTGGCATAATTTAACTCATGAGGCTTCAGTTGTCGTGAAGCATACGAAACAACTCTTCCTTCCTGCATAAGCACTGCTCCAAGTCCTCGACGTGAAGCGTCGCAATACACCTCATAATCCTTAGTCCGATCCGCAATATCAAAACTGGTGAGGTAACCAATCTTTTCTTCAACTCCTGAAAACTTGCCTCACAGTCCTCCGTCCATATGAATTTGTTATCCTTCTTCAACAATTCTGTCATAGGCTTTGCAATCCTTGAGAAATTCTCAATGAATCTTCGGTAGTATCCTCGCGAGTCCGAGGAAACTCAATCTCTCCAACTGTCGTTGGTGCTTCCCATTGGTTACGGTTTCAACCTTTGTGGGTCAACTGCTATTCCTTCTCCTGATATAACATTTCCGAGAAATCCAACTCTCTTTAGCCAAAACTCACACTTGCTGAACTTGGCATACAACTGGTGTTCCTCGCCCTCAAAACCAATCTCAAATGTTCCTTATGTTCTTCTTCATTCTTCGAGAAAATCAAAATGTCATCAATGAACACCACGACGAACTTATCCAAAAACTCCATAAACACTTTGTTCATCGTGTTCATGAAATAGGCTGGTGCGTTAGTCAGTCCAAATGACATAACGGTATACTCATACAGTCCATATCTCGTGGTAAACGCTGTCTTAGGTATATCCTGCTCCCGAATCTTCAACTGATGGTACCCTGATCATAAATCGATCTTGGAAAACACTTTAGCTCCTTGCAAACGATCAAACAGATCATTTATCATAGGTAGTGGGTACTTGTTCTTGATTGTTACTTCATTCAATCCACGATAATCAACAACCATTCTTAACGATCCATCCTTCTTCTCCACTAACAATACGGGTGATCCCCAAGGTGAAGAACTTGGGCGAATAAAACCTTTATCCAATAGTTCCTTAATCTGCTTCTTGATTTCCGCCAAATCTCGTGCGGGCATCCTGCAGACGGTCGCTTCGATATCGGGCCTGTTCTCGCAACAGCTCGATCAAAACTCAATGTCTCTATCCGTGGCATTCCCGCAACTCTTCCGAAATACATCAGAAAATCCTTCACCACCGGTACTTCTTCCCGCACCACTCGATAAGCAATTTACTCAAGCGCTCTCCTCGGCTCGTGCCGTGATACATACTTGATCCTTCTTCCTTCCGTGTGGTGAGCAAAATTGACTTTGTGGTGCAATCTATGTTCCTCCATACTTTGATAACCAATCCATTCCTAATATCACATCCAATCCTTGGGATTCTAGAACTATTAGGTCTGAGGGGAAAACATAGTGTCCAATCCTTAATGGCAGTCGATCACACCATTTACTAGCCATGTATTCTGCTCCGGGTGAGGTTACTAGCATGGGTGACCTAAGGGCCTGGGTAGGTAATTTGTACTTATCCACAAATCCCTTGATATGTATGAATGCGATGCACCAAGATCGAAAAGAACAACCGCAGAAATGACTTAACCAAAAACTTACCGACATCTTGATCGGGCTGATCTTCAACCTCCTCCACATCAATGTGGTTCACCTCCCCAGAGAAAGGGTTGGGCTTCTTTCCGAGCTTCCATTGCCATTTCCATTCGCCTTCGATACATCATTGGCATAATGCCCGCCTTGCGGCACTTAAAACAAGTGATGTGACTCAGTCTACCTTGGATGGTGTTGACGGGTTGGTGCGATTCTGTCCATTGCTTCCTCCATTCCCGCTCCCATTCTTAGTGCCATTATGGTTATGCGAATTACCTCCTCCATGGGTATGCTGAAACTAAATTCCTGATTTAGGGTATAACGAGGCTTCACTGGCTCCAGAGTTATACTTCCCCGTCCATACTTCCGCTATGGTTCTCAATTTGTCTGCTGCTTTCCTTCAATCATGAGGGCTCGGTCTACCAACTCCCGGTAGTTGTTGAAACTTGCTACCATCAACGGCATGTCAACTCATCATTCAGTCCTTCTAGAAACTTCTCCTGCTTAGTCAGATCTCAGTAGCAACGCTATCCGGGGCATAACGTGCTAACTTATCAAATCATCCACATATCGCCAACATCCTTCCTCCTTGGTGTAAGTTGCGAAACTCACGCTTCTTCATGGCCATGGCTCCTCTGAAACATGGGCAAGTCTGAAAAGCTTGCTGAAACCGATCCCATGTGACAAAGGTTCACGGGTAAGTGGCTGTAAAATTCTCCCACCATGTCAGCTGCGGGTCCTTCAAGCTGGTGTGCAGCAAACTTCACTCTTTCTCCATCTGTGCATCCTGCAGTGGTCAACTCCCTTCCTATCTTGCGGAGCCAATCATCTCCTACAATCGGCTCGGTGCTACCGGAATACACCAGCGGATTTAGTCTAAGGAAACGAGTCAAGTGATCCGTAGGTGGTGGTGGTGGTGGGTTGTTGTTGTTGTTGTTGTTGTTGTTGTTGTTGCCTTGGTTCTGCACCAATGTTTGAATCAGGGTGTTCTGCTGCTGAATCAATTGGGTGATCTCTGGCGGGAAAACAAACCCGAGGTCGCGTCTCGGAGGCATCTGATGGGTTTAGAAGAGACGAGAAATTAAGAATAGATTGAGGTCTAAGGGGAATCACTACCCAAATGCTCATGAGCAAAAACACACAAAATCACTTCATTCAATCAAACAAAAGGGCTTACAACGATCTAACTATCGCAAAAGTGCGTGTACTATAATGTTTACATGGAGGGAATACTACTAATATGTGGGGGACTTCTACTAGTTTGAACCGGTGGAAGACTCCATGACGTCTGCTCCAGCTTCGTCTTCAAAGTCGGGTTCACTTGGATCCGAATCGGTGTCGTCGATGTTGATGTAGTCGCTTGGGCAACCGACATACTGGTCTTCATTCCTGAGCGCCAACTTCTTTTTGAGTTCTTCGATCTCGTACTTAGGATCGTTATTGTGTCTTGCTAGAGCTACGATCTCGTCCATGTAGTCCTTGCGTGCAGTCTTTAGTTCTTCTTCAAATTCGATGATCCTTCCCTTTGCATTCTGCAACTCCAACATATCATTGCACATCTGGTTCTCCTGGCGTCGAATGTGCTGGTTTAACTCCTGGATGAAAGCTGCAATGGATCTATCCTTCTTGGTGCTGACTATGTCCCATTGTTCATTTCGGCGTCCGCAAATCTGGTAGATAGTGTCCTTGAGGTCTTCTTGATAAACTTCTCCAATGCATCCCATGGTGATGTGAGTTGCCATGCTCTTTCCTAGACTCCAAGTTGGTGCACTGAAAACACTATCTATAGGCTTGGTGATTGGGGCGAATGTCCTTCCTGGTACGTGAGCTTGAATCTTCCAGCGCTCCTCTTCAGGCAGAGTGGCGTTGAAAGTTCCGGTGAAGCTAGGTAGTCCAATGTTCAGGTACTTGGTGACTTCCTTCAAGTGAAATCCAAAAGGTGTGCCTTCATCTGGTTGGGTGTACTTGATCTTCGCGTCCGTCATCCTAAAGAGTAGAAAAGATGAGGAGTTAGAAAAATGGGAAGAGAGTAGTGATCTATGGCTTTAACTTAGTGGTCGTGTCCTACGGTCAGCGTGTGCTCTGATACCATCTCTCAGAGCGACCAGACCGAATTGGATCAAGTCTCGTGCTCGTGTCATCCCCGGATCAGAATGCCGACACCACACAAGATTTCAAGGATTTATAGCAGAGTAGCAATCACACACTTATTACAACGTTGTCCACAAGGGAACTTATCACAATAATATGGCTTAAGGCCATCTAATAATAACAGCGAAGGCTTGGAAGATAAGTGAGACCATCAACTCCATCGGCATCATCGAGTATAGAACCACGACCTAAAACACCTTACTGTCGTTCTCGAAAGTCTCAAACATGAAAGTTGCAGCCCAAAACGGTCAAGACATGGAATATGCCGCAAAGCAACACATAGAGAGTAATGAAGGAAATAAGCCTATACTACATGCATATATGGCTGGTGGAAAAGCTCTCGGTTACATTTTGCATAAAGCTAGTTTTTCCCTACAACAAAGGAATAATTTTATTTAACTATCATGGTGGTTGTTAAACATTGAGAATGGTTGACAGATCCTCAATCCCAATTAAAAAGTACTCATCAAAACCCAATAACATTTATTAGAAGTAACATGTTGAGATTCACATGATATTCAAGTACTAGATACTCAAAACGTCCATAACCGGGGACACGGCTAATCATGATTAGTTTGTACACTCTGCAGAGGTTTATGACTTTTCCCCACAAGACTCGATCGCCTCCGCTCGGTTCTCGCACAACATGGTGTTTGAGAGACGGATGACCGAGACACGATCTTCGTAAGCACTAGCACCTTACATGTGGGTAGACCGTACCAACCTACATCCCCTACATCAGCTAGCCTACCCGTAAGAGTTCGCACAACTTACTCAACTATGCCAGAGCCCATATTGGCTTGTGGTTGCACACGGAAGTTTCCAGTTTGAATAATCTTATGATCCCTTAGAGCCTGGGTGGCGGTCCGAAGAAATACATGCAAGTCCTGATAGAAACCAGGTGCCTCAATCCACCCAGATGTGTGTTTAGGTTGCCACCTTAGATGAACCATTAATTAACAATCTCACATCTGTCATGGATATTCACTCACCCAATCCACGTCTACTAGCATAGCATGGCATAATAAGCAAACACAGAAGTAACTCCCAAGGTTTCATAAGTAAACAGGTAATAGGTACGAACTCAATCTACTTCCCATCCCACAATTTAAGTTGATCCTAAACATGCAAGTGTTTGAGGGTTGATCTAATGCAGAAAACTGGGTAGTAGAAAAGGTATGATCAAGTGTTACTTGCCTTGCTGATGATCCGCGAGACCTAGAGATTCGAAGTAACAAGCGGCGCACTTCGGGTGATCTAACACAGACAAACAACAAGAATACAATAAGTACTCATCTAATGCACAGGGAAATCTCGAATAAAAGATCTAACCAGAGAGTTCAACTTAAGAACCCCGGTTGCAAAAGAATCAAATCAAATAAAACATCGGAAGTCGAAAGTCAAGAGAGAACGACTCGGTTTTAGCAATTTGAGACTAGGTCAAAATTTTACAGTAACAAAACTTTGTTTAAGTACGTTAGTCGGAACGGCGGTTTCGAAACGAAACTCTAGGCGCTTGAATCACCTGATTCCGATAAACGAGCGAGAAAATAAACAGATTTGAAAATTGAATCGGAAAATAACGGATTTAATCCGATTAAAAGAAAAACAACGAACAGATAAAACGACGGACGTTCGTTAACAGAAACTAACCGACGAACACGTTCATTAAAACGAATGGGTCGGTGAACGTTCACTAATTAATAAAACCGAAAAAAATAAACCATCTAGGGTTTTTAAAAAAAACCGAACAACGCGAGAAAAACCGGATCGGGTTTTTGAAACAAAAACCGGACCGGGGGGCGGCGAGGTGGCTACCTCCGGCGAGTCGCCGCGGGCTCCGGACTCGGTGGGTGGGCGGCGGGGGTCCGCGGGTCGGCGGGTGGGCGGGTGGCGACGTCGGCGGCGGCGGCGGCGGCCTTCGGCGGGCGGCGGCGGCTCGGGTTAGAAGGCGGCGCGGGCGGGATGAGGAGAGGGGGGGCGGCTTAAATAGGAGGGGGGCTCCGTGCCTTGGGGAGGGGGCACGGCGGCGGCGGCGCGCGTGGCGAGCCGGACTCGGCGGCGGCGGCGGCGGGGCTCCTCCAGCGAGGAGAGGGCTGGCTGGGCAGGGCGGCTCGGTTGGGCAGGGGGCCCTTGGCCCAGCGCCGCGTTTTTTAAAACAAAACTAAACGAATTTAAAATAAAACCAAACGAACTCCAAATTAAATAAAATTAATTTTCCCCGACTCCTAAAAATGAGTCGAACAAAATGAACTTCAAAAGAGGCAAAATGCATATTTTTAAAAATACTCATTTTTTTCCCTAAAGCAAATAAACTTTCGAAAACCAAAATTTGATTTATCCATTAAATCTTCATTTTTCCTAAACGTTGGGAAAGTCATATTATTCTCCCTCTTCATTTATTTATCGAAAAAACTTTTGAAGATAAATAAATAAATCCAAATGATCCTATTTTCAAAATTTGAGAAATCCCAAATATGAAAATAATGAAATCTCCAACTCTCTCCGAGGGTCCTTGAGTTGCGTGAAATTTTCTAGGATCGGAAAATGCGAGAAAATATGATATGCATGATGACCTAATGTATAACATTCCAAATTGTAAATTTGGGATGTTACAGAATGGTATTAATGTTATTGAAAAATCTCCGACAATCACTATTGGAAGTTTTCAACTACCTATACCTACAATTAAAAATAAATATGAAATGCTTATTGTTGGGGACATTCGTATCCATGTTGAGGTAACTTAGTGATTTACGAAAGTTCTTCGGTTTCATGGTAATCGAAAGTGGTTGTTAATAAGACTTGATCAACCTTATTAATGTATCATTTTTGAGAGGTATGAAGTTGATGAATTTAGTGAGCACTACTTTCTGTCCCTACCTTTTATTTTCTCTTCCTACTAGTTAAATAATAAAATGCCATGTATTGTGTGTTTTCTGAATTTTCCGTGCAATAAAAAATGACCCAAAAATAAAAGTTCTTAGAATGCTCTGAAAATTTAATACGATTTTTTCTAAATATTTAAGAATTTCGGGTGCAAATAATATCAGAGGGAGGTGCACTAGGTGGGCACAACCCACCTGGGCGCGCCAGGACCCCCAGGCGCCCTGGTAGGTTGCGGTCTCCAGTGGAACATCACTTATCTCTTCATACCACATCATAACCTACCTCCAAAAAATCACCATTTCTCTCTCTCTCTCTCTCTCTCTCTCTCTCTCTCTCGTGTTCTTGCTCTCAAACCCGTGGATTTCGATCTCTTTGCTCGAAGCTCCATTTTTGAAACTATTTCGGGGGATTGTCGCTTGGTATGTGACTCCTACATTTGTCCAATTAGTTTTTGCTTTAGTGGTCTTTATTTTGAATAATTAGATACTCTTGGTGCTGCTGTAGATGATCGTGTGATAACCCACAAGTATAGGGGATCGCAACAGTTTTTGAGGGTAGACTATTCAACCCAAATTTATTGATTCGATACAAGGGGAACCAAAGAATATTCTCAAGTATTAGTAGTTGAGTTGTCAATTCAACCACACCTGGATAACTTAATATCCGCAGCAAAGTATTTAGTAGCAAAGTAGTATGGAAGTAACGGTAACGGTGCCAAAAGTAACAGCAACAGTTTTGTAGTGATTGTAACAGTGGCAACGGTAAAGTAAATAAGATAAGAACAATATGTGAAAAGCTCGTAGGCATTGGATCGGTGATGGAGAACTATGCCGGATGCGATTACTCATGCAACAGATATAACATAGGGTGACACAGAACTAGCTCCAATTCATCAATGTAATGTAGGCATGTATTCCGAATATAGTCATACGTGCTTATGGAAAAGAACTTGCATGACATCTTTTGTCCTACCCTCTCGTGGCAGTGGGGTCCTAATGGAAACTAAGGGATATTAAGGCCTCCTTTTAATAGAGTACCCGAACAAAGCATTAGCACATAGTGAATACATGAACTCCTCAAACTATGGTCATCACCGGGAGTGGTCCCGATTATTGTCACTTCGGGGTTGCCGGATCATAACACATAGTAGGTGACTATAGATTTGCAAGATAGGATCAAGAACTCACATATTTTCATGAAAACATAATAGGTTCAGATCTGAAATCATGGCACTCGGGCCCTAGTGACAAGCATTAAGCATAGCAAAGTCATAACAACATCAATCTCAGAACATAGTGGAATACTAGGGATCAAACCTTAACAAAACTAACTCGATTACATGATAGATCTCATCCAACCCATCACCGTCCAGCAAGCCTACGATGGAATTACTCACGCACGACGGTGAGCATCATGAAATTGGTGATGGAGGATGGTTGATGATGATGATGGCGACGAATCCCCCTCTCCGGAGCCCCGAACGGACTCCAGATCAGCCCTCCCGAGAGGTTTTAGGGCTTGGCGGCGGCTCCATATCGTAAAACGCGATGATTTCTTCTCTCCCATTTTTTTCTCCTCGAACACGAATAAATAGAGTTGGAGTTGAGGTCTGAGGAGCTCCAGGGGGCCCACGAGGTAGGGGGCGCACCCAGGGGGGTAGGCGCGCCTCCCACCCTCGTGGCCAGGGTGTGGGCCCCCTGGCCTTGATTCTTTTGCCATTATTTTTTATATATTCCAAAATAATTCTCCGTTGATTCTCAGGTCAATCCGAGAACTTTTGTTTCTGCACAAAAATAACACCTTGGCAGTTCTGCTAAAAACAACGTCAGTCCGAGTTAGTTCCATTCAAATCATGCAAGTTAGAGTCCAAAACAAGGGCAAAAGTGTTTGGAAAAGTAGATACGTTGGAGACGTATCAACTCCCCCAAGCTTAAACCTTTGCTTGTCCTTAAGAAATTTAGTTGACAAACTGAAAGTGATAAAGAAAAACTTTTACAAACACTGTTTGCTCTTGTTGTTGTAAATATGTAAAGCCAGCATTCAAGTTTTCAGCAAAGATTATGAACTAACCATATTCACAATAACACTTAGGTCTCATGTTTACTCATGTCAATGGCATAGTCAACTAGCGAGCAATAATAATAAATCTCGGATGACAACACTTTCTCAAAACAATCATGATATGATATAACAAGATGGTATCTCGCTAGCCCTTTCTGAGACCACAAAACATAAATGCAGAGCAACCTTAAAGATCAAGGACTGACTAGACATTGTAATTCATGGTAAAAGAGATCCAGTCATAGTCATACCCAATATAAATTAATAGTAATGGATGCAAATGACAGCGGTGCTCTCCAGCTGGTGCTTTTTAATAAGAGGGTGATGACTCAACATAATAGTAAATAGATAGGCCCTTCGCAGAGGGAAGCAGGGATTTGTAGAGGTGCCAGAGCTTGATTTTAAAGCAGAGATAAATAATATTTTGAGCGGCATACTTTCATTGTCAACATAACAACCAAGAGATGGCGCTATCTTCCATGCTACACACATTATAGGCGGTTCCCAAGCAGAATGGTAAAGTTTATACTCCCCCACCACCAACAAGAATCAATCCATGGCTTGCTCGAAACAACGAGTGCCTCCAACTAACAACAACCCTGGGGGAGTTTTGTTTGCAATTATTTCGATTTGGTTTGCATAAAGCATGGGACTGGGCATCCCGGTGACCAGCCATTTTCTCGTGAGTGAGGAGCGGAGTCCACTCCTCTTGAGAATAACCCGCCTAGCATGGAAGATACAGACAACCCTAGTTGATACATGAGCTATTCGAGCATGCAAAACAGAATTTCATTTGAAGGTTTAGAGTTTGGCACATACAAATTTACTTGGAACGGCAGGTAGATACCGCATATATAGGAAGGTATGGTGGACTCATATGGAATAACTTTGGGGTTTATGAAAGTGGATGCACAAGCAGTATTCCCGCTTAGTACAAGTGAAGGCTAGAAAAAGACTGGGAAGCGACCAACTAGAGAGCGACAACAGTCATGAACATGCATTAAAATTAATAAACATTGAGTGCAAGCATGAGTTGGATATAATCCAGCATGAACATAAATATCGTGAAGGCTATGTTGATTTTGTTTCAACTACATGTGTGAACATGTACCAAGTCAAGTCAATTGAATCATTCAAAGGAGGATACCACCCTATCATACCACATCACAACCATTTTAATAGCATGTTGGCACGCAAGGTAAACCATTATAAATTCTTAGCTAATTAAGCATGGCATAAGGAACTATAATCTCTAATTGTCATTGCGAACATGTTTATTCATAATAGGCTGAATCAGGAACAGCGAACTAATCATATTTACAAAAACAAGAGAGTTCGAGTTCATACCAGCTTCTCTCATCTCAATCAGTCCATCATATATCGTCATTATTGCCTTTCACTTGCACGACCGAACGATGTGAATAATAATAATAGTGCACGTGCATTCGACTAAGCTGGAATCTGCGAGCATTCAATGAACAGGAGAAGACAAGGCAATATGGGCTCTTGGTTAAATCAACAATAATGCATATAAGAGCCACTCCAACATTTTCATCATGGTCTTCTCCTATCGACCCCCAAAGAAAAGAAAAGAAGTAAAACTATTTACACGGGAAAGCTCCAAACAAGCAAAAGAAGAACATGAAATCTTTTTGGGTTTTCTTTTAATTAATACTACTACAACAAGAAAGTAAATTAGCTAAAAGCTACAACTATTTTTTTTGGTTTTCTTAAGGTTTTTCAAACACACAAGAAGAAGGTATAAAAAGGAAAATAAACTAGCATGGATAGTACAATGAAAAACTATGAGCACCGACAATTAGCATGAGTGTGTGAACATGAATGTAATGTCGGTGAGAAATACGTACTCCCCCAAGCTTAGGCTTTTGGCCTAAGTTGGTCTATTGCCACGGCTGGCCTGGCGGATATCCAAAGATGTAGTTGGGGTCGTACTGAGAAGCAGCGGCTATTGCATCGTGGGCTGCAGCTTGGAGGCGAGCTTCCCTCGTCCTCCTCTCATACTCGTTCGCCTCCTCCCTGGTTATGACAAATCTCCCCTTTGCCTGAAAGTCAAAGAAAGTAGGAGCAGGGAGAGCGACGTGATAGGTGCATCGTCTGTCAAAGATTAGTCGATACTGGAGGAACTGATCGTTCCGTGATAACCCACAAGTATAGGGGATCAATTCTAGCCTCTTTCGATAAGTAAGAGTGTCGAACCTAATGAGGAGCTAAAGGTAGAACAAATATTCCCTCAAGTTCTATCGACCACTGATACAACTCTACGCACGCTTGACGTTCGCTTTACCTAGAACAAAGTATGAAACTAGAAGTACTTTGTAGGTGTTGTTGGATAGGATTGCAAGAATATAAAGAGCGCGTAAATAAAAAGTAGGGGCTGTTTAAGTAAAGACACAATAAAGTAAATATAGCGAGTGTGGAAAAGTGGTGTTAGGAGTTGCGAAATTGTCCCTAAGTTGACTACTTTACTAGACCGATAGCAAGTTTTATGTGGGGGAGGCTAGTGCTAGCATGTCATCCCTGACTTGGAATTCTATGCACTTATGATTGGAACTATTAGCAAGCGTCCGCAACTACTAACGTTCATTAAGGTAAAACCCAACCATAGCATTAAGATATATTGGTCCCCCTTCAATCCCGTATGCATCAATTTCTACGCTAGGTAGAAGCTTATGCCACTCTTGCCCTCCAATACATAGTCCTATCAACATACAAATAACCCTATGGTGTGATCCACGCGTGCGCTCATATGATGGGCACCAAAGGACAGCAACATAACCACAAGCAAATTAAATCAATCATAGCAATTCATCAATCACCGATAGGACAACGAAAATCTACTCAGACATCATAGGGTGGCAACACATCATTGGATAATAATATGAACCATAAAGCACCATGTTCAAGTAGAGGGTACAGCGGGTTGCGGGAGAGTGGACCACTGTATATAGAGGAGGGAAGGTGATGGATATGTTGGTGAAGATGATGGTGGTGTTGATGAAGATCACGGTGATGATGATGGTGGCCACGTCAGCGTTCCGGCGCCACCGGAAGAGAAGGGGAGAGGGGGCCCCTTCTTCTTCTTCTTCTTCCTTGACCTCCTCCCTAGATGGGAGAAGGGTTTCCCCTCTGGTCCTTGGCCTCCATGGCAAGGGAGGGGCGAGAGCCCCTCCGAGATTGGATCTATCTCTCTGTTTCTCTCTATTTATGTGTTCCCCTCTGCTGCCCTTTCACCGTTTTGTGTATATATGGAGATCCGTAACTCCGATTGGATTGAAACCTTCACCCATACTTTTCTCTGAAAATTAGTTTTCTTGCTTCCAAAGTAGAGCAAACAATCGCTTTACGGGGCCCACGAGGTCGGGCGTGCCCATGGGGTGGGCGCGCCCCTGCTCGTGCCCCCTCACCACCGCGCGCTGATTCTTCTTCCGAATTCTCCAAATATTCCAAAAATATTCTCCATCCGTTTTTAACCCGTTTGGATTCCGTTTGATATGGGGTTTCTGGGAAACATAAAACATGCAACAAACAGAACTGCACTGGCAATCGGATCAATATGTTAGTCCCAAAAATAATATAAAAAGTTGCCAAAAGTATATGAAAGTTGAATAATATTGGCATGGAACAATAAAAAATTATAGATACGACGGAGACGTATCAACATCCCCAAGCTTAATTCCTGCTCGTCCTCGAGTAGGTAAATGGTAAAAAAGATAATTTTTGATGTGGAATGCTACCTAGCATAATCTTGATCATGTAATCTAATCATGGCATGAATATTAAGACACGAGTGATTCAAGGCAATAGTCTATCTTTTGACATAAAAACAATAATACTTCAAAGCATACCAACCAAGCAATTATGTCTTATCGAAATAACATAGCCAAAGAAAGCTCATCCCTACAAAATCATATAGTCTGGCTATGCTCCATCTTCACCACACAAAGCATTCAAATCATGCACAACCCCGATGACAAGCCGAGCAATTGGTTCATACTTTTCAACATGCTTCAGCCTTTTCAACCCTCACGCAATACATGAGCGCAAGCCATGGATATAGCACTATAGGTGGAATAGCATATGATGATGGAGGTTGTGTGGAGAGGACAAAAAAGGAGAAAGTCTCACATCGACGCGGCTAATCAACGGGCTATGGAGATGCCCATCAATTGATGTCAATGTGAGGAGTAGCGATTGCCATGCAACAGATGCACTAGAGCTATAAGTGTATGAAAGCTCAAACTGAAACTAAGTGGGTGTGCATCCAACTTGCTTGCTCATGAAGACCTCGGGCATTTGAGGAAGCCCATCATCAGAATATACAAGCCAAGTTCTATAATGAAAATTCCCACTAGTATATGAAAGTGATAACTCAAGAGACTCTCTATATGAAGAACATGGTGCTACTCTGAAGCACAAGTGTGGTAAAAGGATAGTAACATTGCCCCTTCTCTCTTTTTCTCACATTTTTTTTTGTTTTTGTTTTTCTATTTTTTCTATTTTTGGTGGGCTTCTTTGGCCTCTTTTTTTATTTGGGCTTCTTTGGCCTCTTTTATTTTGATAACCTCACATGGGACAATGTTCTAATAATGATGATCATCACACTTTTATTTACTTACAACTCAATATTACAACTCGATACTAGAACAAAGATATGACTCTATATGAATGCCTCCGTGATGTAATCGATGTGCAATGATCTAGCGTAGCAATGACATCAAAAACGGACAAGCCATGAAAACATCATGCTAGCTATCTTACGATCATGCAAAGCAATATGACAATAAATGCTCAAGTCATGTATATGATGATGATGGAAGTTGCATGGCAATATATCTCGAATGGCTATGGAAATGCCATGATAGGTAGGTATGGTGGCTGTTTTGAGGAAGATATAAGGAGGTTTATGTGATAGAGCGTATCGTATCACGGGGTTTGATGCATCAGCTGAAGTTTGCACCAACTCTCGAGGTGAGAAGGGCAATGCACGGCATCAAGAGGCTAGCAATGATGGAAGGGTGAGAGTGCGTATAATCCATGGACTCACATTAGTCATAAAGAACTCATATACTTATTGCAAAATTTTATTAGACCTCGAAGCAAAGTACTACTATGCATGCCCCTAGGGGGATAGATTGGTAGGAAAAGACCATCGCTCGTCCCTGACCGCCACTCATAATTAAGGAAGACAACCAATAAATACCTCATGCTCCGACTTCATTACAGAACGGTTCACCATACGTGCATGCTACGGGAATCACAATCCTCAACACAAGTATTTCTACAATCCACAACTACCCACTAGCATGACTCTAGTATCACCATCTTTATATCGCAAAACTATTGCAAGGAATCAAACATATCATATTCAGCGATCTACAAGTTTTATGTAGGATTTTATGACTAACTATGTGAATGACCAATTCCTGTCATCTCTCTAAATAGATATAAGTGAAGCAAGAGAGTTTAGTTCTTTATACAAAATATATGCCCACACTCTAACAAATATAAGTGAAGCAAAAGAGGATTCTACAAATGGCGGTTTTCTATGTGAAGAGAAACAGGCAACCCAAACTTCAAATGACATAAGTGAAGCGCATGAAGCATTCTATAAAACCATACTCAAAAGATATAAGTGAAGTGAAAAAAGCATTCTATAAATCAACTAAGGACTATCTCATACCAGCATGGTGCATAAAAGAAAAATGAAAACTAAAAGACGCTCCAAGATTTGCACATATCGCATGAACGAAACGAATCCGAAAACATAACGATACTTGTTGAAGAAAGAGGGGATGCCTTCCGGGGCATCCCCAAGCTTAGAAGCTTGAGTCTCCTTGAATATTTACTTGGGGTGCCTTTGGCATACCCAAGATTGAGCTCTTGCCTCTCCTTCTTCTCCTCACATCGAGACCTTCTCGATCATCGAACACTTCATCCACACAAAACTTCAACAGAAAACTCGGTAAGATCCGTTAGTATAATAAAGCAAATCACTATTCTAAGTACTGTTGCAAACCAATTCATATTTCTTTTTTCCACTGTAGCTACTGTAATATAACTTTTCCATGGCTTAATCCACTGATAGAAATTGATAGTTTCATCGAAACAAGCAAACTATGCATCAAAAACAGAATCTGTCTAAAACAGAACAGTCTGTAATAATCTGAACATTCACCATACTTCTGATACTTGAAAAATTCTGCCAAAATTAGGAAAAATAAAAAAATTGTATAGGAAGACAGTGCAAAAAGAATCATAACCGTTTGACGTTCCAGTGAAAAAAATTAAAAATCGGGCACTACAGCCAAAGTTTATGTCCTGCACCGTACAAACCAACAAGCATTGTAAACATCCTAAAGGCAAACCTTGGCACATTATTTTTATAATACAATGGAATTGTACAAGGGTATAATTATTTTTGTTGAAAAGTTTCTGTAATTAAGATTCACAAAGTTTCCATGGGCATGAACAAAGTTCAAGGACGTCCCCCACTTTCACAATGCTCGTCTATCTCACTTTCACTTTTCTTTTTGAAAAGTTTTGGGTTCCCCTCTTTATTTTTTGTTTTTAAACTATATGAAAGCACTCAACAGAAATAAATGACTCTCTAAAACTTCCGGGTTCTCTCCCTGGCAGCACTTTCTTTAAAGCCATTAAGCTAGGCATATAGTGCTCAAGTAGTGAATCCACCCGGATCCCAAGGTATATCAAAGCCAATTTTAATTAACAATGATTTGGCATTTAGTAGTGAGCACAAAGAAAAATATATCAAGCAATGACGAAGTCTAACTCTCTTCCTATGCATCGGCATGTCATAAAAGAACAATGCATGCACACAAAGTAAAGGCCAATGCATAGTATAAACAATTTCTTGCAATTTTATCGTGTTGGAAACATGGAGAGGTGGAGATATAGTTCCTCTCTCATAATAATTGCAAGTAGGAGCAGCAAGCACATGCATATTATATTCATCAAAATCATCATGTGCAACGGTAAAAGGCAACCTATCAATATAATCCTTAATAAGTGCAAACTTCTCCGATATAGTGTAGTTGGGAGAATTCAAAAAGATAAAAGGACTATCATGCGTGGGTGCAATAGCAACAATTTCATGTTTAACATAAGGAACTATAGAAAGTTCATCTCCATAAGCATAATTCATATTGGCATCTTGGCCACAAGCATAGCAAGCATCGTCAAAAAGGGATATTTCAAGAGAATCAACGGGATCATAACAATCATCATAGCAATCATCCTTCGGTAAGCACGAATGGAAATTAAACAATGTATGAGTTGAAGAGTTACTCTCATTAGAAGGTGGCCACGGGTAGCTAATCCGCTCTTCCTCCTTTTGTTCTTCGCTCTCCTCATCATCTTTTTCATCCAAAGAGCTCACAGTTTCATCAATTTCTTCTTCCATAGGCTCCTCAAAATATTAGTCTCTTCTTGGACAGCGGAGGAGTCCTCAATATATGGTTTAACATAGATATTAGAAGCATAATTATCATAAAAATATTCAAGTATGGAAAAATTTTCAGATTTGTAAAGAGTAGCATCATACTTTTCAATCAAAGAAGCAATTTCATAAGCACCCTTAAAAGCAACAAATTCTTCAATTTGTTGAACTTCATAGTAATTATAAACACCTTTAGCATACAAAGATACGATTCCATTATCAATAAACTCACATTGGTAGGGAAGGTGTTTCTTAGGGTTTTCAGAACAACAAGTAACATAATATATTTCACATAAATTCCAAGCATAACATTGCAAATGATGAATTTGATCCAGTAAACGTTTCCCTTTTTCAGATATATGGTGTCTCACATAACAAGCATGCTCATCTAAAGATTTGCCCTCAAATGAGTTGGTTGGGGTTTCAGCACGAGCACAAAGAGATCGAAGATGATCCAGATAAAAATCTTTAGGAGTACGATAGATTTTAAGTGGTTCTTCAACCATTGGTTCAGTAGGTACAACTAATTTTTTTGGTATTTTGTGTTTCCTACCCATAACTAAAGATAGAAAACAACTAAGAACAGCAAATAAAAATTACTTAGTGATAAAGCAAACAAGCACACACGAGAATATTCACCCCACGCTATGGCTCCCCGGCAACGGCGCCAGAAAAAGGTCTTGATAACCCACAAGTATAGGGGATCAATTGTAGCCTCCTTCGATAAGTAAGAGTGTCGAACCCAACGAGGAGATAAAGGTAGAACAAATATTCCGTCAAGTTCTATCGACCACCGATACAACTCTAAGCGCGCTTGACGTTCACTTTACGTAGAACAAGTATGAAACTAGAAGTACTTTGTAGGTGTTGTTGGATAGGATTGCAAGAATATAAAGAGTGCGTAAATAAAAAGTAGGGTCTGTTTAAGTAAAGACACAATAAAGTAAATATAGCGAGTGTGGAAAAGTGGTGGTAGGAGTTGTGAAATTGTCCCTAAGCAATTGACTACTTTACTAGACCGATAGCAAGTTTTATGTGGGAGAGGCCACTGCTAGCATGTCATCCCTGACTTGGAATTCTATGCACTTATGATTGGAACTATTAGCAAGCATCCGCAACTACTAACATTCATTAAGGTAAAACCCAACCATAGCATTAAGATATATTGGTCCCCCTTCAATCCCGTATGCATCAATTTCTATGCTAGGTAGAAGCTTCTGTCACTCTTTCCCTCCAATACATAGTCCTATAAATATACAACTAACCCTATGGTGTGATCCACGCTACCATATGATGGGCACCAAAGGACAGCAACATAACCACAAGCAAATTAAATCAATCATAGCAATTCATCAACCACCGATAGGACAACAAAAATCTACTCAGACATCATAGGATGGCAACACATCATTTGATAATAATATGAAGCATAAAGCACCATGTTCAAGTAGAGGTACAACAGGTTGCGGAGAGTGGACCACTGTAGATAGAGGGGGGAAGGTGATGGAGATGTTGGTGAAGATGACAGTGGTGTTGGTGAAGATCGCGGTGATGATGATGGTGGCCACGACAGCGTTCCGGCGCCACCGGAAGAGAAGGGGAGAGGGGCCCCTTCTTCTTCTTCCTTGACCTCCTCCCTAGATGGGAGAAGGGTCTCCCCTCTGGTCCTTGGCCTCCATGGCATGGGAGGGGCGAGAGCCCCTCCGAGATTGGATCTGTCTCTCTGTTTCTGTGTTCCCCTCTGCTGCCCTTACACCGTTTCGTGTATATATGGAGATCCGTAACTCCGATTGGATTGAAACCTTCGCCAAGATTTTTCTCCGAAAATTAGTTTTCTTCCATCCAAAGTAGAGCAGCAACCGCCTTACGTGGGGCCCACGAGGGTCAGGGGCGCGCCCCCCTGCCTAGTTCCCCCCTCGGGCACGGTCTCGCGTTGATTCTTCTTCCGGAATTCTCCAAATATTCCAAAAATATTCTCCGTCAGTTTTTATCCCGTTTGGATTCCGTTTGATATGGGGTTTCTGCGAAACATAAAACATGCAACAAACAGAACCGCACTGGCAATCGGATCAATATGTTAGTCCCAAAATAATATAAAAAGTTGCCAAAAGTATATGAAAGTTGAATAATATTGGCATGGAACAATCAAAAATTATAGATACGACGGAGACGTATCATTCCTCTCAACAACCTGATGACGAACCATAGCCTCATAATCTAAATAAACAGGAGGCAACTCAACATCATACTCATGTATGGGTATATCAAGAAAATTAGCTAAACGGGTTGCATAAATTCCACCAAAGAAATCTCCATTAATTCTATTATTATGCAACCTACGTGCAACAATGGCTCCCAAATTATAATTTTTATCTCCTAATACAGCACTCCTGAGAACACTGAGGTCAGGGACACACATGTGACATACTTCATCCTTACCATTTATGCACCTACCTATGAAGAGAGCAAAATAATGTATAAATGGAAAATGGATGCTCCCTATGGTAGCTTGTGTTATATCTCTAGACTCCCCCACAGTTATACTAGCAAGAAAATCTCTAAACTCAGATTTGCGAGGCTCACTAGTGCTACCCCATTGTGGAAGTTTGCAAGCAGTATTAAAATCCTCTAAGTCCATGGTATACGAATTTTCATAAAGATCAAACAGAAAAGTTTGAGAATTGCGTGATGATGAAAACTAAAACCTTCTCACAAAGGAATCAGTGAGATAGTGGTACTGGCGGCACTTATCTGCCTCGAAGCTCTCAAGATCAACGTTACGCACATATGCGTTAAATTCTTCCTTGATTCCTGATCAATTCATAAAGTCCTCTGAAGGCCATTCACAAGCCCGCACTTGAGCTTCCGTCGGTGGTTCAGCGACCGCATCGCATATTGCGAGCCTGGGTCCTTGCTTCCTTGAAGGACCACCTTGATACATTTTCCTAAACATATTTCTTCCTCTAAAAAATTTCTGAAAACTTTAGTAACTTCAAATAAAAGTGAACCAAACTCAGCAAAATTGATAGCAACTACCCACAAGTGCCTAGAGACTATATCATGCATTAGAACTACTTGGAACCATATAAATTTGACATGCAAGCTCAAGAACATGGTCACCTAGGCAGCAAAAATTTGCAATGAATAAAGCACTAGAACAAAAACTAATTGGACCATTGGAGGAGTCACATACCAAGGAACAATCCCCCAAAGCAGTTTTGTGAGAGGGGCTTTGAGCAAGGAGATCCAAAATGGCAGCAAAATGAGCAAGAACTCGTGCTTGAGCTGGTTGGTGATTTTTTTGGGAGGAAGAAGGAGTGTGTGGTGGCTGGAATAAGTGGAGGGGAGCCACCATGGGCCCACGAGGCAGGGGGGCATGATGTCTACTACACAACCTTCTTCTTGTAGACGTTGTTGGGCCTCCAAGTGCAGAGGTTTGTAGGACAGTAGCAAATTTCCCTCAAGTGGATGACCTAAGGTTTATCAATCCGTGGGAGGCGTAGGTTGAAGATGGTCTCTCTCAAACAACCCTGCAACCAAATAGCAAAGAGTCTCTTGTGTCCCCAACACACCCAATACAATGGTAAATTGTATAGGTGCACTAGTTCGGCGAAGAGATGGTGATACAAGTGCAATATGTATGGTAGATATAGGTTTTTGTAATCTAAAAATATAAAAACAGCAAGGTAAGAAGTGGTAAAAGTGAGCGTAAACGATGTTGCAATGATAGGAAACAAGGCCTAGGGTTCATACTTTCACTAGTGCAAGTTCTCTCAACAATAATAACATAATTGGAACATATAACTATCCCTCAACATGCAACAAAGAGTCACTCCAAAGTCACTAATAGCGGAGAACAAACGAAGATATTATGGTAGGGTACGAAACCACCTCAAAGTTATTCTTTCCAATCAATCCGTTGGGCTATTCCTATAAGTGTCACAAACAGCCCTAGAGTTCATACTAGAATAACACCTTAAGACACAAATCAACCAAAACCCTAATGTCACCTAGATACTCCAATGTCACCTCAAGTATCCGTGGTATGATTATACGATATGCATCACACAATCTCAGATTCATCTATTCAACCAACACATAGAACCTCAAAGAGTGCCCCAAAGTTTCTACCGGAGAATCACGACGAAAACGTGTGCCAACCCCTATGCATAGGTTCATGGGTGGAACCCACAAGTTGATCACCAAAACATACATCAAGTGAATCACGTGATATCCCATTGTCACCACAGATACGCACGGCAATACATACATCAAGTGTTCTCAAATTTTTAAAGACTCAATCCGACAAGATAACTTCAAAGGGGAAACTCAATCCATTACAAGAGAGTAGAGGGGGAGAAGTAACATAAGATCCAACTATAATAGCAAAGCTCGCGATACATCAAGATCGTGCCAAATCAAGAACACGAGAGAGAGAGAGAGAGAGAGAGAGAGAGATCAAACACATCGCTATTGGAACATACCCTCGGTCCCGAGGGTGAACTACTCCCTCCTCGTCATGAGAGCGCCGGGATGATGAAGATGGCCATCGGTGAGGATCCCCCCCAGGTGCTTAACAGGTCTCGATTGGTTTTTGGTGGCTATAGAGGCTTGCGGCGGCGGAACTCCTGATCTATTCTCGTCTTCGGAAGTTTTAGGGTACGCGGGTATCTATGGGTGAAAGAAGTACGTCGGTGGAGCTTCGGGGGCCCACGAGGTAGGGGGCGCGCCCTAGGGGGGCGCCCTCACCCTCGTGGACACCTCCCTTCTTTCCTGACATGCACTCCAAGCTTTTCCGGTAGCTTTCCTTCCAAAAATAACTTCTCCGCTTGATTTCATTCCGTTTCAACTCGCTTGATATTCCTTTTGTTCAAACACCTGAAATAGGCAAAAAACAGCAATTACAGGCTGGGCCTCCGGTTAATAGGTTAGTCCCAAAATAATATAAAAGTGGATAATAAAGCCCAATATTGTCTAAAACAGTAGATAATATAGCATGGAGCAATCAAAAATTATAGATACGTTGGAGACGTATCAAGCATCCCCAAGCTTAATTCCTGCTCGTCCTCGAGTAGGTAAATGATAAAAAAGATAATTTTTTATGTGGAATGCTAGTTGGCATAATTTCATTGTAATTCTTCTTAACTAGTCGATAACCCGTGCACTTGCATGGGCTAGGGTTCTTTAGGACTGCGACACTGTCCCAATGCATATTGTATGGACGAATGTTTAAATTAAATATTGTAGATCATACCATAGGAATTTTCCAAAGAACGCACATGTGTGGCTGTGATAGCGACTAAACGACAACTATAAGAGTTGTTGCATAAGTTCATGTCAAGCACCAGCAGCTTAAGGAATAATGAAGTACAAAAAATTGACGTGAAGACATTTAGGGAACTTAAAACATGACCTATTATCTCAAACTCCAACATGCTATTACTCAATTTTATACATGTAAATATTATTATTTTGTATTAAAAAATGAGAATTGCTTGTGAACTTCTCTACAGAACATATACTGTAGAAAAGTTCATATGAAGGTTAACTTTCATAGATTTGCTTCAGCTGTATCTGGTAGATGAATTATGTGGAAGCATATATAAGTCAGTTACAATGACATGCATGGCCGAGACCAGTTAGAGAATATAGAGACTATTTTCCAACATTGAAAAATCATGTGCAAATATAATAAAATAATCACTTCAAATGTGCACGTATCTAACAGGTAGTTTGCATTGAAGCTAGTGGCAATATGTAAGCAATAGGCAAGATGTAATGTCCGTCCACCCAAATATATTATAAGATGGACCCATCATTGTAATACAAATTAGTAAGAATATTCTAACAAACTACATTATTTTGCTAAATAATTATATTTTTCTTGGAGCCAGTAAAGGTATGTACATGAAGTGCCATCATATGGTTATATGAAATATCTCATGCTTTAAGCACCCAATTAAGGTGGTCTAAAAAGTGAATCACCTCTGCATATATTCAAAAGCCATCGATAAACTAAGCTTGGGTTGGCACCTGTAGTTTATGATAGGTACTCAGCATGTCTCATTCATCACATGCCATTAGAAGCCAATAGTGGCGCATTTAAAAGAAGATCTAAATTAGATTACATGTTCATTTACAAAGATGTCGTTACCTTCTTCAAGCAAAATAAGAGAGCAGATGGTACCTTCATGAACTGGAAGGTATATAAACAATCCAATTTTTTAACCCTGAATGTGACTATGTAGAACTAAAAACGGTTCATCGATCAATGCTGGGTTGCATGTCAAATACCTAATCTTAAGAAAAACCTCAAATAGACATCCATAATTTTTCAAATGGAAAGAAACAAAACACTCAGAGTGGTGCAAATACGATTTCCTTGATATGTACTGGTAATTAGTTGTTATTTATTTTTATGAATGCGAAGAACTTCATAGATAGATAAACAGGTTCATTACAATCACACAAAGCCATGTTCAACGGCAGATCAACACACCCAAAATTTTCTTACACCATGAGCTACCTTGGTATTCCATGTTATAGTTATGGAAAATGTGAACATGATTTACGTGAGATGTCGACACAGACATTTTAATTATATCAATGTACTGGTTATGAACTTGGTGAATATGAGAAATTGGGAGTGGTTCATACTATGACGATGCTGATTATTCTTAAACAAATGCTTTCGTACATCAATAATTGAGGCCTCATGCTAGCATAGTACAGCCTACATGCCACCATGATGAGATAAACTAATTCATCAGCAGTGATCTCCAGAGCAAGCCCCAAAAAATTATCTAAAAAGATGTGAAGTAGTTAGAAACTTACAAAATATCCAACAACTGGACAATATTTTTTTTGAGAAGAATAAGTGTACCATATCACTCAATATCTAATAATACTTTGAACTGTGATGCATCACTGATAAGAGCTCAAAATAAACTATGCTAGCAATGACACGTACCAGATAGAAAAAATATTGCTTTTACATTAACCGAAATCCTAGATGTCTATACAGTATTTCTGCACAACCAATGCTCTTACAGCTAAATTCCATCGACCCTAGAAGAATTAGAGATCTCAACTTTCCTGGATCGAATCAGCCCATGTATCAGACATAAAACAAAATAGCGTTGCTTACATGAGATCGGTGAAAGTTATTATGGTGCGGAGTACAGGGATCCGACCAACAACATGACGCGCAAATTTGACCTGGATGGTGGGAACTTCGGCCATTGCTGCAGCTTGCTATGGAGCCCTAGAGCTGTAAAGTCTGTATGATGCATCAGAGAGGCCTTGTGGAGGCAGATGCAGCTTTATCATCGCAAGACTTGGTTGATTCAATGGATGTAGCTCGCTTGTTTAGTAGTCATATCAATGAGGATGATGCTCAAATTTTTATTTGAGGAAATAGAGAGATGAAGGGTAAGACCCTCTTACGCACCTCAAATTTGGAGATGACTCCAGTTCTTTCTCCAGAGAAACAAATAGAGATGAACGGGAGGAGATGAGATTTATGCGCTCCGTTTTTTGGGGAAGCAGAGAAACCAAGGGAGGAGGAGGACTCTCGTGCACTGGGAGGACTCGTCTTGTGTATACATCAGATCTAGCGACTCAGTTTTTTTTGGGAAACAGATAGAAACCAAGAGGAGACTCTTACGTGGGGATGACTCCTCTTGTGTATACATCAGATCTAGGCGCTTAGTTTTTCTTGTGGGGGAAACAGATAGAAAGAAGGAGAAGGACTCTTATGTGGGGATGACTCTTGTGTATAGATCAGATCTAGGTGCTCAGTTATTTTTTTGTTGGGAAACAGAGAGAAGCCAAGGGATGGAGGACTCATGTACGTGGGGATTGGAGAGTTGGTCTCATAGTTCATCCAATGGCTATAGATGAATCATATATTAATCGAACGGTTAAAATTACTTAATTTTCAGGACTCCCTGGACTCCAGCTTGGCTTGTCGGGCGCGGTAGAGCGACAACAATTTCCTTAGCAGCTGCTCCTCCTCAGGCTCACCGCTGCTGCTGCTCGGAGCATCGACCAGCAACAGCCCGGCGGAGGCAAGCAGTTCCGCGTCGAAGGTCTCCCCTTCGGCCGGTGCCCTGGAGCTTGATGCCCATGGGAGCTTGATAAAGACACCCTCGCCGGCCTTCAGATAGGCGCCGGGCTGGGCCTCTTCGGAGTCTGGTGCGGCATCGGTGGCGGGAGGATCGGCGGTCGGTGCAGCGCCTGGCGCTCCTGTGGCCTCAGGGCCGTCGGTCGATCGCGGATCCTCCCCAGCCTCTGCGCCAAGAGCCTTGGCGGCCTCCTGCTGGCGGACCCATTGGCGCCGGCCTCCTCCTCCAGTTGGCGGCGTCGACATTGTCGCCGCGAGCGTCCTCCTTGCCGGCAGCCTCAGTCTCCATCGGATCTCCGGCGGATGGATCTGATGGTCAGAAAAAGAAAGAACAAGTCAAGCAAATGATCAAAAAAGAAGAACAGAAGAATAGAACCCAAGGGAAATTCTCAAACAAGAAGATTACTGCAGTAGGGTCTGCATTGCATGGTCTCCACCACCGGAGGGTTGTCGGCGCTGCCTCTTGCCGGAGAAGATCCCCTTGTCGGAGAGGCCTCCCTTGCCGGAGAGCGCTCCCTTGGCGGAGATTTCTCCCATGGTGGTGTAGTTGAAGCAAGCAGAATTTCGGGGGTGACCTCCGAGGCCTCCTGATGAGGCTGAGCCTCGGGAGCAGCCTCCGGGACCTCCTGATGAGACTGCTCTGCTCCTACATAATTCAACAAACCAGATATCAGTAACGGAGGAGCACCCAAGCACACCTAACCATGAGAAATGAACCAAACACTTACGCTGGGGGCTATGCTGGGGGCTGCTCTGTTGAAGGGTTGCCGATCCGCAAGGAGTCCCGGACGTGCCCCACAATAGCCACAGGGGAGTCATCCGAGACGCGACCACGGAGTCTTGGCCCTCTTGGCGCCCTCTGAGCTAAGCGTCTGAAGGAGGAGAAGGTTCAGAGTGAAGTCAGTCAGATATAAAATAAAGCAATAAATTGGAGGATTACAAGTAGCAGCAACAAGATCTTACTCTTCCTCTTCTTCCTCGGAGCTGAGGGCGGAAAGATCAAATTCTGCTCCGGCGCGATGAATTGGAGGAGAAGATTCCCTCGGGCGCTTGGCGGGTGCAGGGGCCGCGACTCCAGAAGACCCCGCTCCTGTCGCCATGGCGGCATGAGGCGCTCCCCCGGCAACCGTGCTTGCCGCGGTGGAACGCGTCGGGCGGCGAGACGGCTGTTGGCCTGCGTGTCGCCCCACCACCTCTCCGGTTTTGCGGAGACGTCTCCTTGGCGGGGCCGCGGGCTCCTCCTGCGGCAAGCTGCTTGACGGCGGAGGGGAGGCGCCCCCGGCAGGCTCGCTAGGCTCATTGTCGGGCTCGGCCTGCTCCTCCTCATCGGCAAACTCTTCTCGGTCGGCAAGGCTTGCCGCCTCGGCTGTCTCTGCCTCCTCAACAGTGAATCCAAACACACCGGCGGCAGCAGCCTCTGCCGCCTCCTCCAACCTTGTGGCGATGCGCGCCATCTCCTGCTCGGTGGTGTCTCGGGTGAGCCGCTTCTGCTCGTCGGCACGGATCGGCACTTCTTCTAAGTCGTCGAAGAACTGCTGCACGACCTCGTCGGTGGGCTCCTGCCAAGTTGGAACGATTCCATGGGAATCGCACAACGGCATCATCGCGCGGATGCGATCGAGCGACGAGTTGTTGCACAAGGGCACGACTCCCCTCGGCAACATAAACCACTCGGGGTGATCTGCATCGAGCTTGAACAGCTCCCGCAACATGCCGTCAAGCTCCAAGATAGTAAAATTCCAGTTCGACCAGGCGCAGCCTCATGATGTCCGCCGCGATACGGAACTCCCAAGCAGGCCTCCCCTCTCCTGCAAGGGCGCAATGCGGCGGCGAAGGAAGTCCGCGCCAACTGCTCCTCGGTCAGCCCGGCGTGTACGAGACGCAAGATCCTAGTCACGGCAATCTTCAATTTGGCGCCCTCCGCGCCAAGATGCTCCACCATTGCCGCGCACTATGGGGTTTTTTGCGCAGGCAGAAAAGGCTGCGGCTCCTCCTCTAAGATCCAACACCAGTCAGCTCTCCACTCCTCCCACTTGCTGCGCAGCTCTCATCAAGATCGCGCCTTCTTGCCGATCCTAGAGGTCCATGCAATTCCTCCGACAGCGGCTCTCTCTCTCTGCTGGGTGTGAAGTAATGGCGAAGAGTGCGACATTTGGGTGGACCCGACAAAGTTCTCGCAGAGGTGTGCAAACGGCCATGGTAAGGACGGCGTTGGGGTGAAGTCAAGGAGGCGGAGGCCATAGGTATTCATGACATCGCGAAGAATTCAGAAAAGGCGGCAGAGCCCGCATGGAAGAAAAGCGAAAAAGGGGTACCCGATGGAGACCTTATCGGACGTGGCGGCGGAGATCACCCTCGTCGCGGTGCGCCGCCGCCGTCGTCGACGAAAAGGTAGTACAGCTCCGCAGCTCCTTCTGTCGGCGGGGATCGAAGAGGGCCCGCTCCTTCCGCAGCGCCATGAGCAGCTGTGCCTCGCCGATTTCACGCCTTTTCCTTGTCGGCCTTGAGCCATGGAGAGAGGTGGTGGAGGAAGTCGACGGCGTTGGTGGCACCGGTGGCAATGGAGGGGCGGCGCCGCTTCTTTGGGCTCGAGAAGAAAGGGGGAAGCGGCGGTGGTTTTTGACGTGACAGCAATGGCAAGTGGGCGCTCCGCCCCTGTACCCCCTGCTTATAACGAGGGAGAGGGGGGCGGGGGTTCCGATTTTTTCCATTAAAGGAAGCCCCACGATCTCCCACACGACGCCACGTCCGGTGCGTGACGTTCGTGGGGGGCGTGGTGGGTCCAGGGCGAGTAATGGCGTAATCCGGACGCGGCGTGACCGTGCCGCTTTTGGGCCTGGCCCAACAGAGCTTGGCGCCGTGTGTGGCCCAGCCGGGGGCTCTGTCGCCGTGTACTAGAGTAGCGGTACCCTAGTATCCCGAACTCGTGCACGGGCAGTTGCAGCACCCCGCGGCAGGGCTGGCCTGGTGACCATCAAGATCTTCCGAGGCTCCTTTGGAGCCATTCAAGAACAAAGTAATCAAGGCCCCGGCAAGAGGAGCTTGCCGAGAAGACCACTCAAGGCACGAAGGAAACGAGGCCCCGGCAAGAGGAGCTTGCCGGGAAGGCTTGGTGAGCGCCGAACTCCCAAGCATCGTCAAAGTTTACGCGCGGCAAGGCGCTTGCCGGGCAGGCAACCTATCTTCATCTCCGCTCCACTCATCCGCCAGCGTGTCGCCGCGGGGCTTTCCGAGAAGCGTGTCAATGGGCTGTGCAGCCAGCGGGGCAGCGATGATAAGCGCGCGACAAGCTACCATCGTGGCAAGCGGAGGCGTGTTGACGGTCCTGTTACCTCGTTTCAGCGATCGAGACGGGCATTAATGACTCTTGTCCCTTGCCGTCGAGTTAGGTATAGATCATCAGACACCTTTGTACAAGTTGGTATACCAACCACTGTTTTTACATTTGTACCCTCATACGTGTTGCCACCTGTGGTGACCCCTTGTGCCTATAAAAGGAGGCCCAAGTGCAACATAGAAAGGGTTCGGTTCGGCTCCAACTTAGTTCATTCGACTCAGACGAGACCACACTCAGGCTAGGTTTTGTAGCTTCCATTGCTCCCTAGCAAGAACACAATATAATCCACAAAGCAGCAGTAGAAGTGTTATCTCTCCGGAGAGCTCTGAAGCTGGGTAAATCTGCTCGTGTGCCTCGCTTCGATCCGCTCTTTGTGCATCCTCCGCTCCCCCTCCGAACCACAAGGGACTCGGTCCGCCGTGTCCCATAGGTGTTCGTGGGACACGATCAGCCTCCCCGACATCTTTGGCGCGCCAGGTAGGGGGCGTCGAGGCTGTGTGAACCCGATCCAGCGTTCACACGAGCAGTTTCTTCATCAATACCTTCGTCAACATGCCACCGAAGAAGAAGGCTTCGGCGGCAGCAGAGCCGTCCGCGTCAAACCCACCACCACCGGAACTGACGAGTGGTGGAGAAGACGCTGGCGGAGGAACGGGCGTCGTTGAAAGAGCCCACGGCGCTGCCAGATCCAAGGACAAGACGGCGCAAGTTTCGGCGTCCGAGTCCGCACCACGTCCTTCTCAAGAGGCGTGGGAAAGACAGCGTCATGGTGCTCGCAGCACCATACGCCCGATAGATCAAGGCCAAGCTGGAGGATCCGGGGACCCTCGAGACCCGCATGCAATCCATCATGCCGGTACCAGCGGGGTACGGTCGCTGGGGCGGGACGCTGCTCCTCCTAACTTGGTTAGGAGTCCGAGCACGTCCCGTTCTTTGCTCCGTACGCCATTGCCACCCACCACACCAGCAGAAGCCTTGGCAAGAGCTCAGCTACTTCTAGACTACCCTCCAGCAGCCGACAAGATCGACGAATGGAGGGCCACCATCCAGAGCCTCATTGGCTTTGCCAACGGCGACGTCCCGTGGCAACCGAGCGCATCGCAGCCGCGGCAAGGCGACAAGGCACGGGCCGATGGCGACGAGACTTGCGGGGGTGCAGCCACCGTACACTCCCCTTCCCGAAGGCCAAGATCGCCGACTCGCCGGATCCACCTCGACAGCGATTCCACAACGTCGTCGGATCCGCGAGCTCGTCGCGACCAGCGCCAAGTTCTTCGAGAACGACAAGTAGAAGACGCTCGAACCCGTATCGAGCGCCGAAGGGAAGCGTGGCGTCAATCCGACCAGCGCGCCGGGCCCACTATCGATATGCATGCGCCAGGGGAACCAGGCGACTTGCCGTACGCGGTAGGTTGCCCTGCGTTCACTCGTGAGCTGCGGCAAGTCCATTGGCCCGACAAGAAAAACTTCAAGCCAGATGTGCCGGAGAAGTATGATGGCAGGACACACCCATCGGAGTTCCTCAGCATCTACACCATCGCGGTGCAGGCTGCGGGGGGACGAGACCGCAAGATCCTCGCCAACTATTTCCCTCTGGTACTCAAGCCAAACGTCAGGTCTTGGCTCATGCACTTGCCGGACAGCTCTATTTCTTCTTGGGCGGTTTGTGCCACCAGTTTGTCGGTGCCTTCACAGTGACCACAAGCCTCATGGCCAAGAGAGTGACCTTCACCTACTCGCCCGAAGGAAGGAGAGTCCCTTCAAATTCATCCGTAGATTCAGCCGTGTGCATTACAACATCCCAGATGTCCACCCTGCCATGGGTGATCAGTGCATTTCATCGTAATGTGCGAAACCGCAGGATGAGGGAGGAGATGGCGATGTGCAAAGTGAAAGACGTCGTGAGCTCTCACGCCTGGCCGACAAGTGCGCCTGCCACCAAGAAGGAAGAAGACTCCTGGAGAGAGAATGTGGGAGCAGAGTCGATAGTGAGGAGACCGCCCGGCAAGGAAGAGTCGGCGGCGAAACAACGTAAAGAAGAAAAACCAAGAAGTACTAGTTGTCGAGCAGTCCGCAACGGAGGTGGCACCGCAAGGCTAAGACTAGCGGCTCCAAAGAAGGAGGTTGCCGCGACACCGACCGCCAAGCTGTGGCGGCCGCGACAAGCCCGACAGCTCCAACAAGCAAGATCTTGTAAAATCCACCGCACTAAGGGCCACGATCTCCGAGCTGCAAGAAAGTCGAGCAGCTTGTTGAGCTCTGAGAAGGCGGAATCTGAGCGGCGAGACAAGGAGAAGGCCCGGAAGGTGCAGTGCAACAAGTAAGAAGAGACCGGTCGGGAGGACGCTTGCAAGGCCAAGCAGCAGCAAGGAGACAGACCTCCCCACGGCCGCGACAAAGAAGAAGACGAAGATGAAGATGACGAAGACATGGAAGACGATGAAGCTGATGAGCAGGAGTTTCAGAAGGCAACGGAGGTTCTTTGCGTTGACGGTGGTGCTTCTCTGCATACCTCGCACCGCCAACTCAAGCAATGGATGCGTGAGGTTAATGCGGTAGAACCATCCATAGAGTCGCGCAAACCTCTGAAGTGGTCCAGCACGCCCATCATCTTTGACATTGAAGATCACCCTGATCGCGTCACTGCTGTCGGGTGCTTGCCGATGTTGGTATCACCAACTATCCGCAACCTCCAGGTCACAAAGATGTTGGTTGACGGCGGGGCCGGCCTGAACCTGATATCCTCTGCGGTGCTTCGAAACTTCAAATCCTCGACAACGAGCTCGAGAGACCGCACATTCAAGGAATCAACCCAGAAGGAGCGAGCCCAAAGGGAAGATCACGTTGCGGTAACATTTGGCAACGAGCTCAACTTCAGAACTGAGAAGGTCACGTTTGACGTTGCCGATTTCCCATTGCCCTACAATGGCATACTTGGCCGTCCAGCACTCGCCAAGTTCATGGCAGCCTCTCATTACGCCTACAATTTACTCAAGATGCCCGGCCCGATAAGCGTCATTTCTGTCCATGGCGACAAGAAGGATGCGCTTATCTGTGCCGACAAGATTTACCGGGACGTAGCAGCCACAACAGATAGCAAACCACTTGCCGCTGAAGCTCCGGGGAAGAAGAAGACCACCAAGTCCGCAAGAGTTCGATGCCCACTCCGGCAAGCGCACCTCTTGGTGCTGCGCTACCGTCGAGGACGCACCATCGAGCTCCACCGCAAGTGCAAAAATGATGGCAGCTCCGCCAAGACCAAGAAGGTGCTCGCCAAGGAGGATGGCACGGTGGTACCTTCACCATCGCCCACACTTGACCCTAAATAGGAAGGCGAGCTCGTTGCTTTCCTGCGGGCGAATGTCGATGTGTTTGCATGGCAACCATCGACATCCCCGTGTTCAGGAAAGTAATTGAGCACCACCTAGCTGTCTGTCCTCACGCGGCGCCCGTCAAGCAAAAGTTAGGAAACAGGCGGTGGGCGCCAAGAATTCATAGCGGAAGAAATCAAGAAATTGGAAGCAGCAGGCCTTGTCGGAGGTACTCCATCCCACGTGGTTGGCCAATCCGGTGGTTATGCATAAGGCCAATGGGAAATGGAGACTTTGTATTGACTTTACAGATGTTAATAAAGCTTGTCCCAAAGACCCATTTCCCTTGCCACGTATCGACCAGATTGTTGACTCCACGGCTGGATGTGATTTGCTTTCATTTCTTGATGCATATTCAGGATATCATCAGATCTTCATGGCAGAAGAAGATGAAGAGAAAACCGCATTCATTACACCATGTGGCACGTACTGCTTCATACGGATGCCTTTCGGTTTGAAGAATGCTGGGTCAACTTTTGCAAGAGTAGTCCATGATGCTTTTGAGCCACAAATACACAGAAATGTAGAAGCCTACATGGATGACATAGTGGTCAAGAGCAAGGACAAAGCAACTTTAGTTCAGGATTTGGATGAGACATTTGCAAATCTGCCTAAGATCAACCTCAAGCTCAACCCCGAGAAGTGCGTGTTTGGAGTCCCTTCCGGCAAGCTTCTCGGGTTCTTTGTGTCTCAGCGGGGAATCGAAGCCAATCCCGACAAGATCAAGGCCATTGAGCAGATTGAAGCACCAAAGCGCGTCAAGGATGTCGGAAGGCTTGCGGTTGCGTGGCTGCTCTCAAAGAGGTTTATCTCTAAGTCTGCTGAGTGCCTCCTGCCATTTTCAAGATTTTGAAAAAGGCAGGTCCAATGAAATGGACTCCCGAAGCGGAGGCTGCGCTGCAAAATTTGAAGAGATACCTGTCCTCCACTCCAATACTTGTCGCACCTAGGCCACAAGAGAAGTTGCTGTTGTATATAGCAGCGACCAATCAAGTGGTTAGTGCTGCGTTAGTAGCGGAGAGGAGGCGGATGATGAGCCGGCAACCAAGGCAGGTGCATCCAGCGACAAGCGGAGGCTTCGCCGTCAAGCTCTGTCCCGCAAGGACGGATCAGCGCAGAGTTGCGACAAGATACAAAAAGGATGGTGCAGCGCCCACCTACTTTGTCGATTCCCTTTTACGGGGGCTAGGTCAAGGTATTCCGGTGTCGAAGTTGCTTTTCGGCCTCCTCATGGCCTCGAGAAAGCTGCGCCATTACTTCCAAGCACACGAGATAACAGTTGTCACTCGCTTTCCGCTGAAGAGGATATTGCAAAATCCAGAAGCAACAGGCAGAATTGTCGAGTGGGCACTAGAATTGTCAAGCTTTGGTCTCAAGTTTGAAAGCACTTCAACTATCCAAAGCAGGGCATTGGCAGAATTTATAGCTGAGTGGACGCCAACGCAAGATGAAGAAATTCCAGAGACAAGCATCCCCGTCAAGGAGGCAAATAAAGAGTGGCTGATGTACTTTGATGGTGCCTTCTCGCTGCAAGGCGCCGGTGCCGGCGTGCTGCTTATCGCACCCACCGGAGAGCACCTCAAGTACATAGTCCAGATGCACTTTCCCAAGGAACAAGCAACAAACAATACTGCAGAGTATGAAGGTTTGCTTGCCGGTCTAAGGATTGCGGTAGACCTTGGGATCAAGAAGCTCATTGTCAGGGGGGACTCGCAACTTGTCGTCCGCCAAGTAAACAAAGATTATAAGAGTCCGTTGATGGAAGCCTACGTCGATGAAGTGAGGAAACTAGAAGAGCACTTTGAAGGCCTGCAAATGGAACATGTTCCAAGAGCTCAGAATGATATTGTTGATGGCCTGTCAAAGTGCGCCGCACTCAAGTTACCTGTGGAACCAGGGATTTTTGTGCTCAAGCTGACTCAACCAACCATAACACCATCAACAGGGCAGAGCAAGAAGAAAATTGGTTTCCGCGACTACTTTCCGTGAGCTCCCGGAGCCGCCGCCAAGAAGGTCCCTAAAATCAATGCAAATATCATCGAGGAGCGATCTGCTCCGACAAACCCTGTGGTTTGTTTCGTTGAAGCGAGACGCTCCCGACAAGCTTTGCTCGGCAAGCTTGCCGGGATCATCAAGCTCGGCAGAACCGCAGGTCCTTGCCGTGAAGCTAATGTTCCCTTGATGGTAGACGAGCCTTTAGTCCTTGTTGTCGAGCCACGAGCTCCAAAGATGGGCGCAAAAATCGTCCATTTCCTTGAGACAGAGAACTTCCCAAGAGCAAGAAGAAGCGGAAAAAAGTAGCCCGGCGGTCAAGTATGTATCAGTTTGTTGACAACATCCTATCTGAAGAAGACTCAACGGTGTGAAATTGAAGTGCATTTGCCGAGAAGATGGATAGAAGCTGTTGGCAGAGATACATGGAGGCATATGTGGTCACCACATTGGCGCAAGGGCACTTGCCGGCAAAGCTTTCCGGCAAGGTTTCTTCGGCCAAAAGCCCTCCAGATGCAAGCGCACAAGTAACCAAGTGTGAAGCGTGCAGTTCCATTCCAAACAGATACACCAACCAGCTCAAGCTCTCCAGACGATCCTTTATCCTGGCCCTTTTCGGTCTGGGGCTCGACATCCTCGGCCCCTTCCCCGAGCTGTCGGGGCTTTGAGTACTTATGCGTGCAATCGACAAGTTCACAAAGTGGCGGAAGTGGAACCAGTGAGGAAGGTGACAGCACAATCAGCGATCAAGTTCTTGGTCAATTGTTTGTCGTTTGGGATTCCTAACCGGATCATCACCGATAACGGCACGCAGTTCACGAGCCGCACCTTCATGCGATGCGCCCAAGATCTTGGCGCCAAGATCTGCTTTACTTCGCTCATCCGAGAAGCAACGGTTAAGCAGAGAGAGCAAACGCTGAAGTGCTGCGGGGACTCAAGACCAGAACTTTCGACAAGCTGCGCAAGTGCGGAAGAAACTGGATCGAGGAGATGCCGGTGGTTCTTTGGTGGATCAGGACGACGCCAAATCGAGCCACTGGCCAGACACCTTTTTCTCTAGTCTATGGAGCAGAGGCAGTTCTCCCCACGGAACTCGTATACGGGTCACCTCGAGTGCTCGCTTATGATGAGCTTGAGCAAGAGCAGCTGCGACAAGATGACACGCTGCTCCTCGAGGAGGATCGTCTTGAAGTCTTTGTCACGAGCTGCTCGTTACCAGCAAGCTTTGCATCGCTACCATAGCCGCAAAGTTAATGCCAGAAGCTTCGAGGAAGGCGACCTTGTTCTTCGGCGCGTTCAATCCGCCAAGAATTCCAACAAGTTGATGCCGAAGTGGGAAGGCCCTTATCGGGTGAAACGAGTCACTAGGCCCGGCGCTGTCCGCCTTGAGACCGAAGATGGCGTTCCGGTGAGCAATTCCAGGAATATAGAGCATCTTCACAAGTTTTACCCATAAGGCGCGGTTGCCGGAAGCCGTTCCGGCAACCACCCTTTTGTACAAGTCTTGCCGCTGTTGCATGTAATCCTTTGTACAAAGCCGGGCGCAGACCCCGTGCATCAGTAAAACCTATGTGTTGCGCACAACTTGTCAATACATGCTCTCATAATCTTATATGCATGTGTTCACTAACATTTTGTGCAGCATCCACACCCGGTAAGCGATGACGAGCCACTAGGCTCCATAACTTTATTTTCTCTTCTTTCTTCTCAAACAAGAAGAAGGTTCATCCACCCACAAGTTAACCGGGGGGGAAGGAGAAGATAATGGTGTGGGCCGCCAAGCGTCGCTCGAGGAACTGTCGCCTTGCCGGGAAATGGACAACAGAAAAGCTAAGTTGCTAAGTTTAAACGACCAGATTTAAATTTTTAACTTATCTTAATGGTGTGGGCCGCCAAGCGTCGCTCGAGGAACTGTCGCCTTGCCGGGAAATGGACAACAGAAAAGCTAAGTTGCTAAGTTTAAACGACCAGATTTAAATTTTTAACTTATCTTCCTCGAACGATAGTACTTAGTATGGAAAACCTGTGCGCGGAGGAACCGACTCACGACTAGCTTGCGCCCTTACTTTGTTTCGAGTCTGCTCAGCAACTTAAGCGTGCTGCAACTAGTTGCGACAAGGTTACTTGTCGGAGGCGGCATCGCCAGCAGGCTGCTAAAGTTCCGCACTCAGCGCTCGCGGCAAAGGTGTTCGCACTGACAAGTTCCCCTAAAAGCGTAGGGCATAAACATACAAGGGGAGAAATCGAGTAAAGGAAATAACATTGCATTCGATTGCCTAAGATAGTGTATATTACATAATAACTTGTCGCAGATCTAATAAACTTTTCGCCTAAACATGATCTACAGCGACAAGAGAACGATAAGCTTGGCGGCCTAGTCCACACGGTCGCCATCGAGCCTCTTGACTCCGCTCACCCTGTCCACAATGGGTGCGACAAGGGCCTTGAGCACGTCAACGTCAGCGCTTGGCGGCAGCAACTTGAAGACATTGGTGAAGTTGACGCCTGGATTGCGGAAGGCCACCTTCATCAGCACTTTCTGGAGGGCCCCGGCGCAGACTTGGCGCGACTCCTCAGCTAGATGCTTTGGGATCTCCTCCCGGAGGCGCTGGAGACCCGTCAACACGCCCTTAAAGAACAGGCTGAGCTTGACGCTGGGTTGGAGGTTCTCGTCGGTGGAATACCCAAGATCCACCATCCCCAGCTCCATCAGCTCATTATGGATGCCGGCGGCGGTGTCCACAAGACCTTCATCCGATGCATGATGTTATCTCCGAGATCATTCTGGCGGTCGCGCGTTCGCCAACAGCTCCTCATTGGCTTTAATCTTCTCCAGCAGGCCCGTTTCCCGCTCTTTGGCGCCATTCAGCGTCTCTGTCAGGGTGGTCAGTTTCAGCTCTAGATCCGCCTTGGCATCCTTGGCGGCATCAAGCTCTTTGATCTTTTCAGCAAAACGACCTTGCAACTCGCCGAGGGTGTAGGCGTCCTTCTCGCGCTCGCGCTTCAGCCCGGCGACCTCCTCGGTGCTCTTCTGGAGGGTGGACTCCAGCTGAGCCACCCTCGTCTCTAATTCCTTCTTGGCGGCCTCGGCAGCCGCAACAGCATCCTTTGCCTCCTGAAGCGGCCCGCTAATCGATTGCTCGCGCACGGCGAGATCTTCCTCATAGCTATCAAGGTTGATCTTCCGCTGCGCCAGCTCACCTTCTTGCGTGGAGAGCTTCTCGCCGGCAAGCCTCTGCTGCTCCTCGACCTCGGCCTTCTCCAAGATGAAGGCCGTGCGCTCCTCAGCAAGCTGCTCCCACGCCTCTGCTATATCCCGGAGAGTTTCTTTGTTGGCGCGCCGGAGCTCTTCCGCGCGTTTCTCCAAGTCAGCTCCCGCCCTCGCGACAAGCGCCTCCCTGGACTCCAGCTTGGCTTGTCGGGCGCGGTAGAGCAACAACAATTTCCTTAGCAGCTGCTCCTCCTCAGGCTCACCACTGCTGCTGCTCGGAGCATCGACCAGCAACAGCCCGGCGGAGGCAAGCGAGTTCAGCGTCGAAGGTCTCCCCTTCGGCGGTGCCACGGAGCTTGATGCCCATGGGAGCTTGATAAAGACACCCTCGCCGGCCTTCAGATAGGCGCCGGGCTGGGGCTCTTCGGAGTCTGGTGCGGCATTGGTGGCGGGAGGATCGGCGGTCGGTGCAGCGCCTGGCGCTCCTGCGGCCTCAGGGCCGTCAGTGCGATCGTCGGATCCTCCCCAGCCTCTGCGCCAGCAGCCTTGGCGGCCTCCTCGCTGGCGGACCCATCGGCGCCGGCCTCCTCCTCCAGATTGGCGGCGTCGACATTGTCGCCGCGAGCGTCCTCCTTGCCGGCAGCCTCAGTCTCCATCGGATCTCGGGCGGATGGATCTGATGGTCAGAAAAAGAAAGAACAAGTCAAGCAAATGATCGAAAAAGAAGAACAGAAGAAAAGAACCCATGGGAAATTCTCAAACAAGAAGATTACCTGCAGTAGGGTCTGTTGCCGCGGTCTCCACCACCGGAGGGTTGTCGGCGCTGCCTCTTGCCGGAGAAGATCCCCTTGTCGGAGAGGCCTCCCTTGCCGGAGAGCGCTCCCTTGGCGGAGATTTCTCCCTTGGTGATGTAGTTGAAGCAAGCAGAATTTCGAGGGTGACCTCCGAGGCCTCCTGATGAGGCTGAGCCTCGGGAGCAGCCTCCGGGACCTCCTGATGAGACTGCTCTGCTCCTACATAATTCAACAAACCAGATATCAGTAACGCAGGAGCACCCAAGCACACCTAACCATGAGAAATGAACCAAACACTTACGCTGGGGGCTATGCTGGGGGCTGCTCTGTTGAAGGGTTGCCGGATCCGGCAAGGGAGTCCCGGACGTGCCCCCTGTCGCCACAGGGGAGTCATCTGAGACGACGACCACCGGAGTCTTGGCCCTCTTCGACGCCCTCTGAGCTAGCGTCCTGAAGGAGGAGAAGGTTCAGAGTGAAGTCAGTCAGATATAAAATAAAGCAATAAATTGGAGGATTACAAGTAGCAGCAACAAGATCTTACTCTTCCTCTTCTTCCTCGGAGCTGAGGGCGGAAAGATCAAATTCTGCTCCGGCGCGATGAATTGGAGGAGAAGATTCCCTCGGGCGCTTGGCGGGTGCAGGGGCCGCGACTCCAGAAGACCCCGCTCCTGTCGCCATGGCGGCATGAGGCGCTCCCCCGGCAACAGTGTTTGCCGCGGTGGAACGCGTCGGGCGGCGAGACGGCTGTTGGCCTGCGTGTCGCCCCGCCACCTCTCCGGTTTTGCGGAGACGTCTCCTTGGCGGGGCCGCGGGCTCCTCCTGCGGCAAGCTGCTTGACGGCGGAGGGGAGGCGCCCCCGGCAGGCTCGCTAGGCTCATTGTCGGGCTCGGCCTGCTCCTCCTCATCGGCAAACTCTTCTCGGTCGGCAAGGCTTGCCGCCTCGGCTGTCTCTGCCTCCTCAACAGTGAATCCAAACACACCGGCGGTAGCAGCCTCCGCTGCCTCCTCCAACCTTGTGGCGATGCGCGCCATCTCCTGCTCGGTGGTGTCTCGGGTGAGCCGCTTCTGCTCGTCGGCACGGATCGGCACTTCTTCTAAGTCGTCGAAGAACTGCTGCACGACCTCGTCGGTGGGCTCCTACCAAGTTGGAACGATTCCATGGGAATCGCACAACGGCATCATCGCGCGGATGCGATCGAGCGACGAGTTGTTGCACAAGGGCACGACTCCCCTCGGCAACATAAACCACTCGGGGTGATCTGCATCAGGCTTGAACAGCTCCCGCAGCATGCCGTCAAGCTCCAAGACAGTAAAATTCCAGTTCAGACCCGGGCGCAGCCTCATGATGTCCGCCGCGTTCTGGAACTCCCAAGCAGGCCTCCCCCTCTCCTGCAAGGGCGCAATGCGGCGGCGAAGGAAGTCCACGCCAACTGCTCCTACGGTCAGCCCGGCGTGTCTGAGACGCAAGATCCTAGTCACGGCAATCTTCAATTTGGCGTCCTCCGGCGCCAAGATGCTCCAGTCATTGCCGCGCACTATGGGGGTTTTGCGCAGGGCAGTAAAAGGCTGCGGCTCCTCCTCTAAGATCCAACACCAGTCAGCTCTCCACTCCTCCCACTTGCTGCGCAGCTCTCCGTCAAGATACGCTTCCTTCTTGCCGATCCTAGAGGTCCATGCAATTCCTCCGAGCAGCGGCTCTCCCTCTCTCTCGCGGGGTGTGAAGTAATGGCGGAAGAGTGCGACATTTAGGTGGACCCGACAAAGTTCTCGCAGAGGTGCGAAGCAGCCATGGTGAGGGCGGCGTTGGGGTGAAGTCAAGGAGGCGGAGGCCATAGGTATTCATGACATCGCAGAAGAATTGAGAAAAGGCGGGCAGAGCCCGATGGAAGAAAAGCGCGAAAAAGGGGTACCCGATGGAGACCTTATCGGACGTGGCGGCGGAGATCACCCTCGTGCGCGGGTGCGCCCGCGTCGCCGTCGACCAGAAAAGGTAGTACAGCTCCCGCAGCTCCTTCCTGTCGAGCAGGGGATCGAAGAGGGCCCGCTCCTTCCGTAGCGCCGTGAGCCGCTGCGCCTCGGCCGATTTCACGCCTTTTCCCTTGTCGGCCTTCGGAGCCATGGGGAGAGGTGGTGGAGGAAGTCGACGGCGTTGGTGGCACCGGTGGCAATGGAGGGGGCGGAGCGTCGCTCTCTTTGGGCTCGAGAAGAAAGGGGGAAGCGGCGGTGGTTTTTGACGTGACAGCAATGGCAAGTGGGCGCTCGCCCTGCACCCCGCTTATAACGAGGAGAGGGGGCGGGGTTCCATTTTTCCATTAAAGAAAGCCCCACGATCTCCCCACGACGCCACGTCCGTGCGTGGCGTTAAGTGGGCGTGGTGGGTCGAGGCGAGTAATGGCGTAATCCGGACCAGCGTGACCGTGCCTTTATTTTGGGCCTGGCCCAATAGAGCTTGGCGCCGTGTGTGGCCCAGGCCCGGGGGCTCCTGTCGGTGTACTAGAGTAGGGTACCCTAGTATCCCGAACTCGTGCACGGGCAGTTGCAGCACCCCGCGGCAGGGCTGGCCTGGTGACCATCAAGATCTTCCGAGGCTCCTTTGGAGCCATTCAAGAACAAAGTAATCAAGGCCCCGGCAAGAGGAGCTTGCCGAGAAGACCACTCAAGGCACGAAGGAAACGAGGCCCCGGCAAGAGGAGCTTGCCGGGAAGGCTTGGTGAGCGCCGAGCTCCCAAGCACGACAAAGTTTCTGCCGCGGCAAGGCGCTTGCCGGGGCAGGCAACCTATCTTCATCTCCGCTCCAGCTCATCCGCCAACGTGTCGCCGCGGGGCTTTCCCAGGAACGCGTGTCAATGGGCTGTGCAGCCAGCGGGGAGCAGCGATAAGCGGCGCTGACAAGCTACCATCGTGGCAAACGGAGGCGTGCTTGCGGTCCTGTTACCTTCGCTTCGGCGGCGAGACGGGCATTAATGACTCTTGTACCTTGCCGTCAGAGTTAGGTATAGATCACTGTACACTGTACAAGTTGGTATACCAACCACTGTTTTTACATTTGTACCCTCATACGTGTTGCCACCTGTGGTGACCCCTTGTGCCTATAAAAGGAGGCCCAAGTGCAACGTAGAAAGGGTTCGGTTCGGCTCCAACTTAGTTCATTCGACTCAGACGAGACCACACTCAGGCTAGGTTTTGTAGCTTCCATTGCTCCCTAGCAAGAACACAATATAATCCACAAAGCAGCAGTAGGAGTGTTATCTCTCCGGAGAGCTCCGAAGCTGGGTAAATCTGCTCGCGTGCCTCGCTTCGATCCGCTCTTTGTGCATCCTCCGCTCCCCCTCTGAACCACAAGGGACTCGGTCCGCCGTGTCCAATAGGTGTTCGTGGGACACGATCAGCGTCCCCGACACTTTTTTTATTTTTCGTTCGGAGTCTCATACCGACTTGTGGGGGAATCATAGTCTCCATCATCCTTTCCTCACTGGGACAATGCTCTAAAAATGATGATCATCACACTTTTATTTACTTACAACTCATGAATTACAACTCGATACTTAGAACAAGATATGACTCTATATGAATGCCTCCGGCGGTGTACCGGGATATGCAATGAATCAAGAGTGACATGTATGAAAGAATTATGAACAGTGGCTTTGCCACAAATACAATGTCAACTACATGGTCATGCAAAGCAATATAATAATAATGGAGCGTGTCATAATAAATGGAACGGTGGAGAGTTGCATGGCAATATATCTCGGAATGGCTATGGAAATGCCATAATAGGTAGGTATGGTGGCTGTTTTGAGGAAGATATATGGTGGGTGTATGATACCGGTGAAAGGTGCGTGGTATTAGAGAGGCTAGCAATGGTGGAAGGGTGAGAGTGCGTATAATCCATGGACTCAACATTAGTCATAAAGAACTCACATACCTATTGCAAAAATCTACAAGTTATCAAAGCAAAGTATTACGCGCATGCTCCTAGGGGGATAAATTGGTAGGAAAAGACCATCGCTCGTCCCCGACCGCCACTCATAAGGAAGACAATCAATAAATAAATTATGCTCCGACTTCATCACATAACGGTTCACCATACGTGCATGCTACGGGAATCACAAAATTTAACACAAGTATTTCTCAAATTCACAACTACTCAACTAGCATGACTCTAATATCACCATCTTTATATCTCAAAACAATTATCAAGCATCAAACTTCTCTTAGTATTCAACACACTCATAAGAATTCTTACAAATCTTGTATGCTTAGCATATTAGGATTATTTAAGCAAATTACCATGCTATTTAAGACTCTCAAAATAATCTAAGTGAAGCATGAGAGATCAATAGTTTCTATAAAACAAATCCACCACCGTGCTCTAAAAGATATAAGTGAAGCACTAGATCAACAAACTACTATGAAAGATATAAGTGAAGATCAATGAGTAGTCAAATAATTATGCAACTATGTGAAGACTCTCCTATTTAAGAATTTCAGATCTTGGTATTTTATTCAAACATCAAGCAAAACAAAAGAAAATAAAATGACGCTCCAAGCAAAACACATATCATGTGGTGAATAAAAATATAGCTCCAAGTAAAGTTACCAATGAACGAAGACGAAAGAGGGGATGCCTTACGGGGCATCCCCAAGCTTAGGCTCTTGGTTATCCTTGAGTATTACCTTGGGGTGCCTTGGGAATCCCCAAGCTTAGGCTCTTGCCACTCCTTATTCCATAGTCCATCGAATCTTTACCCAAAACTTGAAAACTTCACAACACAAAATTTAACAGAAAACTGGTGAGCTCCGTTAGCGAAACAAAACAAAACACCACTTCAAGGTACTGTAATGAACTCATTCTTTATTTATATTAGTGTTAAACCTACTGTATTCCAACTTCTATATGGTTTATAAACTCTTTTACTAGCCATAGATTCATCAAAATAAGCAAACAACACACGAAAAACAGAATCTGTCAAAAACAGAACAGTCTGTAGTAATATGTATAAAACGTATACTTCTGGAACTGAAAAAATTCTAAAATAAATTGCTGGACCTGAGGAATTTTTCTAGTAATCATCTGCAAAAATAATCAACTAAATATCACTCTCTGGTAAAAAGTTGAAGCTAATCTCGTGAGCGCTAAAGTTTCTGTTTTTTACAGCATGATCATAAAGACTTCACCCAAGTCTTCCCAAAGGTTCTACTTGGCACAAACACTAATTAAAACATAAAACCACATCTAAACAGAAGCTAGATGGATTATTTATTCCTAAACAGAACCAAAAATAAAGAAACTAGAATAAAATTGGGTTGCCTCCCAACAAGCGCTATCGTTTAACGCCCCTAGCTAGGCATGATGATTTCAATGATGCTCACAAAAAGATAAGAATTGAAACATAAAGAGAGCATCATGAAGAATTTGACTAGAACATTTAAGTCTAACCCACTTCCTATGCATAGGGATTTTTTGAGCAAACAACTTATGGGAACAACAATCAACTAGCATAGGAAGGCAAAACAAGCATAACTTCAAAACTTTAAGCACATAGAGAGGAAACTTGATATTATTGCATTTCCTACAAGCATATGTTCCTCCCTCATAATAATTTGCAGTAGCATAATGAATGAATTCAACAATATAACCATCACCTAAAGCATTCTTTTCATGATCTACTTGCATAGAAAATTTACTACTCTCCACATAAGCAAATTTCTTCTCATGAATAATAGTGGGAGCAAACTCAACAAAATGACTATCATGTGATTGAAAATTAAGATCAAGATGACAAGTTTCATGGTTATCATTATTCTTTAAAGCATATGTGTCATCACAATAATCATCATAGATAGGAGGCATGCTTTCATCATAGTAAATTTGCTCATCAAAGCTTGGGGGACAAAAAATATCATCTTCGTCAAACATAGCTTCCCCAAGCTTGTGGCTTTGCATATCATTAGCATCATGGATATTCAAGGAATTCATACTAACAACATTGCAATCATGCTCATCATATAAATATTTACTGCCAAACATTCTAATGCATTCTTCTTCTAGCACTTGAGCACAATTTTCCTTTCCATCATTTTCACGAAAGATGTTAAAAAGATGAAGCGTATGAGGTAAACTCAATTCCATTTTTTGTAGTTTTCTTTTATAGACTAAACTAGTGGTAAAACAAGAAACAAAAAGATTCGATTGCAAGATCTAAAGATATACCTTCAAGCACTAACCTCCCCGGCAACGGCACCAGAAAATAGCTTGATGTCTACTATGCAACCTTCTTCTTGTAGACGTTGTTGGGCCTCCAAGTGCAGAGGTTTGTAGGACAATAGCAAATTTCTCTCAAGTGGATGACCTAAGGCTTATCAATCCGTGGGAGGCGTAGGATGAAGATGGTCTCTCTCAAACAACCCTGCAACCAAATAACCAAGAGTCTCTTGTGTCCCCAACACACCCAATACAATGGTAAGTTGTATAGGTGCACTAGTTCGGCGAAGAGATGGTGATACAAGTGCAATATGGATGGTAGATATAGATTTTTGTAATCTAAAAATATAAAAACAGCAAGGTAACTAACGATAATAGTAAGCGTGAACGGTATTGCAATGGTAGGAAACAAGGCCTAGGGTTCATACTTTCACTAGTGCAAGTTCTCTCAACAATAATAACATAATTGGATCATATAACTATCCCTCAACATGCAACAAAGAGTCACTCCAAAGTCACTAATAGCGGAGAACAAACGAAGAGATTATGGTAGGGTATGAAACCACCTCAAAGTTATTCTTTCCAATCAATCCGTTGGGCTATTCCTATAAGTGTCACAAACAGCCCTAGAGTTCGTACTAGAATAACACCTTAAGACACAAATCAACCAAAACCCTAATGTCACCTAGATACTCCAATGTCACCTCAAGTATCCGTGGGTATGATTATACGATATGCATCACACAATCTCAGATTCATCTATTCAAACCAACACAAAGTACTTCAAAGAGTGCCCCAAAGTTTCTACCGAAGAGTCAAGACGAAAACGTGTGCCAACCCCTATGCATAGGTTCATGTGCGGAACCCGCAAGTTGATCACCAAAACATACATCAAGTGGATCACGTGATATCCCATTGTCACAAAAGATACGCACATGCAAGACATACATCAAGTGTTCTCAAATCCTTAAAGACTCAATCCGATAAGATAACTTCAGAGGGAAAACTCAATCCATTACAAGAGAGTAGAGGGGGAGAAACATCATAAGATCCAACTATAATAGCAAAGGTCGCGATACATCAAGATCGTGCCAAATCAAGAACAACACATAGCTACTGGTACATACCCTCAGCCCCGAGGGTGAACTACTCCCTCCTCGTCATGCAGAGCGCCGGGATGATGAAGATGGCCACCGGTGAGGGTTCCCCCCCTCCGGCAGGGCGCCGGAACAGGGTCCCGATTGACTTTTGGTGGCTTCATAGGCTTGCGGCAGCGGAACTCCCGATCTATTCTCGTCTTCGGAAGTATTAGGGTACGTGGGTATATATGGGTGAAAGAAGTACGTCGGTGGAGCTTCGGGGGGCCCACGAGGCAGGGGGCGCGCCCCCACCCTCGTGGACACCTCCCTTCTTTCCTGACGTGCACTCCATGCCTTTCCGGTAGCTTTACTTCCAAAAATAACTTCTCCAGTTGATTTCATTCCGTTTCGACTCCGTTTGATATTCCTTTTCTTCGAAACACTGAAATAGGCAAAAACAGCAATTCTGGGCCGGGCCTCCGGTTAATAGGTTAGTCCCAAAAATAATATAAAAGTGGATAATAAAGCCCGATATTGTCTAAAACAGTAGATAATATAGCATGGAGCAATCAAAAATTATAGATACGTTGGAGACGTATCAGGGCGCGCCCAGGGGGGTGGGCGCGCCCTAGAATCTCGTGGCTAGGTGCCTGCTCCCCCTGCTATGTTCTCAGTGCCATATATTCTCAAATATTCTAGAAAAAATCATACTTCATTTTCGGGGCATTTGGAGAACTTTTATTTTCGGGGTATTTTTTATTACACGGATAAACCGGAAAACTGACAGAAAATACTATTTTTACTTTATTTATTCTAAATAACAGAAAGTAAAATGAGGGTACAGAAGGTTGTGCTTTCTAACTTCATCCATCTCATGCCCATCAAAAGGAATCCACTAACATGGTTGATCAAGTCTTGTTAACAAACTCATTCCGAATAACATGGAACCGGAGAAATTTCGAATAACACTATGTTGCCTCAACGGGGATATGCACATCCCCAACAATAAGAATATCATATCTCTTTTTGACAGTAGGAAGAGGAAATTCAAAACCTCCAAAAATATTCAATGAAATTTTTCCAATAGAATTGATACCGTGGACTTGAGGTTTATTCCTCGGAAAGTGTACCGTATGCTCATTACCATTAACATGAAAAGTGACCTTGCCTTTGAATAACAGCCCCTGCAGTATTCAAAAAGGGTCTTCCAAGAATAATAGACATAATATCGTCCTCGGGAATATCAAGAATAACAAAGACTATTAAAATAGTAACGTTCGCAACCACAACAGGCACATCCTCACAAATACCGACATGTATAGCAGTTGATTTATCAGCCATTTGCAAATATATTTCAGTAGGTGTCAACTTATTCAAATCAAGTCTACGATATAAAGAGAGAGGCATAACACTAAGACCGGCTCCAAGATCACATAAAGCAGTTCTAACACAATTTCTTTTAATGGAGCATGGTATAGTGGGTACTCCTGGATCTCCAAGTTTCTTTGGTATTCCACCCTTAAAAGTATAATTAGCGAGCATGGTGGAAATTTCAGCTTCCGGTATCTTTCTCTTATTTGTAACAATTTCTTTCATGTACTTAGCATAAGGATTCATTTTGAGCATATCAGTCAAACACATACGCAAAAAGATAGGTCTAATCATTTCAGCAAAGCGCTCAAAATCCTCATCATCAGTTTTCTTGGATGGTTTGGGAGGAAAAGACATGGGTTTCTGAACCCATGGTTCTCTTTCTTTACCGTGCTTCCAAGCAACAAAGTCTCTTTTATCATAACGTTGATTCTTTGATTGTGGGTTATCAAGATCAACAATAGGTTCAATTTCTACATCATTGTTATTACTAGGTTGAGCATCAACATGAACATCATCATTAACATTATCACTAGGTTCATGTTCATTACCAGATTGTGTCTCAGCATCAGAGATAGAAATATCATTGGGATTCTCAGGTGTGTCAGCAACAGGTTCACTAGAAGCATGCAAAGTCCTATCATTTTTCTTTTTCTTCTTTTTAGAAGGACTAGGTGCATCTACATTAGTTATCTGAGAATCCTGCTCAATTCTCTTAGGGTGGCCCTCAGGATACAAATGTTCCTGAGTCACTTTACCTCCTCTAGTTGCAACTCTAACAGCAAAGTCATTATTCTTACTATTCAATTCATTGAGCAAATCATTCTAAGCTTTAAGTACTTGTTCTACTTGAGTGGTAACCATAGAAGCATGTTTACTAATGAGTTTAAGTTCACCTTTAACTCTAGACATATAATCACTCAAGTGTTCAATCATACAAGCATTGCGTTTAATTCTCTGCCAAAATAAGCATTGAAGTTTTCTTGCTTAACCATAAAGTTATCAAACTCATCCAAACATTGGCTAGCAAACTTAGTAGGAGGGATTTCAACTTTATCATATCTATAGAGAGAATTTACCTTTACTACCTGTGTCGGGTTATCAAGACCATGTGTTTCTTAAATAGGTGATGAATTAAAACCATGTATTTCTTCAACAGGCAGTAAATTAAGACCATGCATTTCTTCAACAGGAGGTAAATTCTTAACATCTTCAGCTTTATACCTTTTTCTTTCATAGATTTCTTTGCCTCTTGCATATCTTCAGGACTGTGAAATAGAACACCCCTTTTCTTCGGAGTTGGATTAGGAGTTGGTTCAGAAAGTATCCAATTGTTTTCATTGGTCAACATATTATTCAATAGCAATTCAGCTTGATCAACTGTTCTTTCCCTGAAAACACAACCAGCACAACTATCTAGGTGGTCTTTGGAAGCATCGGTTAGTCCATTATAAAAGATATCAAGTATTTCATTTTTCTTGAGAGGGTGATCAGGCAAAGCATTAAGTAATTGGAGAAGCCTCCCCCAAGCTTGTGGGAGACTCTCTTCCTCAATTTGCACAAAATTATATATTTCCCTTAAGGCAGCTTGTTTCTTATGAGCGGGGAAATATTTAGCAGAGAAGTAGTAAATCATATCCTAGGGACTACGCACACAACCAGGATCAAGAGAATTAAACCATATCTTAGCATCACCCTTTAATGAGAACGGAAATAATTTAAGGATATAATAGTAGCGAGTTTTATCATCATTAGTGAACAGGGTGGCTATGTCATTTAATTTAGTAAGATGTGCCACAACAGTTTCAGATTCATAGCCATAGAAAGGATCAGATTCAACCAAAGTAATTATCTCACTATCAACAGAGAAATCATAATCCTTATCAGTAATAAAGATAGATGAAGTAGCACAAGCAGGATCATATTTCATTCTAGCATTCAGAGATTTTTCTTTAAGCTTAGCTAATAATTTCTTAAGATCACTTCTATCATTGCAAGCAAGAAAGTCTCTAGCATTTTCTTCATCCATAACATAACCCTCAGGCACAACAGGCAATTCATATCTAGGGGGAGAATCTTCATCATCACTTTCATCAATATTATCAGTTTCAATAATTTCATTCTCTCTAGCCCTAGCAAGTTGTTCATCAAGAAATTCACCAAGTGGCATAGTGGTATCAAGCATAGAAGTAGTTTCATCATAAGTATCATGCATGGCGAAGTGGCATCATCAATAACATGCGACATATCGAATTAATAGCGAGAGCAGGTTTAGGAGTCGCAAGCTTACTCAAAACAGAAGGTGAATCAAGTGCAGAGCTAGATGGCAGTTCCTTACCTCCCCTCGTAGTTGAGGGATAAATTTTTGTTTTCTCGTCTTTCAAGTTACTCATAGTGACCAGCACATATAAATCCCAATTAACTCAAAGAATAGAGCTATGTTCCCCTGCAACGGCGCCAGAAAATAGTCTTGATAACCCACAAGTATAGGGGATCACAACAGTTTTCGAAGGTAGAGTATTCAACCCAAATTTATTGATTAGACACAAGGGGAGACAAAGAATATTCTCAAGTATTAGGAGTTGAGTTGTCAATTCAACGACACCTTGATAACTTAATATCTGCAGCAAAGTATTTAGTAGCAAAGTAGTATGGAAGTAACGGTAACGATGGCAAAAGTAACATCAACAGTTTTGTAGTGATTGTAACAGTGGCAACGGTAAAGTAAATAAGAGAAGAACAATATGTGAAAAGCTCGTAGGCATTGGATCGGTGATGGAGAATTATGCCGGATGCGATTATTCATGCAACAGTTATAACATAGGGTGACACAGAACTAGCTCCAATTCATCAATGTAATGTAGGCATGTATTCCGAATATAGTCATACGTGCTTATGGAAAAGAACTTGCATGACATCTTTTGTCCTACCCTCCCGTGGCAGCGGGTTCCTAATGGAAACTAAGGGATATTAAGGCCTCCTTTTAATAGAGTACCGGACCAAAGCATTAACACATAATGAATACATGAACTCCTCAAACTACGGTCATCACCGGGAGTGGTCCCGATTATTGTCACTTCGGGGTTGCCGGATCATAACATATAGTAGGTGACTATAGACTTGCAAGATAGGATCAAGAACTCACATATATTCATGAAAACATAATAGGTCCAGATATGAAATCATGGCACTCGGGCCCTAGTGACAAGCATTAAGCATAGCAAAGTCATCGCAACATCAATCTCAGAACCCTAACAAAACTAACTTGATTACATGATAAACCTCATCCAACCCATCACCGTCGAGCAAGCCTACGATGGAATTACTCACGCACGGCGGTGAGCACCATGAAATTGGTGATGGAGGATGGTTCATAATGACGATGGCGTCGGATTCCCCTCTCCGGAGCCCCGAACGGACTCCAGATCAGCCCTCCCGAGAGAGTTTAGGGCTTGGCGGCGGCTCCGTATCGTAAAACACGGTGAATCCTTCTCTCTGATTTTTTTTCTCTCCGAACACGAATATATAGAGTTGGAGTTGAGGCACGCCTCCCACCCTTGTGGATAGGGTGTGGGCCCCTTGGCCTTGATTCTTTTGCCAGTATTTTTTATATGTTCCAAAATAATTCTCCATTGATTTTCAGGTCATTCTGAGAACTTTTGTTTCTGCACAAAAATAACACCATGGCAATTCTGCTGAAAACCGCGTTAGTCCAGGTTAGTTCCATTCAAATCATGCAAGTTAGAGTCCAAAACAAGGGCAAAAGTGTTTGAAAAGTATATACGTTGGAGACGTATCAACTTGCATGTTGAATTCTTAGAGTTCTAAGTAGTTTGAATGCTTGCTATGACTTCTATACGTCCCTATGAGTAGTTGTTACCAATTTTGTAAGGTATTGTTGATAAATTTTTTTCACCTAAATTTTTTCAGAAAATTGTACGCAAATATGATGAACCTCTTTGGAAGGAGGTCTTCGAAGAGGAGATCTTCGGAGGCATCTTCTAGTGACAATTCCGTTTGTCGGTCTTATGTTGAACCAAGTGAGAGTTCCATACGAGATGCTACCACCAAAACATGCTTATGGCTATGCGATGACTATATGGTGAGTGTGGGCATTAAGGAAGAATTTGAACAATATGTTCACAATGTCGATCTCGGTACCTACATTTCAGATAAGTGCAATCAACACCACAATCTCACTGAATCATTTATCAAAGGATTTAAATTCCATCCCTGTGAGTCTAGGGTGTCATTTAAACTGTATGAAAATTCATTTACCATATCACTAGAGAGGTTTGCTCACCACTACAAAATTCCATTTTGGGGTTTGCTTGACGAACCACCAAGAGCTGAGTTCGAAACATTTTTATCTAGCCTTTGCTACGGTGAGAATAGGGGAGTGACTCAAGGTAGAATAAAGAGCATTCATTTTCCCGCAATTTAGTACTTTGCATTATTCAATGGGAAATGTATTGTAGGCAAACAAGATTGTAGTACACTTTGTGCTCCAGATTTGAGCCTCATACGCGCCGCTCTCACCGGTGACAAAAGCTATAATCTTGGAGCGATTGTTGCATGTAGGTTGCAACACAACACTAATAGTGGTTATTTTGATGGTGGAATTTATGCCACACGCTTAGCAAGAGAGCTGGGTGTTTCACCTTTGCCATATGACCCTATTTTACCCACGCAGTATTTAGACTTGATGCTATGAAGCATCATAAGATCCTTAAGGGTAAACCTGATAATTTCACCTAAAAATTGTTGTTTAATCAAGAGTCCGTCGTATACACATATTTGCCTGCGCCTGCTCTCTTTGATTATCATAGCAGGGGAAGATATTTTGTTCTTGAGAGCGAGGCCCGAGCCCACAACGCGACGGTTGTGGCTGCATGGCAGGCTGAGACATGCGCACCAAGAGCCTCCATAAGCAACCACTCCGACTATTATCCAGGCTACTGATTGATTACCAAGTTAGGCCAAAAGCCTAAGCTTGGGGGAGTACGTATTCCCACCGACATTACATTCATGTTCACACATTTCATTTGCCGGTGTTCACACTTTTTCATTGTATTATCCATGCTAATTTATTTTCTCGCTTTCTTCTTGTGTGTTTGAAAAACTTTGAGAAAATACAAACATATTTCCTGCTTCTTTTTATTTTTCTTTCTAGTTTAAATTGTTGTAGCACTAAAAAGAAAACCCAAAAATATTTCCTTGTTCTTCTTTTACTTGTTGGGAGCTTTTCCGTGTAAATAGTTTTTCTCGTTTTTGATTTTCCCTTTTTATTTTGCTTGTTCAAGAAAACCAAAAACTCCAAAAATATATCAGCGTGTTTCTCTGAATTTCTTTTCTTTTTATTGAGTCGTACCAAGGAGAAGACCATGATGAAAATGTTGAGTTGCTCTCATATGCATAATTGTTGATCTAATGAAGAGCCTAGTTTACCTTGTCTTCTCCCGTCGTATAAATTTTTTGCAGATTCCAGCTTAGTCCACGACACTCTTGCACTATTATCATTTTCCTATTGTTCGGTCGTGCAAGTGAAAGGCAATAATGACAACATTCGACAAACTGGCCGTGGCAGAGAAAACGGGTATGAACTCGAATTGTTCTGTTTTTGTAAATATGTTTAACCTAGTATCCATGATTCAGCCCATTATGATTAAACATGTTTGCAATGACAATTAGAGATTATAGTTTCTCATGCCATGCATAAGTAGCTAGGAGTGGATCATGATTTATCTTGGATATCAACATTGCATTAAAATAATTGTGATGTAGTATGATGATATGGTATCCTCCTCTGAATGTTCAAGTGGCTTGACTTGGCACATGTTCATGCATGTAGTTGAATCAAAACCAACATAACCTGTATGATATTTATGTTCATGGAGTTCATATCCTACTCATGCTAGTGTCCAATGTTACTTATGCATAATGCATGTTCATGACCGTTGTTGCTCTCTAGATGGCCGCTTCTCAACCTATCTGCTAGCCTTCGCCTGTACTAAGTGGGAATTTTGCTTGTACATCAAAAATCTTGAACCCAAGGTATTCCAGATGAGTCCACCATACCTACCTATATGCGGTATTACCCTGCCGTCCTAAGCAAATTTGCATGTGCCATCTCTAAAAAGTTCAAATAAATATCCTTTTTGTGTGCCTGGATCGTTCATGGAATGACAGGTGGTAGTCGGTATCTTCCATGCTAAGCAGGTTATTCTTAGGTTGAGTGTTTATTCACTCGCCATCGCACGAGAAAAGGGAGGTAATAGAGATGCCCAGTCCCAAACTGCAAAAAGAATTGATCTCTCAAATAATCAAACAATGGAGTCATAACCTTTACTTTTTAGCTTGGGAACCGCCTCTAGCGTGCTTAGCATGGAAGATATTGATAACTAATGGTCGTTGAGGGAGTCCCGGACTAGGGGGTGTCCGGACAGCCGGACTATCGTCATGGCCAGACTCCAAGACTATGAAGATACAAGATTGAAGACTTCGTCCCGTGTCCGGATGGGACTTTCCTTGGCGTGGAAGGCAAGCTTGGCGTCGGATATGTAGATCTCCTACCAAGTGTAACCGACTCTGTGTAACCCTAACCTATCCGGTGTCTATATAAACCGGGGTTTTAGTCCGTAGGGGAACAACAATCATACCATAGGCTAGCTTCTAGGGTTTAGCCTCTTTGATCTCGTGGTAGATCCACTCTTGTAACACACATCATCAATATTAATCAAGCAGGGCGTGGGTTTTACCTCCATCAAGAGGGCCCAACCTGGGTAAAACATCGTGTCCCTTGTCTCCTGTTACCATCCGCCTAGGCGCACAGTTCGGGACCCCTACCGAGATCCGCCGGTTTGACACCGACATTGGTGCTTTCATTGAGAGTTCCTCGTGTCGTCACCAACAGGCCCGATGGCTCCTTTGATCATCAACAACGACGCGGTCCAGGTAAGACTTTTCTCCCGGGACAGATCTTCGTGTTCGGCGGCTTTGCATGCGGGCCAATTAAGCAGCCATCCGGAGCAGATCGAAGCTACGCCCAGCCGTCAGTCAGATTTGAAGTTTAAACTATACGGCCGATATCCACGGAGACTTGATCTACGACGGATTCGAGCCATAGCCAAGCGCGCCGCACTGTCTCGATGGGCATGATCTAGCTCTGCAGCCGAATAGTGCCCTGGGGGCCGCACCAGAATCCGCTCCGACCCTTAATCCGGAGCCAGATTCCCCGATTGAGGACGAGTGGTTGGACACCGCCTCGGTGGCTTTTAATCTCTACGGCGATCGAGCCGAACTCCATCCCTGTCCTTTGTGAAGACCTCGACTCCAGGGTGCCGAACTCCTGTCCGGACTCCGAACCCTCCGTGCCCTTGCCAATCGAATCCGATTAGGCGCCCGTTATGGAGTTCACGGCCGCGGACATCTTTCAGCACTCGCCCTTTGGCGACATCCTGAATTCACTAAAGTCTCTCTCTTTATCCGGAGAGCCCTGGCCAGACTACGAACATGAAGGTTGGGATGCGGACGATGAAGAAACTCAATGCCCACCCACCACCCACTTCACAGCCATCGCCAGCTTACACGGCGTGCTCGATTTCGACTCGAAGACATCGACAGTATGGACGACGATGTAGGAGACAACAATGAACCAGCACCTATAGGATGCTGGACAACCTCATCCCATGATGTATACATGGTGGATACACCTAAAGGAAATGAAGACGAGGAACAACGGGACGCCACGAAGGATAAATCCCTCGAAAAGCAGTCAAAATGGCAACGTAAACGCCGAACAAAGTCCCGCCTCAACAAAGACCCAGCCATAGAGCAGGGCGAACCGGTGGACAACGAACAAGCTATCGAGAAATCGTCCGAACAAGACAACTTGGATAAACAATCTGTCCCCGGCGAAAACAACAGTCCGGACGACCTCACGCCGGACAAACCATTAGAGCAAAATGACCTCCAGAAAAGGCTCGTCGCCACTGCGCGTAGCCTGAAAAAGCGAAGCGAAGCTCAAAACAGCGGAAGATGCACTCAGGATTAGATGGAGCAAAGTATTCAGCACCGCAGCTAAGTCTGGCGACGATCGCGAACAAAGAGCTACTCGAAAAAAGCTACTACCCGAATTGACGAGGAGGCCTTAGAGCCCCCACAATTAAAAGCAAGAAGGCCACCCGTCGGATGGGCGACCTCACGGCAAAAGAGAACGGCGAATGGTGCCGCACACAAGCCAATATGCGATCCGCCTAAGGATTCACATCAAAAGGATGGCCCAGTTTGGTCCATCTATGGGCCAAGAAAGCACGCGTCAAAGCAATGCAACACGCCAAAATTCAAAACCATGGCACACCCAAATATAGGGGCCGCACACCCCTATGTTTCACCGATGAGGTGCCGGATCATGAATTTCGGTGGATTTAAACCCGTAAACATAGAGGCATCTGACGGAACAACAGACCACAGTCTGGATTGAGGATTACATCCTCCACATACACATGGCGAGAGGAGATGATCTCACGCCGTAAAATACTTACCCTTAAACTCAAAGGGCCAGCTCGGCATTGGCTTAAGAGCCTCCCGAAAATACCATTGGAAGCTGGGAAGAGCTCGAGGATGCATTTGGGCAAATTTTCAGGGACCTCGTCCGCCCTCGGGACGCAGAGCGATCTAAGTCACATAACTCAACAGCCGGGAGTCAGCCGGAAATTCAGAACAGGTTCCTTACTAAAAGAACCAAATAGTCGATTGTTCGGACGCCAAGCCTTGGCAGCTTTCAAACACAACGTCCGAGACGAATGGCTCGCCGGACACCTCGCCACGAAAATCCAAGAACAATGGCCGCATTAACAAGCCTCATGACCCGCTTTGCGCGGTGAAGACAGCTGGCTGGCTAGATGCAGCACCAGCGACCGAGTACATCCAAATCAGGGATGGAAATGGGAAATCACGACGCAGAAAAAGATCAGCGCGGAATAAGGAAAATGGCCCAAATAATGCGGCGGTCAACGGCGGATTCAAAAGCTCTCGGCGAACAACAAAACACTGCCCTAAAGGATAATAAAGGTGACGAGCTATCCAACCTAAACAAGATTCTGGATAGACTGTGTCAAACACATGGTACCTCCGGGAAGCCTGCAAACCATACCCACAGAGATTGTTGGGTCTTCAAGCAGTCCGGTCGACTTAACGCCGAACACAAGGGGCTCGACACACCAAGTGAAAGTGACGAAACCCAAAAGCAGCACTCCGGAAAACAAAAGACTTTCCCACTAGAAGTCAAAACAGAGAACTCACTTCATGTGATAACACACAGCACGGCACCTGCCATACCAGGACACCGTCCGCATAATGGGGATAGAACCTACCAAAATTCGCTATAGCAGCACTTCCTTCAAAGAAATGACGCCAGGCCTTCTTTATTATACAGGCTCTGTACCACTAGAGGTTGTGTTCGGTTCATCCGACAACCCCCGTCGCGGAAAGCTCACTCCCCATCGCCCCATTCAGCAGTAGCCCTTAAGCACTACTGAGGCGTACAGCTTTCGCCCGCTTTTACGCAATACCGCATTATGCATCTCTAACACTTAAAATGCCCGGTCCACGCGGCATCGTCTCGTTAAAAGGAAGTATTAAGTGTCACTTGAGCACGGAAGAACGGGAGACTGCCTTGACAGCCCCACAGCTATCCGGCTCTGCTAGGCAAAGAACCTGAATCGGACATTCAAACCCCGGACTAGGTTAGACGAGTCAGGCGCCTACTAGCGGCATACCCCCATACGAGGGGCCGCATACATGTATAACAAGAGACAATAAAGCTCAATTTTATTTAATTCTTCGAACCGTACTCTGTTTATTTAATATTAAGTACACCTTATGCATGACCCTTTTTCTTTCAAACTAAGTGCCTCTCTTTTACAGATGAACAACGTGCTACACCCGTCCGAGGATACGGCTGCAACGGAGACACAGTAGAGACGTGCGATGAGGGACCCGTTGCAAGGATTCTTTTCAGATTAAGACCCTGCGTAAACCTTTTTTCACTGTCTCTTGTTGATATACATTCCCCGCTTCCTTAATATAACCAAGGAGGAGGCTGGTGCTTTGGCATTGGCCGCACCAGAATTTTTGCGCGTACCTAGACACCAGGGGCTTAGGGCATTATTCTGCCCATTTTCATAAAGACCGAATACCTTAGGGAGTATTCGGCGTCTCGAGTTAGGCCTTATATGCATCAGCTCCGAATCATGTCTTTGGTCAAATGTTGGGTTGCCCGGCTCCTGTGTTTTTCTGCCTTACGTTCCGTTTTCACGGCTAACGCGGCACCAGGAGAACTACTGCGATTGTGCCCCGGTTCGGCCGGGCGAGCACCTCGATGAAAGCGAAAACTGATCATCATGATATAGCGAGAGACTGGTCAACCACTCGATGACACACAGGAATGTTTAGGATTCCTCCGCATTAATGAAGGACGGTTTTCGTCAGGCACATAAGCACCCGAATTCGAAGAGTGCGGTGCCCCGGGGCTATATAGTAGCCCGCCCTCGAACTCCTATGGCTAAGTGAAAGTGATAAAGCATTATAGTCCGGTTGCCTGGTTTGCTACGCTATCACCTCCTTAACAGGACCAAGGCGTTGGATTAAGTGTGAAAAAGCGCTTTTTTGCAAACACCCCGCACTATGTGCGTGGGGGCTGAAACCAAGGACTGCCATCTTTCAGAGTTATATACAAATATACATAAACGGCCGCACGACAGAGTAGTTTACTACTTGAGCGCACAAGTATAAAAAGCACTTATATTACATTGAAACATTGTTTTCACAAATCATACATGTCATTTAAACATAATATCCTTGAGCACTGCGTCTCTATTAAGCGAGCGCCCGGCAGACTTCTTCAAAGTAGTGCTCGGCGGTACTCGACCTCTGTCCAAATCTCGGATGCAACGTCGGTGGCCTTCATCTCTGCCCAGTATGTCTTGACACGGGCAAGAGCCATCCGCGCTCCCTCAATACACGCCGGTCGCTTCATTGTGTCGATACGCGGCACCGCACCAAGAAACTGCTGCACTAAACCAAAATAGCTCTTCGGTTGGGGTCCGTCCGGCCACAAGTGAGTCAAGACATGCTTCATGGCAAATCCGGACAATCGATTCAGCTCGGCCCATTCGGCCAACCGATCGATCAGAGGCAGAGGACGCTCCGGACTATGGAATTGCGACACATATAGCTCTTCCCTTCTGTGCCCCTTCTGGCCCCGGAAGTGCTCAACCGCGTCCACAGCGCTCGCCGCCAAGTCCAGATAAGCATCCTCTGAACTCCACAATTTATCCAACTAAGCATACTTTGGATCTGTATATTTCCTCCGCAGCAGAAACGATTTTCCAGCCGCAATTGCCCCGGCATGACTCAGCTCCTCCTTGGCAGCTCTCAAAGCCGATTGGGCATTCTTGGATTCGGCGGCGGTCTTCTTTAGGCCCTCTTGTTCCGCTTGACGTTCCTTTTCAAGAACCGCGCAGCGATCGGTAGTATTCCTTAACTTTTTGGCCATATCGGCCATCTCCTCTTTGCTCCGGCAGTGAGCAGCCCGTTCAGCTTCTAGCTCTTCGGCCGCCTTTACAGCGGCCGCATTACTAATTCTGGCTTGCTCCTTCGCTCGAGCGAGTTCTGCTCGCAGCTCCTCCACGGCAGCGGCACCATCTGCATTAAGCATACAAACAGTAAGACATGGGCGTCAAGCTCCCTTACAAGGTGTCCGCATAGAGGTTGCATACCTTGTGACTCGTCAAACCGTTTATTGACCAGCGCGATGTCCGCATCCGCCTCGTCAAGTTGCCGCTTTAGTTCGGCATATTCAGCAGTCCGACTGGCCTCCGGACGCCCCGCCACCTGTTCAGGAGCGGCGATATGTTATAACTGAGAATTTGATCCTCGGCACATTGTCAATTTTGACAACATACCAAGTCTCAGGGGCTACTATCTATACAGGGCGCATTTTATATGCATAACTGTCAGAAGGTACATCATTTTAGCGTACCTTAAACCCGTCGAGAAGCTTCGACGGCTTCATGCAATCCGCTCTCCGCGGATGCAATTCTTTCAATCACCGTACCCATTAGAGCACAAGTGATCCTCTGAAATAGCCGCTTCGCCCGAGCAGATCCTTCACTCCTCCGACCAAGACGCCACTTGGCGCGGACCTTCCGCCCCGCCAGACTTGGGGAACCCTCTGCGGCGACACCTCCGGTCGTCCGCCTCACATGAGGGTGCGACAGTGGAGGCGTTCGCTCTCCATCATCTCCGGAAGAAGATTCCTCAAGACGAGCTCTGAGAAGGGCTGAAGTCCGAACTACAAGGTAGAATTTCGGTTATCCTCATGAATAAATACAGGGATGTTCCTTATTTACAAGACCCCTTCTTTTTACTTACGGCTGGCTGGAGGGCTGATCCCCTTGGGGAAATAATGCGGCTGAGTAACTTCCCAGCGCCGGACTCTCTGCCGAAGATTCCTTCCCCCTCTTTGAGGCCTTGACCTCCAGATCTTCCAAAGCGGTCCTCTTCTCTCCTCGGAAGGTGGGACTCTTAATCCCTCCTTCCTTGATATCCCCGCTCCCCCCTTCGCCTTCTTCAAAAGGCGCGACCTTCAACATCTTGGTCAACATGGGATACGGCGTGGTCTCTGGGAGGGGAGCCGGACACCTTATTAACTTTGCCTTGGCTATCCACTCTTGTTCAAGAAACGGCTCCTTTAAAAGGGCATATATATATGAAATAAATGAATGAACAACTTGTCCGGTTACAGGACTACTTACTTGAGTATCTGGGCGATTGCAGCTTAGTCCTGCGTCCTCGGTCAAGTCCGGACACTTCTCTTGTGATCCAAAGAACAGTTTATACATCTCCACGTGAAGGAAATATGCCCTAGAGGCAATAATAATGTTATTATTTATTTCCTTATATCATGATAAATGTTTATTATTCATGCTAGAATTGTATTAACCGGAAACATAATACATGTGTGAATACATAAACCTACAGAGTGTCACTAGTATGCCTCTACTTGACTAGCTCGTTAATCAAAGATGGTTATGTTTCCTAACCATGAACAAGGAGTTGTTATTTGATTAACGGGATCACATCATTGGTTGAATGATCTGATTGACATGACCCATTCCATTAGCATGGAACCTGATCGTATAGTTTGTTGCTAGTGCTTTTCTTCATGACTTATACATGTTCCTATGACTATGAGATTATGCAACTCCGTTTGCCGAGGAACACTTTGGGTGCTACCAAACGTCACAACGTAATCGGGTGATTATAAAGGTACATTACAGGTGTCTCGAAGGTACATGTTGGGTTGGCATATTTGAGATTAGGATTTGTCACTCCGATTGTCGGAGAGGTATCTCTGGCCCTCTCGGTAATGCACATCACATAAGCCTTGCAAGCATTGCAACTAAATGTGTTAGTTGTGAGATGATGTATTACGGAACGAGAAAAGAGACTTGCCAAGATGCGAGATTGAACTAGGTATTGGATACCGGCGATCGAATCTCGGGCAAGTAACATACCGATGACAAAGGGAACAACGTATGTTGTTATGCGGTCTGACCGATAAAGATCTTCGTAGAATATGTAGGAGCCAATATGGGCATCCAGGTCCCGCTATTGGTTATTGACCAGAGAGGTGTCTCGGTCATGTCTACATAGTTCTCGAACCCGTAGGGTCCGCACGCTTAACGTTTCGATGACAGTTATATTATGAGTTTATGAGTTTTGATGTACCGAAGGAGTTCGGAGTCCCGGATGAGATCGGGGACATGACGAGGAGTCTCGAAATGGTCGAGACGTAAAGATCGATATATTGGACGACTATATTCGGAGTTCGGAAAGGTTCGAATGATTCGGTATTTTTCGAGTACCGGGAGTTACGGGATTACGGGAGAAGTAATGGGCCTTGATGGGCTTTAGTGGGAAGAGAAAAAAAAGGCTGCTGCGCCCCCCCTCCCCTCTAGTCCGAATTGGACTAGGGAAAGGGGCGGACACCTCTCCTTCTCCTCCTATTCCTTCTCCCTTCCTCCCTTTTGGTGGACTCCTACTAGGACTTGGAGTCCTAGTAGGAATCCATATCCTGGCCGCACCTTTGCCTTGGCCGGCCTCCTCCTCCTCCATCCTTTATATACAGGGGCAGGGGGCACCTCATGACACACAAGTTGATCATTGAGATCGTTCCTTAGCCGTGTGCGGTGCCCCCTTCCACCAAACTACACCTCGAATATACCGTTACGGAGCTTAGGCGAAGCCCCGCGCGGTGGAACATCATCATCGTCACCACGCCGTCGGTCGACGAAACTCTCCCTCAACACTCGGCTGGATCGGAGTTCGAGGGACGTCATCGAGCTGAGCGTGTGCAGAACTCGGAGGTGCCGTGCGTTCGGTACTTGGATCGGTTGGATCGGGAAGAAGTACGACTACTTCCTCTCGTTGCGTCAACGCTTCGTTGCTGGTCTCAGGGTGCGTGAGACAACACTCTCATCTCGTTGCTATGCATCACCATGATCTTGCGTGATCGTAGGAAATTTTTGAAATTACTCGTTCCCCAACAGTGGCATCCGAGCCTGGTTTTATGCGTTGATGTCATATGCACGAGTAGAACACAAGTGAGTTGTGGGCGATACAAGTCATACTACCTACCAGCATGTCATACTTTGGTTCAGCGGTATTGTGAGATGAAGCGGCCGGACCGACATTACGCGTGACGCTTACGCGAGACTGGTTTCACCGCTGTGAGCACTCGTTGCTTAAAGGTGACCGGCGGGTGTCTGTCTCTCTCACTTTAGTTGAACCGAGTGTGGCTCGCCCGGTCCTTGAGAAGGTTAAACGGAGTCTATTTGACGAAATATCGTTGTGGTTTTGATGCGTAGGTAAGAACGGTTCTTGCTCAGCCCGTAGCAGCCACGTAAAACTTGCAACAACAAAGTAGAGGACGTCTAACTTGTTTTTGCAGGGCATGTTGTGATGTGATATGGTCAAGGCGTGATGCTATATTTTATTGTATGAGATGATCATGTTTTGTAACCGAGTTATCGGCAATGGCGAGAGCCATATGGTTGTCGCTTTATTGTATGAAATGCAACGCCATGTAATTGCTTTACTTTATCACTAAGCGGTAGCGATAGTCGTAGAAGCAATAGTTGGCGAGGCGACAACGATGCTACGATGGAGATCAAGGTGTCGCGCGGTGGCGATGGTGATCATGACGGTGCTTGGAGATGGAGATCACAAGCACAAGATGATGATGGCCATATCATATCACTTATATTGATTGCATGTGATGTTAATCCTTTATGCATCTTATTTTGCTTTGATTGACGGTAGCATTATAAGATGATCCTTACTAAATTATCAAGAAGTGTTCTCCTGAGTATGCACCGTTATGAAAGTTCTTCGTCTTTGAGACACCACGTGATGATCGGGTGTGATAGGCTCTACGTTCAAATACAACGGTGCAAAACAGTTGCACACGCGAATACTCAGGTTATACTTGACGAGCTATGCATATAAGATATGACCTCGAACACGGAGACCGAAGGTCGGCGTGAATCATATAGTAGATATGATCAACATATTGATGTTCACCATTGAAACTACTCCATCACACGTGATGATCGGTCATGGTGTAGTTGATATGGATCACGCAATCACTTAGAGAATTGGAGGATATTTTTCTAAGTGGGAGTTCTTAAGTAATATGATTAATTGAACTTTAATTTATCATGAACTTAGTCCTGGTAGTATTTTGCAAATTATGTTGTAGATCAATAGCTCGCGTTGTTGCTTCCCTATGTTTTTATATGTGTTCCTAGAAAAATTGTATTGAAAGATGTTAGTAGCAATGATGCGGATTGGATCCGTGATCTGAGGTTTATCCTCATTGCTGCGTAGAAGAATTATGTCCTTAATGCACCGCTAGGTGACAGACCTATTGCAGGAGCAGATCACGGGCGTTATGAGCGTTTGGCTAGCTCAATATGATGACTACTTGATAGTTTAGTGCACCATGCTTAACGGCTTAGAATCGGGACTTCAAAGGCGTTTTGAGCGTCATGGACCATATGAGATGTTCCAGGAATTGAAGTTAATATTTCAAGCAAATACCGAGTTGAGAGATATGAAGTCTCCAACAAGTTCTATAGCTAAAAGATGGAGGAGAATCGCTCAACTAGTGAGCATGTGCTCAGATTGTCCGAGTACTTCAATCGCTTGAATCAAGTGGGAGTTAATCTTCCGGATAAGATAGTGATTGACAGAATTCTCTAGTCACCATCACTAAAGTTACTAGAACTTCGTGATGAACTATAATATGCAAGGGATGACGAAAACAATTCCCAAGCTCTTGGCGATGCTAAAATCGGCGAAGGTAGAAATCAAGAAAAACATCAAGTGTTGATGGTTGACAAGACCACTAGTCTCAAGAAAAGGGCAAAGGGAAGAAGGGAACTTCAAGGAAAGCGGCAAGCAAGTTGCTGCTCGAGTGAAGAAGCCCAAGTCTAGACCTAAGCACGAGACTAAGTGCTTTTGCTGCAATGGAACTGGTCCTTTGAAGCGGAACTACCCCAAGTATTTGGCGGATAAGAAGGATGGCAAAGTGAACAAAGGTATATTTGATATACAGATTATTGATGTGTATTTTACTAGTGTTCATAGCAACCCCTCGATTTGATACTGGTTCGGTTGCTAAGAGTAGTAACTCAAACGGGAGTTTCGAATGAACAGAAACTAGTTGAAGGGAAGTGACGATGAGTGTTGGAAGTAGTTCCAAGATTGATATGATCATCATCTCACACTCCCTATACTTTCGGGATTAGTGTGGAACCTAAATAAGTGTTATTTGGTGTTGAGCATAAATATGATTTGATCATGTTTATTGCAATACGGTTATTCATTTAAGTAAGAGAATAAATTGTTGTTACTGCTTACATGAATAAAACCTTATATGGTTACACACTCAATGAAAATGGTTCATTGGATCTCGATCATAGTGATACACATATTCATAATATTGAAACCAAAAGATGCAAAGTTAATAATGATAGTGCAACTTATTTGTGGCACTCGCCGTTTAGGTCATATTGGTGTAAAGCGCATGAAGAAAACTCCATCTTGATGGACTTTTGGAATCACTTGATTATGAATCATTTGATGCTTGCGAACCGTGCCTTTTGGGCAAGATGACTAAAACTCCGTTCTCGGAACAATGGAACAAACTCTTGACTTATTGGGAATAATACATACCGATGTATGCGATCCAATAAGTGTTGATGCTCGTGGCAAGTATCGTTATTTTCTGACCTTCACAAAATGATTTGAGCAGATATGGGTATATCTACTTGATGAAACATAAGTCTGAAATAGTTGAAAGGTTCAAAGAATTTCAGAGTGAAGTGGAACATCATCGTAACAAGAAAATAAAATTTCTGCGATCTGATCGTGGAGATGAATATTCGAGTTACGAGTTTGGTCTTCAATGAAAACAATGTGGAATAGTTTCACAGCTCACGCCACCTGGAACACCACAACGTTATGGTGTGTCCGAACATCGTAACCGTACTTTATTATGATATGGTGCAATCTATGATGTAGCTTACCGATTTACCACTATCGTTTTGGGGTTATGCATTAGAGACAGCTGCATTCACGTTTAAATTGGGCACCATCTAAATCCGTTGAGATGACACCGTATGAACTATGGTTTAGCGAAGAAACCTAAGTGTCGTTTCTTAAAGTTTGGAGTTGTGATGCTTATGTGAAAAGTTTTCACCGATAAGCTCGAACCCAAATCGAATCGTCTTCATAGAATACCCAAAGGTTACTATTGGGTACACCTTCTATCACAGATCCAAAGGCAAGACATTCGTTGCTAAGAATGGATCCTTTCTAGAGAAGGAGTTTCTCTCGAAAGAAGTGAGTAGGAGGAAAGTAGAACTTGATGAGGTAATTGTACCTTCTCCCTTATTGGAAAGTAGTTCATCACAGGAATCAGTTCCAGTGATTCCTACACCAATTAGTGAGGAAGTTAATGATGATGATCATGAAACTTCAGATCAAGTTGCTACCAAACCTTGTAGGTCTTCCAGAGTAAGATCCGCACCAGAGTGGTACGGTAATCTTATTCTAGAAGTCATGTTACTAGACCATGATGAACCTACGAACTATGAGGAAGCGATGATGAGCCCAGATTCCGCGAAATGGTTTGAGACCATAAAATCTGAGAAAGGATCCATGTATGAGAACAAAGTATGGACTTTGATTGACTTGCTCGATGATCAGCAAGCCATGTAGATAAATGGATCTTCAAGAGGAAGACAGACACTGATAGTAGTGTTACTATCTACAAAGCCCGACTTGTCACAAAAGGTTTTTCGACAAGTTCAAGGTGTTGACTACAATGAGATTTTCTCAAGCAGTAGCGATGCTTAAGTCTGTCCGAATCATGTTAGCAATTGCCACATTTTATGAAATCTGGCAAATGGATGTAAAAACTACATTCTTTGATGGATTTATTAAAGAAGAGTTGTATATGATGCAACCAGAAGGTTTAGTCAATCCTAAAGGAGCTAACAAAATGCAAGCTCCAGCGATCCATCTATGGACTGGTGCAAGCATCTCGAGTTGGAATAAGCGCTTTGATAGTGTGATCAAAGCATATAGTTTTATCTGAGACTTGCGGTGAAGCCTGTATTTACAAGAAAGTGAGTGGGAGCACTACAAGATTTCGATAAGTATATGTGAATGACATATTGTAGATCGGAAATAATGTAGAATTATTCGCAAAGCATAAAGGAGTGTTTCAAAGGAGTTTTTCAAAAAAAGACCTCGGTGAAGCTGCTTACATATTGAGCATTAAGATCTATAGAGATAGATCAAGGCGCTTGATAAGTTTTTCAATGAGTACATACCTTGACAAGATTTTGAAGTAGTTCAAAATGGAACAGTCAAAGAAAGAGTTCTTGCCTGTGTTACAAAGGTGTGAAATTGAGTAAAGACTCAAAACCCGGCCACGGCAGAAGATAGAAAGAGAATGAAAGTCATTCCCTATGCCTTGGCCATAGGTTCTATAAAGTATGCCATGCTGTGTACCAGATCTATTGTATACCCTGCACTGAGTTTGGCAAGGGAGTACAATAGTGATCTAAGAGTAGATCGATGGACAGCGGTCGAAATTATCCTTAGTAGAATAAGGATATGTTTCTCGATTATGGACGTGACAAAAGTTAAATGCGTAAAGGGTTACGTCGATACAAGTTTTGGCACTGATCTAGATGACTCTAAATCTCGGTCTAGATACATATTGAAAGTGGGAGCAATTAGCTATAGTAGCTCCGTGCAGAACATTGTTGACATATAGATTTGCAAAATACATACGGATCTGAATGTGGCAGACCCGTTGACTAAACTTCTCTCACAAAGCAAAACATGATCACACCTTAGTACTCTTTGGGTGTTAATCACATAGCGATGTGAACTAGATTACTGAATCTAGTAAACCCTTTGGGTCTTGGTCACATGGCGATGTGAATTATGGGTGTTAATCACATGATGATGTGAACTATCGATGTTAATCACATGGTGGTGTGATCTAGATTATTGACTCTAGTGCAAGTGGGAGATGAAGGAAATATGCCCTAGAGGCAATAATAATGTTATTATTTATTTCCTTATATCATGATAAATGTTTATTATTCATGCTAGAATTGTATTAACGGAAACATAATACATGTGTGAATACATAAACCTCAGAGTGTCACTAGTATGCCTCTACTTGACTAGCTCGTTAATCAAAGATGGTTATGTTTCCTAACCATGAACAAGGAGTTGTTATTTGATTAACGGGATCACATCATTGGTTGAATGATCTGATTGACATGACCCATTCCATTAGCATGGAACCTGATCGTATAGTTTGTTGCTAGTGCTTTTCTTCATGACTTATACATGTTCCTATGACTATGAGATTATGCAACTCCGTTTGCCGAGGAACACTTTGGGTGCTACCAAACGTCACAACGTAACGGGTGATTATAAAGGTACATTACAGGTGTCTCGAAGGTACATGTTGGGTTGGCATATTTGAGATTAGGATTTGTCACTCCGATTGTCGGAGAGGTATCTCTGGGCCCTCTCGGTAATGCACATCACATAAGCCTTGCAAGCATTGCAACTAAATGTGTTAGTTGTGAGATGATGTATTACGGAACGAGAAAAGAGACTTGCCAGTAACTAGATTGAACTAGGTATTGGATACCGACGATCGAATCTCGGGCAAGTAACATACCGATGACAAAGGGAACAACGTATGTTGTTATGCGGTCTGACCGATAAAGATCTTCGTAGAATATGTAGGAGCCAATATGGGCATCCAGGTCCCGCTATTGGTTATTGACCAGAGAGGTGTCTCGGTCATGTCTACATAGTTCTCGAACCCGTAGGGTCCGCACGCTTAACGTTTCGATGACAGTTATATTATGAGTTTATGAGTTTTGATGTACCGAAGGAGTTCGGAGTCCCGGATGAGATCGGGGACATGACGAGGAGTCTCGAAATGGTCGAGACGTAAAGATCGATATATTGGACGACTATATTCGGAGTTCGGAAAGGTTCCGAATGATTCGGGTATTTTTCGGAGTACCGGGGAGTTACGGGATTACGGGAGAAGTAATGGGCCTTGATGGGCTTTAGTGGGAAGAGAAAAAAAAGGCTGCTGCGCCCCCCCTCCCCTCTAGTCCGAATTGGACTAGGGAAAAGGGGGCCGGACACCTCTCCTTCTCCTCCTATTCCTTCTCCCTTCCTCCCCTTTTGGTGGACTCCTACTAGGACTTGGAGTCCTAGTAGGAATCCATATCCTGGCCGCACCTTTGCCTTGGCCGGCCTCCTCCTCCTCCATCCTTTATATACAGGGGCAGGGGGCACCTCATGACACACAAGTTGATCATTGAGATCGTTCCTTAGCCGTGTGCGGTGCCCCCTTCCACCAAACTACACCTCGAATATACCGTTACGGAGCTTAGGCGAAGCCCTGCGCCGGTGGAACATCATCATCGTCACCACGCCGTCGTCTTGTGAAACTCTCCTCAACACTCGGCTGGATCGGAGTTCGAGGGCGTCATCGAGCTGAGCGTGTGCAGAACTTCGGAGGTGCCGTCGTTCGGTACTTGGATCGGTTGGATCGGGAAGAAGTACGACTACTTCCTCTACGTTGCGTCAACGCTTCCGTTGCTGGTCTACGAGGGTACGTAGACAACACTCTCATCTCGTTGCTATGCATCACCATGATCTTGCGTGATCGTAGGAAATTTTTTGAAATTACTACGTTCCCCAACACCACGGGCGTCGTGCCCATAAAATTTTGGAGAGCTCGTGGTCCCTCCGGATTGAATTCCCACAGGCGGAGGGGGCGACGTTTGCAGGGCTGAAGGCGCCGGATCACCATAACCTGCACCACTGCAACCAGATTGATCCCTCTTTCCTGGAGGTCTCGAATACGGCCCTGCAGCAGGGGAACATCCTTGGACGGCCCCCAGTCGAGCCCCTTGTTGACCCATGATGCCAGCCGCTGTGGTGGACCTGAGCGGAAGGCAGGGAGCGCCGCCCATTTGGTGCCCCTGGGAGCGGTGATATAAAACCACTCCTGTTGCCAACCAAGCTCCTCTTGAAAAGAGCCCTCGGGCCACGGAGCATCAGCACATTTGCTTATGACCGCCCCTCCGCACTCCGCTTGCTGCCCCTTGATCATCTTTGGCTCCACCTTGAAGGTCTTGAGCCACAATCCAAAGTGGGGGGTAATATGGAGGAAGGCCTCACATACGACAATGAATGACGAGATATGGAGGATGGACTCAGTTCAAGTCATGGAAATCAAGCCCATAATAAAACATGAGCCCCCGCACAAAGGGGTCCGTCGGAAGCCTAAACCCGAGGGGAGTGGGACCTGAACATACGTTCTCGCCGGGCTCGGGAGTGGGAATGACCTGCCCCGGAGCAGGCAGCCTATCACGAGATCTTGCGGTCAGATACCGGTGTCTCGCAACTTTAACACATCTTCTTCCGTGGCGGAGGAAGACATCCATCGGCCGTGCTGGTCGGGCGGACATCATCGAAAGTCCGGGCGCTGAATCTGAAGCTTTGGGTGTTGGAACTCGGCGAGGCGAACTTCGATGGAGGGTGTAAAGAAGAAGAGGGCCTTGGTCTCATCATAAAGAGCTTGAATACCAAGAGCCCACCCGTGGTCGATTAGGACTCGCCTTGAAGAGAAGGCAGGCCAGCGGGCATGGTTGGGTTACCCGTCCGTATTGATGAGAATCCCAAATAAGGGGCACGATCTACGCTTTGATAAGACGTGCCAAGGAAACCGCCTCGCTAAACACGCTGAGGTGGAACAATAAAAAACGATTCATATAAAGGCCTGGCCGTGGTGTGATGTCACGCCGCGGAATACGTCAGCAGATCTGTGCAAAAATTATTCTCTCTACGGTGTTATGTGGAACTTGTTTTGCAGAGCCGGACACTATCCTTGTGTTCAAAACCTTCTATGAAGTATTCGGAGGAGGAACCCGCCTCGCAATGCCGAAGACAATCAACATGCCGGACTCATCGTCATTGAAGGCTGGTTCAGGGGCTACTGAGGGAGTCCCGGACTAGGGGGTGTCCGGACAGCCGGACTATCGTCATGGCCGGACTCCAAGACTATGAAGATACAAGATTGAAGACTTCGTCCCGTGTCCGGATGGGACTTTCCTTGACGTGGAAGGCAAGCTTGGCGATACGGATATGTAGATCTCCTACCATTGTAACCGACTCTTTGTAACCCTAACCTATCCGGTGTCTATATAAACCGGAGGGTTTTAGTCCGTAGGGGGAACAACAATCATACCATAGGCTAGCTTCTAGGGTTTAGCCTCTTTGATCTCGTGGTAGATCCAGTCTTGTAACACACATCATCAATATTAATCAAGCAGGACGTATGGTTTTACCTCCATCAAGAGGGCCCGAACCTGGGTAAAACATCGTGTCCCTTGTCTCCTGTTACCATCCTCCTAGACGCACAGTTCGGGACCCCCTACCCGAAATCCACCGGTTTTGACACCGACAGTCGTGAAGTAAACAAGAAGGGTGTATGTCTCAAAATATCATTTACCTCTGTTTTAAAACTTGAGCTCTGGCACCTCTACAAATCACTGCTTCCCTCCGGGATGGACTATCTATTTACTTTTATGTTGTGTCATCACCTTCTAAAGTAAGCGCCAGAACCTGAGAGCACTGCTGCCATGCTGATGCATTGTGTGTAGCTAATGTTAGGTGCATCATGACTGGATCTTTTATACCATGAATTACAATGTTTAGTCGCTGCTTGAACTTTGGAGGTGCTCTACATTTATGTTTTGCGGTCTCAGAAAGGGCTAGCGAGATACCACTATTGTCATATTATATCATGGTTGTTTTCATAACATGTTGCCATTTGAGATATCTTCTTATTGCTCGCTAGCTGATTATGTCATTGATATGAGTTAATATAATTTCTAAGAGTTATTGTTGACATGGTTAGTTATAATATTGGTTGAAAACCTGGGTGTTATTTAAGCTTATTTATGCGAACAAGAGCAAAAGAGTTCGTAAAAGTTTTTCTTTTTCACTTCCGGTTTATCAACTGAATTGCTTGAGGACAAGCAAATGTTTAAACTTGGGGGAGTTGATACGTCTCCAACGTATCTACTTTTCCTAATGCTTTTCCTCTTGTTTTGGACTCTAATTTGCATGATTTGAATGAAACTAACCCCGGACTGACGCTGTTTCAGCAGAAGTACCATGGTGTTGTTTTTGTGCAGAAATAAAAGTTCTCGGAATGGAATGAAACTTTGCAAGGAGTTTTTGTCTCAATAAAGAGAATTTCTGGAGTCAAGAACCACCGAAGGGGGGCACCTGGGTGGGCACAACCCACCAGGGCGCCCCTCTCTAGGCGCGCCTAGGTGGGTTGTCCCGTAGACCCTGAAACCTACGCTATAAAATCATATTTTTCCAGAAAAAATTAGGGAGAAATAATTATCGCGTTCCATGAGACGGAGCCGCCATCACCTCATGTTCTTCATCGGGAGGCCAGATCTGGAGTCCGTTTGGGGCTCCAGAGAGGGGGATCTTCGTTCTTCGTCATCACCAACCCTTCTCCAACGCCAATTCAATGATGCTCACCATCGGGTGTGAGTAATTCCTTCGTAGGCTCGCTGGTCGGTGAGGAGTTGGATGAGATTCATCATGTAATCTAGTTAGAATTGTTAGGGCTTGATCCCTAGTATCCACTATGTTCTGAGATTGATGTTGCTATGACTTTGCCATGCTTAATGCTTGTCACTTTGGGTCCGTGTGCCATGATTTCTGATCTGAACCGTTTATGTTATCACCATTATATCTATGTTCTAGATCCGATCTTGCAAGTTATAGTCACCTACTATGTGTTATGATCCGACAACCCCGGATTAACAATAGTCGGGACCACTCCCGGTGATGACCATAGTTTGAGGAGTTCATGTATTCACCGTGTGTTAATTCTTTGTTCTGATTCTCTATTAAAAGGAGGCCTTAATATATCTTAGTTTCCAATTTGACTCCGCTGCCACGTGAGGGTAGGGCAAAAGATGTCATGCAAGTTCTTTCCATAAGCACGTATGACTATTTACAGAATACATGCCTACATTATATTTATGAAGTAGAGCTAGTGCTGTATCGCCCTAGGTTATAACTGTCACATGATGAACATCATGCAGAATTGCCGATCCAATGCCTACTAATTTATCTTATATTGTTTTTGCTAAGTTACTACTGCTATCGTTACTGTTGCACTTGCTACAAAATCACTCATTTTACTGTTACTGTTACTGTTACTATTGTTGCTGCTACTATTATCAAAACTATCATACTACCTTGCTACTGATCACTTTGCTGCAGATAATTAATCCAGGAGTGGTTGAATTGACAACTCAGCTGCTAATACTTACAAATATTCTTTGGCTCCCATTGTGTCGAATCTATAAATTTGGGTTGAATACTCTACCCAAAAAAACTATTGCGATCCCCTTTACTTGTGAGTTATCATCCATCGCGACATTCGAGACGCTCCAGGTGCCCTATGACCAGCTGATGCCCACCAGGCCCTTCTCCGGAGTGACGGATGAATCGACCACTCCCTTGGGGCAGGTGCACCTCCCGGCCACCTTCGGCACCCATGACAACTACCACACCAAGCTGATCGACTTCGATGTGGCCCACAACAGCCTCCCTTACAATGCCATCCTAGGGTACCCCGCACTCGCCAAGTTCATGGCAGCGACCAACCACGGCTACAACGTCCTCAAGATGCCTGGCTACAGCGACGTCATCACCATCACCTGTGACGAGAAGGACGCGGTCTGCTCCCTCGAGCACGCTTACCGCGCCACTGCGTCAGACAACTCTGATGGCGAGAATTCTGTCGGCCCCCACCGAAGCGAAGGTGTCCCCACCAACTACATCTGCATGCCTTTCGGCTTGCTGAAAGCCGGCGCCACTTACCAGCGCTTCGTGCGCCTTGCGAGGCCTCGACACCTCTGGAGCTTCTAGGGCCTCAGGAGTCCACCAGCCCTTAAAGGACGATCCTCACGGTGCACCTCGCGACACACCTCGCCGGCAACCTCGACCCTCCCGCAGCAGTGTAATTGCCAGGTGACTTTTTGGTTTGTTCAATTGAGGGCGCCCCTTGGGCTACATTATCCTCAGACTGGACAGGGTCCACCCCTGTAGCCGTGTTGTTTTGGTCGTGTATTGGACCTGGTTATGCTTTGGTGGAATTGTTTTGCTGGCTTAAGCTGCGTGTTCGGTGCCTCGCCACCGTTTGGATCGCCACACATTCATGACCCTCGCTCTTGATCGCCCCATGACCGAGACTCAACACGATACCTGTGCTCGGGCCCGTCCCTGCAGCGTTGATAAACCCAAGCGAACGAGCACTGTCTTGCTGGCCAGCTCCCGTGCACGTCACCTCCAGGGGTCCTTGGTGTTCGGTCTCCTCATGGAACTATAAGGGGCAGGAGAGTAAGGGCGCGACATTGTGATTTTGGTGCTAAATCACCACGGGCAACGCGCGCCACGACCCTACCCACATCAGCCCCATGAGCGGGGGCTACAATTGGCACGACGCTTGTGCTCGGCTCCATCCCTACAGCGCTGAGAAACCCAAGTGACCGAGCTCTGGCTCACGGGCCCGCCCACGAACATCACCTCACGAGGTCCTTGGTGCCTTATTCCCTCATGAAGCAGTCGTGCGTCAGTTGGTAGGCGTTCATCGCCCCATGTGCCCCATAACTTATTAGCATGCATGTCGGTGTCAAAACCGGCGGATCTCGGGTAGGGGGTCCCGAACTGTGCGTCTAGGCGGATGGTAACAGGAGACAAGGGACACGATGTTTTTACCCAGGTTCGGGCCCTCTCGATGGAGGTAATACCCTACTCCTGCTTGATTAATATTGATGATATGGGTAGTACAAGAGTAGATCTACCACGAGATCAAGGAGGCTAAACCCTAGAAGCTAGCCTATGGTATGATTGTTGTTCATCCTCTGGGACTAAAACCCTCCGGTTTATATAGACACGGATAGGTTAGGGTTACACAGAGTCGGTTACAATGGTAGGAGATCTACATATCCGTATCGCCAAGCTTGCCTTCCACGCCAAGGAAAGTCCCATCCGGACACGGGACGAAGTCTTCAATCTTGTATCTTCATAGTCTTGGAGTCCGGCCGTGACGATAGTCCGGCTATCCGGACACCCCCTAGTCCGGGACTCCCTCAGTAGCCCCTGAACCAGGCTTCAATGACGATGAGTCCGGTGCGTTGATTGTCTTCGGCATTGCGAGGCGGGTTCCTCCTCCGAATACTTCATAGAAGGTTTTGAACACAAGGATAGTGTCGGCTCGCAAAACAAGTTCCACATAACACCGTAGAGAATAATTTTTGCACGAGATCTGCTGGCGTATTCATGGCATGACATCACACCACGGCCAGGCCTTTATGTGAATCATTTTTATTGTTCCACCTCAGCGTGTTTAGCGAGGTGGTTTCCTTAACACGTCTTATCAAAGCGTAGATCGTGCCCCTTATTCCGGATTCTCATCAATACGGACGTGGGTAACCCAACCGTGCCCGTTGGCCTGCCTTCTCTATCAAAGGCGAGTCCTAATCGACCACGGGGTGGGCTCTTGGTATTCAACCTCTTTATAATGAGACCAAGGCCCTCTTCTTTTTTACACCCTCCATCAAGTTAGCCTCGCGCGAGTTCAACACCCAAAGCTTCAGATTGAGCGCTTCGGACTTTCGGCGATGTCCGGCTCCGACCAGCACGGCCGATGGATGTCTTCCTCTTTCACAGAAGAAGATGTGCTAAAGCTGCGAGACCCAGGTATCTAACCGGCGAGATCTCGCATAGGCTGCCCGCTCCAGGGCAGGTCATTCCCAATCCTGAGCCCGGCGAGAACGTGGTCTTCGTGTCCCACTTCCTTCGGGGTTTAGGCTTCCCGTCGGATCCCTTCGTGCGGGGGCTCATGTTTTATTATGGGATTGATTTCCATGACTTGAATCCGGAGTCCATCCTCCATATCTCGTCATTCATTGTCGTATGTGAGGCCTTCCTCCATATTACTCCCCACTTTGTATTGTGGCTCAAGACCTTCAAGGTGGAGCCAAAGATGATCGAGGGACAACAAGCAGAATGCAGAGGGGCGGTTATAAGCAAATGTGCTGATGCTCCGTGGCCCAAGGGCTCTTTTCAAGAGGAGCTTGGTTTGTGGCAGGGGAGTGGTTTTATATCACCGCTCGGGGGCACCAAATGGGCGGCACTCCTGCCTTCCGCTCAGGTCCACCACAGCGGTGGCATCATGGGTCAACAAGGGGCTCGGCGGGGGCCGTCCAGGGCGTTCCCTTGCTGCAGGGCCGTGTTCGAGACCTCCGGAAGAGGATCAATCTGGTCGCAGCAGTGCGAGTAATGGTGATCCGGCGCCTTCAGCCTGCAAGCGTCGCCCCCTCACTTTGTGGGAATTCAATCCGGAGGGACCACAAGCTCTCCAAAATTTTATGGGCACGGCCTTGCGTGGAGATGTATAAACTGTTCTTCGGATCACAAGAGAAGTGTCCGGACTTGACCGAGGACGCAGGACTAAGCTGCAATCGCCTAGATACTCAAGTAAGTAGTCCGGTAACCGGACAAACCGTTCATTCATTTATTTTATATATATGCCCTTTAAAGGAGTCGTTTCTTGAACAGGAGTGGATAGCCAAGGCAAAGTTAATAAGGTGTCCAGCTCCCCTACCCGAGACCACGCCGGATCCCATGCTGACCAAGGTGTTGAAGGTCGCGCCTTTTGAAGAAGGCGAAGGGGGGCGGGAAGCAACTGCCTCTCTGAAGGAGGCTATCAAGGAAGGAGGATTAAGAGTCCCACCTTCCGAGGAGAGAAGAGGACCGCTTGGAAGATCCGGAGGTCAAGGCCTCAAAGAGGGAAGGAATCTTGGCGAGAGAGTCCGGCTGGGAAGTAACCCAGCCGCATTATTTCCCCGAGGGGATCAGCCCTCCAGTGAGCCGTAAGTAAAAAAGAAGGGGTCTTGTAAATAAGGAACATCCTTGTATTTATTCATGAAGATAACCAAAATTGTACCTTGTAGTTCGGACCTCAGCCCTTCTCAGCAGAGCTCGTCTTCGGGAGATCTTCTTCCGGAGATGATGGAGAGCGAAACGCCTCCACCTGTCGCACCCTCATGTGAAGCGGATGACCCGGAGGTGTCGTCGCGGAGGGTTCCCCCAAGTCCGGCGGGGCCGGAAGGTCTGGCGCCAAGTGGCGTGCGGTCGGAGGAGCTGAAGGATCTGCTCGGGCGAGCGGCTATTTCAGAGATCACCGTGCTCTAATGGGTACGGTGATTGAAAGAATTGCATCCGCGGAGAGCGGATTGCATGAAGCCGTCAGAAGCTTACTGACGGGGTTTGAGGTACGCAAAAAATGATGTACATCCTGACAGTTTATGCATATAAAATGTGCCCTGTGTAGATAGTAGCCCCTGAGACTCGGTATGTTGTCAAAATTGACAACGTGCCGAGGATCAAATTCTCAGTTATAACATATCATGCTCCTAAACAGGTGGCGGGGCGTCCGGAGGCCAGCGGATCGATGAATATGCCGAACTAAGCGGCAACTTGCGAGGCGGATCACGGACATCGCGCTGGTCAATAAGCGGTTTGACGAGTCACAAGGTATCGACCTCTATCGGACACCTTGTAAGGGGCTTGGCGCCCATGTCTTACTATTCGTATGCTTAATGCAGATGGTGCCGCTGCCGTGGAGGAGCTGTGGGCAGAACTTCGCCCGAGCGAAAGAGCAAGCCAGAATTAATGTCGGCCCCTTTAAAAGCGGCGAAGAGCTAGAAGCTGAGCGGGCTGCTCCTTTGCCGAAGAAGAGGAGATGGCCAATATGGCCAAAAACTTAAGGAATACTACCGATCGCTGCGAGGTTCTTGAAAAAAGCGTCAAGCGGAACAGGAGGGCCTAAAGAAGGCGCCCGAATCCAAGAATGCCCAATCGGCTTTGAGAGCTGCCAAGGAGGAGCTAAGTCAGGCGGGGCAATTCGGCTGGAAAACCGTTTACTGCGGAGAAATATACAGATCAAAGTATGCTCGATTGGATAAGTTATGGAGTTGGAGGATGCTTATCTGGACTTGGTGGCGAGCGCTGCGGACGCGGTTGAGCACCTCCGGGGCCAGAAGGGGCACAGAAGGGAAGAGCTGTATTGGTCGCAATTCCATAGTCCGGAGCGTCCTCTGCTGCTAACCGATTGGTTAGCCGAATGGGCCGAGCTGAATCGGTTGTCCGGATTCGCCATGAAGCATGTCTTAACGCACTTGTGGCCGGGCGGACCCCAGCCGAAGAGCTATTTTGGTTTAGTGCAGCAGTTTCTTGGTGTGGTACCGCGTATCGATGCAATGAAGCGATCAGCGTGTATTGAGGGAGCGCGGATGGCTCTTGCCCGTGTCAAGACATCTTGGGCAGAGATGAAGGCCATGACGTTGCATCCCAAGATTCGGACAGAAGCCGAGTACTGCCGAGCACTACTTTGAAGAAGTCCTGCCGGCGCTTCGTTTAATAGAGGCGCAGTGCTCGAAGGATATTATGTTTAAATGACATGTATGATTTGTGAAAACAATGTTTCAATGTAAGGGCTTTTTATACTTGTGCGTTCAAGTAGTAAACTACTCCTGTCGCCGTTTATGTATATGTGTATATAACTTTGAAAGATGGCAGTCCTTGGCTTCAGCCCCACGCACATAGTGCAGGGGTGTTTACAAAAAAAGCGCTTTCACATTAATTCAACGTCTTGGTCCTGTTAAGGAGGTGATAGCGTAGCAAACCAGGCAACGGACTATAATGCTTTATCACTTTCACTTAGCCATAGGAGTTCGAGGGTGGGGCTACTATATAGCCCACAGAATAACGCACTCTCCGAATTCAGAGTGCGTATGTGCGACCGAAAACCGGTCCTTCGTTAATCGGAGAGAATCCTAAACATTCTGTGAGTCGTCGAGTGGTTGACCGGTCTCTCGCTATATCATGACAGTCAGTTTTCAGCTTTCTCTCTTGAGGTGCTCGCCCGGCGAACCGGGGCACAATCGCGATGAGTTCTCCTGTGTCGCGTTAGCCGTGAAAGCGGGCGTAAGCCAGCAAAACACAGGGCAGGCAGCCCAACATTTGACCAAAGACATGATTGAGCTGATGCTATAAGGCCTAACTTTCGAGGCGCCGAATACTCCCTAAGGTATTCGGTCTTTATGAAAATGGGCAGAATAATGCCTAAGCCCCAGTGTCAGTGCAGCATAAAAATTCTGGTGCGGCCAATGCCAAAACACCAGCCTCCTCCTCGGTTATATTAAGGAACGGGGATGTATATCAACGAGAGCAGTGAAAAAAGGTTTACGCAGGTCTTAATCTGAAAAGAATCCTTGCAGCGGGTCCCTCTGCGTCTGCGCTTGTGTCTCCGTTGTGCCGTATCTGGATGGGTGTAGCGTTGTTCATCTGTAAAGAGAGGAACTTAGTTTGAAAGAAAAAGGATCGTGCGAAAGATGTACTTAATATTAAATAAGCGATGCGGTTCGAAGATTGAATAAAATTGAGCTTTATTGTCTCTTGTTGTACATGCATGCGGCCCTCGTATGGGGTATGCGCTAGTAAGCGCCGGACTCGTCTAACCGTGTCCGGGGTTTGAATAACCGATTCAGGTTCTTTGCCTAGCGAGCCGGATAGGCGTGGGGCTGTCAAGGCAGTCTCCGTTCTTCCTTGCTCAAGTGACATAATACTTCCTTTTAAAGAGATGATGCCGCGTGGACGGGCATTTTAAGTGTTAGAGATGCATAATGCGGTATTGCGTTAAAGCGGTAGCTTGGCGTCCCAATAGTGCTTGATGGCTACTTTTAAGCGGTAGCGACATGGAAGAGTAACCTTCGCGACGGAAGTTGTCGGATGAACCAAACACAACTTCTAGCGTATGGAGCCCGTGCAAAGGGCATATGGGCTGGCATTACTCCTTTAAAGGAGGTGTTGCTCTGGCGAATTTTGGTTGGGTTTATCCCCATCCTGCGATTGTGTCATGATATATCAGGTTTATGTCACTGCCGCCATCCATGAGGACATGTGTAAATTGGAGTCCGTCGATTATAGGATCCAATATCAAGGCAGTCCATTCTGCGTTCTGGATATTTTCAGAATAGTCCTGATGGTCGAAGGTGATTGGTTTTGACAAACAGTGTGCGGTGCGCCCTTTAGTGGGCGCCGCTCTGTTTTTCCCTTTGATCACGTGAAGTGAGTTTACTGTTTTGACCTCCTGTGGGAAAGTTTTTTGTTTTTCGAGGCTCTGCTTGTGGTGCTCGTCGTCATCTTCACTTGGTGTGTCGAGGCCCTTGTGTTGGCGTTGATCCCGCGGACTGTTTGAAAGACAACAATTTACGTGGGTATGGTTAGCGAGCCTCCCGAATCTTGTGGATTTGACATATCTTGTCCAAGATTTTGTTGAAGTTGGATAGCTCATCGCTATTGTCCTTAAGGGCAGTTTTTGTTGTTCTGCGTGAGCTTTTGAATCAGCGTTGTTGCCGTGCTCTTTGGACTGTTCCTTTTAATCCGGCGCTGGTCCTTGTTGCGCGTGGTTTCCCATTTCCATCCCTGATTTGGATGTACTTGGGTGTTGGTGCTGCATCTTGCTAGCCAGCTATCCTCTCCCTCACAAAAGCGGGTCATGAGGCTTGTTAATGCGGCCATTGTTCTAGGCTTTTCTTGGCGAGGTGTCTGGCGAGCCATTCGTCTCGGACGTTGTGTTTGAAAGCTGCTAAGGCTTGGCGTCCGGACGATCGACTATTTGGTTCTTTTAGTAAGGAACCTGTTCGAAATTTCGGGCTGACTCTCGGGCTGCTGCGTTATGTGACTTAGATAAATCTGCGTCGGGAGGCGGACATAGGTCCCCTGAAAACTTGCACGAAATGCATCCTCGAGCTCTTCCCAGCTTCAATGGTATTTTCGGGAGGCTCTTAAGCCAATGCCGAGCTGGCCCTTTGAGTTTAAGGGGTAAGTATTTTATGGCATGGAGATCATCTCCTCTAGCCATGTGTATGTGGAGGATGTAATCCTCAATCCAGACTGCAAGGTCCGTTGTTCCGTCGTATGCCTCTATGTTTACGGGTTTAAATCCCGCTGGAAATTCATGATCCGGCACCTCATCGGTGAAACATAGGGGTGTCTGGCGCCCTATATTGGGTGTGCCGTGATCTTGAAATTTTGGCGTATTGCATTGCTTTGTGGCGTGCTTTCTTGGCCCATAGATGGACCTAAGCTGGGCCATCCTTTTGACGTGAATCCTTATGGGGATCGCATATTGGCTTGTGTGCGGCACCATTCCGCTCTCTTTTGCCGTGGTCGTCCATCCGACCAGGTGGCCTTCTTGCCTTTTAACGTGGGGGCTCTAAGGCCTCCTCGTCGAATCAGGCAGTAGCTTTCTTTTGGGTAGCTCTTTGTTGTTGTCGCCGTACTTGTCTGCTGATGCTGAATACTTTGCTCCATATGATCCTGAGTGCATCTTCCACTGTTTTGAGCTTCCGCTTACGCTTTTTGAGGCTGCTTGTGATGGCGTGAGCCTTTTACGGAGGTCATTTGCTCCAATGGTTTGTCCGTGAGATCGTCCGGACTGTTGTCTTCGCCGAGGGCGGATTGTTTATCAAGTTGTCTTGTTGGACGATTGCTCGATAGCTTGTTCGTTGTCCACGGTTCGCCTTGCTCTATGGTTGGGTCTTTGTTGGGCGGGACTTTGTTCGGCATTTACGTTGCCGTTTTGACTGCTTTTGAGGATTTATCCTTCCGGAGCATCCGTTGTTCCTCGTCTTCATTTCCTTTAGGTGTATCCACCATGTATACATCATGGGATGAGGTTGTCCAGCATCCTATAGGTGCTGGTTCATTATTGTCTCCTACATCGTCGTCCATACCGTCGATGTCTTGAATTAAATCGAGCACGTCGTGTAAGCTTTCGACAGTGGCTATGAAGTGGGTGGTGGGTGGGCATTGAATTTCTTCATCGTCCGCATCCCAACCTTCCTGACCGTAGTCCGGCCAGGGCTCTCCGGATAAAGAGAGACTTTAGTGAATTCAGGATGTCGCCAAAGGCGAGTCTTGAAAAGATGTCATGGCGTGAACTCCATGCAGGCGCCCAATCGGTTCAATTGGCAAGGGCGGAGAGGTTGAGTCCGAGAGGAGTCCGGCACCACTGAGTCGAGGTCTTCGCAAAGGACAGGGATGGAGTTGACTCGATCGCCGTGAGATTGTAGCCCCCAAGGCGGTGTCAACCACTCGTCCTCGATAGGGAATCGGCTCGGATTAAGGGTGAGCGGATCTTGGTGCGGCTTCGAGGCCTTTGTTGGCTGCGAGCTAGATCATGCCCATCGAGGCAGTCGGCACGCTTGGCTGCGGCTCGAAGCCATCGAAGATCAAGTCTCCGCGGATATCGGCCGTATAGTTTAAACTTCCAAATCTGACACGATGGCGGGCGTAGCTTCGATCTGCTCCGGATGGCCAGCGAATTGGCCCGCGATGCAAAGTCACGAACACGAAGATCTGTCCGGGAGAAAAGTCTCACCACTGGACGCGTCGTTGTTGATGATCGAGGAGCCATCGGGCCTATCGGTGGCGACACGGAGGAACTCCCAATGAAAGCACTAATGTCGATTGTCAAAACCAGCGGATCTCGGGTAGGGGTCCCAAAGCTGTGCGTCTAGGCGGATGGTAATAGGAGACAAGGGACACGATGTTTTACCCAGGTTGGGCCCTCTCGATGGAGGTAATACCCTACTCCTACTTGATTAATATTGATGATATGGGTAGTACAAGAGTAGATCTACCACGAGATCAAGGAGGCTAAACCCTAGAAGCTAGCCTATGGTATGAGTGTTGTTAGTCCTCTGGGACTAAAACCCTCCGGTTTATATAGACACGGGATAGGTTAGGGTTACACAGAGTCGGTTACAATGGTAGGATATCTACATATCCGTATCGCCAAGCTTGCCTTCCACGCCAAGGAAAGTCCCATCCGGACACGGGACGAAGTCTTCAATCTTGTATCTTCATAGTCTTGGAGTCTGGCCGTGACGATAGTCCGGCTATCCGGACACCGCCTAGTCCGGGACTCCCTCAATGCATCTCGAGAAGTCAGACGGCTGGACACCGCGCGAGCAACATCTCGTCCCTCTTCAGGAAGCCCCCGTCCCCACATGTGGCGGATCAGTCAGCGCCACGGTTCGCCAGAAAAGCATAGTGCAACTGCCCCGTGTGATACGTCATGCTACCCTAACTCCTTCCCTACATAACCTTGGCGAGGTGCGCCGTCTCTTTTCCGCGCGAGTCGCTTGCACGTCGAAAGGGGGCCCCCGGAGCTTCGTGCCTCGGGGGCTCTTACTAGCTCTCGTACCCCTCACCCCCTGGTCTTGTTCTGGGCATCGCGACACAACATTCAAGGGGCGGCTAAGGCCTGCGCTAGGGCCCAACCCTGAGAAAGTAGAGCACTTTGGCAAGCAAGAAAAAGAGGTGGGCCCTGCAAAGAAACGCGGGAGGAAACATACAACTAAATTACAAGGCATCGGTTGGAACGTGGAGCATATCAATCTTTTCACATTCCCCCTTGGGGGCTTGCATTTCTTATATCGCAGATAGGGGCGGGCAGAGAACCATCTTTGGAGGAACGCGTCGCGACATCGCGTAAACCCATGAGCGGCGACCACCTCGCGTCAAGCCTAAGCTAACTTAACTACCCCCCCCCCTGCGGTCGGGAGGCCTTTTTGCGACGTTCCTTCTCCTCGCGACCTTGTTAAGGGCGCGACCCTCCTCTCTCGCGAGGGCTACTTGCGCGTCAAAGGGGGCCTCTTGAGTATCGCGCCTCAAGAGTTGTTACCGGCCTAGGCCCCTCACCTCCTGGCCTTGTCCCAGGCATCGCGATCTGACATACCAGTGATGATTGAGGCTTCCCCAGGGCTGGGTCCTAGCGACGCAGAGCACTAGGCAATCACGAGGAAAAGGGCGAACCTAATGAAGATGTGGAGATCAAGCTTAAAACCTAATCACAAAAGCATTAAGATAAAGGCACAAGCGCTAGAGTTTCTTACATGCCCCCACGGGGGCCATGTCATCCAAGTGTAGGGAAAGGAAAAACAAAAGAAACCTCCTCCACGTGGCTGCCACTTCCGAGGCCCTGGCCCTGGCATCGCCAACGCCTAGTCAGAGTCCTCCTCCTTCTTGACGTGGCGGCGTGGGGGCTCATCGGAGTCTTCGTCGCTCCCGCTCCTCCCGGGGGAGGCGTCGCCGCCGTTGCTACTATCATCATCGGAGGAGTGGCCGCCGCCGTTGTTGTCGCTCTCCGTGCAGCACTCCAGGCGGCCGCCGGCCTCCCCGAAGATCTTCACAAAGAGCGTCGCGGCCCCGTCGAACTTGAAGTGGAGGGTGTGCCCCTCCTTCAGGCCGCGGGCGCGGGCGAACGAGTTCCACCCCCGTGTCAGGTACATGTAGCCGGAAGGAGTGAACTCTGCCACCACCCAGGAGGACTTGTTGTAGCAGCCATCTGACTGCAGCCATAGCCCCAGGGCGCGTCAGCCACCAGCTCCTCCGCAAAGGAGTCCGGGAGCTCGAGCCAGGTGCGGTGTGGGTTGTCCATCCATACGACGAACTCGCGGGCTGAGTCGACAGAGTGGGACCATGCCAGAGGCGGCCGGGTGGCTGCGCCGCTTCTTGCTCCTTGGCCGCGGCCGCCTCGACCCCCGCGGCCACGCCCGCAGATGGGGTTCTTCTCACGGCTGCCCGAGCCGGCGGGGACCACCAATGAAGGATGCCCGCGTCCCCGGGGAGGCGCCCCGAGTGTAGCGGCGGATTTTCGGGGGCGGCCTTGCCCCCTTGCTGGCTGCAGCGACTACGCTTGATGCACGTTTTCGTCCTTGTTTCTCCGGTAGAAATCTTGGGGCACTCTTTGAAGTTATGTGTGTTGGATTGAATATATGAATCTGAAGTTGTTTGATGCATATCGTATAATTGACCCACAGATACTTGTGGTGACATTGGAGTATCTAGGTGACATTAGGGTTGATTGATGTGTGTCATGTGGTGTTATTTTACTACGAACTCTAGGGCTGTTTGTGACACTTATAGGAATAGCTCAATGGATTGATCGGAAAGAATAACTTTGAGGTGGTTTTGTACCCTACAAGCAATTTCATCTTATGTTCTCCGCGATAGAACTTTGGAGTGAATTTTGTCGCACGTTGAGGGATTGCCATATGATTTAATTATGTTATCATTATTGAGAGAACTTGCACTAGTGAAAGTATGAACCCTAGGCCTTGTTTCCAAGCATTGCAATACCGTTTTTGCTCACTTTTACTACTAGTTACCTTGCTATTTTCATATTTTCAGAATACAAAAACCTATATCTACTATCCATATTGCACTTGTATCACCATCTCTTCGCCGAACTAGTGCACCCATACAATTTACCATTGTATTGGGTGTGTTGGGGACACAAGAGACGCTTTGTTATTTGGTTGCAGGGTTGTTTGAGAGAGACCATCTTCATCCTACGCCTCCCACTTGATAAACCTCAGGTCATCCACTTGAGGGAAATTTGCTACTGTCCTACAGAACTCTGCACTTGGAGGCCCAACAACGTCTACAAGGAATAAGTTGCGTAGTAGACATCACGGGCTCGTCAGGATGGAGGCCATCGCTGAGCCCACCTGCGCATCATTGCCAGAACCTTTGGCAGGTGGAGACCACCTTTTGTCAAGATAAGATGTACTCATGTTCCCCTTCAAAATTGGTCATTGTGGACACCCTTCCCGCCGAGTGTTTTGGGGGAAGAGGACCGGGGCAATATAAGTAAAGCTAGACCACCACCTCAGGAGAGGATTGAGTTCATCCACCCCTCAAGACTGGAGCCACTCCTGAAGCCTCCTGAGGCAGCTTATACTCACACATTCATCCTCCCTCACGAGGCAATCCAACCACAAACCAGGAGCAGGGTTTTACACTGCAAGGTGGCCCGAACCTGGGTAAACTGTTGTGTTCTTAGTCCTTCTTCCTCGGTCGAATCACGTAGGATCTTGGCCGTGAGGTTGAGTGCAGTTGATAGGGCAAGTGAGGAGTAGTGAGCACGCCCCTGAGTTCTAACCTTTCTTGGGTCCTCGGAGCCCCGATTTCGAAAATTTTCCTTGCGTTCTTAAAGATGGGCTCTGGTTCTAAAAATTCTGCTTTCATGTTCCTAAACTCCTATGATATATGTATTTCTGGCCAGATCGCATCTGGTCACTCTTGAGAAGAAAGTGACTCGCCTCGAAGCCTCCTCCCGTCGCTTCATCGACCACCTTCCTCCTTAGCCGGCCTCCTCGACGTCAAGGGAGGGGTAGTTTTTCTTCCCTGGCCGGCGGCTGATCTGGGGGTAGTTTTAATGTCGTGATCGGGGTAGTGAGATGATGGCAACACATAGTTAGAATAATGTCCACTCCGCCCCATCCCCGCTCTGGTGGTGCGCTTGCCACTGGAGGAAGGCGCGTGAAGGTGTATCTTCAGCGGATATGCTTGAGTCCTGTCGGCATTGGTCTTTTGAGGATCTATTTACATACGGTCGGCACTGGTCTCATATGTATCCATCTAGATTTGGCCAGCGCTCGTGGTCGTTGGTGTGTTTGCATGTGTGTTCCTTTCGATCAATGGTTTTCTTCATCAATGACAAGTGTTGTTTCGGTGCACTGGCCCTTTGGGGCCTTAGCAAGACGACTTCGCGGCAGTCAGCTACAACAAGATTTGACCGGCTCCAGTGTGGGGTGATGACGACGACGCGCTTTTAGCATTCTAGTGAGTGTAGTTGCCAGTAGGTCGTCCATGGACCCAGTGTTTTTTTTTCACTTTTTGTGATCTTTGTGATGATGTTACTTTTTTTTTTTGGAAAACACAGCAGGACAACTCCTGTTTGCTTCATTGTGCTCATCCTCACTTGCTTTGGTGTAAACTACAAAAGCAAATGAGTTAGTAAAATGTAGTGATATAAAAAAAGGGTGGGCCTAAATGCTTTCTCAAATACATGATGGGTAATGCAGGTAGCCCCATGAGTTTCATCATGTGGAGTTCTTCATTTTGCAATTTTTTCATCATGTGTTCTGAGTAGCAACAGAGCATTTCGGTTGCATTAGTGGAATAATTAGAATCCACAAACCTTTTATAGACAAAAGGATCCGTAAAGTTTAGCAAAGCAGCTTTCCTACAAGGCCACAGCTAGTAGCAATAAATATAATAGAAAAATATATCATGATGGATCTAATGACATTGATGTTGTATTGTGAATGTTAACATTTTTTTCTTATAAACTTAAGTTTGACTTCAAACAAACGTAGTAAAAACTCTCATAAATGGAGTACTATAGAAGAGGATTCCCCGGCTCTGACGGTTTTACTCTAGCCAAAAAGCAGTTGCGACAGATTAACTTATTGCAATATTATTTACGCTGTGCTGTCTGCTGTTTTGCTGTGTTTGGTTCAGAGAATTTTAGTCGGAGGCATGAAGCTCTGAGAAAGAAGATTCATGTTTCTGAAAGCCGCACATGCAGAGCACATACATCAATACTCCACATGATGCTCATACCGGTACTACTGTAACAGCTTCTGGCGTGACATACATACTCTAAAGTCTAAACCGTACAATCAAGCAAAAAGAAGAAGCAAGATTCACATGCCATGCTGTTTCTTTTCTTAATCTTTTTGCTGTTCACATGCTAGTAGATGTTGGTCTGAAAATGTAAATACGCGACATTCCAGAGGTGCTACCACTTGCAATAATTTGCAGGAGAAGCACGACCAACCGGTGTAATAGACTGGTGTGGTGGCGTGACCACGTGAGCTCGCGGCCAATCATGAGGTGGATGGAGATGGCTACGGTGTGTCGGTGAGGCCGCCATTTTTATGAGGCTGAGGGAGGCAACTCATGTAGCTGGCTATTCCGGCGGAAATTTAGTAGGATTTAATCATGAATTGAGGGTGGCATGCAAGTTCTTGAGCTGTCATGCCAAGTGGGCATCAGGGCATGGCGGCCATGCCGCATGGGTATATATCATATCGTGCTACTTTAGGGGCGACCTTCGAACCATCCGCAATAGTTCAAACCCTGCGGTTCGGACATGGTGTGCCATCCAACATGATTCTGTATCGATCCATAGAGCGGTGCAGACACATTTTCTCCTATAAACTAAAGACAAACATGGGACTTTGCGGACGTTCGGACAACACCTATGCCCGCTTCTGACCACCATGGCCTATTTAACCCCCCCCCCCTCTCCCACGCGCGCTTCCCTTCCGAAATGGTCGGCGCCGCTCGCAGCAGAGCAGAGGGAGAGGAGCCCTCGTCCAGACGATGGCCGGAAATAGAGGGGCGAGCCCATTACACTGTTATGTTTGCTAACATACCAATTAGCATGTCTCAAGGGATTGAGATACGCACTAACAGGCCTCATGCGTAAAGGGAGCCCACCTATAAGGGTGGACCCTTTACAACAGAGGAAGGACATACGAATTCTATCTCCATCGAGTCCGGTCTCTGGGTACGCTAATACAAAGCGTGAGTGCCGCATACATGTCCGGCCAGAATGGATACGACCACTCACTAGCGCCGGCATTGAAGTTGCGTAGCGACCGAGAGAGTGCCGTCCGCGCCGGTCAAGAGAGCGCCGCCCACGCCACTTCTCGGTGCACGCAAGGGCTCCGCGTTCAAACGACACCACAGTCGTTTGTCTGTCCGCCGCCCACATTAATGCCACGCGGTTACCGAGAAAACTACTCCGGCGCTACCTGTCCGCCCCCTGCCACCCACCATTGCCTTACGTCCGCTATATAAACTGCAGCCCCAGCCATGGCCGCATTCATCTTCCTCTGGTCCCTCTCTCCTCTTCCGCACCACTCCCACCATGGCCTCCTCGCGCGCCAAAGCTCTTTGGGACGGCCTATCGCGGGAGCAGAAGAAAGAAATGTCCGCCATTGCTGCCGGCTGGCAGGCCGATGACGTCCCAATGGATGACGCGACCGAAGACGAGCCAACACCCTCCTCGTCGGCGCCACCCTAGCTGGTGCATTGCATGATGGCCATCGGCAAGGCCCGTGCCCATTAACTAGACATGGTGCGAGAGGAGCGGGACGAGCAGTTCCGGGAGGCGTAGGCCGACGCCGCCTACAAGCTCGGCCTCCCCCAGGAGCACCAGCAGACGGATGAGTAACTCAATGCCGGCAAGGAGATCACATCGGACGCGGACGTGGCTGAGCAAGCAGCGCTGCTCGAGTCGTACCGCTCCGCCCGCGAGATCCACCTCTCCCGCTAGTGGTATAGCCAGCTGCAGTGTAACACCCGGATGATTAAGGAACAGTAATCACCCCGGTTACTGTGACTAACCTCACGTTGACTCGAACCCGTTCTAAAACAAAATCAAAACAAAAGCAAACGATGAAAAGTTTCAAAAACTAAATCTAAAATGTTCGGGGTTGTCTAAAATAGCAAACCTAATTATGGTGGGGTGCACAAAATTTTGTAAAATGCTTTGGCATTTTAACTAAGCTAAAAACAGAAAAGAAGAAAATAAGAAAAGAAAAGGAAAACAAAAGAGAGGAACCCCACGGCCCATCTGGGCCAGCCCTTCCCCAGCCCAGCCAGCCCCCCCACTGCCCCCTCTCCCTGGCCCGGCCCAACCACCCGGCCACTTAACCCCCCCAGCAGCGAAACCCTAGCCGCCCCACCTCACTCGCCCCACTCGCCCACCCGATCCGCTTTCCCTGCACCGCCCGATCCAGATCGATCGTGAGACCCCGCGCGCCCCTCATGTGGCGGCCCCGCCGCCCCAACCGGTCGCCCCGCCCCCTCCTCCTCTCCACCGCCTGGGCCCCCTCCTCCCCTCCGTCGCCCCGCTGGGTCGCGCCAGTGAGGTCAACCCTCCTCCTCTCGCCTCACCGGACGCCTCCCGGCCGTGGCCTTCCCGCCCGCCTCCTCGCGGGCCGCCGTGAGCTCCACCGCGCCCGCTCCCCTAGACCCCACGCGCCCACTGCTCGCCTCTTCCCCCTGTCGTTCCCTCTCCCCTCCCGAGCAGCGCGTGCCGCCGAGCCCGTCTCGGCTCCGACCCTCATGCCACGCCGCCCCCCCCCGTTCCCTCTCTCCCCCTCGCGCAGAGCAGGCGCCCGCCCCCCCAGGTCACTGAACCACTCGGCCCCTCCGTCTTGGGTTGCTTGCAGCCCGGCTGCGGCCCGTTCCTTCCTCGGCGGTGCCCGCGCGCCCACGGCCTCGCCTTGCGCGCCCGAGGCCCGCGTGCCTCGCGCCGTGGTGCCCTGCCCCCCCCGTACCTAGCCGGTTACACGGCCCCGCCCGCCTCTCGACCTCGTCGTTCCGGCGTCCCGACCTCGCCGCGCCGCCCAGTGAGGCTCCCTCGTCGCCAGCGGCCTCGCCCCCAGCTCGGGCGCAGCTCCCCTCGAGCACAGGCGCCCGCCCGCTAGCCACCGCTCCGTGGCGGATGGGCCCTTGCCGGCCAGGCCCCACCGGCCTTGCCCGAAGCAGCTTCAATAAAAAAAAGGAAGAGAAAAGAAACTAAAAGAAAATACATTTATAAAATGAATAATTAATAATAAAATTAATTAATTAATTAACTTAATTAACTCTGGTTAAATTAATTAAACCTGATTAATTAAACCTAATCACTAATTAAACCTAATTAACTACTGTTAATGTTATCTGATTAGGTTAATTAGATAACAGAGAATGACATGCGGGACCCACACAGTCGGGGTTGACTCAGTCAACCACATTGATCTTGACGTCGGCATGACATCATCTTGGCGTCATAAATACATTTTGAATTAATTAAATAATTAATTATATTCGAAATTAATAAAATCTTTTAAAAATCATATCTTTTAATCCGTAACCGGATTAAAATATTTTCAACATGAAAGTTGCTCGAGCAGCGAGACAAATCCGGATCGCAGTCCGTTCGTCACCACACACCCTAACCTATCGAACCTGCAACTTTTCCCTCCGGCTCCTGCTGAAAACCCTAAACAGGAATACTTTCCGGATGTTTTCCCCTAACGATACCCCTCATACCACGTTAGAACACGCCTAGCATCGCTTCTTGGCATGTCATGCATCGATATGCATCTGTTTACTTTGTATTCATTGTTTCTTCCCCTCTTCTCTCCGGTAGACTACGAGACCGACGCTGCTGCTGCCGGTTCGACTACGGTGTTGTGACCCTCTCTCTTGCCCGAGCAACCGGCAAAGCCCCCCCTTGATCACGGATATCGCCTACTCTTATCTACACTGCTTGCATTAGAGTAGCATAGCATATTCTTGTTTTGAGATACTCCTATCTTTGCTGCATAGCTTTGTCCTTGTAACCATTGTTACCTTACGCAATCCTATATGCTTAGTATAGGATGCTAGTACTTCATCTGTGGCCCTACTTTCTTGTCAAATCGCCATGCTATTCTATCGGGCCGTGATCACTCGGGAGTTGATCACGGGTATATACTATATACTTATACATGATACATGTGAGACTAAAGTCGGTCGGTGATGGAGCACCATGAGTGATCTTTGAGGCGGAGCGGCAGGCGAGTTGAGACCGCCTAGGAGAGAGTGGGCCTGGCCTGTTCGGCGTTCATTACTTAACACGCTTAACGAGGTCTTGGTATTTGATCTGGGTTGGCTCTGAGCTTATCGCACTAACCATCTCGCGGGAGTAGTTATGGGTATCCGGCGTCGTGGTATCGGCCAAGCACTTGAGGCGTCAGCGGCGAGGCGCCTTAGCGGGATTGGACTGGAGCGCTGTTAGGCTAGAGTGCGCTTCCGGCCGCCCTACTTAGCGTGCATGTGTGCTCGAGGCGATGGGCCCAGACCCCTGCGCTTAGGTTTAGACCGGCGTGTTGGCCTCTCTGTTGTGCCTAGGTGGGGCTGCGGCGTGTTGATCTTCAGCGGCGGGCATGACCCAGAAAGTGTGTCGGCCAAATGGGATCAGCGTCTTTGGGTAAGATGGTGCACCCTGCGGTGAAGTTAATCTATTGAATAGCCGTGATCTTGATAGCAGGGCGACTTGGAGTTGTACCTTGAGCTTATGACAACTAGAACCGGATACTTGATAAAACACACCCTTCCAAGTGCGGATACAACGGTGGTCGCTCTCGCTCGGGGTTATGAGCGGGGATTGCGGGTAGGATTATTGCTATATGATGTTACTTGGAGGACTTGATTGTCCCTCCTACATGTTGCAAGACAGGTGTCGAAGCGTAGTCTTCGTTAAGACTAACTATCCCCTCTTATTACGGCATTCTGCATTCAGTCCACCGATATGGCCTTTACACATATATCCATGCATATGTAGTGTAGCTCCTTGCTTGCAGTACTTTGGATGAGTACTCACGGTTGCCTTGTTCCCCTTTTCCCTATCTCTACTCGATTGCTGCAATCAGACGATGGAGCCAGGGCGAGCGCGCCGCCGCCTATGGCGACTACTACTGGGGCGCCTACTACTACGTGCAGCCCGCGGCGGCGACCAGGAGTAACCTAGGAGGATCCCGGCGGGAGGCCTGCTCCTCTTCGATCTGTATCGAGTTTGTGCTAGCCATCTTATGGCAACTTGTTTAACTTATATCCGTACTCAGATATTGTTGCTTCGGCTGACTTCGTCTATGATCGAGCACTTGTATTCGAGCCCTCGAGGCCCCTGGCTTGTATTATGATGCTTGTATGACTTATTTTATTTGTAGAGTTGTGTTGTGATATCTTCCGTGAGTCCTTGATCTTGATCGTACACATTTGCGTGCATGATTAGTGTCTGATTGAATCAAGGCGTCTGAAGTTGGTATCGAGCCATTGCTGTAGGAATCCCCTTCCACACTCCTTGGCGAAGTCGAGTCTAGACATTGCAAAACTTTTACTAACTTGGCTGTGTGCCTTACGGGCCCACGTCGCCATCGGGTGGTACTAGGATCTTTACTCCTCGACCTTTACTCGGGACTCTGAACTCTCTTCTACTCGGGTTAAGCGATTTTACTAACTATCACTAGGATCCCGTGACCGCATTCACCCCAAAGTTGGATATAGCCCTAGTTGTTTTTGGAATTGTATTTGAGCAATTTCCACACTGTCATTGACTCCTTTGAAGCGTCTTTGTTTTCAGATGGAACCCACGAGGCAGGTAAATGCGCCACACGACGGCCATTGGTGCCTCGGGATCACTGCGGTGCTAGCGAGATGATGACCTATCTGGGTTATCGCTGGCACCCTGAGTACACCGTCTATGAGGAGTACGGGACTATAACCGGGAGCGATGCAGCGCCATCGTCCACCTCTACTCTCGGGAGTATGAGTCCACTCTTGTCTTTTACACCGCACATGGTGTTGGAGTGACTATCGATATGGCAGTCCACGATGCTGCTTATGCTGCTCGACCGTCTTCGTGCGAGTATCGAGTTGGACACCTCCCCTTCGGGCACATTGCTATCGCGTCGATGTTGGTGAGGAGGTTACTACACTGCTGCCTACACCACTTGTCACGAGAGCCCTTCCACCATCGAACTTTGTTACGCATCGCGATGGGCTGGATCGAGCTAACCGAGCTCTTCGCCACGAGTTGTACATCACCCGTCGGCACCTCTACCGTGCTCGACGCTGATGCACCCTTTGTCCGATCCGGAGAGCTGCGCGTTCTGCGATCTACCCAGCCAGGACCGTGATGCCCCGGGGTGTCGGTTGGCGGGCGTGGAGGCTACTCTCCGCGCTTGGCCCTTTACGCCACACGGGCGTCGGATTCAGCACCGAGTATCCGCGGCCCCAGTCAGCGGCGTGGAGGACTATCCGCTGCCGCACTACCAGCTTTGGGCTCTGACTACCTCCGCAACACCGCGTGGGACTGATGTAGACTTGCTTGTTAGTGTTTGATGTATTCGCCACGAGCTGCGTGCCGCCTATGATGTAGTAGTCTATGTCTTGGACTCTATGTATCGAACTCTATGCATGATTCCTTTTGTAAGATATGCCAACTACTATGTAGTTCCCATCATCTGCTTTCATTATGCATGTTTCATCATGAATGATTCTGTCTCTTGCTTAATTTCTCAAATCTTGAACTACCTGTTATATAATAGCGGGATGGTTAGGCCAGCAGGTCGTGGTCGTGGTGCCAACTTCCCACCACCGCTGAGTACATGGCTGGTATGATCCAACAGCTCGAGATGAATCGCCAGTTCATGGAGAACATGATGGCTCAGTTCCTCGCCCCAATATGAACCAGCACCCAAGCGGAACAACTCTGCGAGGATTTCATACGCTGAACCCCAGCGTGTACCACAGCTCAACCCAGCCACTGGATCTTGATGGTAGGCTCCGTGACATCACCTATGAGATGGAGTCTGCTGATGTAGCCCCGCCAGCTATGTCACCTTTGCTTCCTTCTTCTGAAGGACCCGCAGCTCAATGGTGGGACAGCCACCGCGTACTCTGCCAGTTGGAACACTCATCACTGGCAGACTTCCAGCTGCCTTCCGTGCCGCTTCATCCCTCAAGGGTCATGGACGGAAGAAGCGTGAGTTCCGCAACCTCACCCAAGGCAACAAGACTGTTGAAGCCTATCGGCGAGTTCTGGACTTGTCTCGCTATCTTTGAAGAGGACATTACAAGCGATGCACGCAGACGGGAGAAGTTCGTGGCGGTCTTCAAGTGACATCAAGCTCGCACTTCTAGTGCGACTTTGCTGATTTCGCCACCTTGGTGAACAAAGCTATCAATGTCGAAACTGGTCTGCAGGAATACGAGCTCTAACAGGCATAACCGTGACACGGGCTCATCTTGAGCCCGTCCTCGCAGAAGCGCAAGATATGGATTCCCAACAGTATGTACCGGCCGAATGCACTGCTCCAAGGCAGAACTATGCTACACCTCGTGCGCCTACAACTAAGCAGCCAAGCTTCCAGCTCCACCACCCCAAGCTCTGTTCCCTCCCAATAATGGTTTGTGCTTGGTGCGGACAACGAGGCACCATGCTAGAGAATGCAACGAGAACCAGAATCAAGCGGCCCTTCCGGCGAATGGCGGTGGAAACACCCAGCCCCGCAACATTCTGCCAAGCCTTATGGTGAGTTCAGGCCAACCACGTTGATCTGAATGAAGCTCAAGACCAACCTGCTCTTGTGATGGGTACACTTCTCATAAATTCAGTACCGCATCGTCTTATTTGATCTGAGGGCATCGCATTCATTCATGTCGAAGATTTTGCATTCATGCATGGCATTAAAAGTGAAGACATGAATGCTTCACTATTAGTACACACCCCGCGGGCCAATGTCGGACCTCCATGATTTGCAGCAGCGTCCCGTTGAAATCGAAGGAATGGAATTCCTTGTCTCTCCCATCGTCTTTGAAGTCTTGTAGCATTGACCTCATTTTGGAATGAATTGGTTGAAAGCGCATCTGGCGTCAATCGTTTGCGCCACTAAGACCGTCCATCTGCTACACCCTTCGATGAAATAGTCACTTACCAAGCTCATCGGTGCAAAATGCGAGGCAAGGCTCTATGCATTGAATGCATTGAGCGCCGCACCCTCGAGGGAATTGAAAACATTCACGTCGTTCGCGACTTCCAAGGCGTCTTTCTGAAGAACTTCGAGGATCCCCTGCTAGAGCTGTCGAATTCGTCATCGACTTGAAACCGAGCACCACTCCTATAGCCAAGCGTCCCTACAAGATGCCGCCGCATGAACTCCTTGAGCTAAAGGAGAAATCGACAAATCTCTTCAAAGTGGTTTCATTCGCCCAAGTTGCTCTCCTTGGGGAGCACCTTCTCTCTTTGTTAAGAAGAAGGATGGGACAAACCGATTGGTCCAAGACTACCGTCCTATAAATCAAGCTACCATTCGAATAAGTATCCTCTTCCTCGGATCAATGATCTTTATGATCAATTGGCTGGTTCGTCGGTGTTCTCGAAACTTCGACTTGAGGTTGGGTTACCACCAGATCCGTGTTCGTGAGGAGGATATCCCCAAAACCGCATTTGTGACTTGTTATGGTTCTTACGAGTACACCGTCATGTCTTTCGGCAACCAATGCTCCAGCCACCTTCTCTCACCGATGAACTATATATTCATGGATTACCTCGACAAGTTTGTCGTGGTTTATCTGGATGATATCTGATCTTTTCCAAGAATGAAGAAGATCATCTGAACATCTTAGTCTTGTCTTTGGAAAAGCTACGAGCATCAACTCTATGCCAAGTTCTCCAAATGTGAATTACGGCTTCCGAAGTAACCTATCTTGGGCATGTCATTTCTAAGGATGGTATTGCCGTCAACCTGAGCGAGTTCAGGCTATTCTCGATTGGACTCCTCCGAAGAGCGTTAAGCAAGTCGAAGTTTTCTCGGTCTCGCTTGACTATTGCCGTCGATTAAATGAGAACTTCTCCAAGATTGCCGACCTCGACTAACTTTGTTGCATAAGGCGTCAAGTTCCAATGGACGAGATAAGTGTCGGGAAAGTTTCCGGGCACTCAAGGACAAGTTGACTTCCGCCCGATGCTAGCTCCTCCGATACTAAGAAGGACTTACGTCATTTACGCGGCGCTTCTCGTCAAGGTTTAGGCGGTGTCCTAATGCAAGAGCGCAAAGTGGTTGCTTATGCCTCTCGGCAGTTCGCCCTCACGAGGAGAACTACCCAGTTCATGACCTCGAACTTGCTGCCGTCATTCATGCACTTTGAAGCGATGGCGACATTACCTTCTCGTAATCGTTGCGAGATCTTCACCGACCACCAAAATCTGAAGTATCTGTTTACTCAGCCAGACCTGAACCTCCGTCGGCGAGAGATGGATGGAGCGATTGCAGAACTTTGATTTGGGTATCTCCTATCGCCTGAGCAAGGCTAATGTAATGGCTGATGCCTTGAGCATAAAGTCTTCTTGCAACCACCTTGAGTTCACCAAGTTCAGCCCCACTTGTTGAAGAATTCAAAGCTGAACCTCCATATTGTTCCTCCGGTGCACTCGCTCCCCTCCTCCGGAGTTCCGCAAGATGAATCTCCGTGTTGTTCCCCAGGGTTCCCTCTATACCTGGCTGTTGAACCCGATCTCGTTGGCACCATAAAGACAATGCAGGATTTGACTCTGAAGTCTACAAGATTAAGCAAGACCTCAAAAAGGAAATCCTCATTCTTCACTATTCTTGATGATGGCGCCTTGTACTTCAAAGGCCGCCTAGTGGTGCCGTGTAAGAAGGAAAACCTGAATATGACTCGAAGGTTATGCAAGAAGCTCATGATACGCCTCTATGTATCCACCCGGCAGTACAAAGATGTATCAAGACATTAAATCGAGATTACGGTGGTCTAATATGAAGCAAGACATTGCTTCGCTATGTTTACGAGTGTGGCGTTTGCCGTCGTATCAAAGCGAACATCAAAGGCCTCTTTGGAACTCTGCAGCCTATCTCTATTCCTGAATGGAAATGGGACCATGTTGAAATGGACTTCGTCCTTTGGATTTCCCAAATCGCGAAAGGTAATGATGCTATTCTTGTCGTCATTGACGGCTTTCTAAAGTTGCTCATTTTCCGGCGGTCGAAAAAACGATCACTGCTAGCCAGCTTGCAGCGCTCTATATGTCGAAATTGTTTCACTTCACGGTATTCCACTTGGTTGTCGATTCGGACCGTGGCAGCTTATTCACTTCAAGATTACGGGCAAGTTTTCAAGCCATGGGTACTCATTTATCTTTCGATCTGCGTTTCATCCATGATCTCAAGGGCAAGTTGAGCGTGTCAACCAAATTCTCGAAGACATGCTTGAGCTTGTGTCGTTCATTCGGCAAGAAATGGGAGGAATCTCTCCCGTATGCTGAGTTCTCTTATAATAATAGCTATCAAGCTAGTGCGAAGATGGCCCCTTGAAGTGTTATATGGGCGAAAGTGCGAACCCCTCTGGAACTGGTCGAAGCGGGAGCGTCCACTCTTGGTCCGGATATTATCCAACATGCGAAGAACAAGTCCGCATTATTCGCGAGAATCTCAAGACTGCTCGATCGCGTCAAAAGAGTAATTATGACCGTCATCACAAAGACATGGTCTATCAACTTTGGCGAAAAGGCCTATCTTCGCGTTACACCAATGAAGGGTGCTCACCGCCGGGATCAAGGGCAAGTTAGCTCCTCGCTATATTGGCCCATTCACTATTCGGAAAGCGCGGAAAAGTGGCTTACCAGCTGGAGCTTCCGCGAACCTTTCTCGGAGTTCACGATGTGTTCCACGTGTCACAACTCCGGCGCTGCTTCAAGGACCCAATCCGGCGGTGGACCATGAAGTGCTCGGTGCAACAGGACCTCTCCTATAAAGAGCATCCGGTCCACATTCTCGACCAAGCTGAACGCCGCACGTCGGAAGGCGATCAAGTTCCTCAAAGTCCGATGGTGAATCACTCAAGAAGGCGAAGCCACACAGGAGCGAGGATCGTCTTGAGATGAATACCCGCACTCTTTCCTTCTACCTCCTAAATCTCGGGGCGAGATTTCTTGTAATGGAGGAGATTTGTAACACCGGATGATTAAGGAGCAGTAATCACCCAGATTCTTGTGACTAACCTCACGTTGATTCGAACCCGTTCTAAAAATAAATCAAAACAAAAGCAAGCGATGAAAAGTTTCAAAACTAAATCTAAAATGTTAGGGGTTGTCTAAAATAGCAAACCTAATTATGGTGGGGTGCACAAAATTTTGTAAAATGCTTTGGCATTTTAACTAAGCTAAAAACAGAAAAGAAGAAAATAAGAAAAGAAAAGGAAAACAAAAGAGAGAGGACCCCCCCGCCCATCTGGCCAGCCCCTTCCCCTGCCCCAGCCAGCCCCTCCCCACTGGCCCCCTCTCCCTCCTTGGCCCAACCACCCGGCCATAAACCCCCCCCCAGGCTGAAACCCTAGCCGCCCCACCTCACTCGCCCCACTCGCCCACCCGATCCGCTTTCCCTGCTGCCCGATCCAGATCGGGCGAGACCCGCCGCCCCCATCATCGCGGCCCCGCCCCCAACCGTCGCCCCGCTCCCCCTCCTCCTCTCTCCGCCTTGGGCCCCCTCCTCCCCTCCGTCGCCCCACGCTGGGTTCGCCCCTTGCCAGGTCAACCCTCCTCCTCTCCGCCTCACGGGCGCCTCCCAGCCTTGGCCTTTCCCGCCCGCCTCCTCGCGGGGCCTTGTGGCTCCACCGCGCCCGCTCCCCTAGACCCCACGACGCCCTGTGAGCTCGCCTCTTCCCCTCCGTCGTTCCCTCTCCCCCCCCGAGCAGCGCCATCGCCGGAGCCCGTCGCCCGGCTCCGTCTCCGGCTCAAACCCTCCGCCCACGCCGCCCCCCGTTCCCTCTCCTCCCCCCTCCCGAGCAGCCGCGCCCCCCCCACGGTCCATGAACCGCTCGGCCTCTCCGTCTTGGGTTGCCGCTAGCCCGGCTGCGGCCCGTTCCCAGCGGGCGCCCCCCGCGCGCCAGGCGCGTGCCTCGCGCCGTGGTGCCCTGCCCCCCCATTACCTAGCGGTTACACGGCCCCCCCCTCCTCGACCTCGTCGTTCCCGGCGTCCCGACCTCGCCCGCCCCGGCTGGCTCTCTCGTCGCCGGACAGCCTCGCCCCCAGCTGGCGCAGCTCCCCTCGAACACAGGCGCCCGCCCGCTAGCCACCGCTCCCGTGGCGGATGGGCCCTTGCCGCGTGAGGCCCCACCGCCCCGCCCCTGCAACGCTTCAATAAAAAAGGAAGAGAAAAGAAACTAAAAGAAAATACATTTATAAAATGAATAATTACTAATAAAATTAATTAATTAATTAACAATTAACTCTGATTAAATTAATTAGACTGATTAATTAAACACGATTAATTAAACCTAATCACTAATTAAACCAAATTAACTCATCATTAATTAAATCGATTAGGTTAATTAGATAACGAGAGAATGACATGCGGGACCCACATGTCGGGGTTGACTCGATCAACCCTGTTGATTCTTGACGTCGGCATGACATCATCTTGACGTCATAAATACATTTTCGAATTAATCAAATAATTAATTATATTCCGAAATTAATAAAATCTTTTAAAATCATATCTTTTAATCCGTAACCGGTTAAAATATTTTCAACATGAAAGTTGCTCGAGCGCGAGGCGAATCCGGATCGCAGTCCGTTCGTCCACCACACACCCCTAACCTATCGAACCTGCAACTTTTCCCCTCGGCTCCTGCCGAAAACCTAAACACCGGAATACTTTCCGGATGTTTCCCCTAACCAAGACCTCTCATACCATGTTAGGGCACGCCTAGCATCGCTTCTTGGCATGTCATGCATCGATATGCATCTGTTTACTTTGTATTCATTGTTTCTTCCCCTCTTCTCTCCGGTAGACTACGAGACCGGCGCTGCTGCTGCTGGCGATTCGACTACGGTGTTGACGACCCTCTCTTGCGAGCAACCAGGCAAGCCCCCCTTGATCACGGATATCGCCTACTCTTATCTACACTTGCATTAGAGTAGCATAGCATATTCTGTTTTTGATACTCCTATCTCTGCTGCATGCTTTGTCCTTGTAACCATTGTTACCTTACGCAATCCTATATGCTTAGTATAGGATGCTAGTACTTCATCTGTGGCCCTACTTTCTTGTCCGTGCGCCATGCTATTCTATCGGGCCGTGATCACTCGGGAGTTGATCACGGGTATATACTATATACTTATACATGATACATGTGAGACTAAAGTCGGTCGGTGATGGAGCACCATGATGATCTTTGGGCGGGCGACAGGCGAGGTTGAGACCGCCTAGGAGAGAGGTGGGCCTGGCCTGTTCGGCGTTCGCGGTTACTTAACATGCTTAACGAGGTCTTGGTATTTGATCTGAGTTGGCTCGAGCTTATCGCACTAACCATCTACGCAGGAGTAGTTATGGGTATCCGGCGTCGTGGTATCGGCAGCACTTGAGGCGTCAGCAGCCGGGCGGCGCCGGATTGGGCTGAACGCTTTGTTAGGCTAGAGTGCGCTTCGGCCGCCTCATAGCGTCTCAGGTGTGCTTTCGAGCGATGGGCCCCGAACCCTGCTGGCGCTTAGGTTTAGACCGGCGTGTTGGCCTCTCTGTTGTGCCTAGGTGGGGCTGCGGCGTGTTGATCTTCATGGCGGGCATGACCGAGAAAGTGTGTCCGGCCAAATGGGATCAAGTGTCTTTGGGTAAGATGGTGCACCCTGCAGTTAATCTATTGAATAGCCGTGATCTTGATAACAGGGGCGACTTGGAGTTGTACCTTGAGCTTATGACAACTAGAACCGGATACTTGATAGAACACACCTTCCAAGTGCGGATACAACCGGTGGTCGCTCTCGCTCGGGGTTATGAGCGGGGATTGCGGGTAGGATTATTGCTATATGATGTTACTTGGAGGACTTCAGATTGTCCCCTCCTACATTGCAAGATAGGTGTCGAAGCGTAGTCTTCGTTAAGACTAGCTATCCCCTCTTATTACGGCATTCTGCAGTTCAGTCCACCGATATGGCCTTTACACATATATCCATGCATATGTAGTGTAGCTCCTTGCTTGCAGTACTTTGGATGAGTACTCACGGTTGCCTTGTTCCCCTTTTCCCTATCTCTACTCGATTGCTGCAATCAGACGATGGAGCCAGGGGCGAGCGCGCCGCCTATGGCGACTACTACTGCGGGCGCCTACTACTACGTGCAGCCCGGCGGCGGCGACCAGGAAGTAACCTAGGAGGTGTTGGGGAGCGTAGTAATTTCAAAAATTTTCCTACGATCACGCAAGACCATGGTGATGGCATAGCAGCGAGAGGATAGAGTATCCGTCCACGTACCCTCGTGAACCCGGCGGGCGTTATAACAACGCGGTTGATGTAGTCGTACTTCTTCCCGATCCAACCGATCCAAGTACCGAGCGTCGGCACCTCCGAGTTCTGCACACGTTCAGCTCGATGGCGTCCCTCGAACTCCGATCCAGCCGAGTGTTGAGGAGAGTTTACGTCGACCTGACGCGGCGTGGTGGCGATGATGATGTTCCACCGGCGCAGGGCTTCGCCTAAGCTCCGCTACGGTATGATCGAGGTGTAATTTGGTGGAAGGGGCACCGCACACGGCTGAGGCGATCTAATCGATCAACTTGTGTGTCATGGGGTGCCCCTGCCCCAGATATAAAGGAGGAAGGGGAGGGGCTGGCCGGCCAGGAGGGGCGCACCGGGGTGTCCTACTCCTACTAGGGTAGGATTCCCCCAAATCCTAGTCCAACTAGGGTTTGACCAAGGGAGAGGGAGAGAGGCGCCACCCCTTCTCCTAATCCTAATAGGACTAGGGAAGGGGAGGGCTGCGACCAGCTATAGGGCCCCTTTCTCTTTCCCCTTAAGGCCCATCAAGGCCCATTGACTCCCGGGGTTCGGTAACCCCGGTACTCGATAAAATTCCCAATTTCACCGGAGTGATTCGGAATCAAACATAGGCTTCCAATATATCAATCTTTATGTCTCGACCATTTGAGACTCCTCGTCATGTCCGTGATCTCATCCGGGACTCGAACAACCTTGGTACATCAACATCATAAAACTCATAATAAGCTGTCATCGAAGCGTTAAGCGTGCGGACCCTACGGGTTCGAGAACTATGTAGACATGACCGAGACACCTCTCGGTCAATAACCAATAGCGGGACCTGGATGCCCATATTGGTTCCTACATATTCTCGAAGATCTTTATCGGTCGGACCGCATAACAACATCGTTGTTCCTTTGTCATCGGTATGTTACTTGCCCGAGATTCGATCGTCGGTATCAATACCTAGTTCAATCTCGTTCGGCAAGTCTCTTTACTCGTTCCGTAATACATCATCTCATAACTAACTCATTAGTTACAATGCTTGCAAGGCTTAGGTGATGAGCATTACCGAGAGGGCCAGAGATACCTCTCCGAGCAATCGGAGTGACAAATCCTAATCTCGAAATATGCCAACCCAACATGTACCTTGGAGACACACGTAATGTACCTTTATAATCACCCGATTCGTTGTGGCGTTTGGTAGCACCAAAAGTGTTCCTCGGGCAAGCGGGAGTTGCATAATCTCATAGTCATAGGAACATGTATAAGTCATGAAGAAAAGCACTAGCAACAAACTATACGATCAGGTGCTATGCTAATGGAATGGGTCATGTCAATCAGATCATTCAACCAATGATGTGATCCCATTAATCAAATAACAACTCCTTGTTCATGGTTAGGAAACATAACCATCTTTGATTAACGAGCTAGTCAAGTAGAGGCATACTAGTGACACTCTGTAGGTTTATGTATTCACACATGTATTATGTTTCCGGTTAATACAATTCTAGCATGAATAATAAACATTTATCATGATATAAGAAATAAATAATAACATTTATTATTGCCTCTAGGGCATATTTCCTTGATCTCCCACTTGCACTAGAGTCAATAATCTAGATTACACATAATGATTCTAACACCCATGGAGTCTTGGTGCTGATCATGTTTTGCTCGTGGAAGAGGCTTAGTCAGCGGTCTGCGCAACATTCAGATCCGTATGTATCTTGCATATCTCTATGTCTCCCACTGGACCAAATCCGGATGGAGTTGAGGCGTCTTTTGATGTGCTTGGTTCTCTTGTGAAATCTGGATTCCTTTGCCAAGGCAATTGCACGATATTGTCACAAAAGATTTTCATTGGACCCGATACACTAGGTACAACACCTAGATCGGTTATGAACTCCTTCATCCAGACTCCTTCATTAGCTGCTTCCGAAGCAGCTATGTACTCAACTTCACATGTAGATCCCATAGCGGCGCTTTGTTTGGAACTGCACCAACTGACAGCTCCACCGTTTAATGTAAATCGTATCCGGTTTGCGATTTAGAATCGTCCGGATCGATGTCAAAGCTTGCATCGGCGTAACCGTTCTGACGAGCTCTTTGTCACCGCCATAAATGAAAACATATCCTTAGTTCTTCTCAAGTACTTAAGGATGTTCTTGACCGCTGTCGATGATCCACTCTGGATTACTTTGGTACCTGCCTGCTAAACTTACTGACAAGGCACACATCAGGTCTGGTACACAGCATTGCATACATGATAGAGCCTATGGCTGAAGCATAGGAACATCTTTCATTTTCTCTCTATCTTCTGCGGTGGTGGGCATTGAGTCTTACTCAACTTCACACCTTGTAATACCGGCAAGAACCCTTTCTTTGCACGATCCATTTGAACTTTTTCAAAACTTTATCAAGGTATGTGCTTTGTGAAAGTCCTATTAAGCGTCTTGATCTATCTCTATAGATCTTAATGCCCAATATGTAAGCAGCTTCACGAGGTCTTTCATTGAAAAACTTTTATTCAAGTATCCCTTTATGCTATCCAGAAATTCTATATCATTTCCGATCAATAATATGTCATCCACATATAATATCGAAATGCTCTGAGCTCCCACTCACTTTCTTGTAAATCTGAGGCTTCTCCAAAAGTGCATATAAAACCAAATCTTTGATCACACTATCAAAGCGTTTATTCCAACTCGAGAGGCTTGCACCAGTCCATAAATGGATCATTGGAGCTTGCACACTTTGTTAGCTCCTTTGGATCGACAAAACCTTCTGGTTGCATCATATACAACTCTTCTTCCGTAAATCCATTCAGGAATGCAGTTTTAACATCCATTTGCCAAATTTCATAATCATAAAATCGGCAATTGCTAACATGATTCGGACGGACTTAAGCATCGCTTCGGGTGAGAAGGTCTCATCGTAGTCAATCCCTTGAACTTGTCGAAAACCTTTTGCAACAAGTCGAGCTTTATAGACGATAACATTACCATCAGCGTCGGTCTTCTTCTTGAAGATCCATTTATTCTCAATTGCTTGCCGATCATCGGGCAAGTCAACCAAAGTCCACACTTTGTTCTCATACATGGATCCCATCTCAGATTTCATGGCCTCAAGCCATTTTGTGGAATCTGGGCTCACCATCGCTTCTTCATAGTTCGTAGGTTCATCATGTTCGATAACATGACTTCCAAAACAGGATTACCGTACCACTCAGTGCGGATCTTGCTCTGGTTGATCTCTGAAGTTCTGTAGAAACTTGATCTGAAGTTTCATGATCATCATCATTAGCTTCCTCCTATTTGGTGTAGGTGTCACGAAACTGTTTTACGTGATGTACTACTTCTCAATAAGGGAGTAGATACTGATTATCTCATCAAGTTCTACTTTCCTCCCTCACTTCTTTCGAGAGAAACTCTTTCTCTAAAAGTTTCGAATTTAGCAACAAAAATCTTGCCTTGGATCTGTGATAGAAGGTGTACCCAACTGTCTCCTTTGGGTATCCTATGAAGACACATTTCTCCGATTTGGGTTCGAGCTTATCAGGTTGAAGCTTTTTCACATAAGCATCGCAGCCCCAAACTTTCAAAAGCGACAACTTTGGTTTCTTGCCAAACCACAGTTCATAAGGCGTCGTCTCAGCGGTTTAGATGGTGCCCTATTTAAAGTGAATGTAGCCGTCTCTAAAGCATAACCCCAAAGCGATAGCGGTAAATCAGTAAGAGACATCATAGATCGCACCATATCTAATAAAATACGATTCTGACGTTCGGACACACCATTACGTTGTGGTGTTCGGTGGCGTAAGTTCTTGAAACTATTCGCATTGTTTCAAATGTAGGCCAAACTTCGTAACTCAAATATTCTCCTCCACGATCAGATCGTAGAAACTTTATTTTCTTGTTACGATGATTTTCCACTTCACTCTGAAATTCTTTGAACTTTTCAAATGTTTCAGACTTGTGTTTCATTAAGTAGATATACCCATATCTGCTCAAATCATCTGTGAAGGTGAGAAAATAACGATATCCGCCACGAGCCTCAACATTCATTGGACCACATACATCGGTATGTATGATTTCCAATAAATCTGTTGCTCTCTCCATAGTTCGGAGAACGGTGTTTTAGTCATCTTGCCCATAAGGCACGGTTACAAGTGCCAAGTGATTCATAATCAAGTGACTCCAAAAGTCCATCGGCATGGAGTTTCTTCATGCGTTTTACACCGATATGACCTAAGCGGCGATTGCCACAAATAAGTTGCACCATCATTATCAACTCTGCATCTTTTGGTTTCAACATTATGAATATGTGTATCACTACTATCAAGATTAAGTAAAAACAAACCATTCTTCAATGGTGCATGACCATAAAAGATATTATTCATATAAATAGAACAACCATTATTCTCTCGATTTAAATGAATAACCGTCTCGCATCAAACAAGATCCAGATATAATGTTCATGCTCAGCGATGGTACTAAATAACAATTATTTAGGTCTAATACTAATCCCAAGGTAGATGTAGAGGTAGCGTGCCGATTGCGATCACATCGACTTTGGAACCATTTCCCACGCGCAGATCGTCACCTCGTCCTTAGCCAATCTTCGCAATCCGTAGCCCTGTTTGAGTTGCAAATATTAGCAATGAACCAGTATCAAATACCAGGTGCTCTGCGAGTATTAGTAAGGTACACATCAATAACAAGTATATCACATATACCTTTGTTAACCTTGCCATCCTTCTTATCCGCCAAATACTTGGGGCAGTTCCGCTTCGGTGACCAGCCTGCTTGCAATAGAAGCACTCGGTTTGTGGCTTAGGACCAGACTTGGGTTTCTTCTCTTGATCAACAACTTGCTTGCCGCTCTTTTGAAGTTTCCTTTTCTTTCCTTTGCCCTTTTCTTGAAACTAGTGGTTTTGTTAACCATCAACACTTGATGCTCCTTTTGATTTCTACCTCCATGACTTTCGGCATCGCGAAGAGCTCGGGCATTGTTTTGGTCATCCCTTGCATATTATAGTTCATCACGAAGCTCTTGTAGCTTGGTGGCGTGATTGGAGAATTCATCAATGGCGCAATCATCCGGAAGATTAACTCCCGGTTGAATCAAGTGATTGTTATATCCGGACATTCGAGTATATGCTCACCGACAGAACCATTCTCCTCCATCTTACAGCTATAGAACTTATTGGAGACTTCATATCTCTCAATCCGGGCATTCGCTTGGAATATTAACTTCAACTCTGGAACATCTCATATGCTCCATGGTGTTCAAAACGACGTTGAAGTCCGGTTCTAAGCCGTAAAGCATGGCACACTGAACTATAGAGTAGTCATCAGCTTTGCTTTGCGGACGTTCACAACTTCTCGGCGCAGCCCTTACACCAGGCACGGCACCTAACGGTGCTTCGGGGCGTAATTCTTCTGTGCAGCAATAAGGATAATCCTCAAATTCGGACCCAGTCCGTGTAATTGCTACCATCATCTTTCAACTTTGCTTTCTCAAGGAACGCATTAAAATTCAACGGAACAACAGCACGAGCCATCTATCTACACATCATAGACAAGCAAGATACTATCGGTACTAAGTTCATGATAAATTTAAGTTCAATTAATCATATTACTTAAGAACTCCCACTTAGAAAAATATCCTCAATTCTCTAAGTGATTGCGTGATCCATATCAACTACACCATGACCGATCATCACGTGTGATGGAGTAGTTTCAATGGTGAACATCAATATGTTGATCATATCTACTATATGATTCACGCTCGACCTTCGGTCTCCGTGTTCGAGGTCATATCTTATATGCATAGCTCGTCAAGTATAACCTGAGTATTCGCGTGTGCAACTGTTTTGCACCGTTGTATTTGAGCGTAGAGCCTATCACACCGATCATCACGTGGTGTCTCAAAGACGAAGAACTTTATAGCGGTGCATACTCGGGAGAACACTTCTTGATAATTTAGTAAGGATCATCTTATAATGCTACCGTCAATCAAAGCAAAATAAGATGCATAAAGGATTAACATCACATGCAATCAATATAAGTGATATGATATGGCCATCATCATCTTGTGCTTGTGATCTCCATCTCCGCACCGTCATGATCACCATCGTCACCGGTAGCGACACCTTGATCTCCATCGTAGCATCGTTGTCGTCTACGCCAACTATTGCTTCTCGACTATCGCTACTCCTTAGTGATAAAGTAAAGCAATTACATGGCGTTGCATCTCATACAATAAGCGACAACCATATGGCTCCTGCGCGATTGCCGATAACTTGGTTACAAAACATGATCATCTCATACAATAAAATATAGCATCACGTCTTGACCATATCACATCACAACATGCCCTGCAAAAACAAGTTAGGCGTCCTCTACTTTGTTGTTGCAAGTTTTACGTGGCTGCTACGGGCTGAGCAAGAACCGTTCTTACCTCGCATCAAAACCACAGCGATACTTCGTCAAATAGACTCCGTTTAACCTTCTCAAGGACGGGCGTAGCCTTTTCAGTTCAACTAAAGTGAGAGAGAGGCAGACACCCGCCGGTCACCTTTAAGCAGCGAGTGCTCACAGCGGTGAAACCAGTCTCGCGTAAGCGTCTGGCGTAATGTCGGTCGGGCGCTTCATCTCACAATACCGCTGAACCAAAGTATGACATGCTGGTAGGTAGTATGACTTGTATCGCCCACAACTCACTTGTGTTCTACTCGTGCATATGACATCAACGCATAAAACCAGGCTCGGATGCCCTTTGTTGGGGAGCGTAGTAATTTCAAAAATTTTCCTACGATCACGCAAGACCATGGTGATGGCATAGCAGCGAGATGAATAAATGTCCGTCGTACCCTCGTGAGACCGGCGCGGCGTTATAACAACGCGGTTGATGTAGTCGTACTTCTTCCCGATCAACCGATCCAAGTACCGAGCGTCGGCACCTCCGAGTTCTGCACCGTTCAGCTCGATGGCGTCCCTCGAACTCCGATCCAGCAGAGTGTTGAGGAGAGTTTACGTCGACCTGACGGCGTGGTGGCGATGATGATGTTCCACCGGCGCAGGCTTCGCTAAGCTCCGCTACGGTATGATCGAGGTGTAATTTGGTGGAAGGGGCACCGCTACACGGCTGAAGCGATCTAATCGATCAACTTGTGTGTCATGGGGTGCCCCTGCCCTGTATATAAAGGAGGGAAGGGAGGGCTGGCCGGCCAGGAGGGGCACGGGGTGTCCTACTCCTACTAGGGTAGGATTCCCCCAAATCCTAGTCCAACTAGGGTTTGACCAAGGGAGAGGGAGAGAGGCGCCACCCCTTCTCCTAATCCTAATAGGACTAGGGAAGGGGGAGGCTGCGACCAGCTATAGGGCCCCTTTTCTCTTTCCCCTAAGGCCCATCAAGGCCCATTGACTCCCGGGGGTTCGGTAACCCGGTACTCGTAAAATTCCCAATTTCACCGGAGTGATTCGGAGTCAAACATAGGCTTCCAATATATCAATCTTTATGTCTCGACCATTTGAGACTCCTCGTCATGTCCGTGATCTCATCAGGGACTCGAACAACCTTGGTACATCAACATCATAAAACTCATAATAGCATCATCGAAGCGTTAAGCGTGCGGACCCTACGGGTTCGAGAACTATGTAGACATGACCGAGACACCTCTCGGTCAATAACCAATAGCGGGACCTGGATGCCCATATTGGTTCCTACATATTCTCTGAAGATCTTTATCGGTCGGACCGCATAACAACATCGTTGTTCCCTTTGTCATCGGTATGTTACTTGCGAGATTCGATCGTCGGTATCAATACCTAGTTCAATCTCGTTCGGCAAGTCTCTTTTCTCGTTCCGTAATACATCATCTCATAACTAACTCATTAGTTACAATGCTTGCAAGGCTTAGGTGATGAGCATTACCGAGAGGGCCGAGATACCTCTCCGACAATCGGAGTGACAAATCCTAATCTCGAAATATGCCAACCCAACATGTACCTTGGAGACACACTGTAATGTACCTTTATAATCACCCGATTCGTTGTGGCGTTTGGTAGCACCAAAGTGTTCCTCGGGCAAGCAGGAGTTGCATAATCTCATAGTCATAGGAACATGTATAAGTCATGAAGAAAAGCACTAGCAACAAACTATACGATCAGGTGCTATGCTAATGGAATGGGTCATGTCAATCAGATCATTCAACCAATGATGTGATCCCATTAATCAAATAACAACTCCTTGTTCATGGTTAGGAAACATAACCATCTTTGATTAACGAGCTAGTCAAGTAGAGGCATACTAGTGACACTCTGTAGGTTTATGTATTCACACATGTATTATGTTTCCGGTTAATACAATTCTAGCATGAATAATAAACATTTATCATGATATAAGGAAATAAATAATAACATTTATTATTGCCTCTAGGGCATATTTCCTTCAGGAGGATCCCAGGCAGGAGGCCTGCTCCTCTTTCGATCTGTATCCCAGTTTGTGCTAGCCATCTTATGGCAACTTGTTTAACTTAT